>OY744481.1:18559926-19305526 GCA_963556165.1 Tipula helvola | reverse complement strand
ACACGTACAACAACAGTAACAACAACGACCGCATCATCAACAACAACTGGAAATTCAACGGTTGGAGCATCATCATTAAATGGATCAGATGACGTGCATCAAACGATATCATCCACAATTATGACCGCCGAATCATCAACTAAAACAACATCCACATCACCATCATCATCATCTACATCAACATCATCACCATCATCATTCTTATCATCATTCACTGATTATATATATGATGAATTTTTTAATTTTAATGAAACCATTTTCGATACATCAGCCCCATCAAAAACTAAAAGTGATAATAGCGATCCATACAATTCAGACTACTACAACAATAACAACAACAGTAGTAACATAACCAATATTACAAATAGTAATGATTTATTCAAGTGTTATAATAATACAATAAATTTGCAAAAATGTTTAAATAATTTTTATAATAAATATAATTTAAGTGAACTAATATTGAATATAAATAGTGGTAATGATAGTACTATCATGATATATAGTAATAATAGTAATACAAATAGTAGTGATATTAGTGATAATTCAATATTGTTTGGTGTAAATGATAGTTTTTTTATAAATCAAAGTGTTGTTATAATGAATAGTGGCGGTAGTTTTAATGGTGTATATGGTGATGGATTAATATTTCAAGATGGTAGCAATAATGATAGTAATAGTACTCTAGAACTTGAAACTACGATACAACTTATTTCGATGATTTCAACGGCAGTCGTATTGGCAGTTATTATACTAGCGACTGTCATTGGTAAGTGATTTTTTTTTAGTTTTAAATATTGCTCTGTTTTACTCACTTATATTAGTGGTGATTTTTAAAAGCTTCTGCTGCCAAATTTCTTATAGATAACGATTGTTCTTTTTTTAAATAATTTGTTGGACAATCTTCAAACATTTACAATAAAAAAACAAGCGATAAATCTGAACAACTTAAAATACATTAAAACATTTTTCACTCTATATATTTTAGTATTACTTTAAATGTGAATATTTGGCATGTAGCCGAGAACAGAATCGGTGAGTGTCTGACAACCGTATACACACAGGCATTATTTTTGTAAAAGGACCAACTCAGGAATTTTACGGGTCATTTTACGGCCCAATCCATTGGTAAATACTCAGTCAATACAAGTTAATATAGAATTGAAATAGCGGACAAAATTGAGGAAGTTGCAGCAATTTATTCGAGCCCATTGATATGAGTAGTCAAATATTAGTGTATAGTTTCTTACAAATTATAAATATCCCTCGCTTAAATCTGCATGTATTTGAGTGAAACTTCTAAGTACATCAGTGAGACATGAATCGCTTGTATTTACTGATGATTTATAATTTCATAAAACGAGAGTAGATAACCAGAATGGTTAATGAGATCGAATAATTCTATGCGACTTCCTTAATAATTCGCTCTATTTTATTTGTACATTAACTGTCTTAAACGCAAATAAATTCTAATTGTTACAGAGTTAAAAAATGTATTTCAGATTAAAAAATATACTATAAATATAGTAATTTATAGTAAAAAAAATTATCTTGAATAGAATTATTTAATTCAACGCGATTTATTTGATGGTCTTTTTTCAAGTAATTACTATGCTACTATAGTTCTGCTAAAATCAATATGGCGATGTGCTCTGCGAAGATAAATTTGTTTATTTCAGGAAAATTAAAATTGTATTATATATATACGCTTATCACTGACTGACTCAATGACTCCGAAACGCTTTTCTTATATTTCCAATTTACATTGGCAATTTTTATAACTGAGTAGCTTAAGTGATATAGGTGTTGACCAAGGGTCTGTTTGATAAGTTACACGGTGCGGTGCAGCTTACAATTTTTTCTTTATTTTACTACTAGAAAATAAATCAAAGTAGACAAGCGAAACAGTATGCACTGCACCGCACCGTGCGAATTACATGCCTCTAATAACAATAAACTTCAAAAAGAAAATGTTTCGAGTTCGATACTCACCAAAGTATACTTATTAATGCTAATATTCTTTTATCACAATGGCATTTCATTGTTTCAATACGAATTGAAAACCATAAAATTTTATATTGTAAAACAATGAATATTATCACAGATAAGAATATCAGATGAACCAAGCCCTAATGATTATGCGGTTTCTTGAACTGGAACCCAATAATAAATGTGTCTGTAATATTTTATCTTAGACTCAAAATAATACAAAAAAGATTCAAGTAACACCATCTATTGTAAATAAATATAAATATTTTTGATCAAATATTTACTATTATTGAACATTTTTATTTGTTATATTATATTCTAAAGTTAAATTATTAATGCAAAAATTTTAGTTGTAATTTTGTACAACAAAATTAGGCAAAATCGCCTAAAAAATAATGTGCTTATTGAAATGTGTCTCTACTAACTGTCTTTCTTCTATTAAAGGTTAGATGGAGCCTCAGTAAAAATAATTTAAATTGGTTCGAGCTTCAGGTTTTGGGTTCCAGAATGAATTGCCAAAAATTTGTTCGGCTTGAAACATCTGATATTCTTATCTGTGATATTATGTAATAATAAATTTTGTAAATCTGGTAATCAACATTTAGGCTGGGCACAGCAAATTATTTCATCCGATATTCAATTATTTCAAATAAATGTTCGGGTTTGATTCTCACCAAGGACGTTTTGCATGGTTATTTATTTGTTATTTTTATTTTATAACGGCATTTCATTGCGGCACAACGAATTGAAAAATTTCAAATATAAAATTTTCTATTGTAAATATACTCGTAAACAATAAATCAAAAAAATAACACAAATTTAGTAACACGGTTAATCAACATTTAGGCTGATACCGCCCAAAGCATAAAGATGGCAGAATTAGGCAATTAAAGTTTTAAGCAACCAATACGAATAAAAATATAAATTACTAATTAGGCATAATTTCGTTGAATTATTTACGAGTTTAAAGATTTCTCTGAAGTGATTGGAATATATAATAATAGTAATAAACTTAAAGAAAGCCCAGTCTCGTTTGTCAATTTGTAACGTATCAAAATAACAATGAAAATTAAATTTGATTTCTTCATGGTTTAGGTTTTAGTGGTATCACACTGGACTAGGACTACAAATGTCTTTGGTACGATTCTCCTTAACACGTTAATCGTCACGTCTGCCATATGTGTCTGACACTAAGAAGTTCTACATGAGCCATGTCAGTCACTGATACCCGATGCAAACGATAAATTTGCTGTATCTTTCAAAAGCTTAGCCTACCAGGAGCAAAACCTGAAAATTGCTTAGTTATAACATAGACATTCATACTAGATTTCTCATTTCATAGTAACTAAAGGAAAAAAACAAAAACTTCTGATAATTCCAATGTATCGTTGTGTTGTGTATTTTATAAGGCAATAATTTTAGAATGCGTTGCAAATATAATACGTATATGCAATACACCGATAATATTTGAATGGAAAATTTTTGTTTTTATTTTCTGTTTTTAGTCAAATGAGAGATCTATTATGATTGTCTATGGTTATAATGCTATTGGCGATTTCCATCAAATGTAGTCGGCGTTGGTTTTTATATAAGCAAAGGGGACGAGTATTGACAAATTCAACTGTTTGACAGTTCTGATCCACCTTGTTCTATGGTTAATTTTGTTCATATTGTTTTCACCAGATGTCAGCTACGTTGCTGAAAATCGCCAATATTGTTACACTTGAAAATTTACATTTCAATAAGTTTTATTTTGATAAAAGAAATTAAGTACATTGACTTATTATGTTGCTAAAAAAAAAAACGTTCTAAGCAATAAAAGGGCTGTTGTTTGCAGTCTGAGCAATAAGTTGAAACTTTTTTTCTTTTTTTTCTTGCTGCTTCTCGACTTTCTGCTTCTTTTATTTGGGATAACTTCCAACGTACATTCTTTTATATTCTTTTCAGAACTAAACATTGTGTTTATCGTATGAGTTGAAGTTCTTCGTTTTTCACTTTTTTTTAATTTTTATTTTTTTATTTTTTATTAGTTTTTTAATTGGGTGCAGAGCGGACTTATTAACGGTCCTAGCTCCTTGTAACTGTCAGAGCTTCTGCACCCAATGCGCGATCCTGCAAGTAAAGGGGCTTTGACTTTTGAGTCGGACAGTCTTGTTTTTTTTTATTTTTTTTCTTAAAACGTAAATTATTTTATATTTTATATTATATAATTTAATATTCGCCATATATCTAAGCATGTGAATCTTGTGTATGGAAAAGGACCAGTGTGCAAGGATAGGAGTTATGGAGGATAATCTAAAATAATCGAATCTCAGCATATAATGGAAAATTTGTATACGTTGTTCAAGAAAACCATAAAGGATTTTTAAATATGCAATTAATAGCTTAGCTGTATTTATCACGCAGTCGACTCCTTATTTCGTTTTGACAACCCATTGAAAATGAGCCCAGGCTCAAAATGGGGTGTCATAAAATTTATGTAAACAAATAAAATAAAATAAAAATAAATAAAATAAATAAAGATTAATAGCTACCTTAAATTTATTCATTTTATATTCCTTCGGAAATTTGAAATGTATTAGCGAATTCCACTTTTTTGATGTTCGGTATATAAATTCGCGCTTGATTTCTTCAGTTCGAGGTTTCGGGAGCTTCACCGTAAACCTATGTGCATTGGTTGTTCCTCTTGTTACTCTTGTTGTTGTAACGAATGGTGGTATTTCCTCCGATAGTTCTGCAGAACATTTACCATGTAAGCATCTGTAGAAGACGCAGAGTTCTGTAACATCTCTGCGATTCTGTAAGCTGTCTAGTTCTTGAGTACGTCTGGGATTCCGTATTATTCTGATAGCGCGGCGTTGAACCCTGTCCAATAAGTGGAGGGTGGTACCAGACGCACCTCCCCAAACTTGACAGCAATACTCTATACATGGTCGGATGAAGGTTTTATATATCTGGAGAACTTGATGCGATTTGAAAAACTTTCTGCATCGATTCAGGAACCCGAGTTTTTTTGAAGCTGATTTAGCCAATGCAACAATGTGTTCATTCCATTTGAGTTTGTTACTTATTTGAACACCAAGCAGTCGAATTGAGTCGCAACCCACAAGGATATGGTTTTTTACCACAAATGGGTAGTCGTTGCGACATTTTTTACGTGAGAATGTGCATATTTGTGTCTTTTTTTCGTTAAATTGTACTAAGTTGTTGTTACCCCACTCAAAAATTGTACTTAAATCGGAATTAAGAGAAGCTACGACTTCTGACCGTTTATTATTTAGATCTGTAATGCTAGGCTCCGCCTCGAATGAAATAAAGGAATGCAATGTGGCATCATCCGCAAAGCTATGGATAGGGTTTACAGTGCTATCCAGCAAATCGTTGATGTATAGCAAAAACAGGGTCGGTGACAAAGGTGTTCCCTGAGGGACTCCGGCATTTGGGGAGTGTGTCGATGATGATCTTCCATTAAGCACGACGCTGATTTTTCGGTCATTGAGATAGCTTTTAATCCACCTGGTGGTCATCGAGTCCAGCCCGTATGCCACAAGTTTACAAATAAGATTCTCATGCCATACCTTATCAAAAGCCTTGAATATATCCAAGGCGATTGCAAAGGCCTCTCCGTGGTGTTCTAGGGCGAGATTCCATTTGTTCGTGACATACGTCAGGAGATCGGTCGTGGATCGGCTTTCACGAAAGCCGTATTGTCTATCCGAAATTAGTTTGCTAATTTCAAGATATCTAACTATATGTTGATTGACGCATTTCTCAAAGACCTTAGCGACGGCTGATACAATTGATATTGGCCGGTAGTTCGAAGGGTCAGTTTGTCACAACCCCGTTTCAGCACGGGTTGCACCATTGCATTCTTCGAGGCGTTCGGGTAGTCACCTTGCTTATATGAAAGTAGGAAAATTTTAGATAATATTGGAGCCAATTCACTGGCAAACTCCTTCAATATTCGAACTGGAATTCCATCAGGTCTGGTGGCCTTGTTTGCATTCATTGACTTTAGATTAGTAAAGACAATTTCCTCCGAGCTGACGACGGGGCTCATTTTAGAACCACAATATGGAATTAATGGAGGTCCAATTCCATCTGGGACAACTAATGTCGAGTTCGATTTGAAGACGCTCGCCAATAAGTCGGCTTGTAAATATGGATCCACCACCAAGGCGCCGTCAGCACGTTTCAATGCTGAAACAGATGTTTTCGAAATATTTGCAACCGATGCGACCATGTGGTAAAAGTTGCGATCGGAGATTTTCAACTCGGAAGCCACATTGGCTTTCTTGCTGTCGGCTCTTTTTGCTGGAAACGGCGTCGTCGATGTTGTTGTTATGTAGGCAATGGCATTCCCAAGGGAAATGTTGATAAAATGACCGTAAACCATCAAAATCAGCTTTGTTAAAATGCCAAAGACGCCTTGGCTGCTGTCTAGATTCTAGTGGTGTTTCGACAGATATTTTTGTGGTTATTAAGTTATGGTCAGAATTTCCAATTCCAGTTTCGACATGGGCCTCCACGGAATGAGGGATTGATGTCAGACAGAGATCCAGAATATGAACTCCTCTAGAATTTTGGCATTCAAATGTGGACTCACTAAGAATCTGAGTGAGGTCATGCGAAACGGCAAGCCATTCCGCATGGCGCCCAGCGACATTTGTATCTTTGTGATTCAACCATTGTTTATGGTGGGCATTAAAGTCACCGACCATAATTAATTCGCATTCGGGATGTTGATTGCGAATATCGTCACATTTGTCTGATAAGCCCTCGAAGAAGCTAATCGTTTCTGAATCCGTCTGATTAGGAGATCTGTACAAGCTAATTAAAAAAATAAGTTTATTAGGAAGAGAAATTTTAAGCACAATAGTTTGAGCGGTTTTTGAAAATATTTCGTACTTTTTGTGTCTTGAGTACGGTATGTGGTTTTTAACGAAGATGCACACTCCACGTTGCAACTCAAAAGCTTGTTCGAACTGGTAGCGCTTGAAGTAGAATTCGTTTTCGTAGATGTTCGACGATACTTTTGTTTCCGTTAGAACTAATATGTCGGGTTTACGTGATTCGAGATGTTGATGTGCGCAATTTTTGTTAGTCACGAGACCTCTGACATTGGTATAATGGATGTTAAGGCTATTAATTGTGTCTTTACCAGGATTATGCCTCGCCCCGTGATCCGAAGAGACATGTTTCGGGGATTTTCGTTTATTATTATTCATATAAAAAATAAATCATTTTTGTACGGAAAAATGTTGAAAAACCGACCCAACAAAAAATATGAAATAAAATAATAAAATTTCAAAAAATAAATTATATTAAAAAATGAACGCGGGCCAAATTATATATGAACTAAAATAATTGTTAAAATAAAAATAAAAAGTTTTTACGGATGCTGGGTATTAACCCAGCGATCCAACCATTTTAGTCGCCTCCTACGACAAGCAGTGGATGTATGGTGGTATTCTAAGGATATCATCATGATCGTGCGATGCACTTTACGAATCATGAGAGTGCCCCCCGACCACAGGGGCAACTTATGTCCGAACTTAACCTAAGCATATCAGTAACCAAATTTTCACGAAATTGTCTAATTCCTATATTGCTTTTCGTAGAAATTTTGTATATTATATAAGCATTTACGACTGATATTCCAAGAATATATTCTATTGCTAACTTGTGATACCATTTTATTCCTTTCCTAGAGAAAAGAAGTTTTATACATGGCATACAAATTAGTGATTTTCCGAAAAATTAGGTAATCAATTTTGTTTACAGTACGGCATTAAATTTTTTCGAGATATAGTATCTAAGTTTTGTAATAAAATTACCATGGCCCAGATGAAAATTTTGTTGAAATTATCGTGGTGATTAACGTGTTAAAGTTTTGCGTTTCCAAATTTTTAGTGGTCTTAAGTTTTATTATTATTTGTTTTATTATTAATGTATATTTTATTATCATGTAATTAAATATTACGCTTTATAATTATTACCGTTATTATAGTTATTACACAACAAAAAGCTGGTAAGCGTTTATGGTGCGCCTTAATGTATGCAAACCCCACTGGTCCTTGTGTTCATTAACATTTGCAAAAATTTTAGGATTTTTTTGAATGTCTAATTGGCCGATAATTGTATTTATTTGCTTGTTAACATATGTAGTTTGGTTTTCGAGTACGTACATTTGGTGACCTGTGTTGAAATCTCTTAATCTTTTGTTTATAAATATTTCTAATCCTTTTTAAATTTTTTATTCCTTTAATATGTAGTTGTAATATTTTTAAGGATTCGTAGTATTTTAAGCGGTATTAACTTTCATTTTTTATGTTTTAGGTAATTTTTACAGTTAGGTGATTCGATTTCAAGGCTAGAGTCAAAATATCGTTTTCGCTATTTTCCTTAATCTCAGTTAGCAAACTGTAAGTTTTTTGTATTTTTGGAAAAGTCTGTGCAAAGCAAGTCGCTATCGTTGTTATAATTTTCGTCCATTTCAGAATTATAATCAATCGACAAAATTGTAACCGTTGGCAGATTGTTTTCAAAAATATTATCTATCAGCGGTTGCAATTGCAACTCTTCCGGTGAAACGGTATCGTACCTATCTGGCAAATTAAGTGTAGTTGTAAAATATTTGGTTTCAAAATGTCTTTCGTAAACTAATAATTTGTGACTCTGAATTTTTTATTTTACATACAATTTTTCAGCCAGGTTTTGTAAAATACATGACTTTTATTTAATTTAAAATGTCGAATATTAAGCCGATTTGTAGAATTCCAAGTTATTACCACACACTTCATTCCACTTTTTCTTATATCTCGCCGGATTGCCATAGTTCTTCAGGTTTCCTCTTTTAATAAAAACGTCACTTATATTTACTTTTTTTTTGTTGCAATTTAACCGTTTAGGGGGATTAGTACAGTGAAAATAACCACAGAAATCGATAGGGAGGTGAATTCTAAGGAATGAATGCATTTTTTTGATGAAAAACCAACATTTTCAATCGGGAATAAGTCGAAAAATATTGATTTATCGAAAAAACTTCATGGAACATGTTTTGCTTCGGATTGTGCTAGTTTCCGCCCCCGATAAGGGGTGGCATCCACCCAGATCCCAGAGGGTATATAAGTTTTGTTCCTTAAGTCATTCGCTACTTACGCATTTTATCGAAACAAAAACAATTACCTGCGGCATGATGTGTTCTTAATAAATAGTAGATTATTCTAGAAGTAAAAAAAGGAACTTTTCCAGCGAGTGTAAAATTTCTTAAGCATGTGGCAAATCATTTTTCTTACCCATGTAATATGCCATTTTCCATTGTACATGACGAAAAATACTCAAATTTTTAGAAGCGTTCGCTAACGCTTTCTCGTGAATTAAACAATTACTCCTGAAAAACTCTCACTTTTCTTTACAATAATTTACTATTATGTAAGTTGTCCCAATTAAAGTGAATAAAAAAGGAAAAGCTGATGTTTTTGTTCTCACATTTTTATTCATATTCCGGTTACGGATGAACGACGGTTTAATGGAATAAACACGGTTGTCCGTTACACATGGTCCGACGATCTCTTTATAACAATTTTTATTTGTGAAAATGGCGGAGAAGATTTTTCTCATTTGTCGCGTATTATTTATAACTTGGTAATAGTTGAACGGCCGTTAGTTGAACAACATCATTCGATTTGAATGAAACGACCAAACTATCCTAATTTAAGTATGGTCAAACTACCCTATTCATGCCCGCTGATTCCATTTGAATGTAACTTGTTTCAAACAATACTTGGTAAAATTTGTTTTGAATGAACTGTAGCGACTTTATTTGAGTGAAACTAACGCTTCTATTCTGATTAAGTAAGATGTGCCCTCGTACTTTAAACAATATACGTATGTAATTATACATTTAAAGATCGTATCATACAACCTGCTGCGTTTTTTGTCTTAATTTTTAATAGCCACAAAATAATTTTGAATCAATATTTCAACAAATTTTGAATAAAGTAATGAAGCTTTGTCGCTAACTTTACACTGAAGTTGATTTTAATAGAAATATTTTTTTACACTCCTATAGATAGATATATCATTGATTGATTGATTAGGATGTACGGCCAAGCATTAGAGTAAGAAATCCCGGGTTCCCGGGCGCACACCGTACACCCGTTTACATATAACAAAACCGAACGATACGATGTAGCTTACGCTATTTTACCTTTTTTAATATTCAACGTGTTCTCTCTCTCCTCTAACCTTACTAAAATTGACTTAAGTGATAATGCCTTGTGGCCAAAGGCTGTAGTCGCAAGCCGAAGCAACTTTAGTCGGCAAAAGTGAAAAATGAATGTAATATTCAACTTTTTGTACCTCTCTAGAAAAATGATGAAATTTGACATAAGCTGTTTTACCTTATGACCACAGAATTTATCGAATTTGTTTGGTTTTTATCAAAGTTCTTTGATTGTTCCACACATATGCTGACTACAAAAATGTACCTTTCTTATATTACAAGCTCTTGTCAGTGTAATCCAAAGTCAGTGAAAGTCATTTGTTCTAAGATTTTACAGAAATTTAGTAAACACATATTTACCGCCAGAACAGTACCTTGCTGTTGAAATTTTTAAAAGTGTCCGACTGTCGATTGGCACATTATAACATCTATTTGCGTTTAAAAATATTAAAAGCTTAGTTAAAGCATTTGCTTTTGTATTAAATTCACTGGCCCAGATTCGAAGAAACTCTACAACTTTTTCGTTTATATATAATATACGTGTCAATCTGTGACAAAAAGCTCACAATGAGAAATCGATTTTAGCTTAATTTAATTTTTTGTTCTTATAGATTTATAAATTATGGATATAAAACCAATATAAATGATACGATAGGTTATTGTTTTATCCTTATAATTTATTTACAGTTCATTAATTTTAGAATTTTAAATTTTTATTTAGTTTGGAAACACCTAACCTATATCCAGTTACATAACTATACATTAATACAGTTTATTGTACAGTAGAAATATTGTGTAATGGAACATAAAAACGATACAATGTTGCATCAAGGGAAAACAATTAACAAAATTTCAACCTGAAAGAAAAATCGAATGTCTTGTCTCAAGATATTTGAACATCCACAAATTTTGGGCTGTTGGTTACGCAAAAATTAATGCGAGAGTATGCATGTTGTTGAGAGTGGTTTGGTGAGGAATACATTAAAAATTTAAAAAAACACCTTATTTCCATCCCTCTATGTTTCAGTATTCTATAAATTTTATGGGTTCTGTGGCCCCTTCGGATAATTCTCGGGGAATAGAAATTTTAAATTTGTCTGACTAAACGAGAAAGATGAGACGCAGCAACTACCACAACAATGTCAAGCAACCTTTGCTATATGGTTAATACAAATTTGGGTGACCGCATGAGAACATGCGATGATGATCAGATACTTTTCAAAAATGTGTTGTTTTACCTTAAATTTATTAAACTCGGAGGGAAATCCATTAATTTTGATTTAAACTATCCGGAATAATCTAATGTTTTAAATAATTTTTTAAAATTTTTTGAGAATATACTTAAAAGTGTAATAAGGCGAAAGTTTGTTTGTATCCCCCTGACAATGTATTTACATAATGCTCTATTTAAAACTATTTCAAACACATTTGTACTGTGAAGCAAAGATTATAAAATCTAAATACAACTTTAAAATATTTGTGGTGCAAAACTGTTAATTTATTTTTATGGAACTCTACGTAATCTGATGTTCTGCGTATACGTTCACATCAATGATATTTTTCGGCTAGGAGAATATTGCAGTTGAATAATAAACCGTCGTGTAATCCTGAAAACAACCATCAACTGCAATTAAAACAGTGTTACTGTAAGGCCGGCCTTAGACGTAACATTCAGTTGCGCAAATAAGATTGGGCAATTTATCACTCAAGTCTAGGATTGTGTAAATCGTCGTCTAGACTCTTACCAATACAAACCATTGTTGTAGTTTTAGCACAATTTTGTCATTTAATATGATATTGATGAAACGTGTTATACGAAGATGAAATACATCTCTATAGACCTTTTTCAAGTCAAGTTAACCATTTTTCAAACCAAATTAACTTCCAAACGAGATTAACACTTTTTCAAACAAGGTTTACCAATTTTCAAAACAAATTAACCTTTTTTTCAAATATATTTAAATCAATTTTTTTTACAAGATACATACAGTACATACTCGCATCACTATAACTAACTCACTGATTGATAGAGTATGTATTGAAAATTCGGTGTTTGTTTATTTTAGTTTTTTGCCACTTTGAAAATCGAAAAGTGTTTTCTATTTTGAATAACAATGAAAATTTAAATTTATTTTTAATATGGTTTGTGGTTTAGCGGTAATTCACTGAACTATAGTGGCAAATGTCTTCGGATCGATTCTCATCAAATTTTTTTTTTTAGTTTTCATTTAATGACCAATTATTTTACTTTAAATTAAATATTGTGCTTTATAGTTATTACAGTAAATACACAAAAAAAATATGTGGTACGCGTTTATGATGCGGCTAAATATACGCGAACACTACCTACTAGAAATTATTTAAAAACTGTTATGTATATTATGAGTTTTTCGGTAAAAATTTTTTTCCTGTCATAAACTTCGTAGCATGCTATATGTTTGAAACAATGAAAATTAAATAAATTTTCTTACGTTAGATGTGGCATATGGGGGAACCACCGAGTGAGTAACAACTTTAAGTAAGAACGCGAAATACAGAAATTGCATATTACTGACCAGCGAACCTTTAATATGTTGGATACATCAAAATTTTCACAGCATACTTTTCCTAAAAATAGTAGATTTTGCTATTCATATTATAATTTGACTACAGTACTTGTCAGTTGCTACGGATGCGGTGGCCGATATGTCAAATATTCTGTAAGGAAATAATTTCGTCAAATTCTGTAAGGATTCTAACTGATTCGCTGATTACCTCATTTAGTAGTAACGTATTGAGCGGTTAAGGGGTAAGGGGTTACTAGAGCGGATAATTTTTTAACAAAAGCACAGCTTCCGCTGTTTGTCGGTCTGTAAGGTTTTTTGTGTGATGCCCCAACACATGTAAAATCATCCTCAAAAGCACTTACTCTTTGGTTTAAGGTCTATTTAAGGTACAATAATCCTTTAAAGCGTTTAATCTCGAGCCACTCCTATTCGGTTAAAAAAGTATCAAATGGTCAAATGGTGATTGTATCCAGCCGAGATGGCTAATTTTTTTTAAAGAGGTTTAATAACCGGCCGCTGGTGCGACATTACCATTATATATAAATTTTATCCGTCCTAGGACGGCCTGTATCCCCTAGTGTACACTAAAATGAATACAAAATTGAAATTAGCAGATAATTGAATTTTTGGTAAATTTTATTGTATCCATCTACATTTTATTGTTTTAATTTGATTTGAAAATTGTTGTTAAATTTATTTGTAAAAAGTTTAAATTGATTTGAAAATTGGCGAACTTTGTTTGAAAAAGGAATAGATTAGGTGCCACCTGGTGGGAAAAGACGGTTTATACTTTCACAAAATACCATTAATAAGAATGTCGAATGTGTAGAAACTAACTTTTATGATTCTGTGAACCATTATTTGAAAAATGCAAGGCATAGGTACGCCGAAGTACAATTGTTGCTGCAGAGTTCATACGATCAACAAGGTTTTCGAAAAATTTTTAACGTTTTGACAGCCAATATTAATGCATATAACAAAAAACGGTCTTTCATATTTTTGAGTGCAATTTGGGTCGATATTAATGTATTATCTTCATATACTACAAACGGTTACACGCTGGCGTGCATGTTTATTTTGAATCCGATTTGTGCTGCTCACTTGTCTAGTGAAATTTATGTAATTTTATGTATTTTTAGATTACATGACACTCCAGTAAAATTGTTTTTGCATACAATTTCCAATTTTAATAACAATATTATGTATCTTTTCATTGTTGGTGACATTAGACGTCACATTGCGATTATTATATATTTCTTATATGGTCCTGAATCATTGATTAATGATCATACTCGAGTGCCAAGATTATCCTCCACTTTCATCGATTATTTCTTTGCTCACCTCATGCCAAATGGCCTGTAATATGTTAAACCTGCGACAGTCGACCTCAAAATCTCGGATCATCATTTGATTGAGATATTGTTCAATGTTGTTACAACTGTGCCATCCCGTACTTATTTTCGTGGTGGTCATAATAATAAATTTAATACGATATATTATATTGTTAAATCAATTAATGGAGCCGACAGACTGAAATTTGATGGTCCTTCTCTAGGTCTTGATCAATTATTTTTTATCACTACTTATTTCAAACATTTTGGAGCAATATTATAGTTACCCTCGGGTGAATAATATCTCTTACCACCTTGGATATCACATAACCTTGTCAGTCGAATAATAAAAAGTGTTCTTCGCGAAACCTATAATATCACTTGCAGACAAAATAATGTTGATGTTAATAGGGGGAAAGAAATATATGATATCAATCATTTCTCAGTGAATGGTGGTAACATTAAAAAGAATTGGAACCTTAAGTAAACTAAACTTATTACCTAGTTTTACAATTTTGAGAATGCCTTTCCGAAATGTCCAAATCGATTAGACTAACGTTCATTTTATTTCATTTTCTAATTGTTGCATCTCACTGATAATAGTTGAGGTCGTTTCTCCTGAGTTAATTACAGGTTGCACTGTTTTTGTTACTTGATATGACCAAGCCTGAACCTATCTCCCGGATCGCGCCGGGCCCACTGTACACAAATAACACAAAAGGAAGGATAGGAAATGACTGTTGGTATGGATAGGCTTGACCCGGTTACAGACATTTTTGTAGTCAATAGTTAGTAATTTTGTTAGTATAATTTATGATAAATGTTAGCACAAGACAACACAATTTTAATCTACATGTTGATTGGATTCTTGTTTTTCAGAAAGCCTTGGTAATCTAGATGACTTATAATAATTAATTGAATACAGTTTGACAAAACATTAGTATTTTCCCAATAACACGGCTCATACTTTGTCCTACCAAAATGTGATTAATTCTCAAACCAATTGCTATACAATTAAACCAATTGCATTACATTAAAGATCAGAGACATGAATAATTTGAAATATGCGACAATTTTTAATCTGAAACCTCTTTTCCAGATTTTTATACGCTAAACTATTTAAATTGTCTAATCACTGTTTTGTAACACGCTATGACCACTATAACTAATACCCAATTACTATATTTTTAATTATTAATAAACAAGAACAGTCATATATATTTTTAAATTTGTTTACAATGACTTTAATTGAATTTTGAACAAATTATTTCTCTGTACTATCCGAAATAATTTCAGATCAAAAAACAGCATTCAGTGATTTTCGGATATAAAACTCAAAAATCGGATCGATCCGAGAAATAAAAAATGCAAAAGGTCTTTCTCTGGTCTCTCCGATGCAATAAAACACTCCAATAGTCGCTGAGTACACATTTAAAATGTTTAAAATTTACTTACCTGTTTATTACCCATTGCTTATTATTTATAATTTGATTAATTATAAGTTGAACGTTCTGTTAAATAGATACCACGTATCTTGGACAGAGAATCGTTTCTCTTTTGTAAGCTTATAATGTGAAATGTACACAATCACTCAAAACGCAATTCTTACCTGCCAGCAATGCACTATAATTGCGCGAAATTCTTAAATTTGTGGTAGAGTAACTTCGCCAAGAACCCGCAAACCGCGTTCAAGTAATTAATTGTATTTTCAAAGTTAATCCATAAAACACCCGCATGATGAAACATATTCTGCTATAGATTGACCAGCAGAAATCGATACTACGCAGCAACCCTCCACTGGGACAAGTTGAATACATCTAATCACTCCTATACCGTTCAATCAAATACACATCGCATATCACGGTTGGGATTATGCACTATGAGTTTCGAGTTTTCAGAATTTGCGACAACGCGTTTATGTGCCAGACATTACGAGTTCTCGCCATTGCGATTTTTTTCCTTTGTTGTTTACTCGTATAATGTGAAATACCACAGACGACTCATATCGATTATAGGTTATTTTGAGGAAATTTGTCAGCATATTTCGAGCTCGTAATATAAGACACACTTCACTGATCCATTTAAAAACCTTCGACAATACCGCCTCAATTCAATTTGATATATTTTGAACATTAGTACTATCCTATGTAAATCTTATTTAATTTATAAAGATAAGATACATCGTATACTCACCCGCCTTTGGGCCTGATCCGAGATCATTTTAAATATTTGGAATCAGGTGAGTTTCTAGGTTATGTCCGCCACGCCTCAAATAAAAATTTGAACCGAGTCCAAGACAATTTTCACTGTACGCCCTCCAGATTAATGGAAACTTGCATTTATCTTGGGCACTTCACACTCCATATAATTTCACTCTTTAATCAATAATAAATTTAAATTAAATTAAAAATAAATTCTAGAGGAAAAATAAATTTAAAATAAACACAACCGTTTGACTCGAAAGTCATGGCCAACCCAAATTAATGTACATTATTTTCTGACATACGCTTTTGTTTTTCGATTCAAAAAGATAACATTGAACCAAATTTTGTTTATTAATTCAAAAAGATCAATTGTTATTGTTAATTTTGATTACGTTCTTCAAAATTTCTTACAATTCATTTTATTGTTTTTGCTAACGCCATATCTTTACACAACCAACAATTCCTTCAGATATTTGTCTTTAAAGAGCTGGTATAGCAGTTTAATAGCACCGTAAAACAAAAAAAAAGAAACGTTTTTTTTCTTCAAAACCCAGTCACTTGTGATATGACACAGCCACATCTTTTACTATGTATATTATAAAGACAAACGAATATAAATTGTCAATGAACTTATGTAATTTGGAATTCAAGTTTTAATTATGTTAGCAAGATTATTATTCCATTGTACCACTGCAAAAAAAAAAAAAAAGAAAAACGAGGAAATGCAAAATATAGAACAAAAAACAAATAAAATGAATAATAGTAAAATTGTTTATCTAGGTCTCGCTTTTCGATTTAAAAATTGAAGATGAGAACAAAACATGAACAAAAATAAAAGATTTAATAAAATTAATTTTATTTTTGTCATCATTAGTTTTGTTGAGTTTATTTTTTTTGCTTCATTTCGGGTTATTTCATCATGTACTTTTCCGCCATCTTTCCTTCATTATTATTCTCTATATCATTATTATTATCCTTTATTTTAATTTAATTAAACGATTTCTCATTCTTTGGATCCACACAAGAAAAAACTTACATACATACATATTCGTTTCTTTTCAATGTATGTAATGTAATTTTATTATGGGTTGACTACATTTGTCTGCACTATGTATGTACGTAGGTATAAAAGTACAAAAAAAAGCTCAGATTTTTGTTTAACACACAAAATACAATAAAACTGGATGAGATACGATAAAAATAAATTTATGAAGTCAAATGTCAAAGGATTCGTTATGGCTAATTAAAATTAAAAATAAATCCAATTAAAGCTACAATTTATATACAATTATAAGTCAAATAAATTGCATTTGCTTTTTTACATTGAATACATTTTGTAACGCAAATAAACCAAATCAATTTAATTTCGAACTAGAGTAATTCAATAAATTAAAAGTGTCAAATTTAATGGTTTTTTATACATCTACTTAGTTTTATCCTCTCAACAATCAATCTGTGATTAAGTAGATAGCATTTATGTAATTAAGAATTGATTAAGAAAAGTTTAATTATCAGGAAGTCACAAACTGTTACGATTCATGAAACATTCCAAGCGCCCCATATTATGATAACAGTTTTATTTGAGTAACATTATTTTTTGCAACATTTTCCTAAAACCAATCCCCGTTGTAAGCGATTTTTTTTTTTTTTTTTTTGTTGTAAATAGCAGAGCTGAGTCGAGATATTTTTTGTGCTTTGTCGTATACACAAAATATTCGAATGAAACTGTCGCGTAATATGCTGTAGATTTCCGTTTAATTCTTTGTATATAATAGCTTCGTTAACAGTCGGTTAGGCATTCGAAAAAAAAAAAAAGTTTTCCATACTTACTTTGTTACATCCTTGTTGTTATTATTATTAAATTTTCCAGCATCTGTATTATATAATAGTTATTATTATTATTATTGTTTGACTGCTAATATCGTCTTTGGAATGAATATAAGAAATCTAATTTTACTGGAATTATAATATTCAATTGTTTAAAAAGATATTTGCTTGGGACACAAATATAATCTAGATTATTTGTCAATGCATTTAAATTCTAAATTTGGACAGGGTCATTAATAATTTTTATTTTTTTTGCCATTTATTTGTATAAAACTTTTTACCTGCGTACATTGGAAAAGGAAAATTTTATCACGTTCCTAAAATAAAAGTGAGAAGTAAAACTTTTATACAATTTTATTGGGATGCTATAAGAAATAATTTTATTTAAACAAAACTTTATTGTGTACAAATCTTTTTGGAAACACGAACCTTTAAGTTAATTATACAAATATTTTGATTGATTCAATTATCTGAATATTTTCAAATAGGTTTTAACACGTCTCAAAATACAAGTGTTATTTTATGTTAAATTCACCAATTCAACAAAAATTTCGTTCATCCCGTAAAACTTTGGTTTGGTTTTGTTTTGTGGGAATAGCAATTCGAGTTAAAAATGTTAAGAACAATGGAAATTAATTAAATTTTATTTTATATAGAAAACATATTTAAAAAAACCAAAATGGTGAACCGAACATAAATGGTTTTGTTGCCAGACCCAGGTGTTGTCATAATGTCAAAAATGTTAAAATTAACAAATTGAATACATTTGTTTGTAAATAAAGTTGTGGGCAGCGTGACTATACAAGCACAATTATTAAATGCGGTTATATAGGCTTACATTTTTTTTCTACTGACAGTGATAAGTAATTAATAGTAGACTATACATACATATAGACATACATACATACATATATGTAAATGTCTTATATTTTGACGTAGGTCGTTTGACGTCTAAAAATGTATTGCTTATAGGGAGACAATTTTATTTTATTTAATGATATTAAGACCGGTGTCACATTACGGTAAAATCACTTTATCATCACACCACCATCTCTGTAATAACATTACAATGATGAAATTTATTTGCTTTTAAATGGACCAGATCAGTATCCATTCATAGTTCCGATTATTAACGAGTCGGGACATCAGATATCGTATGAACAGCTAAGAAGTGTCTTAATTATGTGACTTTATTTACTCATGGTTGATTTTTCGGCCCTATTATAGACAATATATTAGTAGTATGTAATGACATTTAGAGTATTTTCGATTTGGTAAATCAGAAAAATTCAGAGGCCAATCATTCATAATATACCCCAAAGCATCGATGGAAAATGGATTTTTTGAATTGTACTGAAATTTGAAATGATATTGAATTAAATTGAGTTGTATTGTACTTAATTTTTTTTAATGTTTTTTTTTGTTTTATATACCTAACAATTGTAACTGCCGTTAAGAATTCAGCTGAAAATTATGATTGCTTTTTGCGAACTTTTGTTGGTCAGATTCAAAACAATTTTCTTCGTAAATCTATAAGTCCTTGATACTGCCGTTAAGCAGCAATAATAATCTTTATTCAATTGCTCTTAAGAAACCTAATTTTTTAGCATCCCAATTTTCATCGAATTCTTATCTGCAAAGAAATAAACGTTAATAAATGAGGATGAACTATGCAATTGCCCTCAAAAACTGCCTTACTTCCATTAGCAAGCTATTTTATTTTTCCATGTCAATAGGAGTTTTCAATAGGAACCATAATGTCACTTTGCAAGGTATGCTATCATTATGGGCAACGCCTAAGTGAACTTTAGTGATACCATAAAAGCACATGTCAGCATTACAATGTTCGGTTTAAGATAGTACCGGTTTTAGATAAAGGGATTGTTTTAAGTATATTCAAACTCAAAATGTACATTTTTTAGACAAATTGTTATAAAGGATTTCATTAACATGCAGCTTAACAAACGTGGTATCGAAATGAGTGTGGGAAGATTAAGTTCAATCAACAAATTATATATTGAATGAAGAAATACAAACTTTCCGAATTTCTTTGTAAGTATTTTTGCCTGACAAGAGTACCTTTATTTTAGCTCTATACTGGCATAAGTATCGTTAATTTATCCTTGTCAGTTTCCAATAGTTCAATTTTGCCTTTTGAGCATCTCGAATTTGTTGGATTTTTTCCATTCCGAAAAATTATTTTCCTAAATAATTATTTGGCTTAAAACTTGTTAAAACATTCATCAATCAATTTCGAATTATTTTATGAGCCGTTTGCACGAGATTACATCAGCTATAATTTTGTGATAAGAAAAAGATAATTAAAATTATTACCTAACTTAAAAATTTTCAAAATGTCCAAAGGAATCTCCATATCTGATAAATTTACCATTATATATTGTATAATGTCTATAATACAGACGAAAAATCAATTTGATTAACAAACAATTTTTTAACTTCTTTTTACTCATGGTTTTATATCAGTAATTATAGCTAACCCAGGAGACGTTGTTATGCCCTTTCCGGTAGATGACGTGATGATTCAACATCGACATTTTTAGCAGCCACAATCGCTCGTTCACTGATGCCATTGATAATATTCAAATTGATGATTTTAAACATGCGTTGATTTCATCCGGAAACGTTGAACGTAAAATAACTGATATTGTTTGTCTGAAATCACATGACAATAAAATTATAGCCACCAAAATGTCTTTCGTTGGCATTTTAATCTTCAGAGTTCGATTTAATGAAATGAGTGAATGTTTATTATGGCCCATTGTACATCCATCCCAGATAATAATGTGCGGCATTTTTGCAGTACTTTAGCCATGGCTGTGTGTATCTTGATGATACATACTGCATTTTAATTTGTTTGAACATTTAATGGTAGCTTTAGAGCAGAATAGGCTGTTCTACTACCATCCAATAAAATTATAACGATGCCAGATCAAACAACAAATTCTTTTGCTGCAATCGTAAACATAACTACATATATCATAAAATAGCCTTTTGTTCGTTTTAAAACAATTATTCATTTGTCGTAACAAATGAAGCCAAATCGCTAGGAAGCGTATTTCGTTGTCCAACATATAATTCGAATTATCTTGGCTTTATTTTTTTCCCAAGAAAATAGTCAATTTGATTTAATTATGACAAATCCTTTCGAAACCAACCTTTCGAAATAAAATATAAATTTAATATGTATTATGGCTTCTGGGGGCAGGTATCATAACTAAAAATTTCAATTATATTTAAATAACCCCAATTTGTTTTTTTTTTGGGTTAATATTATTCTTGCGGCGATTTAACCTAGGCAATTGTTGTTCCATTTGCGATTATTCGCAATCAACGTTATGTGAGAATCAATAGTTAGCCGCTTGCTCGTTGATTATGTGAAGGCATTCCCAAATTTATGAGTGGCTCATTCGAGATGAGTGGCATACATGCCTTCGATTATAATGCTTTGTTATACATTTCTGGTGTGAATTGAAGATTTGCGTCTTGATTTGTTGTTCGAATTCTGTGCCATATATCTTCACTCATTGAATCTTTATATCTTTCCCATAATTCAGTTGGACCATGAAGATCATATTTTTTGTATCAAATTCAAATAGTTTTCTAGTATTTCTCCAGAAATTATGTTATCAATTTCTTCGGGTCTGCTTTTTGCAATTAACTATGTACCAAACCTCGTTTTTCACATTCAACAGAATACATCCAGCAACGTGTGATGTTTTTGGACACTTTTTTTGGACAAAAATTCATGCGAGTGTACATTGTGGAATTCAAATCACTTAGTGCCATTTTGATGTGCGATATCATCGATTTCCGATCAATAGAAATTTTAAGGTAAGGAATGAAGACTAGATTTTTATTTTATTTTAAATACTTTACAGACCTAGCCGGTAAGCAAATTACGTATCAAAACAAATTTGTCAATTTCAAACTGGATGTTTCTTGGATCTATTACAATCGTGAGAGTTGGATTTGTGTCCTATTGAAATGTAAACAATCATCATTCGGTTTTTATCGTTAACCTCACAATTATGCGTCAATTCTGGAATAAAAATTTTCTTTTTTGGGTTGGCGTTATAAAAAATTGACCAAAGTGAATCGAAAACCATGTAGGAATACCACCTGTCAATGGTTCAGGTGGTGTTGCTTTAATTCTTATTGTGTGGCAGGATGCCTTTGACGTAAATATACCAAACAAATTTTAATTCCCCGCCTCGACCACAGAAACAGAATAGCTTAAACAAAAGTACAAAATTGGGCGAGAATGGCTCTCTCGAGATAACATCCAGACAGGATTTTTTTTTCACGGACTCACACGTCTTCAAAATGCCGAGAAACAAAAGACAAGCATTTTGGCAGATTTTCATTAACTTTTTGGTCCTTCCAGGCCAAAGTTATTTTGAAAATAAAGCCCAAGTTAATAAAATTATCTGAATAAACTGTGACAACAAAATAATTTTCGTGGAACATTAATTGCCAAAAGTATGTAATAATTTATTTTCTCTTTTTAAAATATAAACTCCAACAATATAGAATCGGGCAATACTTTTGTTTCGAAAAATTGATGTCTGGATTGATTTTTTTTATAAAATTTCAAATTTAAAAATAACAGGAAAAATCCAGCCTGCAGTTTTTGAAATTTGGATTTTTTTTTTGGAGATTTTAGAGATTTGATGTGGTCCCTAGTGGTAACATTTTTACGTATTGGGCCTATATATAATTCTGAACAGCCGTTGAGTGTTTTTTGTACACGCCTAAATCACGTTTTGGGTGTTTTCTTAATTACTGTTTCTTAATGCAACCCACCAATGATCCACCAACTTCTCTTAAGCTTGTACTTATATTCTTGGCTAATATAAATACTTTTGGTCTTTGTTGGTAACCTTTGTTGGTTTAAAGTAGTTAAATGTTTTCCTCTCTATTTCTGTATTGTTAGTCGCGGTCTTGTATCCGGAATTTCTTCTTGGTAATCTGTATTATTCGTCGGTATGCTGTTTGTTCTGTTGATCACAAGATTGCATGACGAAATTTTATGATGGTATCGTTGTGTACTCTTTGATCAGTTTATTTGGCTCCTCGTATATTTCAAATGTAAAATTTCATCATTTTTGGTTTAATAAACCCAAAAAGGGGGTGTTCTATTGATGATATATTGATGTAATTTGTCCACTTGTTTACTAGTATCTTTAAGTCATCTAGCATCTACACGTCTCAATCAAAAGTCTATATCGGTCAAACAGATGGAAATGTTTCTATAATGGTTAAAGCTTAAAGGACTCACAATGGCATGACTAAAATTAAAAATTATACAAAACCAAATTTCAACAAACTATTAACTAAATTTTGCACAAAATCCATAAACTAGGCAGACTTAAAGAATTCGACAAATAATAATTTACTGAATAATAAAATTACCACTAAATGAAAAATAGTTTATGATTTAATAATTTCAAAGGGCGGAGCTAAATATTAATTCAAGAATAGCTTAAAAAAGACGTTGTAATCTAAGCAATGTTTATGTGATACCGTAAATGTGACGAAGGGAGGAATTTCGAAATCGATTTTTTAAAAACTGTAACACTAATTATCACAATAAGAAATAAAATCTACAAAAACAAAGTAATAAAACTTTTTATTTTTAATAATAACCAAGTGATAAAAGTATATAAATAGATAATCCAATTGCACAAGGTTAATTGTATATTCGTTGGTTTCAGCTCATTCAGTGGCAAATGAGGAATTGCGATATAGGCGGTGAATTTTTTTCCTTTCTTTATTTCATCCTTTCGTAGTTTACCTATGCGAGGCAACTGCCGAGGCTTCTTTAGAAATTTTATCTTGCGGTAGATATATTACGTTCACGGCAATCATCCGACGCTTCAAAAGAAATTTTACAATTTTTTTTTTGCTTAGCCGCACGAACATTTTTCTTATATATTGAAGTATTGCTTCTTTTAATGGATATATCTACTAGTCCACTTTGGTTAGCCTGCAGACACCGACGAAAATTTCCTCCTGAACCACAATTGTGCTTCCAAAGAGCAAATTAGAATTTCCAATTGCAAATAGCAGCTAATCTATGTTATAATGCAGTCCGTATCTTAAAACTTTTATTTCTATTATTAACTAAATGATCAAGAATTTTATTTGTTCAAAATCTTATTTCTCAATGTTTTGAAAGTCTCTGAGCCAGAAAAAGCAAAAAAAAGGTTTGGTATAAGTGGCGGTCCATTAGGACCAGGCATAGACACAAAATTGTCCGTAGCAATACCTCGATTCGAGAACGGCTTATCCGATTTCGATTTTTTTTCGCTAATCTTCAAAACTTTTTGGAATCTGTAAGTGGAGAGCAGCCAAACGCTGTAAGGAGTCGCTGTAAGAACCGTGCCATCGGGTTAACTCATGCGCTTTTCTTTATCTTCAATCAATCTTCCGACCTGAGTTTCCCATTTTTCCGGAATGGTCTACCTAAAAATGGTAGCCTTGATATATTTTTGTGAAAAAGTTCTCTGACTTATGGAAACGCTAGGAAAATTAAATTGTAATAATCATTCCGATAGGAAATGATTGTATCCATTTTTGGTCATTATCAATTCATTAGGATTTATCAAAACCGTTTTTATGTGATTTGTCAATAGCTATCGCCGGAAAAATTATCAATTCCCGTGAGAAATCTGGGGAAATTCGATTTGCCAAAAATTATTAGAAAATTTGTATAAAATCAGCCTCTATAATGTTATTCCTGGAGATCAGTCTACAGATGTAACACTCTAGAAATGCAAAGTTTCTAATGGTTTTTGGAAAATCGAATTTTCGCAGATTTCCCACGGGAAACTTCAACTGACATTTTTTCCTCCAATAGCTATTGACAAGTTACATCAATGAAATCCATCTTCAAACATCACACTCAATCTGGCCCAAACATTTTTCGCATACCTTCTTGAGTAGGTGAGGATCCTCCCCAACCAAAAGCTATATAACAACTTCCAAAAATCTAAACGATAAGTCACATAGGAGAGAAATAAAATTTTAAAAAATTCAGCAAGCTAGCGCGAAGTTCATACCGAAATCAGCACCTATTTTCGTAAGCAGGTAAGGGTCGCAAAAAAAAAACCTTCCAGAAATCTATACGACATTTAGGCCACAATAGAGATTGCGATCGGGAATTCCTGTCTCGAGAATTTTTGAAAACTTATAAGAATTTTTAAATGTCGTTTCTAGAGAAAAGTTATTTCATTAATTTCGGGAATTCTTGAGAATTAATGGCGATAATTTGATGTTAAATTCAGATTTACATTTGCAACTTTTGATATTTAACCTCAACAATGATTGGTTGCTTTTCAGCACTTTGGTTGATACTAAGTATTCACCGCGGTCCATTGTCGTTGTCCGTATATTCTCTTTAAAACTCATTGATATTCTCAATTAGCCATGCAAGTAACTTGTATTCTTTGGAAGTTTGATAATTTATTTTCCTCAGGTGAGTTTAGGTTACGAACGGATTTCATCAATGGCGTATTGTTCATTTAATGATTTTTGTCTTTATTTGTTCAAGTCGTAGATGAGAAGATGAATTTGGGTGATCTTAATTTTGATACTTACTTAGAAGTAAAATAATAATTTTGTTAAATAAAATTTTGAAAATTTTGATTAGCTTTCGCCTAACCATTTAATTTATTCCATCGAAATATGCTTAAGTAGACATCAAAAGAAGAAAATAATTTTCAAATTCTCAGTTTTTTACCTACAAAATCTCATTTTTTAATAACATTTAAATAATAAAAATTCGATTAAACCATAATCTGGCATCATCGGATTAAAAAATAATTTTTCTGTTAAATTCGTGTTCAGTCGATAATAAATTAGAAGGAAAAACTGAAAATTTTTCAAATCGAAGTCAAACTAATGCAAAATGTAGTTCACCATTAATTATCTCATAAACATGGTCGTTTATGTGCTGACAATATCAATAAGCCCGAGTGCAAATTTAATTTTTCGGTCTAAACATCAATAGCAAAATACAATAAATGGGCTCATTAATTTTCAGGCGAATTTCAAGGCTTAATTATGATAAAATTAATCAATTATGTTGTACTGTCAGACCTTTGGTCTTTCACTTATTTTCCATAACAAACAAAATTTTTTCGTACACCTCAATTAGGTTTACTCTTCGGCATACACTTCAACTTAAATAAAAAAAATAGAAATAAATAAATTTAGTAATAAATGTTTCTTCGTCAGGATAAAATAAAAGCCATAAAATAATTTATTGATAATATTTTCGTAATTTAAAAAATATAAAAATTCCCGAGAATTCCCGAGATTATTCGAGAAAAAAAAAATCAAAACTCTAGAATTCTCGAGAAATGAAATCCGCCGGAAAAAAATTCTCGGTTTCTTGGGAAATATATATTTTTAAATCAAATTTCGTGTAAAATAATATTTAGGAATGGATCATGCCTGTCCTGTCACATATTATCTAGATTTTTGGAATTAGTTATATTTTATGGTTAAAAAGGTTTCACGACTACCCATAAAAATATCTGGGCCACTTGGGTACGATATTTGGACAACAATAACCAATTATTTTACATCAAATATCCCATGCAACACGCCTACACTAAGACACTGATTGTGTAGATTTTTGGAAATCGTTATCTTTTTTGATTAGAGAGGATCCTCGACTACCCATAAAAATATGTGTTTTCTCAGTCACCAACTTTGTACTAGATTGTTACTTTTTCTAAAATCATGTCTCAATTGAACTTACATAAGACGGAACACACCTGCCCTAAATCACTTATCGTTTATATTTTTGGAAGTTGTCATATTTTTTTTGGCTAGAGAGCATCCCTAGATCCCCCCACCTATAAAAATATGTGGCCATTCTTCACACCAGCTCATATTGATGCGGCGGTAGAAAATCTGAAAGATATCATAGCATTGTCAGCTGAAAGGGCTACACCCGTCATAAGTAGTTCTGAACAATTTAATAAACTATCACATAATATTTAGGAACTAATTCAGGAAAAGCGAAAAATTCGCTGTCAATGGCAGCAAACCAATTTGAATTTGTATTTGAAAAAATTTTACTAATTGATTTGCAACCAATATCAGAAGAATGGCGCGTTATTCTAGACCATCAATTTGGGTTCCGAAACCAATATGGTACCACAGAGGAAGTACACAGAATTGTAAATACATACAATCAAAATCACCTTCGAGAAAAAGGAATATTGTTCTGCTGCCTTCTTGGATATCGCACACACCTTTGATAAAGTTTGGCACGATTGACTAATACACAAAATTAAAGAGCTTCTAACGAAGAAATTTCACTCAGTTTTGGGAAGCTATCTTCTTCAAAGACAATGCATGGTCAAACAAAATAGTGCAAGTACTTGCTTAAATGATATTAATGCAGGTGTCCCGCAAGGCAGTGTTCTTTGACCAATATTATACTTGTTGTATATAGCCGATTTACCTATAACCAGCAAAGCAATATTATCAACATCTGCTGATGATACGGCTATCCTGGTGTCACACAATAATCCCGAAATTGCCTCAAAGTAATTGCAGAATCATTTAAACAAATTCGCGGACTGGCTAAAGTCATAGCATATAAAAATGAAAGAAAACAAATCAACTCACGTCACCTGGCCACCAGTAAAATTAAATAATAAAAATATTCCTCGACAAACGAATGTCAAATACTTAGGTTTGCACATGGATAGAAGGCTAGCGTGGAAAAATCATATTGAAAGAAAGTGCAACCAAATAAAAATTACATTTGCCAAAATGTATTGACTAATGGGAAGAAAATCTCAGTTGAAGTTAGCCCATAAAGTTTTACAGTACAAAGCGATAATCAAACCAATATGGACATATGGTATTCAGATATGCGGGGATCCATGAGCGCTTCAAACAGAGAACCACTGCAACGAACCCTAGCGAAAATACTTCGCACTATTAGCAATGCAGATGTGGTACATTCGAAATAGTGATATACATAGGTACATGACGACCTTGAGATTAAAACCATTAAAGAAACAATTCGAAATATTACTCAAACTACAAAAGCACATCTCAACGAATTGGCCTGGGATATATTTACTAAAACAGCCGCGATTTTGGCAACTAACAAGAACAGATCCACTCGGATTGTGAGGAATATGTAATAATTTTAGCTGCAGATTTGATTACTTCTTGTGAGTTTCTTTTGTAGAAAGATTCAAGAATAAAGCCATTGGTAGCATTAGCATTTTAAAAAAAAATATTTGAGATTAGGACAAACTTTTCACGTTTGCGCAGATGCGTGAAATTTGTCCAAAATTTTGTTTTTCTAATTTTAGGACAGCTTTACGACAAACTTCATGCTATTAGGTATATTTTGTTGAAGTTCGATTTTTTGTTTACGTATTAAGTCTATTAGCGTATGAACAGGAGTCTAAATATTTGAGTGTGTCTAATAGTAATTAACGATATTTTATGAATTCTAATTTTGTGATAAATATTGCCTTAGAGGAATTATGCGGAAATAATTGTGTATTCAAAGAATTATGCGTGAAATATGAGCTTCCATATCCGTATAACCCTTGTTTATTATACGAGTATATCCAAATACAAATATTCTCTTATATCTACATAAATTTAACGTATGCACGTATATATGATATTTATGAAAACACCTTGCGGCCTCATCTAACAGAATTTTTTTTTATAGAGTTGATATGTGCGGCCTGATACAGATTAAAATTTGCCAAACATAACATATAAATAATAATTTCCTGTATATAATTTTTCAACCCTAATTTTTATGTACCTAACATCCCGCCATCATATCCTACTCAAACCACATATAATATTTTTTTATGTAGTTTAGCATTCGATCTACATAAAAAAACAGAAAAATTAGCTCATATCAACCGAAAATAATTTTTGATTGTCACCTCATTCCAAACTTTGTTCGTTATTTTGTTATTTACTCTAAATAAATTATTAATAAAAAAAACTCTCAAAATTTTCCCCATTTTCATATTTTTATTATCCTGTTATTTTTTGAATACATCCCATGATTATACGTTTTCATATAACCTATAATTTTCGATTTTCTTTACGTCATCACAAACATCAACATCATATCGCACACGTAGAACAAAAGTGACACAAGTCAAAAAACGAAAAAAACGCTTTCACCGAATTAACTGGCGTTTTAAAATTAAATAAGCTTATAGGAAATACCATACTAAAATTAACCTACAAATCGCGTTTTTAAATCTGTTATCTTAGAAATCTGTCTTTTTTGAGTTAATACAGTATTGGTGTTGATCTGGGCTACAATTATGCTGTATTATTTTAATTTTGAATTTTAAAGTTCTTCTGGTAAATAACCAGATAATCATTACGATTTTACGATTTGCTACGAAGAGCGAAATTATTTTAGTAATTTGTGTGTTATGCTTCGAATTTTGAAAGTATCAACCGCGTAATAGTAAGCTTAGAGTAAATATTTATTTTTATGTTGCCCACAACGAGTAAAATATTATATCGATTTTTGCATTGTTTGCATTTTCAGCCACCACTTTGAGATATCGTAGGATACAACTTCCGATTTCCATCGCACCACGTTTGCCTTCCGTTTCATTCCAAAAGTAGCACTCTACGTTTTTGGCATTCAAATCGCTGATTGTAAATTTATAGCAGTTTATTTTGCTTTAGTAGTAAAACTGCTTACAAATCGTATACAGCAACATGTGCGATATGAGTTCTTTTTGTCATTCTCCTTTTCCGCCCGGGACAAATCTTTCTCTTTTCGGTGAAATGTATAGCTATCTAGTAATGGGGTTTTCCCCTCGTTATTACCATTTTTAAAAGACTCTGTTATGATAAAATCTCAACCTGAAACAAAGAATATGATAAAATCTCAACCTGAAACGCTGATGTTGCCATTATTTTGTACCATTAGACTTGCACGATGCGACTAATTCATGATTAGGCTGCTAGTAGTCCTGAAAATAAATTGGTCGAATTATTCCGGAAAAAGTGATACAACTCGAATTACAACAAATTGCGGAATACCATTCAACAAAAATGAATTAACTCGATAAATATTATTTTTTAAGTTTAAGCCTAAAATAACACAACTTGAAATATGACGGTTTTGTACCTAAATCAACACGTATTCGTTTGAAATTTTAATCACAACTGAGGTTGTGTCTCTTTTGTTGTCACAATTTATTTTAGCCTTAAAAAGTGACACAAATACCATGTGTAGGAAAACAAAAGAAATTATTAAATTCTCCATAATTATGGAGAATAAGAGTAAAATGTATGATGAATCTGGATAGCGATTTTGGTCGCAAAGTGAGGATTGATTTGAGGACCACCGGAAGGCAATAGTATTGGTGTCGAATGTGCGCTTTTTTAGTTTTTCAATTAACATGACGGAAATAAGAGAGATAAAATAACAAGAATAAAATGGATAACATGATACAAATAATATAAATAAGCTCAGAAGAGAACGATCGAAAGAATATATTAAAATATTGATTACACTTTATTATGTTTTTATCAAAGCCTACTTAATGACATGACCTCAGTTTATTCAAAATATATTAATGAAAATTGAATTGATTTTATTTTAATTCAATTGAATCTATAAACTTTTATTTCCACCTGACTTGGAGGATTTTTCCGTGAGCTTTTTCAATTTATATAAATAATGATAACAAAATAAGATATTTTGTATCTGAAAAAGCTTATAAATAGAGTACGCACATGTAAAAAAGAGACAGACATATATATGAAAAGGCATATATGACATTTACAATAATAAACACAACAAACAATATGTATGGTAGAACGGTTAGCGTACAGAACAAGAAACAAACATATAATATGTGTGATGCATATTATCAGATGCAGTAAATAAATTAAAACCAAAAAATATGAAAACAAATATTGTTTATTTAAAATATATTTATTATTACACGGAAAAAAAATAAACTGGTCCTCAGCTAAGAAAACGGACTTTTAATTCAAGAAAATGTAGTTTTTCTTGATTTAAAAGTTAATTTTCTTATTTCTTTCGAGTTTTTCTTCATGTAAGAATTGTGTTTCTTGAAATGAAGAAAAACTCGAAGCAAATAAGAAAATTAGCTTTTAAATCAAGAAAAAGTACATTTTCTTGAATTAAAAGTCCGTTTTCTTAGCTGAGGAGCAGTTTATTTTTTGCCGTGTATTATTTAATCGTACATAAAAATGTTTCTTTTTGAATTATTGTTTGCTACACAATGAAATGAAATATTTTATGTAGGGTTGCCAACTGGGTCATTTTCGCCCGGAGACTCCGGGCTTCATACCGAATCTCCGGTCTCCGGGCCAAGTTCACAAAACTCCGGGCAAAATCTCAAAATCTCAAAATCTCATCAACTAACAAAATTAAAATAAGATACAAAAAACTGTTATAGAAACATCCATGATCCATAATATGTACAAGTTCTATGGTTTAAAATTTGAAATATAAAAATTGTCAATTGAACGAACTCTAATGTCGTTTTCGATTGACCAAAAAATCTAAACTCTGTGCAAAAAACACTAAACTCGAACATTTTTTACTATGGCGAGTTTAGTTTTTTTTTGCACTGAGTTTAGTTTTTCTTGATCAATCGACAACGACATAAATAAAATTGGTTGAACGCATTCAACTAAACCAGCGTCGGTATAGCTGTCATTTCTTTGCATAACCGAAAAAAATAGAAGAAATAGGCCTGCTCGACAATAAAAAAGATTTGTTTGTAATTTGGATGGGCATGTGATGGTGATTATTTAAAAACCAAACTGTAAGTATCTACATCTCATACAATCTAACTAATAACTAAATCAACTTTGGATTAAATTTATTTATTTTGATTGTAGTAGAAATTTTAAATAAAAACAACATGCTGTCCGAATCAGAAAAAGAAAAAGAAACAAACATTGGTGATGATGATGCCGTTTCGCCACAACCAAAAACAGCGAAACGTAAACATTATTTAACGGTATTTCAAAATAATTGGCTCAATTTTCCAGAGAACAAAGGCTGGCTGGAAAAACATAATGAATTTACGGGAAAATGCAGGCTTTGTGGAATATGCTTTCTTATTAAACATGATGGGGCAAAGGCCGTTCGTCGACATGGAGACAGTGTAAATCATCGACGAATTGTAAGTACACGCAATCAAAGTAAGTTAATAACAGAATATGCTTTCAAACCAAAATCAGATAGACTTACGAAAAATACCATTGCCGAATTAGCGATGGTTTACCATGCTGTAATTCACCAACACAGCTACAATAGTACTGATTGCGGTATTAAATTAAATTCAAAAATCTATTCCGACTGTACGCTATCGAAACAAGTACACTGTGAAAAAACCAAAGCATCAGCATACGCAGAAAATATTCTAGCACCGAAATCAATTGAAATGGTTTTAAATGATTTGACAAGGAACAATCGAAGTCTGTATTTTTCGCTGTCAACTGATGCAACTAATCGGGGTAACGAAAAATTATTTCCAATAATTGTAAGCTATTTCAATCCTGAAGAGGGAATGAAAAACAAAATTATTGAGTTTTATGAGGATGAATACGAATCGTCAACAGCAATTTTCGAACATATTACGGATTGTTTGACTAATTTAAATTTGTCTTTGGATTATGTCACGGCTTTTAGCGCGGATAACGCGAATGTAAATTACGGGGAACATAATTCCGTATTTCAAAAACTTCAATCAGTCAATTCGTCAATAATAAAGGTTAATTGCAATTGTCACGTCATACATAATGCTGCTAAAAAGGCTTGCAAGAAACTTTCGTTCGACATAGAAACGCTTGTAAATAAAATTTACTCTGAATTTAGTTGCAGCACTTCAAATAAGCGAGAATTGAGAGAATGCTTCAACTTTTTTAAAATGGAATTTGCACAAATGTTGAAAAATGTGCCAACTAGATGGTTGAGCCTTACTAAAGCAATTGACCGGTTGATTTCATCTTGGCCGGCTATTAAGCTTTATTTTCTGCAGCAAGGCGAAGAAGATTGCGATCACTTTTTATGGGATATATTTAAAGAACAGGAAAATGAAATTGAATATGAATTGGTGAAACCGACCATACATGAGCTTTATTTATATTTTACCTCCCATTTCCTTAATTTATTGTGCGAGTCAATTTTAGTTTTGGAAAAAAATGACGTAACATCACTGAATTGAACGATGTAATGCAAATCTTGAAAGATAAACTGGAAATACGAATGAACGACAATTTTTTTGGTGCTAAAGTTCGAAGTTGCATTAAATATTTACCAATACATAAACAAAACAAATTTATTTCTGAAGCTCAGTCAGCTTATACAGAGGCTTTAAGATACATTAATCAGTACTATAATTTTGATAGCGAAAAAAACCCATTCGTTCATTTGTCATCACTTAACATTAAACAAAGGCAATTAAATTTCGGCGATGTATGTAAAGTTGGTAATATCTTAAATATACCAATTAATGAAGATCGGCTGTACGACGAGATTAATAGTATCAATAAATTATTAGATATTATTAAAAAAGAGGAAAATCTCTCTACCGAAGCATTGTGGCTTACGACATTAAAAAAATTGGATAATTTAATCGACATAAAAGAAATTGTGTCTAAAGCATTAAGCATTCCAATTAGTAATGCATTCGTGGAGAGGATTTTCTCCATTATGGAATCTGTGTGGAGAGATGACCGCAATAGAATGCGGGTACAACTAGTAAAAGCGGAACTTTGTATTCGCATAAATTACGCAAAGAGTTGTGAACAATTTTTAAATTTTTTAAAAGCGCCAGAACAAGTAGAACTTCCTCAAAAAGCTCAAAGCCATAGGAAATATAATTTTAAAAAGTGATAGAATTAAATTGAACGTTTGTGATACATGAATTAAGACTTATTTTGTAACAAATAAATGTGATTTGAATTTTATTATTTATTTTATAAATAAACGTTAATTTTTAGTTTTATTATATATTTTTTTTTTGCTTTTTACCAATACTCCGGGCGAAGCGTGTCCAAGAGTTGGCAACCCTGATTTTATGTCAAAAAGCTTTAAAATAGAGAAGAGTACCACAAATGTCAAAAAGAGATAAACATATGAAATATAAAATGGCGCATGATGAAGCAAATGTCAAATAAAAACCAACAACAAATTATGTAAATCAATCTATATTATATAACAGACATGGCCAATGAATGAATGCGGCTCTCGAAAAGAAATGATAAAATTAATAACTTTTAATAATTCATTAAAATTGTAATAAAATTAGAAGTAATTAATATATAATATTGTTTTAAGATAAAATTATTACAGATCTTATTCAAACGATTCTGAGTTTTATTAAAAAAAAATCAGCTTTTTAAACGCGATTTAACTACAAAAATGTTTATTCACTTCCCTCGTCTGAAGAATAGACTCTCTAAAATTGATGATAGAAAAAAAAACTGAGTGAATACGACAGTAAATTAGAAGAATTATTAAAAGACTTTCACTTGCGATTTGATGAATCACATTATTAAAATGCACCACAAAGCAACACAATCTGCAAATGAGTTTTGGAAACTAGTTCTCAATCAAAGTACTCCAATTTGAAAAAAGCTGCTTGCAGATTACTGTTCATATTCGATTCAGCACAAAATATTGTTGTGAATCACTTTTTTCAGCAATGAAGTTTATAAAATCAAAGCACCGTTCACAACTTACAAATGAGCATTTAACGGAATTAATTCGTACCGCGCTAACGAACTATAACCCCGATTTCAGAAAATTCACGGCGAAGTTACAAACAGACATGCCATCTACCAGCAAACAATAGCTGTCGTATGTATTTATAAATAATAAAATAAATAATAAAATTGTGCAATTGCACAGGGGTCCCCTAGTTTTTATTTAAAATTTTTCAAAAACATTTATAATTTTTATTTAATTGACTAATCGTTTAGGTTGAATTATTGAATAGTTAACGATTTCCAATCGTTCGAGTGATACTCCTGCTATCATCCAATTCTAATTCACAAAAAATTATTCAAAACATATAAATTTGTTGTAAGAACCACTCCTAACACTTTAAAAAAAAACACTCTTTTCTACTTACTTTTCAAGAAATTTTTATAAATTTCTATTAATTTTTATTTCTAAGAATGTTTAGAAATCATTCACAATTGAAAATAAGATAAAAACCACACTAAATCGTTTGTCCTACACCTCCACAAAACACCAAATTTTATTTGTCAACAATTTTGGAGGAAAAAGGTCAATAGCAAAATGTACATATATTATAAGCCGTGTATACATAAACAAAATTCACAATCCTCAATCCTCATTTTGCGACCAAACTCACTGTCCTGAATCGAATCCATTCAACATGGCATATTTCAAAACGGAATATTTCAAAATGGAATATGAAAATATGGCATATGGTACACTATGGCATATTTCAAAATGGCATATTTTAAAACGGCATATGGTACGCTATGGCATATGGTACACTATGGCATATTTCAAAATGGCATATTTTAAAACGGCATATGGTACGCTATGGCATATGGTACACTATGGCATATTTCAAAACGGCATACTTCAAAACGACATATGGTACATTATGGCATATGGTACACTTTGGCATATTTCAAAATGGCATATTTTAAAACGGCATATAGTACGCTATGGCATAAGGTACACTATGGTATAATATGGCATTTTCTAAAACTGGGTTATTTCTTAGCCGAGTATGATGAAATTTGGCAAGTGCAATGAAAATGGAATACTTAACCGGATTTTAGACGAAGTTCTGTAATATTGGCTATTAGGGTGAAACTTAGATATTAATTAACCGAATATGATGAAATTCAACATATACTTTAGAAATGGTATTCTAAAAAGAGTTTTGGATGAATTTCTAGAACATGGCCAATCATGATGGAACTTAGGTATTTCTTAAACGATTATGATGAAATTCGACAAGTGTGATGGAAATGGGATCCTAAAATGAGTTTTAATAGAAGTTCTGAAATATGGTTAATTTTGATAGAATTTGTCTATTTATTGGGGGATTATGATGAAATTCGGAAGGAATGATGAAATGGGATTGTTAAATGGTTTATAGATAAAATTTTGAGATATGGCAATTTTTATGCAACTTGGATATTTCATAACTGATTATGATGAAATTTGACAAATGTGATGGAATTAGCATTCTAAAATGAGTTTTAGATAAAGTTCTGGAATATGGCCTATAAGAATGAAAATTAGCTATTTCTTAACCGATTATGATGAAACTCAACAGTGCGATGGAAATGGGATTCTAAAATGGTTTTAATCATCAATTTATAAAGTTACCCTATACTTACTAAAATAGCCTTTACCTATTGGAATTTTATTTCGCTTAATATAATTTTCCTTCACTTAATGCAATTAAATTTATTCTCCCAACGGAGATAAAAATATTGGTAATAAAGATATAATCGGGAAGTGCTTATTAATATCTATAATTTTTAATTTTTATTTAAATCTAATTTTAAAAGTAAAAATATGTATATTGGCCCTTCAGGTTTATTCTTATTCATTGAAATTATTTTTAAAGAAGGAACTAATTTTATACCAACATCAAAATTTACCAAATTAAGGCTACACGAATTAAAAAAGGCTGAATTAAAAAAGATATTTTTCTGAATTAAAAATGGGCCTTTTTTTATTCATTTTGAAAATGAATTAAAAATGCGTTAAAAAATGAAATAAAATATGCATTTTTTATTTCATTTTGAAAAGGTATTAAGAAAAAATGAATTAAAAATGTGTTTAGAAAAGGGACAATTTAAACTGTATGCCCGTTTAGAAACAATTTTTGGTGACAAATATTAGCATCAAAAATAATTTTTAGTAATAAAAAAAATAAAAAATTCTAGACAAAAAATTAAATTTAATCGATACAAATTATTTAATATTTGATGGGGATCGATATAAAATGTTGCAGTGTCATTAATAGATTTCATATAATCCGCTCCTGCATGCGGCACGCAGTGCGACATGTTTGCCTATCCCGGCTCCTACGTCCCCCGAAGTTGAAATGTAAAGCCCCTCGGAGGGCTAAGCGGGGGGGAGCGAAGCGACCTCCCGCGTGCCCGTGAGAGTTACCGAAGCCGTTAGCCTCTACAATTCTAAGTTAAATTAGTGGATGTCATTTTTCTTCAATTTATTTTCCTCAGAGAAAAAAAATGCACGGGAAATTGTTATGCAAGATTTTGTATTGTAATATTGTATAATTGCAAAATTTTGTATGCGAAATTTTGTAATGCAATATTTTGTAATGCCAGATTGCATACCCAACCCAGTTTTTCTATGTCCCTTATTTTAAGTTAATTTTTCACATGAACAGGCATTTATGTACATTAAGATGATTCAGATTCAATTATTAAAAAACAAATTTTAATGATTAATTTGCATACACACATTTTATTTAAAATTATAAGTTCAAAAGTTATTTCTCTTCTTGAGATATGTTTGAAAAAATATTATAAAAATTAAACTAAGTTTTATGGATTAGTGACATAAATCAATAAAGAGCTATATTATTTGCATTCTTTAAGGGAAGACGTTTCCTCTTTAGGCCGTCGATTTATCATGATATATTTCAGCTTTTTTCTTTTTATTGATATTTTATTTGGAAATAATTGTTCACCAGATCTCATTTTGTTGGTTCGGTTTTTAATAAATATTTGTTCTTTGCCTAATTTATCTTGTCAGCTTATAAAGTACAACATGCAATTTTCCAACAACAACTTGCAGCCTCCTATGCAAAAACTTTAAATTGTTTTCAGTTCGTGGAAAGTTATTCTCAAAAGAGTCAACAAAAGATCAAAAATTGGGACTATACCGTGGCGGTTTATTGTTTTTAACAGCACGGCCCGAAATATAATTGGTATTTATCCATGATACAATAATTTTTCCGCCTTCATCCAAAATATCCTCTAATTTAGATAAATAATAACAAATTTCATTAGGTGGAATGAAGGCTAGGGCAGCCAGCATTCGAATCTTAATTCTAAAATCTATATGTCGCTACCATATCTGGAAGCCAATTTTTTTTCTACACTTTTCGCCAAATAATTTGGGTAAAATGAAATAAACAATCCTTAAAAATTACATCCGGCAGGAAATTTTTTAGTGCAGAAACTGAAGCTAGTTCAAAATCTGAAATAATTCTTGTAGGAAGTAAATTAATGGAATGAGAAAAAGCAATTTTGAATAGCTCATAAACAATTCATAATATGAATTTTTACTCGGCTATCGCCTCGTGGGACAAACTTATCCCTTGTGGATAACATCTCGTTTTGCTCACTAGTACCATAAATAACTATTATCCATATATAAAAGTAATCATAAAAGTAAATAAGATTTTGGTGACAAGATTTTGTAAAACAAGATTTTGGAGAAAAGATTTTAGAAACAGTCTTTTGTAAACAATCTTTTGAGAAACAGTAATACGTGGCCAACCCTATACCGTTACGTACCATATGTCGTTTTAAAATATGCCGTTTTTAAATATGCCATAGTGTACCATATGCCGTAGTGTACCATATGCCGTTTTGAAATATGCCATTTTGAAATATGCCATAGTGTACCATATGCCGTAGTGTACCATATGCCGTTTTGAAATATGCCATTTTGAAATATGCCATAGTGTACCATATGCCGTACTGTACCATATGCCGTTTTGAAATATGCCATTTTGAAATATGCCATAGTGTACCATATGCCGTAGTGTACCATATGCTGTTTTGAAATATGCCATTTTGAAATATGCCGTAGTGTACCATATATGCCGTAGTGTACCTTATGCCGTTTTGAAATATGCCGTTTTGAAATATGCCGTTTTTTCATATTCCGTAATGAAATATGCCGTATCGACCGGGTCCTGAATATGCTATTAACGGGAAACCCCGATTTTTTTGAGTTGTGTCATTTTTGTTCTACATGTGCGATATACAAAACAAAAACAACAACTTGTTTTACAAAGTTTTTTTTGTTTTCTTTCTACATAGTCGATGTTGATTTTGTTTCTGTATTTGCACATAGGCTACGAAAATTTCGATGAATATTTGTTTTTATATGAATAAAGCACACACACACACACATCCATTAAATTTTCGAATGACATTTACATGTGACACGTGTATCTTCTTGCTTCAAAATATTAAGAAGTCTTAAATTTATTTATTTGATAATTTTGATATTGAAAATGTATTCATACTTTTATGTTGTCGCGGTTGTTGTCTTACGAATGTTTGAAAATTCTTTGATGAAATAGTTTGGCGTGGGACAATCCTAAATTTATATTTTTGGGTGAAAGAAAATATGCAAAAACACTTATGAAAATATGCCTAGGGAATTAAAATTAGCGTATGGAAAAAGATCGCATCAGCATAAACATAACAAAAACAAATTTCTTTGATATTATGAGTACAGTTTTTTTTGGCTGTTATGATTTTTAAACGATACGTTTATTTATTCTTAGGTCTGGTATAAGTTCAACAATTTTACCTTGTCACAGCATCGATCTGTAAACTTGCCCAAATACAATGTAAGTCTATGTACTATATACCCATCTTATGCTGACCTGTGCTGTATAAATTGTGCAAAAAATTTCACAACATTAATTAACTTAAAAACTAATTAAATCTAATATGTAAGACTGTACTTTACCGAATATCCATGTAAACGTGATAGTTTTACTAAAACAAAAATTATGTTCTTCGTGCCACACCAGTAAGCAACAAATATAACCACAACAAAAAATGTCTAAAACATTTCTCTTGTGTTGCTTTTATAACTTATATAGAAAATACATTAAAATTTTTATGGCAACAAAATGATTTAGATTTTAATCAAAAGAAACAACAAAAACTGGGCATTAAATCCTTAAAACAATAACACAACAACGGAAGAACAAAATAAAAATTAATTGGTTTGACTAAATTAGCCTTTCTAATTGGATACTCCTTGTACTATGCTTAAGAAGATGTTCTGTCCATTTTTTGTTGCACAAAGATGAACTCTCGGATATTTTTTTCTATATAAGGAAGCACGATAATCTTAATAAAATTATTATTTACATTAATCAAAATAGGAGGTTGTGTCTATCAAAATGGAATTATGTATATTGTATCAACAGTATTTCGAGAAAATCTTTAATTTACCAAAACTGTCTATCATTTCTGGTTCAATTGAAACACATTTTATATAAACTGTCAATGTTAATAATTAAGCTTTTAAGTAAATGTAGATGTACACATACAAAATATTAATTAAACATTATCGGGTTTCAATTAATCAGTTTAATAAAATAAAAAAATAAAACATTGTTAATGAACTCATCAAAAAGTTTTTTTTTTTAAATTGAATAATTAAAAATATAAAATAATCAAAGTGGATTAAAAGTTTTACAGTTTTTAAATCTGACATGAAATACCTTAAAATTTTAATATGGTAAATCAATTTGATTGAAATTGATTAAGCAGTTTAAGTGTATCGACAATTTTGGTAATTAAATTGGTGCGGGGTTATTTTGGATTTAATGTGCCGCTAATTTTACACGAGTTTTCCATTAGCTGATAATCTGATCATAAAATATTAAAGGATACAAACACACGTAATACACATTCTTAGTACAAGGCTGCTAGTCCGAATTATTTTGCTGTGAAAATTTCAATGTTTGCTAGTTTTTGACTTGCTGAAGTTGAAGGTTTATTATCAGAATAACTACACCTAAATTCGGTCAAAAATGTACGATCGTTCCCTTTGATTGTGGATGATTTGTAGCGGAAAAAACTAAGAACGAGGTGCCTTTTCCCTTCCTACAGATCATTTTCCAATTGCCTGTATTTATATTCTCTTCTAGCTCTTAATAATGCCAAGTAGCCACTTAGTCGGTACTTCTACGATGTTTGTGAAGGTCCCAAAAATAATCTGTGGCATGTTGTTTGCCTCGACAGCCTTCAGCTCTGTAATGAATGGGCATCCGTTAGGACACACTATTGTTAACAGTATTTATCAATCGGTAAATCTTTTGCTGTAAACGGCCGCTTTGCTAGCTGTTCAGCCTTGCGGGGTTCTACATCAGTTATGATTGATCTGCAACTAACCGTTATCTATTACAGCAAAGGAAAAGGTACAACCCATCTATCTATTTACGAACTACTTACTCGATCAAATGTTTTTTATGCTTAATCAGTCCAAACAATAGACCAACCACTCCACCCATTTACATTTGTTTTTTTTTTGTTGTTTTTGAAATTTCCTTACCAACAGCAAAAAAACAAATTGGTCACTCTCGATCGATAATTAGGCAATTAAATTGTTTAATTAACACTCGAAATTCACTTTTTTCCATGTTTCCAAAAAAACAATGGGAGGTCTGTTTTGGTATTGCCACATGATATCTGGGGTTTGCAATTGTGGCGCTCTCTGTTGCAATTTTACCAGATTTCTCACTTCGCCCTCGTATCACCCCCACAGGAAGGGGGTGGAGACGTAAGATTTTGACAGTGACGGTCTTAAGGTCTTAAACAATAATTGTGTGCAGCTTGGTTCAAATCGGTCAACGCGTGTGGATTTGTAAAACAATCACTTTTTAGATAGATAGATAGATATAGATATTTTTGTATATAGTTTTAATCTCTGGAACTAGTCATTGGGCTATATCTCAACAATCATGAATTTAATGGTGGTAATATTATGGAATAAATAATAAAAAAAATAAAAAAAACATTTCTTCGTCGTTCCATGAAACTTGATTTGATCCTACTCAGGTCCAACGTCAAGAAATTATTGTTGCTGGTAATTTCAATCGTAATGTTTTATCGCCAATTGGAATTGTTTTTATTTCCAAATCTCGAATCAACTACTGGTGGTGGTGCACATTTTGATTTTTATCTACATGAATTTTTATATTCTTACCATAAATCATTAGTTAAAATGGACATTTTCCGCTCAGATAATAATTGACCCATTAATCGTTGACCATCACATGAAAAGGCTTATATACTGCAAAATATTTGCTGCCATTAAAATAATAAAATCGATGTTCAGAGCATCCTATATATACATATATAGGGGCCACAATAATTATTGAAAATTTATCGATGATGCCAAAGTTTAAAATAAATTTTCCAATAAAGCTATTCAAAATAAATTGCTTAACTTATGAATAAATATTTATATTGTTATTTCAAAATACAAATATATACACACACACACAAAAAAAATCTAACTATAATCATTAAAATAAAATACCACCCTTAAAACTCATCCATTGTTTTGTTGTTGTGTTGTTGAAAAATATATGTACGCACGTTGTACATATTCATTTAACGATACAATTATGTGTTTCCTTTGTAAACAACCGAATTACTTCTTTTCCATGTTTATATACTCAGTACTCGTATAAATGTAAATATTTTCTGCAATGAGCTTAAGTAATAATTGAAAGATGGTACATAACGCCATACATACATACACTCTTAACATATTCAAAATGGAAATTTTTTCATTCGGTTCAGATAAGAAAAAAAAAATACAAAACAAACGCGTAGTATGATAACGCAAAATGAATACATTATTATTCTAAATTACTCGTGTATCATAAACACATTGAATTTAGATTAGAATTTGGTATAGAATTTTTATTTAATTATTCAAAACTATCTAATTTATATACTAATCAAATGTATAGTGGGATTATGTACATAGAAACGAGCACTGTAATTTTAATGATTTATTATGTACAACGCTAAAATAATTTTAATGTGAAATGAATATTAATATACGGTAACATAATCCGTGCAAACTAACGATTTATGTACTTATTTAGGAATTAATGTACAAGTCGTATACCTTGCGAAATTCATTAACGTACTACATATATGTATATTGTGCTATATACACAACAAAATAATTTCTGTAGCATCATGTTGTAAAACAATGATAGCTTTCATATTACCTATAAACAAAAATAAGTCTTCATGAATAAAGAAGCAACCACAAAAATATGATTTATTATTTCGTGATTGTAACTGACAATCGAACTATGTACATATACATATGTCTGTATGGTTTTGTGTATTCTAAAAATGTAACACAAGAAACAAAAGCAGAAAAAAAAAATTAAATACATGATAAAACGTAATCTTGGAATATGCCTGTTGAATTTCTTATTCTTATGCCATATTAGATGTATCTGTTTTTGTCTTGCACGAACCACAAAAAAATATGTCAGTATAAAATGTGAAAACAATGCGCAGTGAGGTCCCTGTCTCCCATTTTGCTCGTCAAAATATGTATTTACAATAAAAAAAAAACACGAGTTAGACATAAGGCACATGTTTGATAACGACAGGTACGATTTTATGCATATTTAGAAATGAGTTATGTATTGGATAAGCAAAAAAAAAAAATACGCGCGACAAATTTTGTTGTTGTTTTTTTTTCATTTTTTTAATCATCAGGGAGGATTATTCCTTATTTAAAATTAGCATATAGACATTACAGACACATGCCAGCAGGCGTCTTCTTAGATATACTCGTAAACTGAATATTTATACATAATTCAATAACAATCGTACTCGTTTGTACATCACACAAAAAAAAATTCTATTACATAACAAGATTTTTAATGTTTCAAACCATATAGTTACTGAAACATAATTATTTTTGAATTGAATGTTATTCCTAGACACATTGACATATGTGTACACATAATACATGTTAATAAATATTTTTATTGAATTATAAAATTTTGAAGTCAATCAAAATTCAGAAAAGAAAATCTCCTTTGCTGCGCGCACAGTGAAAATTTATTTTCTCATATACGATACGTTGTCGAAATTACATTTTTATTGTCGAATCTAAAAATAATAAACACATAAAATACGGAACAGATTGTCATCGTATGTATATGGTGATGACATTTATTTTAAATAGATGGACGATAAATATCAATCGGTGGGCCGTTAAATAACAGTAAAACGTTTTTTTTTTTTTCTGAAGAAGCTGTCGTTTATCGTTTCTATCATTTAACAATCACTGACTGTGAACAATTTTTTTTTCCTTAATTTAATGAATTAAAATATTTGTATATTTCATTGACTTGGCCGAATTCTGTTCGACCAACACACAGTGTGTGCGAATTTGATTGCCTATTGTTTACGTCTAGATGTATTTTTAAAATTTTGATTTAAATGATCAATATATTTATTTTAAACGAATCTATATAATGAAATATTTATTAGTGTAGCAAAATGTATGCTGCCTGATTTATGGATGCGGTGTACTGCAATATTCGAAACCAAAAAAAAAATCGTTTACTAAATAACATCGCTTTAGTAATCCATTTAAGATGAATTTGAATTATTTTTGTATACCATTGATGTCCACAGATCTAAAACATTTATTTGTTTGTATGGAATCGTGAGTTTCGCTAAAATAATTGCAAAATTGGCAAAGGTGCCATTTAAATTTTGTAAACGAACGATTATTACCTTTTTCGATTTATTATACAAAATAAATAAAATGGTTAAGCTTAGGCGATAAATTTAGTAAATTTATTTATTTTTTGGACATTATTTCTTTTTTCAATAAAATAAAAGAATAATAATTACAACGACATAATAACCGTAAATGTATAACAGGTATATTTGTTCCCGTACACAAACTACATAACAAATTCGCCCGGAATATCTGGTTAGGCGGAAGTTATTATCATTCAATGAAGTAGTAAACCGCGGATGCTGTATTCTATTCACTTTTATCTGATAATCGTGTAACTTGTTAATTAATTGTTTATGGTTAAGTTGATTTTTAATGATCATCTATTAATTAAGAAGAATATAAATACATAGTTACGATCCAATAAGTCCCATTAATTAAACTCCTTGCACAGTCAATTTATGGCTTGATATAATAATTAAAAATGGCGTTAATTTTTTATTTCTTAACAGATTATTATCTATATAACCCATAATTCTTAATGTGAAGCTTTGCAATGCCGATAACCCTAGATATATGTACAGTAAAATCAATAAAACGGTCATTATTAAAATACTTTTGGCGAACGATTAGATATTATAGAAATGGAAATCAAACAGTTGTAGCATCATCTGTGGTAGGCGATCTGCTCGAGGCCGTTTTGCTTCTTCTTCTTCTTCTTCCGCTGGCGCTACATCCCATGAAGGGATTTGGCCGCCTCAACGATGCTCCTCCAAATAATCCGATCCGCCACAAGAGAACGCCAGACACGGTGACCGAGTGTGTATAGGTCCCTCTCAACGTCGTCCATCCATCGGGTAGGTGGTCTCCCACGAGGTCCTACTTTCGCTGGTGCCGACTCCAAGGCCTGTTTAGTGGTCCGATTTTGTGAACGTAGTACGTGCCCAAGCCATCTCAGCCTTGACGATTTTATGAATCCTATGATGTCGACTTTATCGAGATCATTTCTGATCTCGTGATTCATTTGCATTCTGTACGTGGCTCCCTCTTTAATGGGACCGAGAATTCTTTCTTCTTATCATCTTACGCTCAGTTACAGCGATTTTCTGGATGTTTTGCGCTGTTAGTGTCCAAGACTCGCAACCGAAGGTGACAACTGGTCTTATATCAGCGCCTTGTATATGTCCAATTTTATTTTGCGCGATATATGAGGAGACTTGAAAATTTTGATATTGGCGTAGAATGCTCGGTAGCCTGCTGCGATCTTCGATGAAATGTCCACAGAAACGGAGTTTTGCTCAGTGATCAGTGATCCTAGGTATTTAAACTCATTCACCTTTTCATATTGAGTATCTCCTGAAATGAAGTCCCCACGAGTCTGCCTTCTCGCGGTCACCATGTATTTGGTCTTCGCTTCATTGATCTGAAGGCCTATTTGTTGGGCTGTTAATTCCAATGGGAGGAGGACCTCTTTCAGAGAGATGATGTTGCGACCCAGAATGCAAATATCGTCAGCGTATGCTAATAGCTGGGTTGATTTATAATACAGGCAGCTATGCTGCGCTATATTAAGCTGACGAATGACATACTCTAATGATAGATTGAATAGAGTTTGAGCTATTGGGTCTCCTTGCCGCACTCCAGATGTTATCTCGAAGGCCATCCATTAAAAGCTGGCACATTGAAACCAATTTTGACGGTATGCCCAGCTAGGACAATACGTTCCATAACGTGTTCCTCTTAATGCTGTCATACGCCTGTTGAAAATCTATGAATAGACTGTGTACAGGGATGTCCTTTTCATAGCATTTCTCCGTAGGCCATTTTACGAATTTGAGGAATTGAATGGCTTAATGCAATCCCCCTCAATATTTGCTGGTTCTGTCGTGGTTTCCTCGTCTATATTCCTATATGGTACTAATAAAGAGCCAAAATAACAGCCAGAGGGGTGTTGACTTTTTTGGATTGAAAATTTCCTTCAGTGCTTGATGGTCAGTATAAATTGTAGGTGATATAAATATTTATGAAAATTATCGCTAACGATTTACGGTGAAGCAGCGAATAATTTTTTTCCGCTAGAGAAAGAGAGCTCGAAGCAAATAATACTGGCTTCTCTATTCCATTTATAATATGGGGGCGAGTTGCTCCTATACGCCGTAAGGGCTAGTTTTAGTAGCTAAAATAAGAGGCTTCTCTTATTCAAGAATATTTTTCTCTGTTTTAGTACTAAAGATTTAGACTTCTCGAACAGTTAGACATTACGGCAACCAATTAAATTCTTCGTCTTTTTTCAGTAACTTGTACAATTCTTTTAAATCTGTTTTCAAATTGGGAATACACCGGCTATAATAATTTAATAACGCTAAATAAGACTGAAGTTGGGGCAAATCTTTCGGAACAATTGCTTCAACAATTGGATTAATTTTTCAGCATTGGGTTCTATACTCCTTGCCGAAATTGTATAGCCCAAATAATTTACTTTTGATTTTAGAATATTACATTTATTTAAATTTATTTTTACCTTAAATGTATTTAACCTACCTAATGCCATTCCAAGTTGGAGCTGCTGAAACGGTTTCTCCTTGAGTTCAATATTCGATCAATTTAATTATCAACTTTATTTATTTATTCAAACTTTAAATTATTCTGGTATATTCCAGATTGATAAATATTTTAAGAAGAGGAGAAATTGTACCTGATGAGATCTACTGAAAGATATTTATTTTTCACATGCTCGCAGATCGAAACTGAATTGCAAACTCTTAACAATTTCTCCTCTTCTTAATTTATTTCTTTATTTTATAATATTCTTGGAGTACAATATTGGTTGCCATCCGACGATCAAGTGACCAATTTTTTTTTTGTTTTACTCTTCATCCCCGTTAACGATCGTTATTACGCACATAAACCGCGTTTACCTTTTTTGTGAATAAAATATACATAACACACCACAGCAACAAAAAATTGAAAAAAAATGCAAAATAATGAAACATTCAACCCCCACAATCTGAAGTGTTAACAGCTGTCCAGTTCTTGCTTGATCTAGTTTTGGTCAAATCTGCCTACTTAGTTATGATTGGACCATCTATAGTTCGCTGCCCGCCTAGCTTCTTCCTGAAGCAAAAGCCTGAAAAACGCTGCAATAGTCGACGAGACGAAATGAGAGGTTCATATTTAGTTTCTCACAGAAAACACCAGAACCAACCCTACCATCCATTTTTAAACCTTCTGGAGGGAATATTAGTACTAAATCTTTCCTCAAAAGATAGTAATGGAATCATGTAATCGGTGGTACTAGTGATGTCTCTGTTATACAAAATAGATGAGTGTCCTGTATTGGGATCGGTATGTAATCTCTCATTTCATAATCTCAGCTACAAAATCTCATATTTTTTTAAAAATTTCTTATTACAAAATCTCCCAATTACAAAATCTCCTAAAAGCTTGTTAGGAAAAATGTATATCTGGACTGAACTGTTATATTAAAACAAATGCACAAAATACAGATCTGCCACCATTAGTCTTGATCTGAAATTCAATTGTGCATACACCTAATATTTCACGTGCCAATTTACCTACTAAAGAGGCACACAAAATAAAAATTCATCGCGCACGTGTCGGCAAAATAAATGAGCCAGATGATCTTCAAAATATTAATATTCCTGAAGACATTAAATATCTCGAAGGGGAATTATTTGTTCTTTGCGAGGAGTATTTTGATGATTAGAAAATTATAATTTTGGGAACTAAATTGTCGTTATAACTCCTTGGAGAATTTAATTGTTGGATTATGGATGGGACATTTGATGTAGTTCCATCCATAATGCGACATCTGTTTTTCATAATGAGCAAAAAATCAAGGAAAGTTTACGATCAAATATTTTTCAATATTTGTAAAATTGCTTTAGAGTTCGAAATAATTTTGAAACCAACCAGAATTATTTGTGAATTCGAGAAAACCATTTTTCTTCAGTGAAATTTTTTTGTTCCGGCGACTTCCTTCAAAGCCTGTCTTTTTCATTTTGGCCGGATCATATGGAGAAAGGTCTAAAAAGAAAAATTAGCGGTTAACTATGGAAATTCTGAATCCTTTGCGATTCGAATAAAAATGATAAAAAGTTTAGCTATCGCGCCCCTCGAACAAGTAACTTCTTATTATTCGGAGATAGGAAAAAACTTTGATGATGAAGACGCAAACAATTTTTTGATATGGTTTAAAAAAATTATATTGAATCTAACGTGCAAATCAGGTATAAGCTTGAATTTTGGCAGTGGCTCCTACAGAAAATGGAATAGAAAGCTCCCTAGGACACAGAATAGTATCGAAGCATAGCATTGTCGCCTAAAATTAGTTGTTGGGAAACGGCACGCTGGGGTATACAAACTAATAAAAGATTTAGCTAAAGATCTGATTATGGCAAAGTCGAATATTGAGAAGGTCACAGTAGAATGGCGTAGGAACGGTCACAAATTTCCAATGAAACGAAAAATAATTGGAAAAAATATAAAGATTAATAAGAAAACGACATAAACTTGGAAAAATTGACTTTTTGAAGCGAATCGTATCTAATCTAATATTCAATTGAAACATAAATTTACTTAGCGCTCTAAGGGTAATCTGCGCGTTTCGAACAGTTTCAGATGATGCAATAGTCCTTATTGTCCAACATGCACTGAAGTAGTGGAGAATGTGGAGCATATATTTTTCGAATGTTCACGGTTTGCAGGAGCAAGACATGTGATTGAGAGAAGTATCGGGAGGCATGTTACTCCTGAAAATATATTGCAGAGGATGTTATATTGTGAGGAGACTTGGATTGCTATGAGTGGAAGTAACTGCGACGTGATGCAACAGCTTAAGAGGGTCGAAAGGGAAAGGTTCGGTAGTCCATCCGTGCTATTACCATCAAGGGGTAGAAGTGCAGCTTTTGCTGGGTGCCTGCCCCGCGACGGAATGCCTAGCGATAGTTCCGTGGGGCTGTATATCACGTGATATTGGAGAGAGGTTTTTATTTGGTAAAATCCAGCAGCCTTACTTGTCAGTTTATGGTTTACAGGTAAACTCTTTAGAAGTTCTCCTCCTACCACCAAAAAAAAAACACCCAATGTACTCACACACACACGCACACACAAACACAATCAATTTTCTCCTAATTACAAAATCTCGCATAAAATTTCCCCCGTAAATATATGAAATCGCGCGATCCTTGCGGTGTTCACACACCTACCCAGCTTAGCCTTCACGATCCTGCATCTCAGCATCTGATCTATCCAGCCAACGAGCGATTCATCCACACCCATACTCAACAAAGCCCACGTTATTGCCACAGGTTTAACGTAGCTAAACGCACCTTCTATATCCGCAGAAAGATTACCAAGGAGTATTTCTCCTAGCCGGCTCAATAGAGCCTCTATTGGGAGCTTCTATTTGTCTTTCTAGTATTTTTAATAGAAAAAGCACAAGCTTATAGGCCTAAGGTCTTTGGGATATCAATGAGAGCATTTTTCCGCCTTAGGTATAAATATTACGTTTACCTCAGTCCATTTCCTAGGAATATCTGAAGATAACTTCCAGCCAAGGTAGAGCTAAGTCAATGGCTTGCTGAACATGCGCAGGAATGATGCCATCAGGTTAAAGCTGTTAATTGTCCACACTAACTTCCTACTGCTTATGATTCGAATTTCAACGCCTGAACCTATAAAAGCATTCGGCAACTCAGGCGCCAATTCTGAGCACTCTGGAAAGTGGGTTATCAGTAGTAACTCCAAAGATTCAGCACTAGTTGTGGTCCAAGAACCATCTGGTCACTAGAGACGACTCAGGATGATAGGATTTGAAACCAGTACTTTCTGTAGCCTCGCAGCCTCCGATAATTCCTGTATTTTACTACAGTAGGGCGTCCAGACACTATTTTGGCACTTTTTATTTCATATTTGTATGTTCTGAGGACTTCTATATATCAGCCCTAATCCGCAGCAATTCTTGTTTTCTTGGGTTTTCTAAAAGGCCTTTTTGCATTTTTGACGAGAGCTTTGGAGCTGTTTCCGACCACCGGAATTACCTAGAATGGTTCTGAAAGTATCTCAGCGGTTTTGTGGCTTCTGTAACCAGTTTATGCAAGTGGGTTTACACCCAAAATTACATATTTGAAGATTAGTACTAATAATAAAATCAAGGAGTAACTCACCTCTCTCGTTTGTATCCGTACTTCCTCATTTTGTGTGGTATGAGTTCACATCACTACCCAGGATGACTCCAACTTTTCCCTTTTTGCCATCCATTAAAGCATCTCTAAGAATTACAGGTTGTATTAAACAGCACAAACAAGTTTAGATTAGTTTTAACGAGAATGTACGAACGAATCTTACCTTCCTTCTTGGCAAACATCACTTTATAGTTTGGTGCCCTGAGACCCATAACCCGGTCTCTTGTCTGTAGTGTCCCCAAGGATCTGGACATCTCGATTTGGTACTCCGGGATCAGTTTTATTAGAACTTTTGTTCTTTCCCAAACAGTTGGGGGGCTAGCTTTATTCGAGCTAATGTCCTTCTTAGTTACTGCTGTTTGTGAACCAGAGCTATCGGCCAACCCTCCCTTAGCAGTTGTTGTAATAGAGGGACCAGCAATTTGTTTGCTTATCTCCTAGCTTACAGGACGAGGCTTAGAAGCCGATGTCCCTCGAGCCGTAGTTTCCGGAAGAAGAAAAAATGTCCATCTGTGCAGTGATCCGCGATGCATAGATAAAGCTACATAATCCGTTCAGGTTGGTTCTCAGCACGGTACGATTGACACCTTAGCCCATCCTAGTGGTTTAGCGTCGTGTTTTAGCCTAACTCATCCAGTCAAAGACAAAGATGAGCTATGGTTGCCCGGTGGTCACCGCGCAGAGGTAACACGAACACCTGTGGAAGCTACAAGATACGGAGCTGATAACTAGTATCAAATTGATTCCCCCAGGCAGCTTCACACCTAGACCACCATAGTATATTTTGGTATATCAAAATAAAAATAAATTAAGTTCAGGTTATGCCTAAATCATACCCTTTCATTTTAGACTTGAGTTTCTCATTTATTTCAGACGATTCTACCTTTCTTATTCTGCCATTAGTTTATTCTTCCGCATTAAGCCTAAAATTTAATTTTTTAGTTTAAGACTCAAATCAATCTAACCAATCCTTAAATTTTGTGTGAACGTTGCAACCGATTACACGGGGAAACTAATTTATCATTTCTAAAAGAAAGAAGAATTATTGGCGAATTAAAAAAAATTTCCTGTATATTATCATTAAAGTTGTATTTGTGGCCGGGTGTGAATACCTTTAAGCTGAGTTTATGACATAGGAAGATTGACACGACCAACCAAATTATTTTCAATTTCGCAAGCCCCCCCTTTTAGTTCCATCTTTAGTTGGCAAATTTCTTACTTTTGATCAAAATAAGCTAGTAGGCGGGGCTAGTTACATTTTAAATAATTTGGTTGGTGGTGTCAATCTTGCTTTCTTCCTATGTCATAAACATAGCTTAAAACTAATTTAATTACGATCAAATTACAAAAAATTAGAGTCCATACACACATTTTTAAATTTTTTAAAAACACTTTTTAAATATTTCGCAAAATTTTGCGAAATATTTAACAAGTGTGCTTTTAAAAAATTTAAAAATCTATGTATTAAGTGTGTTTCGCCAAGTGCCTACGGCAGAAAGTGTCAAAAGTAAAAATTAGACTGTTTCTAAGAAATGTTCGACGATAGAATACGAGGCTAAATTTTTAAAAAGATTTTATTTGTTCTCATATTTTATGCTGTCGATAATTATCACAAAAATTATATAAACTGGAGGAAAACCTTATCATTTATGTAAAATCAACGCTTTTCAATTTGTAGTCGTTAAATTTCTCTTAATTATTTCCTCATTTACCTATCCCCGAAGATTTTCTCTTTCCACCTCTTATACAAAGCAAATCCAACAACGACTAGAGTAACTATAATATGTATATAGTTTGTTTATCTTTATACGATGGAAAACAGCAAGAATGTTTCATTTAAGATTAAGCTAAAAATCCTATACACAATACACTTTTAATCGCTATTGTATATCCGCAAAGTCACAAGACTTTGCACGAACAAAAAAATAATTGCGAAAAATACAAGGCGAAGAAAAATGGAAGAATAATTACAGTCTCTAGTAACAACAACAAGAACAATAAGAACAAAATGGCATTAAATCTGCGGCTAAATGCAAATATTTTAATTAAAATAAAAACAAAAATGTTTATTTTTATTCTACAGTAATTCTTGTCAATTTGGTTGAGGGGCAAACCACATACAGATCCCGAATATATACTATTTGTATACAAATATGACATATACGAGTAGCTTTATCCGCACAACATGTTTATTTCAACTTCTAACTATCCAAATAAAAATAAATATGTTTGTTCTTAATTAAGATAAATGACTTGGTTTTATTTCCAAGGCAGCCCTGAAATTCTAAATAATTAACCTTCTTTCTTTCACATCTGCCCTCTGCTGCAAACCAAACCAAACCAAGCCAAAAACAAAAAAATGCAAAACAAAAATGAAAAATTACTTTAATCCAAATTTTATCCCTTTTTGTTTTATAATTTAGTCCATTTTGGAAAATGACGACCCAATTTTTCAGTTGAAATTGAAATAATGAAAGCCAACGAACAATTTACTCTCTTCCTCCCTATTATTATACTCTTGCCTTAACGACAACAAACGCTTTACTCTGTAGACGTTTTAAATTGATTTATTCCATCCCTTTTCATGTTTCCGCAGACCAAACGAAACGTTTTCCATCTCCAAAAATACAAATTAATCATTTTAATTTTTTATAACGCACTTTACGCGCGTTGAAAACCACCTGAGACTAATTTTCTGAACACATATAGCCACGAGTATGGAATTAATATATTTGCGGTGCGGAATAATAGAATCTGGCTCTTAATTGTGTTTTGTCCCGAATAAAAAAAAAAACGACTGAATCAATTTATTATACTAGTCGACGAATATGAAATATTTTCCACAGATTTTACCAAAAATATAAATTACCTTGTACGATTTTATTTTCCATAATTTCACTCTGGCACCTACATATATACATGTACATACATTAAATTATTTATTATTCCCTTATACAATTTTTACTTAATTTTCACGACTTTTCTTTTTAAATTGTGTATAGTATATTGATGCTGTTGTTGTTGTTCTGTTTTGTGTTCTCTCATATTTTCCCATATTTTGTTGGTTTTTTTATTATAATTTTTTTTTTTGGGATGGAAAATGGGAAACTATTGATTTTTAATTTTTCATTTTAAATGTATTACGTCATATACTTATTTGCGTCATAGAATTTATTTAGCAATATTGTAAAAAAAATATGCTTGCCATAATAATGAGGTTTGGGAAAATACTTCGATTCCCTGGAAATGCACTTGAAAAAACATTTGGAATTTAATTGGAAAATTAATCTGAACTTAGAGACGTGTGGTATAAAAATATACACTTGTATAAGCAACAAGTATTATTCTCAAATTTTTATACAGCATGTATCATATACAGCTACAGCTACAGTTTCTTTTTTTTTTTAATTACATACAGAATAACTGAAGCGAAAAATTTAATTTCCATCCAAATGTATAAACTTTTATTTAATCAGCTTTTAACCTTAAAATACCAAAACGCAAATGGGAAAGAGAACAACTTTGCTATATATAATCCAGAACAGACAAAATACTAAATATTTGGAAATTCTTATCAAATCCGACAAACATTTTTGTTACAACAGCAACAATAACACAAAATTTATATTCTGTGTGATGTTATAGGGAAAATTAGAACCGCAGTAAAACTTCAGTTTAATTTTATCTTTTTTTATGGTACTTTGAGTATATATGCAATGTGTATGGTATTTAATCGTTACCATTATTAAATTCGCCATTATCGCTCGATTTCAAATTAACCCAAACTTAACCAGTCTGCCAAATTGGTTGGCAGCTTAACGGGTGCTGTATTTAAAATGGATCAACTCGAGGACGAACTTGTTTATGTTATGGAGATATACGAGTATGTTATGTACATGAAAATAATATAAAATTCAAAATGTTTAGTGGGTTTTCGGAAAATCCTTTTTTAATAATAAACGAAACATCCTTTTATATCAAATTTGAATTAAAAGCTAAAAAAAACGTCTCTGTTTGTATACCATACGTATTGTGTGTATGTAGACAGAAATGTTTCCTTATTTATTTCAAATAAACGGAAGAACATCCAAATAAAACCAAAAATGACTGTAAACCCTTTTTTTGTATATTTTTGTTTGAATTTACAACATTTTTTTTTGTTGTTCATTTTCGATCGATTTAAACTGCCTAAACTCTTAACCTTTCAAAAATGTTCTCTTCATATTCAATCCAATATTTTTTTTTTTTATCTAGATGTACTGATGAGAAAAGAGTTAAATTGTAATACAATCTATACGACACAAATGATGTTTTTACAGCAACAATTTTTTGAAGTTCTCCCCAAAAAAAAAAAAGGGATAATAAGGAAATAATGATTTTGATTGTATTATCATTATTTTGTTGTGTATATACGAGAATTTTTTTAATAGACTTTTTAACCAACATTTCTTTATTTTGCTAAATTGAAATGTGGTTTTGGTGTGTCCTATTCTTGAGAAACCAACAAAAAAAAAACAATTTTAGCATTTTAATAATGACCATCAAATTAAGGACGTGGGTATAAAAAATATTTTAACTGGTATTTATCTAAGCTGGTTCTGTTTAACGATTCTCATTATTTACTGATGAATCTTTTAAATGTTTAGACATTTATACAGTATCAGTTTAATTCTACTTATTAAAATAAGAAATAAATCGAGGGATCACTGACGAAATTCAAATTATTAATTTTTAGGAAAAATGTGTTCGTTTGAAGTGCTCAAGTATGGTATGGATCCGATTACTTCTCCTAATCGCCACAATGATGTTGTAAATTGTGGCTTATTTCTCCGTCTCTCAAATTTCTTTTTTCATTTTAATTCGAATTCTTTATAAATTATCAAAAAATTTGAAGAAAAATATGTAGTTGTTTAGCTAATTATTTGGACAGTAATAACACTTAAAAAATTCTATTTATTTCAGCCAATAATTTCTTTGAAATCTCCCATGTACGTCAATAATTTTTCTAGTGAATGACAGGGGCTTAACTATTCAATTTGACAGCCATCATTTTGTTTTATAAAGGTACAGGACGGAAAAGAAAACAATAGGGTTTCCATTTATCTTCCTTTGCCTTCTAGTACTTAACGATGGGTCCGACTTTTTTGAATTCAATCGAATAAAGTCTCATCGATGGCTTAATTTCAAAAAACTAGAAAGTCACAACTTACAAATGATTGGGTTGTAACTGGAATGGGAGCACTCTTTACAGCAAGTCAGCAGCAAACTCAAAAATTATAACAATAAAACAGCGCAATTTAATGAGCACCAAACAAAAAGTTTTGGGCATCATAAAAAAATGTTTTTAGGGCAAAATATAGCAAATTGGCAACAATTTAATATTTGGTACAATCTTGCTACTTGCTATGAAAATTAAATTGAAAATCGAAAAATTAAAAATATAAAGGGCTGAAACCTCACGAGGTAATCAGAATTTCGGACCTATGTATAAACGCAGCCCCTAAATCAATCCCTAACCTCTTACTCAATTATTTGTTCAACCTTCGCCTCAATTTTCAACTCAACCTCTAACTCAATCTCAACGCAAGCCTAAACGAAATCACTAGACCAACTGCCAACCAACAATTCAACACCAACTCAACTTTAAAATCAAACTTAAACTAACCCTAATGCAATCTAACTCAACCCTAACTAAACTTCAATATAACTAAGCATATATCAACTTATTCTAAACCGTCAATTTCACTCAAATCCAAATCAACTTCAATTAAAATACTGCACAAAACTAACTCAACCTCAACTCACCGTTCATTCCAACCCTAAACTCAACTACAATTTAACCTCAACGCAACCCTCGACTTAAACATCGAATAAATCCCCAACTGAGTCTCATATAGCTCAATCCCAACACAACACTCTACTCGATACAAACTCACAGCACAACCCCAACTCAACCTCCAACTCAACCCCTAACTCAACCCTCAACTGAACACCACACTCAACCCCTAATTTAAACACAGTCCGAAAACTGCAACTCTAAAATCTTAACTCAATCCCAACTCAACCTCCAACCCGAATCACTCCTCCTTGCTCCTGCAACAAGCCCTTAAATCAGCCCATTACATGAACTCTACTCAAGGTAGCTCTAATTCTACCATTAACATGCAATTCAACAAAGAAATAAATCAAGAGCTAAACTACTCACTAAGCCCTAACCCAACCTCAACTCACAAATCCAACTCAACCCGCAAACGGAACCCAAATCAACCGTCAACTCAACTGCAAACTCAACGGCCAACTCAATTCTCAACTAAAATCTGATTTAACTCCAACATAATCCACCTAAACCCCATTTAAGGCTCAAATGAACCCAACTCAACCTTCAAACCAGTGTATTTAAAAAATTGGTAAACGTGGTAATATCGATGCTTTTCACGTATAGTTTCTAAAAGCTTTTCAACTCTCCGCTTGTGGATTCTCTCTGCATGGTCAATAAAAACAGATTAGCCAAAAAAAATTCCAAATCGGATATACCGTCCTCGTCATACTATATGAGTACAGACAGACTTCCAGACATAAAGACATCTCGACATTCTGACGTCCAAACAGATAGCCAATTATCATTATTTCTCTTTGCTTTTGGGACTCTTTTAGGCTAGAAAAGTGGTTTTGAACCAACATTTTGGTTTGTTCATTTTTGTCAGGATTTTATTACTTTGGTGTTTTAAAATTTAGTTTTAAAATATTCTGGCAAATGGAGATTTAATTTTAAAATTACTTAATCACAAACTCAGATTAAAAATTAAATAATTTGTATCGATTAAATTTGATGGTTTGGCTCGATTTATTTTTATTTGCAATCAATTTTCATTAGGCGAAAACTAATTACTTTTCACCCATTTTATACTTATTTTTCAGGCAATTTTGATTCACTTATCAATCTATTTTTACTGTCTAATCATTCAACGTTCATCAAATGTTTACACAATTTAAAAAAAAATCAATAACATTTCAATTAGTTTTCAGACAAATACATGAAATAAAAACCACTTTTGACTAAAATATCACAAGTTTTTGCTCAATTATGGTTTAATGCCATTGAACATGCAATGTCAGTTTCCACTTATGTATTTTTCAATCACTTTCCTTATATCTCAATCCGCAAACTACTTTTCATTAATTCAGTAATTTTTCATTCATTTTCACTCAAATTTCAATCAATTTTTACTCAATTACAACAAACGAAAATTACTTTTTCACTCAAATTACATTCTGTATTCAAATATTTTTTACTGATTACTGAAATTACATCACGTTTTGTTAATTTTTCACTAACCTTTGATTTAATTTTCACGCAATTTGCAATCACTCAAAGATCAATCACTTATCGCTAAATTTTTTACTTACTCTTTCCTAAATCTTCACCAAACAATCACAAAATTTTCAAATATATTAGACAAAAGCCAACTTTCCCTTAAAATTTCAATAATTTCGGTTAATTATCAGTTAATGCCATCGAAGGCGAAATCAATGTTTCCACTTTTTCAAAATTTTCAATCATTTAAGCTTTTGATCCAATATTCACACAATATCTACTAAAATTGGACACATTTACACAATTTCCATTTAATGACTTCACAATAACCTACTTTTCATTAATTTTTTCTTAATTTTCGCTCACTAATCATCCAGTTTTCTCTTGCTCCTCACTCAACGTTCATCAAATGTTCATCAAACAATTTCATACAATTTTCAGAAAAATTTCAATCCATTTTCACTCAGAGTCAGAGACATGAAATAAAAACTCACTGTGCAGTAAAATATCACCAGTTGTTCGCTTCGTTATGATTTAACGTCAAGCAACATTTTGCTAAGTTTAGTACAAGTTTGGGTGACCTCATGGGAACACACAGAAGTAAAAGACAAAATGATACCACCGGTGGAAGAAATAGTGAAACAAAAAATTAATTAATTAAGTCTCTGGCAGCTTTCAAGAACTTACGACAGCTTTTCACATTTAATACTCATTTTTCATATAACGGTTAGATTTTATTAGATAAAAATTAAAATTTTATTAAAAGTTCACCAGTCGTTCGCACAATTATTATTTTAAGCATCGTAGGTGAAATCTACCTTTCACTTATTTTCACTCAAACTTAAATCACTAAGCATTCCACCCGTTCACTAAATTATCACTCAAATTTCATTCATTTTTCACCCACTTTTCACATTATTTTCACACATTTCTCACTCTTTCAATTAATTTCCACTCAGTGAAATCATATGAGTCAATTTCATTCCATTTTCAAATTATTTTTACAGATAAATTATGTTTCACTCACTTTTGGTTCGATTTTGGTGAAAATCACAATAAATTTCCGCACATTTCTTAGTCGCTTCTATTATAATTTTTATTCACTTTTCACGTATTTTATTCTCATTTTCACTCAATTTTAACTCATCTATCATACAATTTTCACTTTTTTCATCATTCAACGTTCACCAAATATTTAGGAAATTTTTGATCAACTTTTACTTAAATGCTTCAGAAAAAAACCCACATTTTAATCAAATGTTTTCATACCAGTTGTCCCTAATTATCATTTAATGTAATCGTAGTTAATCCCCCTTTTCAGTCATCCAATTATTGCTCACCCTATTTTCAATCATTTCCGCATCCTCTTCGCCCATTTGTCATTCAGTTCACACTCATATTTAACCAATTTCCTCAATTTGTATTCCTCAACTTCGGAATAACTTCCTATTCATGGGTTTTCACTAATTTTCATACATTTCTCACTCATTTATGAATTACTTTTCACTCAAGGATATGAGATGAAAAAAATGAATTTCCTTATTTTTCACTCTCAATCGATTCAATTTTCATACAATTTTCGGACTTTTATTGAAATTTTCGCTCACTTTTCACACATTTTATAATCAATTTTCTTATACTATTCACTAATGTTTTTCAAATTTTTACACAAGTTTCACCATCGTTTAATCACTTTTTCTCAATAGATAACTCAATGGTATGCGCCTCCTATTCACTTATTTTTAGATTGTTCACATAATTTCCGCTCAATTTACATTCTTTTTCCATACACTTATAATGATTTTTCAATCCTTTTTTACTATTATGTGTACCGAATGAAATTTGTGATTTGTACATGAAGAATTAAAACTAAACGGCAATATATAATCATTATTTTTCTGTACTTGTTCTATTGCACATATTGTACAGTTTTTAAATAATCGTATTCGTTCAAACTTTTTGTTCATTTTACGGCGAACATTCACCTTTTCATAATCCCATTTATTATGTATGGATGTGATCTTAAGCCGCATTGGCAAACTGCTTGCCAAACCATATGTTTTTTTGCCAAATTTTTCAACAGCTATGGTAGTAATTGCTCCGTCCAGTTCTTTACCTTTCTTTTTGATGTGATATTGGGGACCTGGAAGTGTCGAGAAATCCATTTTGACGTAGGTCTCGTCGTTCATTACGAAACAAGAATCTTTTCTTTCGTTCAACCATTTATTGTGTTTCTTTGCTCGATCGATCCCTCTATTAAATAGTTCAACACTTCTTTTGGGGATTTTTGACTTCTTGTATGTCCGTAGATTATTTCTGGTTTTAGCTCGTTCCACAATCGATTTGGTTGTTTTGGTTTTTCTGGCCAAATCTCGCACAGACATCGAGGGATGTTTCGAAATGAAACTTACAATTTTCTGATCCAACATTTTATTTGGAGCACCTGATTTTTCTCCGGATCCGGGCTTGCGTGATACAGAAAGATTGATTTGACATTTTTTTTTACATTTGTTACCGTATTATTGGAAACACCGGCCAATTTACCATTTTTTTTATTGGTATACTCGGGATGATCATTGCACAATCTAATTATTAAATCACATTTTTCTCCTTATGATGCGTCCATTTCGAAACAAATAAAACAAATGCCCAATTTGACGTTTATTCGTTTTTTTAAATTGTTTTTCTACAAAATAACGGTACCAGTTTTTTTCTTTTGCGTAGTAACCTATGAGATAATATAAATTTGGGAATCACAAATTTCATTCGGTACACATAATATTCAATGACATCAGGAGAAAATCCGTTTTCATTTACTTTTCATTTAACTAAACACGAACCATTATACATTTTCACTAAATTTTAACTTAATTTTCTTTTGTTTTTATTCGATTTGTACTCAATGAAATCATAATTACCACTCACTTACCACTGCAATTTGTATCATACAATTACCTCATTTTGTTACTAAAAATTAGTTTTTTATATTCTCAGATGTTTATTCTAAAATATTACATATTTGTGTGGAATTTATTATTTTTGAATCTAATGTTTGTCCCACAATTTTTCTTGGTTGCTCATTCAAATTGTCCCATAAGAAACTACCACTCAAAAAAAAACTACCTACCAACTGTACGTATCAAGGGTTTTGCTAGGGCTATCCAACGAACTATTAAGAAACCTTAAAGAATTTGACGAAATTATTTGCTTAAATAATATTTTATATATCAGCTACCGAACTCGCAACCCAATTGACCTTGTTGACATTGTTATGAAAATCATAAAATTTGTAATTTTTAAGGAAAGTATTGAATTGTGAAAATTATTGTGTTTTTTGACATTTCAAATTTTTTTTTTCAATTTGGAACAGCTTTAAACTAATTTGATGTTGGTATTCAGCTTTAAAGTGACAATAGAGGTGCCACGGTCTTTCCAAGCCAAAGCTGGTCAATGTGTATTTATGCCAATTTTGAAAATACAATTTATCTTGTTATTGTGATGGTGAATTGAGTAAACGAAATCTTTGAAATAAAATGCATAAGTAATTGAATAATTACGAGTAAATGCATGTGTGATAGAGTGAATAATAAACCGCTACGGTTTTATTCTTATGTTGGTAAGTATATAATATTCTTACTTTCAGTTTGTTGATCGAGCTTTCTTCACGAGACCACATCAGGACTTTCATGAATATCCTTCGTTGAGAGAGATTTTTCCAGCCGCTAGGATACTTCACAAACAACGATTGTTATACCTGTTCATATTGCAATGTGGAAACAATCAGTCGTTGCTGTCTCTGTTATTTGTTTCACTGTAACAACACATCACCATGTAATGATTTTATAATATGTGGAACCCACATATTATAACCCCTTCCCTACGCCTTTTTAACGAAGTGATCAGAATTTCGGCCCTGAATCAATCCCTAACTCCTTACTCCAACATTTGTTCAACCTTTGCCTTAATTTTCAACTCAACCTCCAACTCAATCTCAAGTCATCTCCAGTTTTTTATTTCGGATCACAAAATATGTACAAAATTTAATAATCCCATTAGAAATTCTCTATATGTACGCGTATATCCTTAAAATTATTTCAGTAGAAAATTTTATTTCTATTTTCAGGAGTTTTTTAAACTTCTCGACAAAGGAACGCAAACACGACAACAAAAAATATTTTCTGTAGTTAAACAAAATGTTTAATATTATTTTAATTAAGTAAATTAATTTATTTCATATACACAAGCTAATCAACATTTTATTATTTATTTATACAATTTTTATTTTTATTTTTATTAAATTAATTTAATCAAATATTTATATGTATACAATTTAAGACAAGATTATTTTCATTATAATTTTAAGGGGTACAACGACAACAAAAAATTTGAATGATTCAGTAAATGAGTAAACTAAGTAGGGCGGCATACGATTTTGCGAATAATTCAATTAAGTGAAATGGTATAAAATTACATGTTAATGATGTGCGAGGGTGTTTAGTTATGTATGTATGTGCGGCAGAAACATTATTATTAATATAAATCTTACTTTAAATGTGTACTAATTATATTTTCACTAAGATTACAAAACACAAAAAAATTAATTTGTAAATTTAAAAGCTTAAGTTTAAAATGTCGAAATGCTTTGGAAAATCGTTATGTATATCATTTCCTGGGAATCATGTTTTGGTTATACAGTTTTAATCCCTGAAAATCTTATCCAACACATATTTTTTGTTTTTTAATTACCATAAAGCTTTTTTCCAAAGCAAAATTTAATTACATATAATTTAATACTTATATGTCACATAGAATAAGCTTCAAATCTCAAAAACTAAATAAATTGCCTCCCCTCCTCCTTTAAAGTGTAACATTTGCTATTATTATTGTTATTAGCAAGGGCTTAGAAAAACAGGAAACATTTTATGAAAAGCTTTTATTATACGTACTGATAATAACAATTTCAACACATGAGCTATATACTGAAAATACGACAAATTTTATGTGTCCGTAATCATTTAGTAATAAAGATGATCTGATCATAATAATATTCAGAGTAGATTTTTGGGATGTTGGTAAATAGAATATACAATCTACAAAAGAAGAGGATGGAAATGGGTTTAGTATATTCTGAAATAATAATGTAGGGTTGCACTACTCGTACCAAAAACCATCATAATTCAAAATAATTATACAAAATAAATTACTTAACTCTAAAACAACATAAGCTTCTAAAAAAAAACATAAATTTTCATTTTCGTGGTGGAAAAAGATCCATAAAAAATGTATACTTAAAACTACTATTCCCCATACCACATATACACCAACAGACACAAACAAACAATATTAAACATACAACGCTAAGCAAAAATAAAAACTAAACTAACACAAAACCTAATAAAGAAATCTTAAGTAAAACAACAACAAATTTATGTTCTTAGGAATTCGATGAATGGAACAAAAAAATGTATGAAAAGTTTAAATAAAGTTTAATCTTGTCTGCAGAAGATGAAATTATGTATATATTGCAGTTAATTTTTTCCCAGTGTTTTATAAATTCAATTCTGCCAACAATCAACAAAAACCGTCTGGTTCGTGCATTTTTAAAATGTGAGCAACTACTTAATTTTATTACTTTTTTTTGTGTAAATTATCCGAACCGTGGCAATGACCTTAAGAGAATTATTTAGACATTAAAACAAAATACTCGTATAACTTTGTTATTATAATTGGCAGCCTAATGTACCAAAATGATTCCATTTTAAGCATTAACACAAAAAATTATGGAGTTGATGTATAATGTAAAAAACAATTTTTTTTTTGTTTTGTATCATTTTAATGAAGTAATATATTGAAAAATATTCCTCGTTTCTGTCTGTTAAATTTATGTTGTCAAAAAATTTTAAATTATGTAACTCCCGCAAATACATATAATTCATACACCCCGCAGATTATTGTGAAATTTTAATTTGCATTTATAACGAAATTTATTCGAGAGTAAATTTTAATGAAACACACAAAAACAAAATTGAATATGTAATTGTATTTTAAGGAAATTCGCGGAACCATGTTTCAGCGAGCGAATTGATAAGAAATTAAAAAGTTTTTCGTTACAAAAAAAAAAAAAAAGTTCTTACGAGTAAAGGCGTCATTAAATGAAATTTAACGGATATGATTTCGGTTCCTTTTATATAACGTTAATGGATTCAGCTCACAGAATAATCCAAATGATATTACGCCAAATATTTAAAGCACAATTTACATTTGAACAAAATTGTTGAGGTAAAAATGTAAAGAAAATCATTAATCTAAGAACTACAACCTTTATAGCGCTAAACAAACAAACTTTACCAATTTTGCTTACTATCACACAAAATATATTTTCAATTCAGTGACGGCTGTCTAACACTGATGATACCGCACAATTCTGCGCTACTAATTTAAGTGATATATAGGTAACAAAATAGGTATCTTATGCTGAGTCATTTTTTCGTTGACAACACAACATAATTTAAATAAAATAAAATTTTCGCTACTCTGCTTCTCGGTTTACCATTTTGTTTTTTAGTCTAGTCATTACCCAATTGTGCATAATGAAGAACAATAAATTCACTTATCTACAATTTAGTTCATGTCGTACTGCAAACACTATATACAATTCCAAACACATCCTTGCCTTTTGTCTTATGCCAACGAAATATGTTCGTATACCAGTATATTATTCATGTAAGAATAGATAAAAAAAAGTGTTTGTTCTATTTTTAACATAAAACAAATTTATTTTCAAATTGTCATATAAAAGCAACAGACAAACAAGAAACATATTAAAACTTGGTTTATACACAACGTATAATAATAATAAGTTTGGATGATATGCTTTTTGTACATAATACCACGTAGAAAAGGAGAAAATTATAGTTTCTGAACGGTTGTTCATGTAACGTAGAACTAAAATCAAATTTAACAACTTTTGTTGTTGAGTGAAATTGAAAGAAGGAAATTGAATATTTTGTAGAAAGGAATTTTAGCAATATTTATACATAAATCGAATAAAATCGTAATTTGACTATCGTTACCATACGCACACTAATTCGAAAAACATTTGGTTCATATTTGAAAAATATTGACATGTTTTTCTAAAATTTTAATTGACCCAGTTTATTTATGTAGATATTAAAAAAAAAATTTACAACATCAAATCCCATATTTTCCCAATCTATTTTGAGCATAAGCTTATTCATAATGGATTGTGGAAGATGAGCTAGAAGCGCGAGTGTCAATTAATCAGAGGTGGATGAAGTTATAAAATAAGAAATGTTTAAGTCCTCCGCAAATCAAGGTGACCAATAAAAACCAGCTCTGCACAAATGGTATCCCATCCCCATGTTTAAACCATTAGTATTCAAAACCAATATTACATCGTGGGGTGGCCAGGTACTAAATGATGGTAATTGGTATAAGGCACGAATTTCATCGGCAAACTCGATAGGGCAGTTAATGTGTATTAAAACTATGAGATACAGTGAAATAAATAACAAAGGACTGTATCTGGATTAAACTCAAGCACAGCAACGACTGGTTGTTTTCACATTGCAATATGAATAGGTAACAACCGTTGTTTGTGAAATATCCAGCGGCTGGAAAAAGCTCTCTCAACGAATGGCCTGATGTATGGTCACGTGAAGAAAGCACGACCAACAAGCTGAAAGTGATACCAACATAAGAAAACAACTATAGCGATTCATTCATTCACTCTATCACACTGAAGCGAAGAGAAGGAAGGTTGATTTTCAATTTCTTCTTACTAAGTTAATAATATCGGAGCCGTATTTGCAATGGAATTAAATCAATCGAATCCCACCATCTAGTAAGCCATATTAGAATTATGTCGATCATACACACGGTATTATAGATATTTATAGCACTACCAAGTGAAGTTCATCGGTGATGTGTGAGATGTGGAAATGGTCTATTTGGATATTACAGTAAATTACAATTTTAAATTCTAAACAAAGTCACAGTAAAGTTATTTCTTTTGTTACATCTAATAATCGACGCCCGTATAATATGAAGATATTCTCCAGTTCTAGATATCCAGTGTAACAAATCTATAACTCGAGAATTCATTCCCATGACTTTTCAAATAAATGTCAATAAAATTTTACTGAAAACATATATCATAGGCTTAGGGCACAGTCTAAATGATTAAATCGAATTAAATTGTATTATGTTAAATTAATTAATTATTAATTGTTTAACCCTTGTGCCTATTGACGATTGGAGCATCACGGATTCCACCTAGTGGAAAAATTTTAAACTGAGCTACCTAATAATTTGACGCTCGAAATTGTTGTAAATAATTCCAATTTTGGACTATAAAAACAATTTTTAATTACCGCATTCCTAAATTTTGTTAATACCCAAAGAATTATGGAATGATAGATATCAAAGGGCCGAATTTCCAAGAGCCGAATGTCGAAGGGCCGAATGTGTCGAAGGGCGGAATTTCGAAGGGCCGAATGGGTCGAAATATACACTATTCTATACCCGACCCACCCGGTAAGCCACATGTATAGTATTTTCTTGTTATTATCGAAAAATTATGTATTTATAAAATTATTATAGTATTTTAAACGTGATATAACGAAAAAAATTAAAAATGGGGATTCTCCGGTTAATCCTAGTAAAAAAAATAAAAAAAATCATTTAGGTGAGCTGAGGAAATTAGAATAGGTATGGTATTCAAATGGAAAGGTTGGTTGATGAAGTTATTTTTTTTTTTTTTTTTGTAAATAAATATATACGTTTGTGTGTGATAAAATGGCGGATCGCAAAGATATTTCAAATGCTGAGTTTAGACGGTATGATTTAATATTTAGCAATGATCCGTTCGGTTTTTTTACATTTCTATACACATTTTTCCCCTGGTTTGTCGTATGAAGATCAACAAGCGTACCTAAAGCGTTTATTAGAGAAATGTGACGATGGCGAAGAAGTGCTTGATTTCGTTGATGATAGCTCAGAAGATGAGTGGCTTGCTGCAACAGCAATATAAACGTGAAGATTCAGATATAGAGGACGTTTATGACGATCATGAATTTCGAATTGAAGTGTCTGATGAAGAAATTTTCATCGATAGTGAAGTTGAAGAGGAAGGAGAAACTGGAAGTGAAAATGATAATAATTCCTCTTATAAAAGGGGAAATATGGATCGATGTGGGGACAAAATCCACCTCAAAGGCAAACATTGAGACACAATATTTTTAGGAGTCAACGAAGTGGACCATTGCGATCGACTGAAATGTTATCTGAAAGAGATACCTTCAACTGTATCTTTACGGACGTCATGTGTGAAATAATCATTAGACCCACAAACAGGAAGGCCAATGAGGTTTAAACGCAGAACGCAATATTCTATATCGAGATAAACCACAGAAAATATGGGAATTATTGACCGAAAAAGAATTTGATGCCTACATTTATTCTTATAAATGCTGGTGTTCATCAATCAAATAGTGAACATACGAAGGTATTGTAGGCAACTATGTATATCGAATCCATTATATCGCGCGAGCATAGGATTGAACCTTTTTTGGGAAGTATCCCGATTTATCCGCCTTGCCAATCAGAATACGCGGCAATTCTGATTACAGACTGATAAAGCTGCTGCTATAAGGGAAATATTCGAACTTATGAACGAAAATTTGCGCAAATATTAAACACCTTCTGAATGCGTTGTAGTGGATGAACAATTATTCCCTTATCGAGGAATTCATTATTATATTTTAGAAATTCTTAAAAAATGTTTTTGTGTAGGACGAACAAGATTCACCCAGTATATGCCGTTTAAACCGGCAAAATATGGGATGTTTGCGGTGCGGCTAACTCTTACCCAATAACGGGGCAGATATATACGGAAAAGCAACCATCAGGCTAGGAAATCAATCAAGGAGAATGGTTTGTAAAGGACATAATATGCGCCCGCTTCAAAGAGTCCAGGTGAAATATAGTAACGTACAATTTGTTTACAAAAGAAAGTTTGCCATCCAGATCTCGGGAAATTTATTCGTCAATATTTCGATTCAGCGATGATAATATTACACTTTGTTCGTAATGCCCAACATTATACGGATTCAGTAATCGGAGACAAAAAAAAAAACCGCAAATCATTCATTATTATAATGGTAAAAAAGGTGGAGTATAATATGGATAAACTGGTCACGCATTAATCAACCTAACGAAGGACAAAAAGATGTCCAGTAGCATTTTTTTACAATATAATTGATGTAGCTTGCATCGCGGCATACAAAATTTATATAGAAAATAACTCGGCTAGATTAAACAAAACACGATCTCGTTTTCTGTGTCAAAAGTGTGGGAAATCCTGGGATTTCCCGATTTTCGATTTATTTACTTTATAACATATCTTGTAAAATCTCGGTTTAAGAGACTAATTGAAGGTTGGCCTTAGGAAGGTTCTCCTATACATAATGTAGAATTTTATCAATTAGGAAGGAATAGGAAGGAACTTGGCTATTTCTTAACCTTATTGATGACAATGACGCAAAAGGATATTTTAGTTTCAAAAGAGTTCAATGCCAGAAATGCAACAAAGAAATTTCTGGTTTGGTAGCCCGAATGAAAGAGCACCCAGCAAAACGCACGCACATAGTTACACCCTCGGTGACCATTCACCATATGAATCTTGTTTATGTGCATGTTTCAATATGTACAAACAAGATTGATTCAACACAATTAACGTAATTGGTATGTCAACTGCACCCGGATATTGTCATATGAATTTTTATATTTTAGAAGAAAATATCTTCAAAAGTGGGGTACAGTTTTTGTGTGGACTTTGTGGATTGGTGTTTTTTATTAACGGCGATGACAAGCGCCTGTTACACATCTTGTAATGTATTCTTCTCCTCAGGTGCACAAACATTTTTTGTGTCCGTGTATTTTTTTGTCATAGTTTAATAATGGTAGCTATTTTTCAGATCCAGCTTGAGGGCTAAAACCCTTAACAATAAAATTACTGATTACTTGATCGTTCAAGGTACAAGGAAAGTTCAACTTACACGGTATCCTCAAGATGCCCTACTTTAACATCCTTACATTTTAAAACTACATAGTTCCAATAAAATGTCGGATTCCAACATGCTTTAAATTTGATTTCTTATTTTCTTATCAAACTAGCCAACAAATAAAGGGACGCTCTAATAATTCTCGCGCAGGGCGCTCAAAGGTCTGGAGCCGGCGATGATCGAGTCCATCTGTCGAGTAAAGTATCTGTAAATTAAAAAAAAAATATCGAAATTGTTTCATCTGAAATTAATTTTGACCTCCTTAGAAAATAATCTTATAAATAGTGATTTAACACTATAAAAAACGTTTGTACGCAGATTTTTTAAATCAAAATTCGTAGGATCTTAATTTTACGATCCTTGTTATGGATTTTTCATTTTTACAAGAGCAGGGGGTCAATTCTCGTTCTATGAAAAAATGGAATGAAAAAAATCTTTCCATTTGGTTTCCGTCACGTCTTTCTCATTAGTATCTTTTCACGCAACAGCAATATGCGATTCTCGTTGTCCAAATGAAAACGAACGAGGGAAATACGCTGAATACTATACAGCAAAACATATTTTATCAAGTTTCATATATATTTCCGCTAGGTGCGCTAGGTAAATGGTGCAAATAGTAGCTAAATAAATGATAAAAGAGATTATAATTTGTAATTAGATCTAATCACTCTCTCAAAGAGAGCTAAATAGAGAGTTAAACCAGTTTTCGTCATTGCTTGTCAAAATATAAAATAACATACTAAAATGGCCAAATTTTATTTAAACTAAACGAAACTAATTATTTAGTGATTTTTCTTAAATGAATTGAAATTTTTTTAATGAATTTGCTTATAAATTAGTTTTAAAGTGACTAGTATTATAGTTTGGTTGCACATTTAACACTATAATTGCAAATTTAGATGTTATAAAACTGAATTTCCATATTCATTTATATTCCCACGACCAAAATGCTTGGTGAGAAAGTTTTTTTCATATGAGAAGATTTTGACGTCATTTTTTTCCTTCTCATGAAACATGAATCGGAAATCTGTATTTCTCACTGAAAATACTTTTCATTGTACTTTTCACAGAACGAGAATTGACCCCCCAGCTCGAGACAAAAGAAATCAAATCTTTCAAAAGGAGTCAAATAGGTCAGTCAAATACTAAAATTAGGCCTACTTTTGAATATAAATTAAGGCAAATTAATACTGCTAAATAACAAATTAATCCTCAATCTTAACACGGTGCAGTAATTTTTGCGGATATCCGTTCCACTCTATCAAATCAAAGTCTATTATACACACTTAAGTTTAAGAACAAAATTAGTCACTATAAAATGTAAGAATTTTTACTGATGAATTAATAATTTCGGAATTTAAAATTAAGACATCTTTCTGATATGGGTAAAACAGGGAGTATAAACGTTTTCCAAAACAATCAAATTCCAAATGAAAAAGAATATTTAAACAACCTTTTGTTTTGATTCTACTAATTTAAAAGGTGTAATTATTTATTATTTGCAAAGACTAACAGCTAGCTCAAATAAATAAATTCGAATAAGCTTCTAAACTCTATATGTATACACATTAAGATGAATAATACAACAATAACACAAAACGTACATGACGTGTAAAGTATTGTGACCAATTAAAACTTTTTCTCTATACCAATTAAATCTCGTAATTAAAATAATTAAGACAATAAGACCGTTATAGGTATTTATATAGGATGAAAAGAGGCTCTTAAAAAACAATTTTATTTATTTTATGCTTTCAATTCAATTGGAACAAACAGAAAGGAAACACTAAATTCGATAAAGTTTGTGTGGAAGTGAGAAAATTGTGTACTCATCGCTTTTAGTGTATACAGTATTGGTCCATTTTCTTTTTATATTTATTCTCCTCCATATATACTTAAATGACGATAATTAAGATACAAACTTTTATCCTTTGCAAACACAAGAATCGACCAAAAATAAAAAAAAGTTTCGAATAAAATTTATTTAACGAAACAATCGAATGAGATTAATCGATTTATCTTAAAGACAATATTTATTTAATCTATGTATGTACGTTCGTATATAACCCATGAAGATTAAAAATAATTAAGGCTACATTTTGATGTATCTCTTAGATTTTGATTACGATCAATCAGTTTATTAAAAACAAATTTGGAAAATTTTATGGTATCACACAAAAAAAAAAGGTTTAATGTACTATAGTTTAGTTCAATAGTCGAGATTTTTTATTTTGATTATGCAAACATTAGGATAACGTATATTCAATTTAACGAGTTTTTCTGCTGAATAATTCTGAGAGGGTATAAAAGTATGGTGTGAAAACCAAGTCAACAGATTAGTCATTAATCATGTGTAATAAATCTTAATCGATAGTTTATAAGAGTTGAACGTGCTTGTAATATAACTTTGTCAGACACATGTAAGTTTTGTATATACATATTTTGTTTGTCACTCAAGTGGAATAATTAAGGCAGAGGTGAAAAGTTTAAATTTCATCTAAAAGCATCCAACACATGACGTAAATAAGATTATATAAATATTGGGTGGATTTGGGTAAATCGACCTAATTTTTAGTTACAAAACAATTTTGTTTAATTACGAAACTAAGTATGGCATTAAATTGTCTGCTTACAATATATAGTTCTTTGTAGAATTATTACAGATTTCGGATCAATGCATTTACTGATATAGATAATTTCTTTTAACATTTCATCAATAATAGTTACATAGTCAAAGACAATGTTTCAAGTGTTTTGACATTTTTTTTTTGTTTTCTATTTTATATCTGATTGAAATAGGTTCGTTTGTAAGAGACGTATAATTTATATAACGTCTGTACAAAAAATAATAAAAAAATAAAATCTAATTACTACTATACGAGTGCTTTTAAGCTTTATGCTTGCTTATTTTCAAATGTCACAGTGTTTTTCGCAGATCTTTATACATACACATACTACTTTTGCCATTTAATCTTCCACGTGCATCAAATTAGAGACATAAAAGCTTTTTCAATCTTTTTTTATTTTATTTTAAATTTTATTTTAGCCTGATTGTTGCCACAGCCTTTCACAGTACAACTGATATATAAGCGCAGTGATACGCCACATTATTTTAAATATTTCTAATTTAATTTATTTTGATTGGTATGCGAATTTTTGAACTGGAATTGACAATGACAAGTACATTAAGTGAAAAAAAAATAAAAACCAAACAACTACAACAACATATAAATAGTGTTATCGAGGGAAGAAATGAGTCTATCCCCTCATCCCAAAACTTATGTATAACCAAATTTAAAATCAAGCAATAAAAAAACCGATAATATTAAACTTTAACACTAAAAAGGATAAAATAAAACTTTTAAAAGCTTTTTATTTTTAAAATGTTATATAAAGCTTTAAATTGAAGATGAAAATAGTTTTTGATTAAATTATATAAGCTTTAAGATCTTTTTTTTTTTTTTTTTTTTTGATGTTTGTTATATGATTTTCTCTCCCCAATATTTTTTATTATAGTGTGCGCCTTAGCACATATAACATAAATGCGCCACACAACCATAAATAAATTGTCTAACATTACACAATTTAAATGCAAAGTACGTGAAAATTTTAAAAATGTTTTGTGAAAAATATGAATGCATAATGAGTGTATAATGATATAGTATGAACGGTAATATATGTAAAAAGTGTATCCTGAGATTGATCTCACTCCGCTCATTGTCTCGTAATATAAATATTACACATTTTATGTTCCCAAATGAACAAAAAAAATAAAAAAATGTAAAAAAAATTATTTTATATTTTTGTGCGATAACAATGAAAACACCTTTCTCGAATAAAATTTTAAAATTATTCAAATTTATGACATTAGCCATATTGTTGACTGTAATTAACATACGGTGTTTTTCTTAATGCGTATTACACCAGTAATAATTTTGTTGTCATAATTACAGTTTATGGATACTAAAATATTGTTTAATGTAATTTATAATGGGAGAGCAAAGTGCAGGCGTGGATAAAACAATAATAGAATTTGGTAACAAATCAGGAAACTCTTGAAACTTCTAATTGTAAGTGTAAACTTAAAATGCTAAAGGGTGTTCCTATTTGAGTGTAATGTCCCGCCATTTATATTTTTGGTACTAGTGTGCCATATTTTAGTTGAAATCTTCTGTCAAGTAGAAATATTTCGGTTATTAAAAATGGAGTGATATACGGTTGAACAACTTGTATTTATTTTTAAAAATTATTTTATGTAAGTTGTAAGAAAATTTCGAATATAATATGGAAGAGAAAATACCCGTCAATTGTATCCGGTCAATTATGGTACTGCAAATTTTTTAATTGGGCCATAAAAAAACTTATAAATGCATATTTTTCAACAAAGTCGCCTTTAGCGACGAAGCAAATTTAAACTGGATAAAAAAATCGGCTCAACCACAGAAAGTGATTGTCTGGTGTGGCTTTTAGGCTGGTGGAGTAATCGGACGGTGTTTAAAACAAAAACAAAAAATGGGATTGATGTTACTGTAAATGGACAGATCAGAATATGATTACGAATTTTTTGTTTGACAAATTGGAAAGTATGGATGTCCAGAATATGTGATTCCAGCAGGATGGTGCTATTTTGGCATTAATTGGCCGCCTAAATCTTGCTACCTAACTACACTAGATTTTTTCCTAGAAAGCTATTTGAAGGGAAATGTCTATGCTAATGATCCACAAACAATTGATGACCTAAAGAAGAATATTATTAATTGTGTTCAAGAAATTGAGCCGCAGTTATGCTATAATGTTATCGAAAATTTTGATAAAAGAATGATAGGTTGCCGTACAGCTGCTGGAAGTCACTTACAAGACATTATTTTCCATTACTAAACCGGAAACTTTGTAAAGGGTCTTTCAATAGGGACGATCGAAATTTGTTAGTTTATGGCAGCCATGTTGTTAAAGCAACATCCGTCAAATTTGTTGTGAATTGTTCAGTATAAAGTCACCGGTGATGATTATAAAGAATGTGTAAAGAATTGAATATTATCGGGAACAGAAAATTTACGAAAAGTGGGATGACCGAATGAATATTGAGCAATGCCGTAGCTGGGCGACAAAATGTTTCTAAACTGCTGAATAAATCTTCAGATGCCTTCAGATACCCAAAGCTTTAGCAACTTCAGCATTACTGTTAACACATTTAAAAGAATAGGCCACTATTATTGACCATAGACGTTAAAACCTCCAAAGGAAAAATTAGCCAATAGGAAAAATAAAGATGTTGCCTCGTTAATAAAATTCGTCCAAGATGCAGAGTTGGGGATAAAGGAAATTATGGATGATGCATTTGGGATGAGCCCATAATCGGAAATGGCCTATTTGTGATAGGACCATTGGAAGCAAACAAAGAAATAGAATTTTGTCAAAAGAAGAGATGGGCGTAAATGGTCTATCTGCAGAATTAAACGGAACTATCGCACTGAAAATGAAAAACAAACAAATTCAAAAACTACGATGGGTGGGTTTCTATCGAGAATTATATCAATATCATAATTGGGTGCATTCAGCTCCGCCAACTGTTGGCAATATGTTGAATAGAGAACGGATTCCACCGATTGAGCGATTAAATCAATTATCAAGTATTTTTTTAACTATTTTAAATCTTACTTAGCTTCTTTTTCTTTCCATTTCTCGACCTAAAACTTAAAATTGTTTGAATTTGAATATCTTATTAGGTATTGGATAAAAAACTTGTCTTGTCCCGAATCCCGGGAATCAGAAAATCACAATCTCGTTTCCCGGGAATGTAAAAGATTCGTGTAGATTTTTCTGATGGGATCGTTTGGATGAACGAGAAGATGATTAGTAATGCTAGAGGCGCACCGTTTTCATTTAGGTTTTAGTATTGTAAATTGGATGCAATGATTTCTGAATTCAGAGTATTACTGTAGTCAAAATGTTCGTTAAAGTACCCTAATAAGATTAAATCATGACTTTTCGAGTCAATCGAAAATGCATGTAAAATTGGAAAGGAAATGGAGGATTGTTCACAATATGGGAGTGCATTTAGGCATACCTGACATTACTTAGCTGAAAAGATTTATGAGGGATGTTTCACAGATTGGGTTTGGTGGATGTTCCTAATGATAATGTAGAGCATTATATAATGCGCAATGGTTTTACCACATACATATACATATTATGGTTTATTCCAAATATTTTAAATTTTTATTAAAAATAACGAATTCGACTTTCATGGCTTAAAGTTTGATAAAGCAAAAATATTTTAGAAGCCAAATTTCAAATTTAGGCCTACAAATATTTTTTTTAGAAGTTAAAAATGTTTTGCTTTAGTCTGAACTCCACTAAGTTAGATAAATAATTTAAGAACAAAATAAACGTCAAATAAAAATATCTCAATAGTTTATTGCACAAAATATCTCAATAGTTTATTCCACATTATTTGATGATCCGGAGTTCTAGTTGTTTTTATTCATTAACGTAGGTGTCTTTATCAAAAATGAAATTTATCTGATTAAATCGGAATGTAAATGAATCAAACAAGCGTTAAAATTCCTTTAACTATAAAAACGTAGCAAAAGCAATTCTACCCTATTTATGCACTTCAGCAACAGTTTTAAAATAACGAAAACTAATTTTAAATCGGAAAAGTTTCAAGTATGATGAGGGAAATATTGAATGTAAAGTTGAAAGTTAATTCAAACATGAATTTTAGTAAAATATTGAGTGCCATTTATACGTGAGAAAAGTCAACATATTGTATGTCAGCATGCGCTTGTGAATTTCAACATATCGAGAATTTGAATTCCCAATAAATACTTGAGTATGTAGGTACTTAAATTAGACTTAAAAATTTTAAAATTAAATTAGAATTACAAACTAGATTTGGGCAACATTTTATATTAAACGCATCAAAAGCTAATCATAGTTTTCAAAAATAGAGTTTGAACTCCAGTCTTTAAATAAAAATTCCAACCGGGGCTTGCCTAAATATTGACGATGCCAATAATATTTTGAGTGAAATTAAAATAAAAATTAAGAAAATATTTCTGGATAAACTACATTTTGATGGATTTCAAATAGTACAAATTCTTGTACAGTGTTACATACTTGGGTTAAAAATTGATTAGGTAATTTAGATTAGCAATTGAACAGGACATTCTACTTGATTTTGAGCAAAAATTTGAGTTTAAATTTGGTGTTCCAAACTAGATTTAAACATAATTTTAATTGCAATTAGGTAATAATTGGGTTGCAATACGAGATTTGATCTGAAACAACCAACAAAAGTTTCTTTGAATTTAGTTTAGAAATTTGTTTCGGAAATTTTGAATGAAATTTGAATTAGGAATTTAAATTTAAAAAAATGGTTTTGGCATTCCAAACCAAATAACATCTTTGGTGAAATTATATATAGGAATTGAGTTACAACTCGAATTTTGATTTCACAAAATTTTGAAATATAAATTTAGGAAGAATTAAGAAAATTTTTATTTAGAATGAGGTAAAACAAGATTTGAACAAAGTTTGGACTAAAAATTCAATTGCAATCCAATTAACAGTTTGAGCAAAAATTTGGATGCAATTTAATTTCAAATCTGAATTTGAATTGAAAATTTAATTAACACAAAATTATGGTTGAAATTAAGCTAAAAATTTGTGATATTTTGGTTACAAATTAAGTGAAAATTCCCACCTACAGATTTACCTAAATACGCTTAATTAGAAATTTGGAGTACAACTTCAGCTCTCATTGCAAATGCATTTAAGAAAAATTTGAGTGTTATTAGAAATGCTGAGTTAGAGTAGAATTTAAAACTCTTGGTTTGGGTCAAACGATTTGTTAAATTTGTATCAGAATTTTGAGCAAAATTCTGAGCAATTGAATTTAAGCAGTAATTGAATAAAATGTTAAGTAGAAATTGTATTTGAATAGTAATTTGGACTTGGGTAAAAACATACTACAACTGTAATTTAGTTTTTAATTTAAAAGTTTAGTTTGTATTTCGAATTGGGCTGGTAAGAGAAAAATTAAAGATTAAGTTACAATTATAAAATAGATTTGAGCAAAATTTTACGTTTAGTGAGGGCAAAATTATGAGAAAGATTGAGTTTAAATTCCAAAATTTTGGTTGCAATTAGAAGAGCGTTTTGTGATATTTTAAAGACAAATCGGCTAAGTTCCAAACTTGATTAAAACAAAATTGACTTAGGAATCGAGCTATAATTTTGAGAGGAATTTAAAATACAAAATGTACAGTTCAATTTCAGCTTTCATTTTAAAATGATTCGAGAAGTGCCAGTTAGATATTCCATACTAAATTTTAATTGCAATTAGTAAAAATTCCCCCAGGAGATTTACTAAAAGTCGTGTACTCGTCGTGTAGTTTGGTAACCAACGAATACCTATTGTGGTAAAGAAATCGTTATTTTGTAAGCGTATATACACTACACAAAGCAATAAAATGTTGGAAATAAAACTTTTTAATTTTTAATCTGGAAAATTTACTTCGTCATTAATAAAAATAAAATAAAAATATTTGTGAACTGTGAAACTGTAGTTTCAAACTGAATATTTAGTTTGAAACTATTCTAACAATCATTTTACAATATAGCACCAACAACAACAGGTTAGTTTTACGAATTCGAGAAAAACTGTCCGCTTAACCAAATTCCTAATTTTAAAATTAGTTCTTTTATAGTTCTTAGAAGAAACAAACCAAAGTTATATTTAGGAAGAAAATACCGGAGGAAATGTCTTCCAAAAGTAAAAAAATAAGATCAAAACCGCTTTCTTGAACAAAAAAAGAAAAAACGAATAGCGGAAAGTGCAGCTTTTTCTACAGAAAATGAAACTTTATGACTTGTGAATTTAAAAAATAAAAAAAACATTTAGCAAGCAAGGGTGAGTAATGCAAAGAAGCATTAAATGTGTCTCATGTTACCCATTTGCAATGAAACTACTATTAAAAGAAAATTGCAGAAACCACTAACTTTAAAAACTGACTAATGTTTATAACTTTGGTTTTTTATTGAACTGAAGTACGACAGTACGTTTGTATTATTTTTCATAATATATCGAAAAATGTATTCGTCCTCAAACTTTAGGAACGACTAAAAAATTGAAAAGGGTACATTTTTGGTGTTTCGCAATCACACGATAAATGTCGATTTATCATGGCTGTTTGGAAAGAATTATGTTACGAGTATTCACTTAACAACAATTTACAATGACAAAATGTACAAATTTTTGCCTGTTTTCTTCCAAATCCAACAAAAGCTAAACTAAAGCATTCTATTTGTTACAAAATACAGATGGTCGTTATTCATATTCGAAATTATCAAAGTACGTACATACATATATTGTATTCAATTCAATGTATCCAGAGAAATGATTGTTTTGTTATATTGGAAATGCATTTCATTCAATATAATGGATTGAATATTGAGCATAAATCGATATAGTTTAGAAATGATTTTTATATTGGTATAATAATAGGGCTTTGTTATTTAAGGGGAGGTTCTCAGGAAACTTGTGCCGAAAATTCGATTTTTTTTTTATTTCATTTATTGATAGCCTATTATGTGCACTATTCCCCAAACCATTTGACTGAAATAAATTTCATAAAAAAAAGTTATAGTATAATAATTCGACCGTTAACAAAATCTTTAAATGCGCTTCCTGAAAAACGATGTTTCGTACACCTGTCTCCACGACAACTCAAAAACTATACAATGGATAAACCTAAATGCAGTTAATATTTGTTGTTTTTTTTATTTTTTATAGCACTTTAAAGAGCGAAAAAAAACGTGAAAAAAGCTTACCAAAAAATTGCTTATCAATCATTTTTTTAATTTTCGAATTTTTATTGATATTGTAGGTACATCCTCCAACAAATCTATATTATATTATACATAAAAGTAGCTGAACGAGTTGACCGTTATATTAGCCGTTTTCCAATGGGCAAAATTAGCTACTTGGAAGTACTTGCGAGTAGATACCCAATGGAACGAGAAATTGAGTGATACAAGTAAAACACCAGCCTTCTGTTTAGTTGTTTTTTTGTATTTTGTAAAGTTGTAGTAATGGCGATATTTAAAATTAGATTGAAATATGACAAAAAAACATTGACGTGTAATGAAAGGAAAACATTGTTATTTACCAAATTGATATTTAAATCCATTTTTCTTAAAAAATGTAATAACAACAACAAAATAATTTTGTATTAATTTTGATATTTTCCATCAGCAAAAAATAAAAAAAATGAACGGAATAAGAAACTCTTCAAAAATATCGAAGAGGGTCTAAAAGCCATCTATTGAAATTTTCGCAACTAAAATCCACCTATGTAGCGCAAATTTTATACGTAACTACTTCTGTTTTTTACACCATCGTATGAGCATGGGTAGTTGGGAGTAGATGCATGTACTTGCTAGTAGTTTGCTTACGCCAATGGAGAACGCTTATTGACAAAGACTGTGTCCGAAAACCATAATAAATATTTTTTAGTAGTACATATTTGCTTCATTTTAATTACAGTAATTTTCGAGAAATTTATACGTAGTTGTTTGGACAAAATATGTCATGGGTGGTACATTTATTAAGGTTTAATTACGCCAATTAAGCTAAATCGGTACAGTACGTCAATCACAGCCCATAAATCAAACAATGAATTTACTCTGTATAGATTGTGTTTTAGTACATCAGTTCAACCTTTATTCCACTCGGCGTCGCGACGTTACGGGGTCAAAATTTTTGTTTACATTTTTTTTATATGTAGTTTGGCCCAAAACAGCTCTAACAAAAAATTAAAAAAATGAATGAAATTTACCTCGACGCGAATAATAATCAAATGATATTTGTTAACAAAAGAAGGATTTGTTTATTTTTAACATAAAATAGACGGATCGCCGTTACAATTGTTAATAAAGCGAAATATAAAATCATCAATTATTTAAGTTTTGTACGGTAAATTTTATGTTAAAAGAACCATATGAGCTGCCTGGAATAACAAATTTCACAAAAACAATGATCAGCAACGAGCTTCTAATATAAATGGAGCAAAAAAATTTAAATTCTTGAACAAAAACAGACATAAAGCATCTGACATAACCTCACAAAACTCAAATAATGTTCGGTGTTTAAACATCAAATTCTTGTAAACCAAAGGCTTTTCTATTTAATTTATGTTAAAAATATAATAATTATTCTTTTGTTAATCAATTATTTTAATTTGCATTTCGTATCATGATAATTTTCATTGATTTTTTTTACAATTTTAATAGAGCTGTTTTGGGCCAAACTCTATATAAAAAAAATGTAAACAAAACGCATTGACCCAACGTTCATATACTCTGGTGGTAAGTAGACATACTAATCACACCATCTATAGCTCTTAAAAATTTTCATAGGAATTGACAATGATAATTTGGGTGTGTGCAGTTTTTTCAAATAAATGTCAAAAATTAGTACTAAAAATTATTTATTACAGGTTTCGGACAAATTCAAAGTAGACTTAGAAAAACAAAACACAAAAATAGATGCGAAAATATATTTTACGTGTTTCATCAAAGCAACCTTCCCAATAAACTTTATTTCCAACTCGGAATTAGTACTGCAGTTTTAATACGGAAATCCGAGTTTTAAGTCGTACTGTCATTTCCGCCATATTTACTTCAGGCTGGACGCCATTTGTGTTTTGTGTAATTTAAGGTTCGTAATTATTTTAAGTTTATTATTATAAAAAAGGTACGTTGAATAAAATTAAATATTTAAACCTTTTTCGAAGTTAAATAACTTTGCCAATTTTATGTTTAGGCGGAAAAATCAACCATAGTGCTCGCAACCTAGAAGAATCTGCGGAATCATTTTGTTGGTCGGATGACGAGTTGGGATAATTTTTTAAAAATCAATAAAATTATACCTACTACATCAACAGAAAAAAATCAAGCGGATTGCTTGAAAAGGCGCCCACATGTAGAGGATTCCGATATTCGGAGGAGGAAATTGATCGAACAATGAAAGGTAATTTGTACATCGTATAGTATGTATAATATATGTATATGAAGTAATTATTAAATAAATAAAATATTTTTTCAAAAAATATTCTGCAATATGTTTTTATTTATGTATATAATGAAGAAAATGAGAATATAAATCTAAGGAAATCCGTTCTACAATTCATAGGAAAATCCGTTTTTTATTTACAAGGAAATCTGTGTGAAATGTACTAAGAATTACGTGTAATTTACACACGGAAATTAGTACAATTTATATTCGGAAATCCACATGCTATTCGTAATTGACAACTTGGAATTTTTGTGCCACTTTTCTTTGGCTAACAACACGGAAATCCGTGTAAGAATATTACTGGAATCCGCGTTCCGAGTGAATCTTTCGTACTGATTTTCTTACGGAGTTCCGTGCGATACGTTTATTGGGTTGTTTATACAAACCATAAAAGGCTCTTGTTTATGTGCACATACATACATACATACAATTTTATCTCAACTGAATAGGAACAAATTATAAATAAAATATCTTTGGATGCTTAAGTTTTGAAGTAAATGGTTCGTTTGTACCATTTTTGAAAATTATCGAACATGCCTACATCAACGGAAAATTTTTCTTTCGATATTAAACAACTCTTTGTTAGCACAGATGATAAAAGTAAGAACTTCAGGGAATTTATTAGACAATATAATAATGCGAATTCACTGTAAACAATTTCTATGGGTCTTAAACATGCTTTCCCATACGCAAGCAATTATAAAAAAATTTGAGAGGTCTTCAAAAATGAGATAGCCGATTAATAGTGTCTCATTAATTTTTTCTCGGAACCTTCACGACATCCAAAGGCTATGTAACGCACCAATAAATTCTAAGGATGTTGCATTAGTTTTTAGAACGACGTCCAAAGGCTATGTAATGTACCAATAAATTCTAAGGATGCTGCATTAGTTTTGAGTCGGACCGTGAAGGAAATATTCCAGCTGATGTAGATTTCGCTGTTTATCCCAGTAATAGTAGAACATTGAAACGCATAAACTCCCTCTCAAAACATTTGGACAGTATGGAATTTCCTTTTTTCTTTCACAAGGGTGAATTCGAATGGACCACTGACTTCATTATGGTAGCAAACTATTTCAACAATATTTGGTGTTGGTTTACGCTCGAGTTGAAGCTAACCGGTTAAATTTAATTCGACATAATCAAAAAGCTCTTCGTGTTGAATCTTACAAAGGATTTTTGAATTAGGTAAATATAATTGAAAACATTAATGTTCTATACCATCTTCGTTTATCGGTCGTCCAACGTGCATGTCCAAATTGTATCAGCACAATATGGCTATTGTTAGAAAGTTTGGCCGTCCAGACTATTTATCACTTTTACATGTAATCCGGCATGGGAAGAAATAAAGTCAGAACTAAAAATTTTCCAAAATTCTTCAGATCGTCCTGATATTGTAACCGGAGTTTTTAATTTAAAATTACAGGAATTCCTTAGTGATATCGTAAAACAACAAATTTTTGAATATGTCATGTGGTCGATTCGTATATTTCTGTTATTAAGCATCAGAAGCCTCATGCACACTCTTTATTTATACTCGCTAAGGAAGACAAATTCAAAACTTAGGACGATATTGATAAAATCATTTCAGCAAATATTTCTAATTTCAATGATAACGGTGAACTTCACGAGGTGGTTCTTAAACACAATGTACATGGTTCAAGTGTAGAATTTAATCGAAATTCTCAAGCAATTTTCTAAAGATTTTTGTTTTGAAACAGATATATAGTATGTGTGGAAAGTTATCCCAAATATAGAAGGCTTAGCTTCTTTCTTCTAATTCACCAGAATATTTTCCCCGAACGCGATCAAATATTCCTGATGATAACCGTTTTGTAGTTCCACACAATGCCTATTTAAGCATGAAATAAGTAAAATGCACATATAAATGTCGAACTATGCTCTACTGTCAAAGCAATTAAATATATATCTAAAGCACATGATTGTGCAAGAGTTGGGATTCAAATCAGCTCATTAAATAATAACTCAAATGGGGTTCAACATGATGAAATATCACAAACTGTCGCTATATAGACTCACAAGAAGCAGCTTGGAATCCCCAAGAATTACCCATTCATGTCAATCTCACAATACTGTAATGTCACTCCTCTCACCAAATTATTTGACCCCTTCTGGTTTGCCCCCTCCCTCACCCTCCTCCCCCTCCCCCGCCCACATTTTAAATTAAAGATAAGTTACATACTTATTCTCCTAAGAAATCTTTCTATAAAAAATTGGTTTTGCAACCGTATTAGGATGGTCTTGAAGGATTTTAGTCGAAATTGTATTAAAGCGGAAATTATTACTGAGGCACATCCCGAATGAGCGAATGAGTTGGACTTGGTTCGAGCCCCAGAAACATTGCATCGAAATATTTAAAAAATAAAATAATACAATTTTGCAATTGCACAGGGGCCCCCTAGTATTATATATTTTATAAAAAAATTTGACTTTTTGAATTCAGATAATTTTTACAAGTGCTACAGTGGAGACCGATAAGTCATCTTTTTTTCAGTCATCTCAATTCCCATAAAGTTATTATTTTTTATAAATTTTAATGAGAACCGAACGAAATAAATTTCTAAAAAATCAAATCTGCAGGAGATATCCAATTATACATTTTACATACAATTCCATTTCTTAAAGTCCTATATGGTCGGAAGAGTTATTAGTTACAATTGCAGTAAAACGAATAAAATGAAATGAGAAGAAAAAGCTCATAAAATATTAAATTAATAATTTTATTTCCAAATATCATTATTTTGTGTGTGCTATAAGTACATTGTGCCTAAATAAAATCTAATGTACAGGGTTAGCCAATATTATGGTAGTAGGCGGAAATTTTCGTAATCAAAAGTCAACAGAAATATGGTTTTATGATTTATGCGCAAAAAAACATATATATTTTTCCAACTTTTCGAACTTTATGTCCGCTTTATACGCTTTCACCTAACCCTGTGCGACAAAAAATAAATAAAACAAAGGTACACACTCGTATATTTACCTGAGTGATTTATTGAGGTTTTATGCTTCAAATATTAAAAATAAAAATACATTTTATGTACAAAAAATGAAATGCTTTTTAAATTATTTTATGATTCGAAAATGCCACATACGATATGAAATTGTGATGTTGGTTTATTTATATAACGATTAATCTTTAAATATGACAAAGATCTGGTTGCTTTTTTTTTTTGGATATAATAATTATTATTTCGATTATTAAATAATCCACTTAATATCCCAAACCACAACACAATAATATCTTAAATCGCATATGTGCAATAATTAAATAAATAAAACCTTCATAAAATATTTAATTCTAATCTTTACCGTCCCCACATTTTATATTGCCTCCCGTAAAATCTCTTTCCCCAAAAAAATATTTATCTCTGGTTACACAAAATAACAACAGTTTGCTTATCTTTTTTTTCATTTGGCTTGCACATTGTACATACTATATTTAAAAAAACAAAAAACAGATTGACCTACATTTTTGCACATAATTGCCATTGAATTGGTGCTTTCATTGATTTAGTTGTTGTGCGGAATTGACAGTGAATATGAATGGTTTGGCGCAACCTGAATCACTTTAGTTTGTCGATGCGATTAATTTTTTGTTTATTTTATTTATACTATACTTTATTTTACTATTATAAGGAAGTTATTTACTAATTATTTTACACGACATAAAAGGTTTTGCGAGTAAGAAGAAAAATTTTGACCATACACAAAAACTATTAGATTTTGTCGGTCACCAATGTTAATTAAAAACCATAAGACTTCGGGAAGCACTCAATAAATAAATTTTTTGCAAATTGTCTACCCTTCAGATTCAGAAGTTTGCAAAGCCATAGATCAAATATAATTAATAGTATACTATACGGCAAATGAATAAGAGGGTAAACTTTTTCCATAATTTCCAGAAAAATGTGTATGAGAAAGAAGAAGAAAATTAAATTTTATTTAAATAAAAATTTACTTATTGACAAATAAAACAAAGCAATACTATTAATAAAACAATTAAATGCTAAATTGACAATAATAATTGTTTGCCTCGAGAATTAACAAATTTCACTTTGTTTATAATAATTTGTTCGTTCTTTTTTAGTGGGGGGGACTCTCCCAACCCTCCCAAAAAAGGATCAAATAATGAGAAAGGCCACCGCGTGGTAAAAAGTATTTTTGTTTGTTGGTAAAAAAATAAACCCCATAATTTATGTTTATGGCCATTAACTCTTAAACTATATAAACCAAAAAGGATGTTATTTTACAACCCACAAGTGTCATTTCAGAATATTTGAAGGCAGATGAAAAAGGAGGATATATAGCATTAATATAGGAAAGGTTTTTTTGTTCTATTTTTATTTATTACTTTTTTGTTTGAAAACATATGTTTTGCAAATACCGAAATTACGCATATGTGTATTTTATTACAAGAGATTGAACTGCCACAAAACGATCCAAAATTTTTTGATGTGATTAACATTGTACGTTGAGCTTGCCTCGTATATAGGTTAAACAAATTCTTAATTTTGCATCACTTTATTCGTATTATACATACCAATATATATTAGGGATTATAAACCAAAGAGTAAGGGCTTTTAAGGAAGATTTTACATGTTGTTGTAACTATACAACTAGTTTATTGCTAATTTGATATGTTCTGACCGTTGGGGCACCACACAAGCAACCGTACAAACCGATAAACGGCGGGAATATAAATTGAAAAACAAAACTAAAATGCTTTAATTTGAGCACAATCGAATCCTAGACCTTAGCCGCTATAGTAGCCACATCCAACGTAAAAGAAAATTATTTTTTCTCCCAACGTCTTAAAAGCCTCTACTTTTAATACTGTTTTTGGGTATTAAAGTTGGCCTTTTTCTTACTATTTTAAAAATGTGTGTGTTGCTAAGCTACACTTTTAATCCTAGGTGTAAAAGTACGTACTTTTAATACTAGGAGAAAAATAGTATGCGTAGCCGAGCAAAAGCAAAAATTCCGAGTCAAACAAAGTCACTTTTAATCCGAATAACACATACCATTTTTTCTCCAACGAAGAGTTCATGTCGTGTCGGTTGTATATTACTAATTATACGAGTAAGTACAAATTATGTAATTAAAACTTCAAAATTGAAACTAATTTTGTTGAAATATTTTGTGAAACTAAGGAGGTCATGACTTTTGTTTGGTTTGACCATAGACAATCATAATAGATCTCTCATTTGACTAAAAACAGAAAATAAAAACAAAAATTTTCCATTTAAATATTATCGGTGTATTGCATATACGTATTATATTTGCAACGCATTCTAAAATCATTGCCTTATAAAATACACAACACAACGATACATTGGAATTATCAGAAGTTTTTGTTTTTTTCCTTTAGTTACTATTAAATGAGAAATCTAGTATGAATGTCTATGGTTTGACTATTGTACGCGTCAAATACAATGCAATATTCCAACCAAACAAAAGTCATGACCTCCTTAGTTTCACAAAATATTTCAACAAAATTAGTTTCAATTTTGAAGTTTTAATTACATAATTTGTACTTACTCGTATAATTAGTAATATACAACCGACACGACATGATCTCTTCGTTGGAGAAAAAATAGTATGTGTTATTCGGATTAAAAGTAACTTTGTTTGACTCGCAATCTTTGCTTTTGCTCGGCTACGCTGCGCTTCGCCTCGCATGCAAATATAATTGCTCGTCAAACAAAGTATCACTTTTAATCCTAATGACACAATGTACTATAATTTCCATTGTTATATTGTTACAAACATAGCCATGCTACAAAGTTTATAACACAGAAAAATGTTTTACAGAAAAATTCTCATGGCTTACTACAACTCATAGTATAACAGTTTTAAATAATTTGTAGTAGTGGTCGCAAACATTTAGGCGCATAATATCCGCATACCACGTATTTTTTGTGTAATTACTGTAATAACTATAAAGCGCAATATTTAATTTATAGTAAAATATTTGGTCATTATATGAATAGTAAAAAAAATAATAATAAAAATAAAAAAAATAAAATTGAATGAGAATCAAACGGGCGACCTTTGCTGCTCTAATCGCCGTTACCACTAAACCACAAACCATATTAATACTCAAATTAAATTTTCATTATTTTTCAAAATAGAAAGCACTTTTCGTTTTTCAATGTTTCAAAAAACCAAAAATCAACAAACGCCGAATTTTCAATGCTTACTCTAAACAAATTTGCGTTCTGTTACAAACTCTGGTATCTAAGTCGTTTCCGCTTAATCGAAAAAATAGCATCAATGCTCAAAGCAAATGCCTTCTGTCCAAGCATTTGTTACAAGTAAGAGTACAAGTATCCTTTATCGCCCAGTATAACAACATTTGTGGTAATGCTATTCATAAAAAAATAGTGATGAAATTCGCAAAATTCTACTATCGTGAACGGAACCCGGCCATTGGACGTCAACACTGGTAAATTTTCCAGTGGCCGCTTGAATATTTAAAATGGGGTTGCCTTTTCGATTAATGTATTCATCACCGAATTGACCGCAGGTTCATTAACCCTCCGTGTGTACACTGGTTCTTTTAAGGAAAAGTCGAAATTTGAAACTCAAATTTCCCATACATGAATAGACGGCGGGCTTCGGTTACTTCCTCTAAAAAATCTGGATAGTAGTGGGCACTAAAGGTCGAAATGACGCCGGGGTCTGGCAGTTTACTTGCAAACGCCAGCCAGTGCAAATCATGTCCGTTCTCTAAAAAAGTCAGTGTACACACGACGTCAGTATTTTCAAAGGTAAATGAAAACAGTTTTTTTGCGTTTCTCGTAGTTTTTCAGTTTTTTCATGCCTAAAATAAATGTTTTATGTAAATTGATTCTGTTTTGGCTATTGTTTACGGACTTGTGGCGGTTCACCCAATGAACCATTACAATATTCATTCATAATATTGCTCCGGCACCAACATGAGCTCGCCGCACATTGCGCGCCTCCGGTGTCATCCGGTACACATTTTTATTGTACGTCTTTTGCCAATCAAAAACACGAAAACAATAAAAACACACAAACAACAAAAGTTAAAACAAAATAAAATTTATTCAGTCTAGTCTCAAATTTATAAACGACAGCACGTTGGTCCATAGTGTTGCCTTTCGGCCATATTTTTATAAATATTATAATAAAATATAAAATTTTTCAAAATAATAAATTATACATTAAATTAATTTACAAAATCTAATTCTGTTTACAGTTGGAAGGAAAACAAAAAACGTATTATTATGCATCGAAATGTATTCTTATGCATCGTTCGAAAAGCCGGTTTGCGAAATCATCGAAGGCACTTTTATCACAATTGCGCACTGTAAATTCCTTTTTTGTCGCTAATTATTATTAGTATTTTATAATTTTTGTATTTGCAATAATAAAGACTCATTTTGTGCCAAATAATTACCGTTCCGCGTTTATTATGATATGTCTGAATCCGTAAACTATTCCCCACTTTCAAGTACTTAAATAATTCAACTTTTTGGAGCCCACGCCAAAGACATTATATTTTTTTGAAAGCTCATAGTCTAAGCTACAAAAGCTTATAACCGTTTTTTTTTTCAAATATTTGTTTAGTGTAGTTACGAATTTTGTAACAAAATTCGATTTTTTCCGCTTTTTCGACTATTCTTCAATTTTTATTACCAACGGTTTTAAACTTTTAATTTTGGCAACTTCTGGGCCTTATAGTAGACACTTCAAGAAGTAACCCAGAATTTTTTCAGTTTTTTCGAAAGCTTAGAAAACTTAGAAAACCCAACTGTTCCCTAAGAGACCCAGTGTACACACAGTATCTCAAAAAATATAGTGTACACACGCAGGGTTAATCTTAACATGTGTACAGTCAATAACACCGATTGCATATGGAAACTTAAATTTGGTTAACCACACTTCTTTTGCCACATTGATTTCTCTTACTGTTTCAAGAAACTTTATCCACTCTTCAGATTTCTTTAAAATTTCATTTGTTGCATCTTTAATAACTCGACAAACTGTACTTTGATGCACACCTCTGTCTTCACCACCACCGTTTTGAAAACCTGGATCATACACATACCGAAGAAAAATTCGCATTTTATCAATATAGGGCTAACGGCACCACCTCTATTTTCATACAAATCAACAATAAAATAATCAGCTAACCACTTAACATTATTTTTATTAAACCGGTATAATTTTTTACATGCTTTCTCATCTAATTTTGTACGCTCTTTATAAATTTTTTGATCGGTTAATTTCATTAAAGCAGCCATACTAATGATTATGTCGAAGAATTATTAATCACTAAACTGATTTTAAGCTACAAAGTAGTAGAATGGAATATGTATAGCAGTTGCTTTTAAAATTTAGCAAATGATAGTGCATATGCATATCAAATGAAGCAGAAGCTTGAAAATGTTCCTAGATCAAAGCAAATGCTAAAATATGACCAAAAGGTAGAAGCAGAAGCAATTGCTTGAAATGTATACATACAAAACGTAGTATTTGCTCAAAATTTCACAAATATAGCATATGCTATAGTTTTTATGCATTCGACCGGGGACCCGATATACCAATGAAAATCAAATCAAGTTTGTTACCTGGGTTGTGGCTTGGTAGTAGAATGGCTAGGGTCTGAGATTCGATTCTGCCAAAGGTATTTTAGTTTTGTTTCTTCAATGATTTTTTTTTTTTAATAAAAACCCATATTCTACCAGTTTGTCGGTCTGTAGGGTTTTTGTGTGATGCCCCAACACATGTAAACTCATTCTTAAAAACTGTTACTTTTTGGTTTATGCAACATATATACTATTTCAGGTACAATCATCCTTAAAAGCTTTTAATCTCGACCTACTTCTACTCGACTAAAAAATAGCGGCGAAAAAATATGTAATGAGCAAATGATTGTAGCAGCGGGCGCTGCGCAGGGCATCACCATTAGGTGTAAAATGTTTAGCAAAACAAAACATAACTAAAGTTATTCAAAAAAATGTATCCGTCCTAGGACGGGCTGTACCAGAGCCTTCTAGAGTATAGAGCCATAATCATTATGACGTATTTTTTAGAAGCTTTTTTAGTGGTATAACTTTTCACTGATTTCCATAGGAATCCATAGTAAAAATGGTGTTTTTTAGCTTAAAGTTTTTCAATGAAACAAGCAAAAATGTTACAAAATATTTATACAAAAGTGTTCTACATATCTTTAGCAGCAATATATAAGAAGGGTACATTGGTATTAAGTAAATATTAATTGCAGAAATATTAAAATTAAATTATTTCTAAAATATATTTTTCGAACTTTCATTTTTAAAAATACATCAAAGTTGCCTCTGACGAATTAAAATAATACTTGCTAAATTTATCTTTAGTTTTACTAGTGAACGTTAGATGTCTCAGATTTATACAGAAAAATATGAAAAAAATTGTTTAATCACAAAATTATGACACGTTCTTAATATTTTGAGAATTTGTTTTGCTTTTCCTACAATTTTTGCACTAGAAATTTCTCCAGGTGGCAATTTTTGGTACGACTTTTCAAAATTTTTTTTTGCCATCATCGCCATCTATGTAATGTATATTGACTTAATGTACACGATTTGTAGTAAGCTTTTATTTTTAATTTAACCAGGAGTGTGTTCATAAACTCTACATTGTAACAATAATGTTAACAATGACAGTTCTAAAGCGTTCATAAACCTCAGTTGTAACCACAGCAACGTGCTTTTTGTTGTTCATAAACCTAAACCAAAATTTCCCCTTATTGTTATAAACATCATTTACAACTCTACTCAATAGTGCCTTTTCATCTGTCAGAACTCAACAATAAAGCGAATAACAACCAAGTACGAAAATGAATAACCAGCAAACGCAAATGAATCCAAGAAACTGAAGGAAAAGATTGAAAAACTGAAATTTATTTTAGAAACTTTAGACAATTGTCCAGTTATTTTCATACGCCATCTATGTATATTGACTTAATGCACACGATTTGTAGTAAGCTTTTCTTTTTAATTTGACCAGAAAGCTGTTGTTACGAACTCTTTTTTATATTTTGGTTTAAATAAATCAATTATTACAAGAAAATGAAAACGATTTATTTAAACAAGATTTATATATGTTGAAATTCAAACATTTATGAAAATATTTCAGAAATCATAATTAAGAATTTGCAACGTTTTCATTTACAAATTTGTCTTAGGAAAAAAAGTGATTTCCCATATGTTTTATGTGTTTTACTATGAAAATTTTGGTTTTTTCCTCGTTTCTAATTCCCTTATAAAAGCTTCGTTTTTTACATTATGGCTTGTATAATCAAGGTTGATTTGGCTGTACCCCCTAGTATTATATAATAGAATAGCGAAATTTAGCGAAATTATACTAATTACTGTGATATAAATATTTAGCGAAATAATCAAAGTAAAATATTTGGTTTGCTACATAAATAACACTACCCTGCAAAATTTTGCCCCTGGACAATGAATAGTTGTTTCTGAAGTAATTTTTCACGCTGGATCCGAATCCGGGCTCAGAATTGCTCTATCACGTCAGGTTTTCGAGATATTCTAACCTAAAAGTGCAAAAAACATTGTTTTTTGACATATTTGAGGTTATGTAGCAATGCAGTTTTTACTTTTTTATCAAAGCCATGTATGGGATCTTATTGTATACGTCTTTCTCTTTCAAATTCCGTGGAATTTGCTCAAATATCACTTCTTTTTGCTGAGATATCGCATTTTCAAATTTGCGTATTCTTGAATTTTTCTGTATAAAAACACTACCCTGCAAAATTTTAAAAATTTGTTGCCACTTGACAATGAATAGTTGTTTCCGAAGTAATTTTTTACGCTGAATCCGAATCTGGGCTCAGAATTGCTCTATCACGTCAGGTTTATGAGATATTCTAACCTAAAAGAACATATATACCGTAGGTATAAGAGGTAGTGTATTATACAGTATACCGACAAATTCACGAACATGCAATTTTGAAATGCGATATCTCGGCGAAAAAAATACATATTTGAGCAACCTCAAAGGCATTTGAAAGAAGAAGACTTGTACTATAAGATCCCACACATGAACTTTTAAAGAAAAAAAAAATCGTGGTGCTACATAACCTCAAATATGTCAAAAAACAGTGTTTTTTGCACTTTTAGGTTAAAATATCTCATAAACCTGACGTGATAGAGCAATTCTGAGCCCAGATTCGGATTCAGCGTAAAAAATTACTTCGGAAACAACTATTCATTGTCAAGTGGCAACAAATTTTTAAAATTTTGCAGGGTAGTGTAATTAGCAAAAAAATAAACAAACAAAAAAAAAATTGGAAAGGCAAAATCCAAAAGCTTTTACCACTACACCACAAACGATATAACATTTCACATTTAATTTTTTTTTTTTTCGCTGGCGCTACATCCCATAGAGGGATTTGGCCGCTTCATTTTGAAGTTTCGTAATCATTTTGTTAACGGATAATGAGTGATTAATTCATTGATCCTACCCTTAACCAGCCGTGATTTTTTCATCACCCGCCGGGAATCGAACCCGGGACCTCCGGAGCGTAAAGCAAGTATGCTAACCACTGTGCCACCGGGGCGAACATTTAATTTGCATTGTTAAATTGTTCTATTATTTCAAAGCATAACTACACTGCGCCAATTAAAAAACGGAACAGAAATTTTCTTCGAAAAAATACCCAGATTTGAACGGTTGAATCTTTGTGAAACAACACCTTTCAAAAAAATATTTTGTTTCTAGTTGAAGGAAATTTTGTTTTCTTTTCGATACTGGAAACCGTTTTATTTTATTTTGTTTTTTTATGACTTTTCTGAGTAAAACAAAAGGTGTCTAAAAAAAAAAAAAAATTGCTGCTGTTTGAAACTGTAAACGAACTTGCTCGATATTTCATTCAAAAATTCAAATCGGCCATTTTATAGAGAATTTAGAAATCTTGCAAAATGATACTAGGAAAATTTCTGTGCGACCACTCCTTGTCGAGTTATTGAAGTTTTAGTGTGTTAGAGTTTTAGTATTAAAGTGCCTTAACATTTTATCGTAGAGTGCTAAGTTTACAAGATAAAAAAATTTACTTCTACGCTTTTTAATACTTTTTCTCTAAAACTGCAATAACTCGACAAGGGGTGGTCGCACAGAAATTTTCCTAGTATCATTTTGCAATGTTTCTAAATTCTCTATAAAATGGCCGATTTGAATTTTTGAACGAAATATCGAGCAAGTTCGTTTACAGTTTCAAACAGCAGCAAATTTTTTTTTTTTTAGACACCTTTTGTTTTACTCAGAAAAGTCATAAGAAAACAAAATAAAATAAAACGGTTTCCAGTATCGAAAAGAAAACAAAATTTCCTTCAACTAGAAACAAATTTTTTTTTTGAAAGGTGTTGTTTCACCAAGATACAACCGTTCAAATCTGGGTATTTTTTCGAAGAAAATTTCTGTTCCGTTTTTTAATTGGCGCAGTGTACATACTTCACTTTTTGTTAATGCTCGATTTTGCTTCCCACCTAATTTGTGTAACGCGGGCTATAAATGAAACTCGATTCTAAAGGAATAAACTCCAGAAGTGTTAGTGCTAAAATTGAAGTGGACTAAATATTTAAATTCTAATCTACCGATTCACCCTAGTATAAAACTTTTTTTTAGACACTAGAGTGACAGTGTTTTACGTTAAAGTCTGAATTCGAAAACGTGAAATTGTAAAGTAGAGGTGCGCGTCGAAAACAAGTGTTCTACAAAATTGCAACAAGTTGCATATAGGGCTTCCAATACCGGTAACACCGGTAATGGCAGTGAAATCTCATTTCGGTATTACCATTTGATCCCACACCAATAACAAATATTTGTACTTGAAATATTTTATAACACTCAAAATCCTTTCTCGAAATGGATTTTTTTTTAAAATATGATAAACAAACTAAAAACCATATATAACGGTAAAATACAAATCGAAATTCGACAGTAAATACCGCAGTAGTGGCGTCGTAAAGTTAGTGATTTTTTCTGTACTCGTACAGGTACAGTGGGATCCAATGGGTTAAACTAAAGTTCTACCGGTATTACCGAAATTAAAAAAAAAAATATTTTTCAAAAGAAAATTTTTCACATTAAATAAAATTCAAAATGAAACTAAAAAAATGTAACTACACAAATTAATTTTCCATAATTTAAAATAGAAAACATACATAATTCATTTTTTCTTCAATATTTGTAAAAACGTGTGCGGTGTGCTTCCAAACAATTTCCCAATAAAACTACTGTAATAATTCCTTTTTTTCTGTAATACCGGTATTACCGGTAATAGCAAAATCGGTAATTTTGGAAGCCCTAGTTGCGTACCGGTGACACCAGTATCATTTTTATTTCCTTAAAATGGGTAAAGAAAAAACAAAAAAAAGAATCGACAAACCACCAGCACTTTCTTTGATTCAGACGCTAAAATTGGCCAAGGTCAGAGTAACCCTTATAAAAACACGTGAATAGATTTTATGGTTCTATAGGTTCAATAAGTATTCAAGAAAATGACAATCAATATTATAGAAAACAGAAAAGGAAAAATTAAAAAAAAATTTTTTTTAATGGTATAACGTTTTTAAAATGGACTAAAAAGAAGAAAATAATTTTTCCTTGTCCTCAGTACAGAAAATTCTGAGAATTTACGATTGTAAGTTTTCAACAACTATGAGAATATTTGGAAAATTTAAAACGAAAAACGTGGAGCGCATCTAACGAAGTTTTGATACATGGTTCATTAACAATTTAATTATGCTCCCTGACAAGTGATGTTAACTATAATTCTTTTAATACCATAGTTAGCTTTCTTTAGTATGTATTATGAAGCCATCAGAATTGTATTGTACCATTATATGCGCTCCACGTTTTTCGTTTTAAATTTTCCAAATATTCTCATAGTTGCTGAAAACTTACAATCGTAAATTCTCAGAATTTTCTGTACTGTGGGCAAGGAAAAATTATTTTCTTCTTTTTAGTTCATTTTAAAAACGTTATATATTAAAAAAAAATTTTATTTAATTTATTTTCTGCTTTTTTAGTGTTGCCAACAAGGGTGCTGATGTATTTTCTCGTACTCGGATATTTTGTATTCATGTATTCGGATACTTGAATATTTTATGATTATGTATTCGGTTACTTGGAGGATAACAAACTTAGAATCAACTATTGTTGGCAACTTATCGAACCTGTCGCCAAATAATCAATATAACCCCAATTGTAAAAAGCAGGATGCTATGTCGTCTCAAAAATCCAATCAAACCTCTGCAGTTATAATGAAGCAGAATGAAACAAAATTTAACCGTCGTAATCATAAAATCGTTAAGTCGAACGAATTTGAAATTGAGTCATTGACCGACACTGCGACATCAGTGCCTACCTGCGTAAAAGCATATATAAACAGCTTGGTTCACCAAAGCTTCACTTTGATAATACAACCATCAAAGGGATTGGAGCTTTGTCTTATATTATCACACTGGGCCATTTCGATAGATTTGCTAAAATTGACGGCAACTACGTGTCGAGTGAAAACCAACCACCTCTCAATTTTGAATATAATTCAATTGGCTTTATTGGCAGCGATATTTTGCACGAAACAACGATTCAATTAGATAAGAATCAAATAATTATTCTGAAACAGGTGATAATATTACGGCAAGTTTTTAGTGATTCTTTTTCTACAGGTGAGGTGAGTTACAAGGCGGTTGTTCAAGAATTGATATCAAACTATAAACCAACCAACGAATTAAAATAATTTTACCAAATTAATAGTAGGCTAGCTCCAACCGAAAAGGAAATAGGGGAAAACCAGATTAGCAAGTGGTTAAATGAAGAAATTATTAAGCCAAGCTGCTCTAATTTTGCGAGTCCGATTGTACTCTTAAATAAAAAAGATGGGTCAAAGGGATTGTGTTTGGATTTGAGAATACTGGATTAAAAAAGGATGATCGCTATCCGCTACCAATTATAGATGAACAAATTGATTAACTGTACGATGCTAAAGTATTTATGTTTGTGTTAATTCGGAATGTACAAGTTCATATCTTGCGTAACACCAAACGGTCGGTATGAGTTTCTACGAATGCCCTATGGGTTATGCATGGCACCTGCCGCTGATGCGGTTCTATATGGATGATTTAATTATACCATCATAAAATGTAAAACCCATCATTGGTATATTAAAGGAAGTATTAAACGTATGTAGTAAATATGGGCTACTTATTAAATGGGAAATAACCGCCTTTCTAAAAAACACGAGAAATTATTTGGGGTAAGAAATCGTATATGAAGAAGCCGTTATCCAGAAAACTGACTCCGTAACGAAATTCCAAAATTTACAAAGTTTTTTGGGATTCACAAAAAATGTAAATTTGACGAAAAAGAAGAAAACGTATTTCATGAGTTGAAACCCAAACTAGCATTTATCACATCCTGTTTTTACACATATTAAACCCTTATGTTTACAATCGCATACCCTGTGTATGTTTTTAATTTTTAATGAGCAAAATATTATTGATTTAGGAATCGTATATCGACATGAATCCTTTAGTAGCTTAACAATTATAATGTTCTGAATGGAATTTCATGAAAAGATTTCCTAAAACTCGATTATTAGTAGCTTTTAGGATATACATATTATTCATATAACCTCCAAAATTGATAACCAACGTAACCGGGTTTGTACCTAAACCTTAACACTAAATGAAAAGTCATATGATTTAGTTCATTATTTATTGAAAAAAACTTGACATATATTTGATAGTTAAGCGAAAAAATAATTCGCCGTTGTTGTTGTATATCGTAAGCAGGTTGTTACAGTCAATGTATGATACGCGCAGACTGGTTTTTGGCAATTTTCTCAATTTTTCCGGGGCGATCTTTTCTTAGAATAGAGGTGGCCGTTTCCTTTTTGTATGATTCTACCGCTTGTGTCGCAGCTTTGTACATCTCTTGTTTTAATTTCCACAATATGGCCCAAGATACTTTCGGTACGATTTTTGGTAACGAAATGTAACGTTATTTGCGGGGTCTTGGAACGCTTACTAATTTCAGACATAACCAACTGCTCGCATAATTGTTGTAAAAATCAGTGACTGGAGTTGTTTTTTCAGGAAAGGATTATTTTCTATATTATATGCTATATGTTCTGCCGTATTTATATTTTAGGTTGATATTTTTACTTAGCTCTGGTGTAATGGTAATTTTAGTGTAGCTGCCTTATACTCTCGGAGATGATTGTATATTTTGATTGTGCTATAAACAAATTTAATTTTAAAATGAAAATGTGATAAGCTTGGTTGGCATCAAAGCATCAAAAATCATCAGGCCAAACTTCTTTACTTATATCATTTGAAATAAACTACTGTAGTCAATCCTAATTTAGGTTCTTTGGTCTATATTATGTAAGAAGTAAGAACCTTGAAATTTAAGAATAAAAAGTAGTAAATTTAAACATTAAAGATACCAATTCCAATCATACTCTACTGAATATATGCTTACTTACAATTTCATTTTCTTCAGATTGTGAGAACTACTTTATCAGATTTCTCAGTATCCAACGAATTTACATCTATTTTATGAAACAGGAAATAATAAAAATTCCATTTAAAATATTAAAACCATTCATGTATGTGTATGATGGTGAAAGTATGTATACTTCCCCTCGAATAAAAAAAGAATCATCTATCTATTCCGAGGCATCACAAATCATCACAATACAAAATAAGAATAAACAAAATTTGTAATAAAACCCTTTAAATGTTATCGCGTTCACATAACCACCATATACTAGTAGCACCATACAGTCAGTCTCTTGTTATCCTTCAGGCCAAAACGAATATGTGTGTACAATAAAAAAATGAAAAATTCCTTTATTTGGCTTTATATTCAACAAAAAATAAAAAATGGTGAACTCAGATATATACAAAAAAGCACAAAAAAGCTGCAGCGTATTTTTAGTTTTGTTAAATTCTACAGTTAGACTATACAAATACAGAAAATATAAGAATAATCAGAATTATAATTATATCCAGGAATCAGAAGAGGGAAAATTATCTGGAAGCTTAGTATTAGTGAGCTTTAGTGTTTTTTGTTAAATATAAATAATGACACAAGAGATTAACAAAATTTGTTTAAAAATGTAACCAACCTCTTGTTTAATATAGTATATATGAGTTGAGATAAAAAAAATGAATTATTCTGATTAAATTTAATTGAGAGCTTTAACATACTCACCTAATACAAACAAATCAGAAACCAAACATGACATCATTTCAAATAAAAATAACCCTCACTAAATCTCTGATTTACGTGGTTTCCCACAAAGCCTGTAAATTGCCTTTGATCCATAACATATTAAATCTTTTATTTTTTTATTACTTTGGGATATACACATACAGTCGTATGTATCCATACATATGTGAGAGTCTTATTTCCATGTGGAACTTTTGCTGAAAAAGATAAAACAAATAACAGTTAAATATTGGTGTATCTCTCGTACAATGGTAACATGTTTGCCTCACAATCAGAATGTGTGCATAGCATCAAAATAATAATCAAATTTATTGTTGAATGGACATTGTGTTAAAAATCATGATAAATTTACAACAAAAATATTTCTATTTTTCAGTTTTTCATCCTCTCCCAAAAATGCTCCCCTTTTTTGTCGTTATAGTATTTATTTTTCTTGTTTCAAGAAAAACCTAGAAAATATGTAACACTCCGGACATTTTTATTTGATGAAAAACAGCATTCGTTTACAATTCAGTAGTTTGGTTTTTGTTTTAACTTAACGGACTTTTGGTTTATGTTTGTATATATGTACATATGTGTTATAAAAAAAAGAGATGATGAATGATTTCCATGCCATGTGCTTCAGTCCAATCTGTTGCACAGGAAATTTTCATAATTTTTCCTAATCAATTACTTTATCGGACGACCAAAAAATAAATTAAGACATTTAAGCCAAGCATTTTCTAGACCTTTCGAACCAACCGTTCACTTGAATTTAACATTTTTAAATAATTAAAGTAGATGTATGGTTTCAGATTCAGCCAACGAATACACTTGACACGAGAAGATAAATGAAATTTTATAGCGTGAGAAAATGATATTGGTATATGTAGTACCATACAATACTACAGTATTTCGCCGCAAAACATTTTTAACGAGTTTTATTTTTCATACGACATCCCGAAACAAAATTAAAGAGTCAAGTATTATAAAAATAGTTGTCTTTGTTTATAATGGAATCAATTTAGGATTGTGAAATGACAAAACAGTTAAGAATAGCTGAAATTTGAAACTTTTAAAGAAACTAATAAAAACTGAACAAAGAACATTACAAATAACACACATAAATGAACCATGGAAGCCAGAAATGTTGAGCAATAAAATGGATATATGCGGCAAGACAATTTTTTACGTTCTTTTATGTAGTAAAATAAAGTAGAAATCACGAAAAGATTCAACCTGTTCTTAAAATGTACAGACAAAGCAAAACCAAAAAAAATTATTATCTAATTATAAACAAAGAAATGTAATAAAAACGAAACGAAAATAATTTTGCCCTCTTGTTTTGCATCATATCACAGAGTCGAGTCATTTTAGAGTTATCTCCTTGAGATGATTTTGAATACTTTTTAATGAAATATAATCGAAAATGATTATGTGTACACGATTAAATTCAATCGAACCTAAAAAAACAGAATAATAAATTAGTTTGAGGATAACATTAGTAACAGTAATCGTTGGCAAGGTGTTTAATACCTGTGTGAATGGATACCACAAATGGAGTACAAATTTTAATTATCCATGTAATTTAGGAATAGGGGCCGAAAGGCCGAATATCGAAAGGCCGAATGTCGAAAGGAAGGCTGAAGTCAAAGGCCGAATGGGTTGAAAGGCCGAATGTCGAAGGGTCGAAAGGCCGAATATCGAAAGGCCGAATGTCGAAAAGCTAACTGTCAAAAGGCCGAATGTGTCGAAAGACCGAAATGATCGAAAGGCCGAATATCGAAAGACCGAATGTTGAAGAGCCGAATGTGCCAAAAACCGAATGTCGAAAGGCTGATTGTGTCAAGGAAGGTCAAGGAAATTTATATTAAATCAAGGAAAATTCAATAGGTGATGAAAAATTCTATTTCAAAATTTCAGTATAATCAGTTAAGAAATAGCCAAGTTCCACCTTAATTGGCCATACTCTAGACCTTCATTATGTTGAATCATATGTATTTTATTTTAATAAGATTCTTTCGGCTTTTTATAGACACAATATATTAATAATAATGGCATTCACAACATTTTCGACTTGTCAATCAGAAAAATGAAGAGGCCAGTTCATTTATAATATATCTACCAAAAAGTAGAAATATCAAAATCTCCCCCGTACTTTAACCCGAGAGTTAATACAAAATGTATTTTTACTCTAAAAAAGAAAACCTTTCCTTGCGTTTTCTGTGGGTAGTTTGGTTTCGTACTGATAATCTCAAAACAAAAAGTTCGATCTACTCATCAGGTAGCTACGACCAAACTACAAAAATACAATTCCAACTCCATACATTAAGTATGAGGAAAGAACGTGGTTGACTTAGCGAATTATAAATAAATTCACTAAATCAAAAAACACAAGGAAAACTTTTCATTTCTGTTGGCATAAACAACACGAATAATAGAAAGAGAAGTTTAGTTTTTTTTTTAGGTTTTCTTTTTTAGAGTAAAAATACATTTTGTATTAACTCTCGGGTTAAAGTACGGGGGGGGATTTTGATATTTCTACTTTTTTGGTAGATATATTATAAATGAACTGGCCTCTTCATTTTTCTGATTGACAAGTCGAAAATGTTGTGAATGCCATTATTATTAATATATTGTGTCTATAAAAAGCCGAAAGAATCTTATTGATTTAATACAGACAACTAAACTAAACTTCTCTTTGTATTTTATTTTATAATTCTCTGTAACTTGCAGTACTCGAATTATAAAGTAATATAACATTTTCACTACAATAATTTCTTAATTCCTGTTAAAGAATATTTAGTGATATAATCACATTATTTAAAAATATGTAGTTTTAACGAAATTTTCGTATTAGTTATCATTATCATGAAATCATCTTTTTAAATTTTCCACCCTTAAAAAATGCAAAATGACGAAACTAAAGTAATAAGTATACGCGAAATACTTAACATAAAAGAGATCACTACATTTGCCTGAAAAAAAACAAATAGAAATCTTAAAATCCAGAATAGTTGAAAAGTAAAATCCAGAAAAAAAATTTAGAAATTACAGGAAAAGCAATCCAGAAAAAATCCAGACAAAATATTTTGTTAAAACAAATGAAAAAAAATCAATTTTACAAGCAATTTTAGTCTTTTGTCGTCACTAGAACCATTTGTGGTACATCTATCAATGCTCCAATACATTTGTCGATACCATACTAACGCAACGGATTAAGCCAACCACAACATAAGTTGAAACATTTGTGGTCGAACGATCAGTAGAAGCGATATGAGCAATACAATTCCTTTGGTCTGTGTCTGAAAGATTGACGAAGTAATTTCCAGTATCATAAATATTAAGAACTTTATGGAAAAACTGAAATTCGATAAACTTTTCTAAATTTTAATTTTAGCTTTGACCGCACTTTGATAATTGTATTTCTGGGTTTTAGTTTTCGGGATTTTTGTTTTCCTGAATTTTATTGTTTCTGGATTTTTTTTTTCTAGATAAGATAGTCAACCCAACATAAAAATATATTTTTTCTTACCTACTCAATTACAAAAAGAGGCAGCAAAATATGCTCACAAATAATATCCTTAACTATAAAAAAATTAACACATCGCCTATGTCTACAACAATTATTATTTGTCAAAACAAACAAAAATGTAAGCGATACACCAAATAGCAATAAACAAAAGAAACATAAAAAAGACACCTTTTTTCCAAATCATATTTTTCATTTAAATTTTGAACTATATACTTAAAACTAAAACTATACACAATAAATTGTGCTAACAAAAAAACATTGAAAAGTTCAGATCTATTTAGGAAAAAAATTCTATGTCTAATTTTCTTGACGCCACCAGTATTTTTCTTTTTGCGCATTGTATTTGTCGTTATCCATTTTGATCAATTCTGTGCTAAACCTCAAGTGATTGCGGTTATAGTTCAAGAATTTCACCGAATCGAGGCTCTTTTCATTTGGTTGTCTTCTTATATGATAAATTAAAGGCAACTGGTGTTTATCTTGTATATAACCTTTTTTGTCTAAATAAAGATAGGCTTCCGGACCTGGAATATTGTTTGGTTTCATGCTGTTTTCTACTATTCTATATAATCTGTGTAATACAGTCCAAATGTTAGCGAATTTTCGCGGTATGCTGTGTTTTTATTTATATGATTCCTTATAAGCTTAATCATATGAATTTCTATTCGATCCGTTTTGAAGTTCTTGTATTGTATTCGATTGGAGATGTAGTGTCGAAATTCCGTTTCAGTTTTTCTGTGTTGGCCTGTGCAGTAACGCATGCATTTTCTCTCAAAGACTCGGATACGTTCCATATATGTAGCTATCCTTGCAGTTAAACCATATGGGGCAACCGTACGTGATGATAGGCCTTATCAAGGTTTGATAGCAAATTCTTTTGACTTCTGGACCCACGAATCTGGAATAGACGATTGATTGCTTTATTTAGGTAGAAGGCGTTGTTTGCTTTGTTTAATTGGATGTTGATGTGATTTGTCAGGTAGCAGAATTGGTCGATATTGATTCCCAAGTAGTTCACTGAAGATTTTTGTTCGATGCTAACGTTATTAATTTGTATCTTGAGATTATTTCGATTTCTCCTTGTGTCATTATTTGCCATCTGCAATCTGCAGTCTTCTAAACAAAATTGTATCGCATTTGGTTTCATTTACCTTGATTCCCTATTATAGCCATTTGGAGGTTTTCCTGTTTGTTGCGGATTTTTGTATCGGAACTGAATATCACTATGTCATCACCATAGGCAATGGTTTGGATGTTGTTACTATTGATTTTCTCATTAGATACCAAATCTTGTGTATAGAGATTAAACAGGATTGGAGGGGTTATGGATCCTTGTTGTAATCCGTTCAATACATTGAACATTCTGGTTGAGGAGTTGCTTTCGTTAGTGGTAATGAATGTCCTATGTCGAATTTCATTATACATAACTTAAATATTAGCCCATCTAACCAGACAGATTCGAATGCTTTTTACATATCTATAAAAACGGCGCCCGTACACATTTTATAGTTTAATTTTTGGCATAATGTGCGATGTTAGATTGGCAATAGCATGTGTTGTTGTGTGGTTGTGTCGAAATCCTAACTGGTTGTCAGGCATTAGGTTGTTCGCCAATGTACTATGTTTATAAATCTTATGGTAAATTATTATTTCAAACACTTTGCCCAAATTCGACAAAAGACTGATCGGTCTGTAATTTACCGGACTGGCTGCATTTTTATCTTTTTTCTGGATTGGAAAGATTATGGCCTGTTTCCAGCAACTCGGGAAAGTTTTGTTGTTTAGCAGATTAAAAATTGTGTAAATTTCTGCTATTATTGGCTCGGGTACCAGAGAATGTGCACTTCGTGACGTTATTTAACCTTTACAGTGCACATTGTTGTTTTATGCTTTGGACTTTTTGTAAGATGATTTCTTCATGATTTTTCTTGCCTAACATTGGATTAGGGTGTGTTTGTTTTTCAACATAGCATCCTATAATATTCAAATTATCAGTTATGTTAAAGCACTGATATTTCGTTCCTGCCTTTGGCATGTTATTACAGTCAATATTTATATTGGTTAAAGTTCGAGTCTCATTTTCCTCGATTAGAGGCGGATTGATTGGTAAGACGACGCGACGGTCCACCGTATACCCTTTTACACATAACAACCAGGGTTATTTTAAAAACGTGATAACTTTGTTTGTTGATTTCGTACCCAAAAATGAACCTATTTTATAACGTCTTTATGTTAAAAAATGGAGTATGTCCATACCATTTCTTATGACAAATTTAGAAATAACAGCTGATGTAAGATCAAAATGATCATTCTTTGAGCAAATAATTTAACTTGATTTGGTCGATAAGCGGATTGATTGAATTGTACGAAACTTAATTAACCAAACGTTGTAAATTAACAAATTTTAAAAAATCACCCAGTATTAATTACAACTACATGTAAACAAATATTTTTTTGCTGACCGAATACTGGTCGATGTATAAAAATCTATGTTAAAATTCATCATAAACTTCCAAAAAAATATTAACATAATAATTTAAAAAAATTGATTTCAATAAATGTACAATTATTCGTCATTTTAACAGGTTGGTATAGTTCTAGTGTTAATCTTATGAATTAAATTTAAGCAATGAATAAACATAATTGAACCCAGTAATTTTTTCATAGCAATAAGCTCAAAACATTTGACCTCGTACACAAAAATTAAGAACTTCGTAAAATTTCAACTAATCCAAGTTTTTATTTCTACAACGCCACCATTGGAAAGAGTTGTTTCATTAGGTAAACGTAAAATAATTGCTTGCTATTTAAAACGATTCCTTTATCGCAGGCAACAACCACCCATGGGACAATCACGGCTTCCATAAATCTAAAACGATTACTCAAAGGCCCTATATCCACAATTCTCGATATTATTCAAGTAAAACTGCGAGATTAGCATTTAATATCTTTTTATTAGTCACTCTTGATATTAGTAGCGTTCAGCTTATTGTCATGATTCAGAGTTTTTGAGATTATTAGAAATATTATAATTAATTTTTCGAAATTTTTATGTAATTTGCTTAACGTATTATACAGACAAGATATTGCGAATTATTCCACCGATGTTATTCTACAATTCGAAGATTTTTGGGAATATTCGAGGTTTTTGAGAATATTCAAGTTTAATCATTCTACGCTAAGATTATTGAGAATATTCGTAAAACTCTATTTGACTTTCTTGATCTTATTGAATTTTGATCGGAATTGAGTTGTTACAGATTATTATTTGAGAATTCATTGATTGTTCAAGATTTTTCATTTTTACGATATCGTTTCAGGATATCCATATTATTCAAGTTCAGCTTGAGATTATTCAAGTATATTTGAAATTTTTCGCGATTCTCAAAATTATAAAAAAGTTGCGTTTTTTATATTATTACAGCTTACATCGTAGCTATTCGTTGATTAGCATGATATTACAGATTAAAATTCAAAATTTATTCTTCGAGATTATTTCAAATTTTCCAGATTATTACTCATTATTACTAATAATTGCACTGTGTTTACTTTAGTGTTCATTAGTAAGTCTAATTATTTAGATAACAGTATTTTTAATCAGATGATGAATCTTCAAAAGATGTAACTATAAATTGGAATTTATTCAGCTTTCTTTAAATTATGTGGGACCGAAAAAATAAAAAAATCGCAGCTTAACGAGATAAAATAAGTGAAGATTAATCGGTTAATTAAAATGTGAGGTTATTGGTTACTACAGTATGATTACTATGAAAGTATCAAATACTATCAAAACAAAAAATTAGGTGACGGATTTATTTGTATCCTATAATTCAAAAAACTGGAAAAATACCGCTAACTCGTGTTGGTGTCAAGCTTTTACAGTACCATCTGCAAACCATATTTTCTAAATTCGCTTTAATTACTCGAAATGTATTTAACTAATCTTTAAACTTAAAGGGGATATTCGAACTGGCTATCTGATTAAGGGAATTGTTTATCCCGTGTAGTTATGAATGCAAACACTAGATCTAGGTCATCATTTTCACATGGGCTGTTGCTGTTTGCAATAAACGAATTGCTTTAAATAGCAAACAATGGTTTAAATGTTTACCTAATGAGAAAAGCCCTATTCATTATTGGCTGTACAAATTTTCAATTTTTGTAAACGAACAATTACGCCTTTGAACGCCCAATTTAAATGCCATAAAAAATTGTTTGGCCCAATTATAATTTAAAAGATTATGTAAAAGTTTACTAATAAGATTTAATAAAATAAATTCCTATAGCTGGTTAGTAGATAAAAATATTTCAAATGTCTATATTCTTGGTCCTATTAAAATTTGAATTTTGTAAAATTTTAATCAAAACCTGCCAGAATTTCAAAATCTTCAAAATGCGTACACCTGTGTCGCTAAACCACTATGAATAAAACGAGAGCTTCATCATTCAACAAAGCGTTTCACTTGCACGGATATTAACTAAAATACTGAGAATAGCGATAGTAGCATCCAACGATCAGAAATTACAATTGCTTAAAAGGAGACAACATAAACCTATTATGTTGCTAAACTATGTTATAGTATCAAAATCAACCTTGATTTAATAAAACTTTAATGTAAACATCAAGCTTTCACAAAATAATTAAAACAAAGATAATCCCAAACTTTCCATATAAAACATTCGTGCTTTCCTAAATTTTTTTTTCTTAAACTATTAGCAAAGCAACCTTGATTATACAATCAGAGCCTTCTAGAGTATAGAGCCATAATCATTATGACGTATTTTTTAGAAGCTTTTTTAGTGGTATAACTTTTCACTGATTTCCATAGGAATCCATAGTAAAAATGGTGTTTTTTAGCTTCAAGTTTTTCATTGAAAAAAGCAAAAATGTTACAAAATTTTTATACAAAAGTGTTCTACATACCTTTAGCAGCAATATATGTACATGCAGGGTTTATTGGTATTAAGTAAATATTAATTGCAGAAATATTAAAATTAAATTATTTCTAAAATATATTTTTCGAACTTTCATTTTGAAAAATACATCAAAGTTGGCTCTGACGAATTAAAATAATACTTGCTACATTTATCTTTATTTTTACTAGTGTACGTTAGATGTCTCAGATTTATACAGAAAAATACGAAAAAGATTGTTTAATCACAAAATTATGACACGTTCTTAAATATTTTGTGAATTTGTTTTGCTACAACTTTTGAACTCAAATTTCCCGAAGTGGCAATTTTTGGTACGATTTTTCAAAATGTTTACTGCCCACTGCCATCTATGTATATTGACTTAATGCACACGATTTGTAGTAAGCTTTTCTTTTTAATTTGACCAGAATGCTGTTGTTATGAACTTTTTTTTATATTTTGGTTTAAATAAATCAATTATTACAAGAAAATGAAAACGATTTACTTAAACGACAATTATATATGTTGAAATTCAAACAGTTATGAAAATATTTCAGAAATCATAATTAAGAATTTGCAACGTTTTCATTTACAAATTTGTCTTAGGAAAAAAAGTGATTTCCCATATGTTTTATGTGTTTTACTATGGAAATTTTGGTTTTTTCGTCGTTTCTAATTCCCTTATAAAAGCTTCGTTTTTTAGATTATGGCTTGTATAATCAAGGTTGCTTTGATACAAGCCGTAATCTAAAAACGAATGTTTTTTAAGGGAATTAGAAACGACGAAAAAATCAAAATTTCCATAGTAAAACCATAGACATTCATACTAGATTTCTCATTTAATAGTAACTAAAGGAAAAAAACAAAAACTTCTGATAATTCCAATGTATCGTTGTGTTGTGTATTTTATAAGGCAATGATTTTAGAATGCGTTGCAAATATAATACGTATATGCAATACACCGATAATATTTGAATGGAAAATTTTTGTTTTTATTTTCAGTTTTTAGTCAAATGAGAGATCTATTATGATTGTCTATGGTAAAACACATAAAACATATGGGAAATCACTTTTTTTCCTAAGACAAATTTGTAAATGAAAACGTTGCAAATTCTTAATTATGATTTCTGAAATATTTTCATAAATGTTTGAATTTCAACATATATAAATGTCGTTTAAGTAAATCGTTTTCATTTTCTTGTAATAATTGATTTATTTAAACCAAAATATAAAAAAAAGTTCATAACAACAGCATTCTGGTCAAATAAAAAAGAAAAGCTTACTACAACTTGTGTGCATTAAGTCAATATACATTACATAGATGGCAGTGATGGCAGAACACATTTTTTAAAAATCGTACCAAAAATTGCCACCTGGCGAAATTTTAAGTTCAAAAATTGTAGGAAAAGCAAAACAAATTCTCAAAATATTAAGAACGTGTGATAATTTTGTGATTAAACAATTTTTTTTCGTATTTTTCTGTATAAATCTGAGACATCTAACGTACACTAGTAAAACTAAAGATAAATGTAGCAAGTATTATCAGAGCCTTCTAGAGTATAGAGCCATAATCATTATGACGTATTTTTTAGAAGCTTTTTTAGTGGTATAACTTTTCACTGATTTTCATAGAAATCCATAGTAAAAACGGTGTTTTTTAGCTTCAAGTTTTTCAATGAAAATAGCAAAAATGTTACAAAATATTTATACAAAAGTGTTCTACATATCTTTAGCAGCAATATACAAGAAGGGTATATTAGTATTAAGTAAATATTAATTGCAGAAATATTAAAATAAAATTATTTCTAAAATATATTTTTCGAAATTTCATTTTGAAAAATATATCAAAGTTGGCTCTGACGAATTAAAATAATACTTGCTAAATTTATCTTTAGTTTTACTAGTGTACGTTAGATGTCTATAATTGTTGGCAGAGAAATACGAAAAAAAATTATTTAATCACAAAATTATGACACGTTCTTAAAATTTTCTGAATTTGTTTTGCTTTTCCTACAATTTTTGAACTCAAATTTCCCCAGGTCGCAATTTTTGGTACGATTTTTCAAAATGTTTGCTACCCACTGCCATCTATGTATATTGACTTAATGCACACGATTTGTAGTAAGCTTTTCTTTTTAATTTGACCAGAAAGCTGCTGTTATGAACTTTTTTTATATTTTGGTTTAAATAAATCAATTATTACAAGAAAATGAAAACGATTTACTTAAACGAGATTTATATATGTTGAAATTCAAACATTTATGAAAATATTCCAGAAATCATAATTAAGAATTTGCAACGTTTTCATTTACAAATTTGTCTTAGGAATAAAAGTGATTTCCCATATGTTTTATGTGTTTTACTATGGAAATTTTGGTTTTTTCCTCGTTTCTAATTCCCTTATAAAAGCTTCGTTTTTTAGATTATGGCTTATATAATCAAGGTTGCTTTGGTATTATTCTAATTCGTCAGAGCCAACTTTGATGTATTTTTCAAAATGAAAGTTCGAAAAATATAATTTAGAAATAATTTAATTTTAATATTTCTGCAATTAATATTTACTTAATACCAATAAACCCTGCATGTATATTGCTGCTAAAGGTATGTAGAACACTTTTGTATAAAAATTTTGTAACATTTTTGCTTTTTTCAATGAAAAACATGAAGCTAAAAAACACCATTTTTACTATGGATTCCTATGGAAATCAGTGAAAAGTTATACCACTAAAAAAGCTTCTAAAAAATACGTCATAATGATTATGGCTCTATACTCTAGAAGGCTCTGCTATTAGCCATTGTAAAGGGAGTTTTTTTTATGATCTCATTTGATGTGGGGCAGTGGTTCTTTTGCTTACATTCCGCTCTCCCTTACCACACTATTTTGCATTGTTCCAAAATAAATTAACGTTGGGTGTATGACTGGTCCATATTCGTCTTCTTATAGTTCCACAAATACTTCCTCCCGATCATCTAACGTTTCGAATGCCTTGTTCACATTTAATTTACGTCGTGTACAGCTACTTTGGAGAACCATGGTCGAGTTTTAAAATTTTTACAACGATAAAATTTGTAAACATTTCCTAAGTTTAAAATTTTTCATGGTTCTACACAAATTTAATTTGTACATCTAAATCAATTCGACTTAAATTTTGAATTTAAATTTGTCATTTTTTAAATTCTGCTACGACTGATCCAAAAACCCTCATGGAATTATTATTATTATATAATTTATTAAAATGTATCTAAGTTTTAAGGCCGTAAACGACCCTTATCGCCCGTCGATGGCATAACAAGTAACAACAAGAACAACAAAAAAACATCACACTACCACCATCACATCGAAGTATATGGACAAACGATAAAAAACCATACTTTGCGGCAGGAAAGAAGCTTATTGATTCATTATATATATGTATATAGAAATAAAGGAAAATAATTATGTGCAGAAAAGCTTTTAGAATGAAAATGTCAAAAGTTTGATAAATTTTGTTGTTTTTGTTTTTTGACCGATTTAAATTTCGTTCTTTTGGGCTTAAAATAGTGAAATGAGGAATTACATTTTGTTTTGTTTTTTATTGTTTGCAAAAAATTGATGAGTCATGGACAAATGAAAATGGGGATGAAAATTATTGGTTGAGCATTAGCTGAACCATTAAAAATACTTTTTGGGATATTAAAGTTTATAAAACACTTATGGAGATTAGATTATTTCCGGTGGGCATATTGTCGTTGATTATATACAATAGGTAGACACGTGCGCTTATTTCACATCTTGTTTAAAAAGACCTTCAAAAATACCTTTCTTCATACCCAACAAAAAAAAAATGGTATTTTATTGCCTATATATAGGGATGTACAATTTTCTACACACAAAATATGTGTCGAAAAAATAAAAACTGAAACCAAATTTTGTAAAAATGTGTTTTGTCATCAAAACATTAAAAACGAAATTTTATCGGGAAATTGATATTTTTCAGTTTGGTGTTTTATCTTTTATATATACAATATACTCGTACATATATTATGTGTAATATATTTATAAAATATAAATTGAAAATTGAAAACATTCACAAATTTTTAGTTTATCATCCCAACAATTTTTTTTTGTTTTGTTGTTGTCCCTGTAGATTATACGTAATATCATAGAAAACCATCCGACAAGCATTGAAAATGATGATAATATGACTTCAATATGATAATCAATAAAAATATATCAATGATATCATTATCATCGTCATCGCTGTATGATTATAGCGGTTATATGAAATAATCGATCAAAAATGAGTTATCATCATCATCGTTGATGATAAAACCGCTCCTATACACATTATAATATGCACACACAAATCGATGATTGTCATAACCATACACTGATTGTAAAGTTCAAATCTGCAGAAATAAACAAAAAACTAAAAAAATTTTTTTCTTTTTTTTTTCAATTAAATGTCAATCACTTTATGATAATAAAAATTTATAGGTCTGTAAAAATATGGAGAAATAATTTTATGCGGTTTGGAAAAAGAATTTCCAAATAACCATAATAGAGATTTCAAATAAATTTACAAAATTGGTTTCATCATGTGGTGTTATATAAATGAATTGATTCCCGAATTGACATAAATTGTATATTATATAAGCTTATTTTTGAAATACTAGTATTGCTAAGATAATATGTTTACAGATTTAGCGAGATGTGACAATTTTATATCTAATGAGAATGACTAATGTCCAGTTGCATAAAACAGAGTGATAAAGACTGCTGTTAAATAATCTCTTTCAAATTGATTATGTTTATTTTTTACATGAACGGGAGGATTAAATATTTGGCTGTCCGATTTCGTTCAGCCAAATATTTAACTGAAGGACACATTTTTTACACATTTATGTAAAAATTAAATACAACGATGAATTGAATTTGTATTATGAACCTAATCACAATTTCATCAAAGAAGAAAAAGAGGACTATTATTTAATTGGCGACCGGCCTCATTTTATGCTACTGGGCATAAGTAAAACTATAAAAGTAGTTATATTCATATATGTACATTATGCAATAGTATTAAACAATGCCGAAGTGGTGTAAGTCCGAATGGAGGAATACCTCACGACCATGCGCTTTTGGAAGGCGTCAGCGTCACATTCCCTACAAGGAACGAAAAAGAAACTTCTTATGTTTCTAATATTCATCGTTGTATTAGTGTCTAATGTAATAGATTTGCTGATACATTTAATTTTTTCTTTTTAACTTTATTGAAAATATATAGTATATGATTAGAGATAGTGATTATTGGTAAGTACTTATATAATATTAACAATTTTAATTTAAGTTTTTTTTCCAAAGATAAAAGGGTTGGTACACACACACATACATACAAACAAACTATATCAATAATACTTATTACTAAAAGAATTCATTAATTATTCTTTTTGGCAAAAATATTTGTATGATAAGGTAGCTAAATTTCGGCAAAATATTTGTGTGATAAGATAGTGTTTGTTAGTGATGTTCATGATTATAGTTAAGAAATAAAAATGATTTTAGGTTAAAAGTGTACATTAGTGCAAAATTAAAAAATATGTTAATGTATGTATAATGGCTTATATCTTTTTAATAATCTTCCAAATAAATTGTAAATACAATTTTTGAATGTAATAATAATTTACGAATTTATTTTTAAAAAAATGTAAATTTTTTTAATAGTATTTTATACTAAATAAAGATATAAATAAATAAATAAATTTTATTTATAAAGTTAGATTCATTTTATATATTTAATAAGTTTTTTAAATTTTTGTAAAGTGAACTATAAACGATTTGTATCCCAGATTACGGCTAAGCCGTCTCGCCACGCGATTTATTATGCATCAATGTTTAAGTGCCATTTTCACATCTCGTTAAGATGTATAATATTTAATATTTAAGTCTGCGAGTACTTTCTTTTTGTTCAAATGTATTTCCATTTTTGTGTCTTTCCATTTAATCTGACGGAAATTTTGTAATTCGAATTATGTATATAGTATGCAAGTTCGGTACATTTTGTACCGGATTTTCCAATACTTTTTTTACATGCAATTTTTGACTTACTCCCGCTAAAGATGTTTTTGTCGCATAAATAAAAATAAAAAACAACGAGCAAGTTCACCCTCAACTCGCAAAAGATTTATGTGAACATTTTTTTGTATAAATATCTATTGAATCATTTCAAACCATTTTGATACGGCTCAGAAACCCTCCATAAAGAAGGATGGTGTTCGCTCAATATTTAAACTAAGTTACATTTTTGGTTCAAAAAGTCATTAAGTTATTCTGCCGTGCTAAGAAAACAAGTCACATCTGCTTTTTTGTATTTTTGAGTAATTTCAATTTTTCCATTTTTGTTTGCTATGTCGTTATATGAAACTTGACAATATTTGACTTTTTATAGGTAAGTATTTGTTTGAAGAATCGAAATATGCCCCTAACGGATTATCCGACTTTTGGCGCTATTTTAAGGACTATTTTACTTAGCACGGCAGTATTCTATTTTTAATTTGGAGGACGAACCTTACTGACATTAATTGAGCATGAGCAAAGTACAGTTCTGTTAAGTTAATCACCTAAACCTGCCACGGTACGCTTTAAAATATACCATTACTCACACACCGCCATCTTGTTCAAGATTCCATAGTAGTAAATGGTCACGGTAAACTTGCTGAACAAAGCAAAATTGCATCGTTTTACCACTAATCAGTTTAAAATAAATTAAATAGAGCGGTTCTATTTGGGCACAATGTTGACCGCAAAATCATTGTATAATTGGAAAGACAGTTGCGCGAAACCCCCCTTAAACAAACTCACCAACAGCATGAGCAATACTAATAAGAAATGCGATTTTGTACTGTTGATCTAAATAAATAAATAAAAAGAAAACAATTTTTTTCTACGATAGTGTATTAATATTAACCTATGCTTTCGATGATGATTTTTGAATTTAAATTATATAAGAAAAGGAGCCTTTTGCGTCGTATACTAAAATCGTGTGAAAATATTCTCATTACACAACGATTTTTTAATATTGCTACACGATTTGTGAAAACCCAATTGTTTTAATGGTTTAATAAATTAGTGTTGATTCGTACAAGTTTGTAATTTTTTATGTTTCTACTTATTTATAAATGTTATAGGGCTATTGTATCGTAGAAAAAATAGCGTGTATAACTCGTGTGAAAATGAGTCATTGCAATGCACAAGTGATTGCAGCCCTCGCTATCGCTCAGGCTGCAAATTTCACTTTCGTATTGCAATGACTCGTTTTCTTCACTTGTTATACAATATACTATTAAATTATTATTTTACTAGGGGGTAAAGCCCGTCCTAGGACGGATACAATTTATATATAATGTTGATGTCAAGCGGCCACTGCCCCCATCACCATAATTTGACCATTTGATATTTTTTTAACCGTTATTTTTTAGCCAAGTAGAAATAACTCGAGACTAAAGGCTTTTAATGATTATTGTACGTTAAATAGACCTTAAACCAAAAGAGTAAGGGCTTTTAAGGACGATTTTACATGCGTTGGGACATCAAAGAAAAAACATTACAGACATGTTGAGATTAATTATTTTAATTTAAACTAAGTTATCTGCCATATTTTTTTATGTACAAATTAGCATCAGAATTACTCAAGTCAGATGGGGCATTCTCTCGCTATAGTGCGGTCAATCCCTGTAAATCGCTATTTTGTAGATTCAATTAAAATTAAAATTAATGTGTAGATTAATTATTTTAATTTAAAAAAAATTAACCACCACTGTTTCTTTACGCAAAAATTGACTTCAGAAGTGCTCGGATCGGATGAGCCATTCTCTCACTACAGTTGTTGAAGGATTTAAATCGCGCGAAATCATTCGATAATATTATGTGTGAGTGTGAGGCATAAAGCGTAAGGACCAATTTAAGAAATCATACATTTAAATTAAAGGTAATGCTTACATTTGATTAGTAATTGCCCACAACCAAGGGAAAAATTTCTTGTCAATTTTCTGAACATATGGTGTAAGATGTGATCACGTCAAAAAAATATAAATTGAAAAACAAAACTAAAATGCCTTGGCCACAATTGAACCCTGGACTTTAGCCGCTCTAGTCCAAAACATTTCTACTAAGCCATATCAACCTAAGGAAATTTATTTAATTTTCATTCTTATATTGTTTCGAACATAGCATGCTTTGAAGTTTCTGACAGAAAAAAAATTTTTTACCGACAAATTCTCATGGCTTACTACAACTCATAATATAAAAGTACATATTTAAATAATTTGTTGTAGTGTTCAATCATAAACGCGGACCACGTATTTTCTTGTGTAATTACTAATTAGTAATTACTGTAATAATTAAAAAGCGGAATGTTTAATTTAAAGTAAAATATTTGGTCATTACATGAATATACTAAAAAAAAAATTATTAAAAAAAAAAAAATTAAATTGGCTGAGAAACGAACCGAAGACCTTTGCCGCTCTAGCCAATTGCATTACCACTACGCCACAAACAATATACTAAATCTTATTTTATTTGCATTGTTAAATTGTTTTATTTTTTCAAAGCGTTCTACAGCCTCATAGCTAAATATATAATTATATTATGTATTAATGTATGTATGTATATGTGCAATTTTCACAGCTCGCTAAGTCGCTAATTCCATTTTTTTTTACACTTCACAAGAATTTGTAGTCCTTTTGCTCGTATGTAATTTTAATTTTCAAAAACACTTGCTGCTGTAGCCATTTTCGTTCTTTCTTGCGCATCTATGTCAAAAATATTTTAATATGGCGGACATTTCAAATCGTGTTTGTTGGTTTTTCGTGATAATTTTCAGTGTTGAGTGAATATAATTAAAATTGTGTGAAAAATTCTACTGACAATAATTCAAAATAACTAACAATGTATCATTGTTTAAATAGTTCATACATATTTCAGTCACATTCTCCGCCATTGTTGTTTTTATAATTTTTGACATCCTGAGCAATAGCTTTGTTCAGCCTTATATATGTTTAGGTGTACATACTGTGGTTGTATATTGCACGTGTACTTATGCGCAGTGTTACCACTTGGATACAATTATATCAATTTGGATACATTATTTGAAAAAAATTGAAATGGATACATATACAGGCTTTACACCGTAGATAGTATAATAGCAAAATAGTATAATACTATTTTACTATCTACCGTAGTCGGTTTTACACCGCATAAAATATTCATAAAAAACAGAAAATTACAACAAAATAATGAAAAAGAACAACTTCAAAATACACAAAAAGTTTCTAAACTAATTTATCAATAATCCACTGTCAAAATTTTCCTTCTACAATAAAATAAAATAAAATATAATAGGTATTAAAATTTGATAGCTATCAAATCAAAATATTATACTATATTTTTGCTATTATACTATCAAAACATCGGTTTTACACCGGATAGCAAAATAGTATTATACTATTTTGCTATTATACTATCGACGGTGTAAAGCCAGTAATAGATACACAAAAAACGAAAAATAACGTATGTGGAATGAAATATGGACAAATGTAAAATGTATTTGTATTTGTATTGTACAACCAAAAATAAAAATTTCCTTGTTTTTAAATAAGGTGGTTCCCGTATATTTTATAAAAAATACATTACAACTGCGTCATTTTACGATTAGTTACAAAAATGTCGTTGTTACAAGTAGATCGTCGTAAATTAATTTATAAATTTTGTCAGGAAAATCCAGACAAAAAAAAGAACGAGATTTTTCACTACTTCAAGGATCTTGGATTCAAAAAATCCTTTATCTACAAAACAATTAAACTATTTGAGAATAATGAACCTGTGGAAAGAAAACCCGACTCTGGTAAAAAATGTCAACTACAAGGTAGCAAAGTTCGAATGAAATTGAAAGGTGAAACAGTGGGTCGAACTGCAAAATCGTACAGATAACTGGGTAAAAAATATCAAGTTGCCCCAAAAACTATCAAGAAATATTTAAAAAGTATGAATATTCAACGCAAACCCAAAAAATCGGCACCAGCAACTACAGACAAACAATTAGCTACAATCAAATCTAGATTAAGAGTGCTTTCCCAAACATATTTCGCTGCTTCTTCAGCTTATAAATGTGTGATGGATGATGAAAGTTATTTCACTGTTGAAGGTAATGAATGGCAGCCAAAATACTACTACGAGTCTCCCGATCACAATGCACCAGAAAAGGAGAAGTTTATTCATAAGACCAAGTTTCCAGGTTAAGTTATGTTGTGGTTGGCTATTAGCGAACGAGGTGTCAGTGACCCAGTATTTTTCAAAAGTGGTTTGGCGGTTAATGCGCAAACATACACAAACAAATGTTTACCTGTGCTTCAGAAATTTATAAATAAATATCATAAAAATGATAAAATGATTTTTTGGCCTGATTTGGCATCCTCACATTATGCCAACGCAACGTTATCTGATTTACGTCAAGGCAGAATCGAATTTATCCCTAAAGACTATAACCCACCAAATATTCCACAACTAAGGCCCATTGAAACTTTTTGGGCAAATCTGAAGAGAATCAATGGTATACAGCAATGGATATCGTGCCAAAAATGTTGAATGTCTGATTAGAAAGATAAAAAGAGATTTAAAAAAGATTGATACATCAGGAACGCAGGCGGCAATGAAAAGAGTGCCAGAAAGGATCAGGAAAGCGAATCGATATGGAGCGCAAATTTTTCTGTAAATTTTATCTAAGAATTAAAGTTTTAAATAAATTATGGATTAAAATCGTTTGATTAGTTAATAATTTTTTTTTTACTTTTTTTTGTTTGTCCATATTTTATTCCTCATACGTTAGCTAAAATGGATACAATTTATTTATGATCGATAAAATGTTCTTCTTTTTTTTCTAAATTATACCTTCTAAAGAATTAGAATTAGGATAGGATTTGAATTTACAGGTTTATAGGTAAATTATTTTTGCTCCTAGGTATGAATCAAACATAACTTCACTGTTAATCATCTGTCATTTGCTCATTTCTTTTTGTGCGTTTAATGTTTAGTTTTCCGAATAAAAGTATTTTGTTTGTGTGTAAAAGCCGGGCGTTTCATTTTTTTCATCATGGATAAGTAATTTCGTTTTTGATTGACCAAAAAAACTAAACTCAGCGCAAAAAAAACTAAACTCGAACATTTTTTTACTCTGGTGAGCTTAGTTTTTTTTTATCAATCGAAAACGACATTAGTCATGCAAATTTAGCTATACTATTTAACACTACCAGTTCTCAATTTAAAATTATTTAAGATACGTGACTCGTTTGGACAAACAAGTATTAACCAGCAAAGAGACTATGAAAATTGAAAGGTATGTGTTAGGTTAGATTTCAAATTTATTATGAATTTACTTCTATTTTTTGTTTTAACAACCATTTTTAAGTACATTTGTATAGCACCAAACTTTACCGTCATTTTCTACAAAATCCTCGATGTAAGTAAATTAGCTACGAGTACTATATCAAAATTTAACCACGAATTGAAAATATATTTATGTATGGTTTTAGATCGACTGAGACAATTCTAAATCTATCAGTATCAGAATATAGTTGTGAACACGAAACAGTTGCCAAGAAAGTCAAACTTCTTCCTTCTTCCGCTGGCGCTACATCCCATGAAGGGATTTGGCAGTTTGAAAGTCAAACGGTCGAATTTTAATGGCTAGAGTGCCGCAACGAATGTGCATTTTGCAAAGTGTGCGATACTCGACTTATCAACAACAAATCTCATCTGGTAAGGCATAACATGAAGGCCACACATAAAATAAATTTTTCTTTGAGCAAACTGACTCCTATTAGTGAAGTTTTTCCAAATCCAGCTAAATCGGCCTTATAAGCGCAAACAAAACAAGCGGAGCTAAATGGTAATGTTCTGTTCAATGCATCATTTGCCTTTCAGTTTGATGGATTTTTTATCAAATTTGTTGCAAAAATATTGTCCGGATTCAAAAATAGCCCAAAATATAAAGTGTGGCAGGACAAAATCAAATCTTTTGGTAAAAAACAACGGGCGAGTTCACGCTCAACTCGCAAAAGAATTATGTGAAAACCTTTAACTATTGAATCATTTCAAGTCTTTTCGATGGGCCTGAGAAACTAATGCAAATAGACGGCTGCTGTTCGTTCAGCATTTAAATTACGGTACAATTTTGGTTTAAAAAGCCTAGTCTATTTTGGATTTGAAGCATGAACTTTACCGACTTTAATTGTTTAATTGAAAATAGAAATTTATAACCGACTCTATTTCAGTAAAGTCTTGTATTGGTTAGCTTGAGCGCTGCTCTGAACGCATTAAAATTCACCATTACTTATACACGGAAATTGTTGAAGATTCCTTATTTAGACTTTTGTGAATGGTCATCGCAAACCAGGTGAACAAAGCAAAGTGGCATCGATGATTTGATTGATTTGAACTAAATGAAATTGGGCGGTATTATTAGATAAAGGCGCTATTTTGACTGTAAAATCATAGCAGCTGGAAAGATGGTAGCGTATCTTTAGAAAATGGCATTCGAATCTGTTTACCACTATTATAGCTTTTGTTCCCTATATGCCCCGCATAACCAAACTCAGCAACAGCATGAGCAATACTAAACATAGCATACCGATTAAACAATTTCAAAATAATTATTTTATTATGTATCAACGTATAGGTGCCATTTTCACAGCTCACTAAGATGTTTATTAATATATAATATTTTAAGTATGGGTGCATTTGTCTTTATTAAACGTACTTCCATTTCAGTTTTTTTGAATCACTTACACTATACATGCATAATTTTTGTGTCTTTTTATTTCAATCTGACGGAAATTGTAATTCGAATTATATAGTATGCAAGTTCGGTGCATTTTGTGTTCGTTTTTCTCATATATAATTTGCAATTTCGATCGTACCGGATTTTCCGTTCCTTTTTTTACATGCAATTTTTGACTTACCCCCGCTAAAGATGTTTTCACATCAAAAATATTCTAGGAGAACAAGGACGGCAAAATGTAGCTAGACAACTAAAGACTGACAAATTTTCAATAATTATTGATGAGACGACTCCTCGCGTTTTTGACAAAATATTGAGGAGTTCTGTGCAGCGATTTTGGTCGCAAAATGAGGATTGAGGATTGAGAATTTTGTATATGTACACAACGTATAATATACATTTTGCTATTGTGTGCCGTAAAATTTTGTTTATTGTATTAGTGTATTTTCTCATGCGTTTCCTCGTGGTAAGTATCAAAAATAAACGAATCGGGTGAATCGGTTCAAATTTTTGGTGCTTACGCTCGCCTTGAGTTATTTTTCCCTTTCTTCTGACATGGGGAATTCATAAATATTTTTGTGTCTATTGTTGTTTATTGTTCAAGCAGATTGTGATAATTGGGATATAATATAATTTATAATTTTTCTTTTCATTAATTATTTATTGATTTTCATAAAAAAAAAAATTATAACTAATAACAATTTAGGTATAATTTAATTAAATTGGTCCCTTACATTAAGTTACCAACAATTAATTCTAACGACAAAAATTAATTAATTTCGCAAAATTTTTACCGTGAAATTAATTAATTTTTAATAAAGGATTAATTTTGCTACATCAATTTTTTTAAAATCAATTAATTAATTAAAATTTTAATTATGAATTAATTCATTTTTAAGAATTAATTGTGAAATATTTAATTATTATAGAAAAGTAATTAATTACGCCACATAAAAATTTTCGGTCCTCAATTTCGGTTAACAGTAATATAAATGATTTTTAATTTATAAATTCTTCTTATTGAATTTACATTACATCTCGCTTTTTTATTTGCTGTGTATATGCTACAATAAAATTTCTCCATCCTCGGACATAACATCGTATAGCATAGCAACCGACCATCATGAGTTGCAACACAATACTAAACCAAATAAGCAAAATCATTTTGTTTTCTAACTTTTTTGTTTTTTTTTGGTTAATATTTTTTATTTTGAGTCTCGCTTCGTACTTCGTAGTCGTAAATATTTTTAATTTTTTTTTTATTTCGAAATTTGTTGTTCTATCTCAGTTCCCTCAATATTTAATACATCAATCGTTCTCTTTTGAGCTTGTTCCTCTTATTTGTATCATGTTATTCCCATTACTCGCGTCATTTTATCTCTCTTATTTGCATCATATTAAACGAAAAATTGAAAGAAAAAATGCACATTCAACACCAATACAATTTACCAATACTATTGCCTTCCGGTAATCCTCAAATGAATCCTCATTTTGCGACCAAAATCGCTGTACTGGTCTAAAATTGGATCTATTAGAAACTCAATAAACGAGAGGATGTTTGAAAAATTAGGCATGTTTATGACTAGCTTAGGGCCCAATTCAATGCAAATCTTCTATTTTTCTCTTGTTTCAAGGAAAATTCGATACGATTTTTAAAAAATTAACACAAATTTATCAATTGTTTGAAAATCCTATCTGTACTTCTCATGGTGATAATAGAAGTAAAGACCAATAGAAGATTTAGATTGAATCCGGCTCAACATTATTATTATTGAAATTTGGTTGGAACTCACAAAGGCTCCGCACTCAATGCCACAGGGCCCATCGTGCAACTATATCCCTACTTACGTATGCGCACTGCAACCTTGGCAACCTGGATTCAATAGTCCTTAATTTAAATATTTGAAAGCGAAAACCGTAGCGAAATCCGGATAACTGCATACATAAGTGAAGTGGCAGTCTAACTATTCGAGGCAGTCATCACATACATCATCTTGAGCCAATACCAAGCGATGTATAGATGATCCATAAAACAGCCAGGGCCAGTGAGAATTCCGACCAGTATTCTAAGCTGGTATTTTATTAAAGACTAAACAAACTAAGTAAACTTTCGATATGACTCGTGCAGTCGTGCTATATTCGTTTCAGTTAATAACTTATTATTGTTTGGTATAATTTACATTTGTATGTAGTTTACGCAGTTTTTAACATTTTTTACATGTAAAATGTAAAAAAATTATTTTTACAGGAGGAATTTGGCATATAAATAAACTTATTTCATTTTAACATGGTTAATTGGATCACCGCCGAGCAGTGCTTTAAAGGCGAATAAGAAGCAAGAAATTAATTATGGTTCCGACAAGTCACCCGTAAATCAATTATTCACTATTTGCCGTAAAATAGAAATGAAAAGAAATGAGACTTTCCGAAACTAAATTATTAAAGTTGGGACCGGTTAAATTTCTTTTGAAATTAATTTAGAATGTGGCATCTTGTGCCGTTACAAAGCAATTAAAACTATGTTGGAATGCATTTTAAACGGAACAAATATAAAATTCAAAGAAAAATATTTGTACATTATTTTTTTGTTATTAAAATTAATTTTTTGTATCACTCTGTACATTTTATTTTTAGACACTCTGTCTTTTTTAATATTGTTTTGTAACTGTAGTGCTGCGAGACCAGTTTCTCTTTTTTGCCTGTTTTTGTTTTGGTAGAGAGGAGTAAAGTAAACATATGAGAACAAACCAAAATATACAGTTTTCCGTTAACTAATATTTTTAATGTTCTTTGTCCACGCCTAACGTATAATATGCTCATTATACGTTTGTTTCTTCACTTATAATGATATCCATTATTCACTGCTAGTTTATCTAGTAGTCTCTTCTTTCATTATTCAATACTTTCAAATAAATTATTTGATTTTTGAAATTTTATCTAGTAGTCTCTTGCCATTTTCATTATTATTAAACTGTGACGTCAAAATGTCGATGAAAATTATTTGAAGAGTATTTAAAGGATTTGATTATAAAACAATGATATTTGTCGGTCGTGGACAAAGTATCGTATTCTACTCGCATATAATGGCTGTTATTCACTTAGATGATTTACGACACTCGCCTATCGGCTCGTTTCGGCAAACTTCATCTTCGTGAATAACAGCTATCATTATAATGCTCGTTGAATAATATACTGTTGTATCACCGGAGAGTAAAGTCGCAAGTCGCAAAAAAAACGTGTTAAACAAAAATTAATAAATTAAAAATTGAACGCAGCGTGTTAGAGAATAAAGTTCACAACAAACTCAGAACAAACGAACCAATGTTCGGCAGCAAATCATTATTAATCAGCAAAGAGTAAATCAAACACTTGCACTTGATTATTTTTACATTGACGAGGGATTAACATAAAATTAGAAAAATTAAATGATTTACGTCTTTGCTTGTTTACACTTTGTTACGTTAAGCAATATGCGTTTTATCACTTTACTTCGGTGCAAAGATGTAACCTACTAAAGTTTCATCTATTATTGTGCCATTCATCTTTTTATTCGATAATACATATGTTTTACTTACATACATACGAGTAAATGTGTTTATTAAACATATCAAATCAAATTAAAATTTATATAATCTCTATTGACGTCGAACGTAATCTAGTTTTCAAATTCACACACACATACATACGATATATACAAAAATACGAATCAAATTTTATTAACGTCAAACATTATACACAATTCCCAGACTATACATTTACGTCATATATCATACAAACAATACAGTTGGAAAATTCACATTCGAAAATATAAAATTATAATATTTTATTTTGGCTCTACACATTCTGTGGAAAGATCCTAAAAATACCATTAGTTGTATGTCAAGAATTCACAAGAATGAATTCAAACGACTCAAATCTTATAACATTAGTTAAAATAAAACAACAACAACAACAAATCCAAATCAAATTCCATTACAATTTCAATTCAACACGTTCATAGTTTTTCTTTCATTTCTCGCAAATTTTTCTCAGTTTCTGTATATTTCCACTTTGCAGTATATCAGTATTTCTGATTGTTATATCCGTTTCATGTTTCCGTAATTCAATTTCATAATTTATTTGAATTTTGTTGCTGGGAAATTATATTTTTGTTGTTGATATTATTATATGGTTCAGCTGAAGAACATCGAATGAAGTTGCAAAAAAAAAAAAAATTATTAAGGAGTGGATGAAAAAGTTTCTAGAATTCTGGTGCATCTACTACTACACACAGTAATAGTTTTTTGTTTTTGTTTCTGCTTCCATGTTCTCTCATTCATATTTTTGAGGTGAACACAAAAGAATGGGGGAAATGTTCGGCAAATAGAATAAATTACTTGAAAAGTTTAAAGTTTTTTCTTAGTCTTCTTCGCCTTATTATTTTATGTATTACATTTTAAATAAAAATTTATGATTATGAATGTAAGCAAACTTACGGAGGTAACATTAGCGAAATATATTATACGAGTAGTAATTGGATGTACATAGAGAAAATATTATTTGTGTACGAACATAAAGTCAGTATACGTACCTCGTTGTTGGGTATTTAAGGGAAAATGAATATACAACTGAAGTTTCCTTTGTATTTTACGGTACGGTAAACGAATTATGTTTATTAAAATATTGAAAAGATTTACCATGTACGAAAATTTAAATAACTTAACCATTTTCATTGGACTTGAAACAATTCAGTTAAGTATTTTATTTGCGGTTGCATATTTTCTTTTCATGCTACATATACTTACATACATAAAAATCTATAAAATGTACAAAAAATAAACAGAGTCCCATCGGGAATAATAATAACGTGTAAATGGATTGCCGCACCATACAAGAAACAAGGAAACGGCTATTCGAAATATTATACGATGGAGAACAAGTCCGTAATTTAGAAATACTGCATCAATATAATTCTTTAAATAAACGAGATAATCCTTTCAATAAATTTTCATTTTTCTCAAGTTATTTTTTTACCAGTGTGGTTGGGATGTATTATGGTACATGCTACATCAACACTAACAATAGAAAATAAATATTGAGAACATAAAAACGAACTTGTGTATAATGGATTTTCATAAGATAAAAGTAAAATAAGAATACACACTACGAGAAAATACTTTAGTTATAATATAGAATGGGATGGTGGTCATCTATTCTCTTTTTCTGTCAAATTTTGTTGAAAAAGTTTATATAAATACAGTGTGCTGTATCAAAGGATATATAAGGGTACGTATATCACTCGGACAAGACATATTTGATCTTGATTGATTGATTGATTGATTGATTTAGTGTGTACGACCAAGCCTAAGGCAAGTTTCCCGGATACGCCGGGTCCACCGTACACCCTTTTACGAATAACAAAATCGAGGGAAAGGAAAGGTAAGTTAGTAATAAAGAATCAACCCGGTTCCAGACACCATGGCGGTTGATAGTTAGTAATTAAAACAATACAAGACAACACAATTTCTAACTATACGTGGTTGTTAACTGCTTGTTGTTCTTGGAACGATGAATCCGGCTATAACTTTATTGCTGAAATTTAGGATTAAAAATTAAATCTCTTAGGAATGATTTATTCTGGAATCCGCATGGAAACTGAAAAAATAAATAGGTAAATTATTTATTATTTTACAAATAAATCCTAACAATCATTGAAACTCTATTCCATGAGACTTTGCTCCTTGCTGGGTTGCTTAACCATTATCAATTTAATCATATATTATGAGCATTTAAGCATATCAATAAGCGAACCAAGTCATAGTCCCTACTTTACTTTAAACATAAAAGTTTTGGTGATTAGAAACAGTCTTATTTCTTTCGATCGATGAAATAATCAAATTTTAATCAGAATTAAACATTAGTTCCTGAAATCCAATCTAAATTAGAATTAAAATCCAACAATCCAATTTAATATAAACCCTATTATAGTTTAGGGAAATAACTGCTTCACTGAATCAAACAACTGAAATAGTAATTAATATATAATGTAACAATTAATAAAAGATTATTTCTTTAAACTGATGACCTGTTTTAATTTATAAGAGTTGTGTTCCTGCAATCAATTATTAATAATTATGCGTTTATAAAATATTAAATTAATATTAATTAAAACTAACAACATTAAGAATTTGTATTACAAGTTAGTAAAGTTCATAAATTTAAATTGAATATATTATTGTGTGTTGTCTCCTTTCTTTCTTATTCCCATCCTTCTTCCGTTTTTCTCTCTTTATTATCATGCAAAAATGTGTTCCCAAAATATATTAATTGGCCACAAGCCACAACTGCTAATTCTCTACAATACAAATATAACAACGAGATTCAAAATGCTTATATACTTATATTCAACTTAATAAATGCAACTACAAGTATATTATTCTAGATCAATCCAGTATCAACCGTTACATGGAATATCATGTACCCGCATAAGTATTAAATTATCTCTCCTTCACCTCAACATGTACCGCATTGCCTATTATGTCTACTCTTCTGGCAAGTGAGACTACACTAATAACTAAGATACGCCCCTTAATACAATGAAATTGGCCCAATACAATTCTCCATTTTCCCCTACAACGACTTGTTATTACCCGAAGCTACTAAGTATAATAACCATTTCGTTCACTGAATGATATGTTTTCTTTTTTGTAATCATTAAAATTCCAATTTCCACATCTTTTACCAAACATTCGACCATCGCATACCACTACAATTTATTACTCGCACATTACTAAAGTTGGATAACACGTTTTCCTGTTAATTCACGTTTAAGCCGTGTTCTGTGCATTTTTGTTGTAAAATACAATCAATACAATCCACTGTTCAGATAGTTGAATTCATCCAAGAAGAACATAATCTCAGCAATTATATTCCAACCATATTAGATTCCCGTAGATCTGTTTACAATCCGGATATAATTTCAACCACATCCGAGACACAGCTCATCGCAAAGTAAGTATTTCCTATGAATCAGTCATGTCTTTTATCTTTGTTTACTATTTCATCTGCATAAACAATTTACAGATATTTGGAAGATTTGAAGCAGGATGGCTTCTGCGGAGGTGCCGAATGTCTTTCTGCCATATCTTCAATGTGGCATTGTAAAATAATCATTAATCAAACTCGAGGTCAAGACCCAATATATTTTCATCCAACCAGTGGAGGGTATTTCCATGAGCTTCATTTAATTTACTCAGGGGATCACCATGACAGCGTTTTGATGCAACCAGACCTTACTTCAACCAATCAATCCAATCCGGGGTCCCATCAAAGTATACGGCCTCATTTGCCGCGAAATATACAGCCAACACGTAATCCCTATATGCTCATTGAGGAATCACAGCCCATCTCGTCCCCACTCAACCCAACAGATCCAACAGTATTTTGTGCTGGGACTTGGAATACTCGAGGCGTCAATGATCCGCAGAAACGCGATATCATAGATGGAATCTTGGACCGGAGTTCTATTGCAGTGTGTAGCATTCAGGAGACTAATTTGAGCACCAGTTCCTGTGTTACAAGTCACTATACTTGGTATTTTGCTAATGATGAGAAAACCAAGCGAACAGGTGTGGCCATATTAGTTAGAAGGCATTCATTTCTTCAAGTGGAACATATTCGGAGTTATTTTGGAGCTATAATCACATTACTGGTCAATATACCATTCCATGGAAGCGTCCTTTTCATTTCCGTGTATGTGCCTTCACAAAATTCAGCCCGCAATCGGATAATTTCTTCCAAAATTTTCACTAAGCTGCAGTCAATTGTGGATCGTTGCCCTAAAAAACGCGACCTAATCTTACTTGGTGACTTCAACGCTCATCTAGGATCACTTGATGTCCACAGAGGGCAAGCTATCGGGCTTAACCTGTATCATCGCATTTCTAATGCAAATGGAATTGCTCTGTCGCTTCTTGCAAGTTTAGGACGACTTTTCATACAAACAACAAAAGGACGTCGAAAAACTATAACAACCTGGACTGATGGGCGGGTCTATTCCCAAATAGACCATATTCTGACGAGGCAGAAAAATAATATTATATATGTGAATGCAGTTAAAGTCGGCTCATTTCAATCCACCATAAGTGACCATCGATTGGTATGGATAAGCTGCACTTTATGCAATAGATCACGCTTTGGTCAACGATCCTTAGTTAGGAAAACAACAACAAATACAGCCTCAGCTTATTCGTATAAGTCACTTGATTTAACCTTGTTACAGGATGAACAAATTTGCAAGCAGTATAAGGAAACCCTGTCTAGTGTTTATTCTAGAGCCATTTTGGATGCGAACACTGGTGCTCTATGGAAAATATTTGTAACGAGTATCAAAATTGCTGCTCAGCAAACATTAATCAGGCGAGCTAGCTTGAAAACACCCACCAGACGAGCTTTGGCACGCTTTAAAAGCGCGCAATATCAAAAAAATCTACATCCTCAGGATGCTGTTGCGCAAGTTCAACTCAGAAACGCTCGTGCTCAATACAATCAAGCCATTTCCGTAGAAAAGGAGCAAGAATGTGAACAATTTTTTCGGGGGTTATCAAACTTTAAACCTTCGGAAAGACTACGTCGAACTTATAGCTATTTAAAGCAGTATCAGAGGTCTAATCAAACAACTAGAGGACAGTATATTCCACTGTCAGCGTGGGATCAAGAGTTACGAAGGACCGAAGGAGAGTGGCTCACGCTGATAGAAGAAGATGCTAATTGTCAAATAGGATCACCACCCACCGAAGCTGATGTTCGAGCCACCATTCAGCAAATTCGTTCTAGAACTGCTCCCGGTACTGATGGTATTTCCATTGAACTACTTAAACATCTACCAGATGACCTTATTCAAGCCTTCCATGAGATAATTAAGAATGTCTGGACAAGGAATGAGCCCCCCATGGAATGGCTTGAGACCATTCAAGTTCCGATCCCGAAGACAAGGAACTCGAAAGATACAAATGCATATCGCAGGATTACACTTTGTAATACAGGATATAAAGTTTACGCTAAGCTTCGTTTGGATAAGCTTGATGAACATTTGGGATCACCAGCCACCTATCAAGCAGCTTTTTTGGCAAATCGATCTACCGATGATCATCTGTATACCATACGCCGAGTTCTTGATGAAGAATGGCGTGCAAGGCATCGCTTAAGTGTCCTTTCACTTGATTTAGCCAAAGCGTTTGACACCGTGCGTTTAGATGTAATGGCCGAGTGTTTGCACCAACAAGTGCCTGCCTATTTGGTTAATCGAATTATTCGTACTTGTTTTTGGGAGCGGACGTGTCTTAAATGGTATCATCTAACCACCGATATGGTAAAGAAGAATAAGGGAGTTAAGCAAGGGTGTCCGCTTTCTCCTCGACTATTCAACTTTATATTGAATGAAATTCTTTTAACTGTAGTCGATCAGTTTCCCGAGCTCCAGTTGGAACAATGTGACAATTTGAAGTTACCTTTGATACTGGCTTATGCTGATGACATCATCTTGGTAACGCGTGACCCTACCACCTTGGAGCCTATGATACAGGAACTGATAACCGTGTTAGAGTTTGCTGGATTGGAACTTAATTTTCAGAAGTGCTCAATACTAATACGGGATCCCAAAATACAGCATGATCCTCCATCCATCATTACTATAGCTGGTATTCCATTCAAGACAGTTAAACAGATGAGGTATCTTGGTACCGAATTAACCAGTAACCTAAGTCGACCAATGACTATCCGAACACGGTGTCATAACGCCTTAGGTTTAACCAGAATGATGCAGAGTTATATCAAGAGGTTCCATATTCCGTTCCAAGCAGCTTTAATAATATATAATACAACAATAGTACCCATGATAACATATGGGTTGAAAACTGCCGCCCTAACTAGTGCCAACCGACGACGCTTAAGGCAATATGAGCTTTATCTTCTACGCAAACTCTTCGAGTTTGCATCAAATAAACCAGCCACACGTAAGGTCAAAGAACTTCTACATGGTAAGACAATTACCAAGAAAATTAAAATTCAACGAATCAATTATTGGGTGCACATTCATCGACGTGAACCCAACCATATTTTACGCGCCGCCTCAACCTATTTAGCAGGACCTAAAAAACTCGGCCGACCATGCTTGACATGGAATGATTCTCTTCGCCATGATTTGCAATACTATAATCGAAGCAGTAGAGATTGGCTTGACCTTTTACCCCAGCGCAGTGAACTACGAAAAGCCTCTGAAGAGCTTTATCAATATAGTGAGTCCGATTCCAGTGATATGATAGAAGATGAGCCAGAAGAAACCGCAACCGGGTAACAATTATGAATCAATCAATTTACTTAATTGTAAATATAGCATCTTACCAAGATCACAATATTTAATACGTGAAATCAGAAGTACTACACAAACAATATAAAAAATCTTAGAATAATCAAAATAAACCCAACTGATATATTTTACAATAAAATGTAACTATTTCATATATTATAACATGGTTTGTGCTTTTAATTATCTTCCCTCACTCTTCTGTTCCTTGATTTATATTTAAATTTCTAAAATGAATAAATCAAATGAATAAATCTGTTACAAATTTATTATTAACCGCACTAATAGATTGACTATATAATTAAAATTACAATTATGGACCATTATTATTAGTTAAATGGAAATTGTAAACCTCTTCCATGTAAATAAACCGGCAGTGATTATCTTCATGTTCTACTGGAAAATTAGGAATACTATACATATCTACCTATAATTTTCATATAACCAAAATAGCAGAATCCTATAAGAAATTTCATCCAATAAATCAAGCAGAGAGTAGATAGAACCATATCTATACTCGTATATAATTTAGGTATCCAATTTTATATAATGTTTCACTTGGATCAAACCGTACACTAAATACATCCATCCTTTCTATGCCTAATTTTTTATAGAACTATAAAATTGTGTGAAGATTATTCATCCACGTCACATACCACTGAAATCTTATATTAAGAAATTCTACCTCATTCTATCCTTCTTCCTTTCTTTTAGAACATGCACTTATACTTCCTTTCTTTTAGAACTTATGTATACTGCATATTGATGTAGAAATTCCCATTCCAAATCAATACAAAGATTGCAACCGAACAATTAGGCATATCGATACCTGACAAGAAGGGAGATCTATACTTTGACATCATATACTTAAATTATCATCATGAAAAATATAAAAATAAAATAAAATAAAGTAAAAATATAAAAATATAAATATGTATAAAGGAATATGAAAATATAAAAATGTAAAATATATAAAATTTAAACTTATACCGTAGACAGACACAAAGTCAATCGCGATTTTCATACATCTAGATTGTCAAAAATCGCGTTGTGCAAACGAAATAATCCGGTTTTTGTGAAAATCGTACAATGACAGACAAGCAAACAATCAAGAATCGCGATTATTCGGTTAGTGTCTTTCTACCATATTAGGGATTATCAAGATCTTAAATTCCTAAATTGTATGATCATTTGATTTCCGATTCTCCATTACATTACATCGTTGCCCTTGTGTCCTGTATAATCCCAAAAATAATGATCAACTATATAAACCTATGCACACACATACATACACACCCATCTATATATATATATTTTTTTTTTTTTTTTTTTCACTGGCGCTACATCCCATGGAGGGATTTGGCCGCTTCATTCTGAAGTTTCGTAATCATTTTTTTTAAATGGATAATGAATGATTAATTCATTGATCATTACATTTACCAGCCGTGATTTTTTCATCACCCGCCGGGAATTGAACCCGGGACCTCCGGAGCTTAAAGCAAGCATGCTAACAACTGAGCCACCGGGGCGGCATATCATCTATATATATCCATACATAAATATAAATCTATATACATCAACCTATATATAAATACAATTTACCTATGCTTTCACAAATACCCACAAACATATACATACGTATCTGTATATGCCCACTTAAAATTAGATCAGTACATAGTCTCATATATATCCCGTTTAGAACAATCAAAATAAACAACAATACCAACAAGTTACAATAAAAAAGAAAGGGGAGGGAAAAAGAGACAACTATCATCATACTATTTCCTAAATAAATTTCAACTATCATGTCTTTCTGTCTAACTCCATACATATTAACCATACTAAATGAAACAGACAACCAAGTCCAATTAAAACTGCATCCATTATTCAAAATCAAATTTTATATAATGCACACAAACGCATCAATAAACAAAGTTTGTATTTACCTATACCCACGATACCGGTTACCCTGTATGATCAAGCGCATCTACGATTTATTTTTATTCAAAAATTACGTCATTCATGCAAAAATTTGTATTTTAGTACGTCATATAATGCTTCACAGAAAAAATGATTTTGAAATAGCTGTCGCTGTCGATCATATCTATAGAATCAGTTCATCGTGACCTATACCCATTTACACTAATACCAACTTTGTAATAGCACTTCATGTCCCACACCCTCCTATTATTTTCATGTAAAAAGCAAACATCTATAAGGAAACAGAAACAAAAATAAAAACAAAAAATACCAGTGATGGAAAACGTTACGTTTAACACACTACATAACGTTATATGTAACGTTACCATAACGTTATGTGTAACGTTATAAATTTTTAATATTTTTGTGTAGCAGACGAATTATGTAACGTTTTGACATAAAAACGTTATGACATGAAAAAATAAAAAAAAATAAATTATAAAAATTAATTAAAAAAAAAAAATTTAATAAATTATTACAATTAATAACATAACATTATATGTGATTGTAAGTGTAACGTTACACAAATAACGTTTTCCATCACTGAAAAATACCAACAAGTTATAACACAGATTTGACATCTGTTTTATGTACACAACATCGATTTCTAAAAGGTAGTCACACTATCATAACATTCCCATCCAGCAAATCAAAACCAACAATAATGAACCACAAGCCCGACCGCCACTGACATTATGAATTTACATATCTATCGCCAATACATGAAAGTAATAGCGATCGGACATCATATATAAATGAGTGCGAATAAAATACAAATTGTAGATTCAACAAAACAAAGGAATTTTTGCACCAACATCCTCAAGCACAAGCGATCAAATGTCAGAGGGTATCCGTGTGCGTCATCATAGAATCAGGCCCTTAGTACACCAATGCAGGTTTTGAGCAAATATATAATTCATTTCAAAGTACACCCACACAATGAAGCAAGCCAAGTTAAATAGATATTATTCAATATTCATCAAATTCAATACGACTTTCTATATGATTACACCAACACATCAATACAAAAGAACTGCACATTATTGACATATTTACGTTGCACGACCAATTCTAACCATCAAATCATGACCCATACCAATGAAAAAAGGGGAAAAACGCACACTAAAACCAAATTTGTTTGTTCATATTAAGTTGAACCAAACCCTGTCAAACACGAAAAAACAAGAAACAACAAGAAAAACTTGTGTTGTGAAAGTAAAACAGTTAGGTCTAGTGAAATAATGAAACAATAATTATAAGAAACCCAACACCATCACATGAACCAATTAAGCTTAATTAATTTAATTAATTTCAATCCTAATTCAAATATTAATTTCAGTCTCTACACTTAAAATAGTAAAAAAGCAAAATTTAATATTTATTACAACCTTCATATCACATATATGTATGTATGTTTGTAAACCATTATATGTGGTATGAAATACCTGTTTACGGTATTTGATAATACCGTTAGACCACATTCCAAGTAAATCACTATAGCAACAATTCACAAAAATCACCATTTCATATTATTCTATTCATTTCCAACTGCCGACCAATTATTTATTTAAATCACTTTATTTATTTATTTCCATTTTATTCTGTTCAACCTTCACTTATTTATATAACATAACACTACCAATTACTGCGCACAAAGATTTTCCACGTAAACACGAAAAATAATTAAAATTAACTCCAGAAACTACCAACATTGGACTTAAAACAAAATTAAATTAAAATAAATAAAATTAAATTGTACAAAATTAAACATTAAACAACCGAAACACTAAAGACTAAAATTATTTTATTTTTATATTTTTATAGAGAAAGACCAAAAACACGTCCTATCGCATTGAGCGTCAACGATCGACCTCGGACAAGACATATTTGATCTTGTGTATTTAATACCCGTAAAACGGCGCTTATAATTTTAATTGCACACAAAATATACACAATATAATAAATTTCTAATGGTATGGTATATAGCATGTTTTATTAATTTGAAAAAGGGTTCTCAACGAAAAATTCTGCTATGCAATAAAATGTATCTTGAATTTCTTATTATGTTCACATAACATATTCATTTGGGTAGAATATAATATCGAAAATATAGGATTTGTAGGAGGCCTAAGTCCGTGCGTCCGTGCCGCGAATTCCGGTTCTATGACAAATGAAAATGATATTTGAGTTGATTTCTTATTTCACCTACTCTAAATAAAATAATAAACGCGGTCATGTATCGTTATAACTTGACTTCTAGCTGTTGATCACCTCAATAAACGACTGAACGCTGTTGAGTGTGCAAACAGTTGAATACGCTCACGTATATTACTAACAGTTTAACTTTGAATAAAACAACCTTTATCTTGGTTATACATAATACCACCATACATCAAAAATTGTTCATGAGATCCATAGCTCAAAAGTTTTATTATTAGTTGTACCTGTTCATCGTTTGACTGTGCTTTTTGCACTTGTATTAGGAAATCGTCGTCTATCATTATAATCAAGTGCCCAGCGAGCAATTGTTGGATCTACATCCTTTTTCACCATCGTTTGCTTAAATGCGGCACAATTCGTGACGATTTTAAAATGAATATCCCAAAGATACACGCGCAGTTTTTTAAAGCCTTAACAATTGCAAGAGGCTCAAGGTAATAACTACAGTAATTGGATTCTGACGAGGTTGTCTTTTAGCTGCAGAAATACTCTGGGTGAAAAAGGTCATCATTTGGATTTTTTTGTAGTAAAGTGGCTCCAATACCCCAGCTTCGAGGTGTCCGTATGAAGCTCCGTTTCTGCTGCAGGTGTATAAATATCTAAAACTGGCTTCTTATAAAGCATATTCTTTAGTTCGACAAAAAGGCTCTTAAGTCTTTTACCATTGAGTCCAGATTGGTATGGGAAGGTTATTAAGATTCTGGCTAGCTCAAAAAGTGTAACACTTGTTTGGGTGCCACGCCATACAGGAATTGTGGGAAACGAGGCAGCTAATGAGGGTTCTGCCTCTCCATTCGACACCTTAGATCAGCGGCAAAACGCTGGGAGGATGTGCAAAGAAGAATTCCAGGTTTAGGAAACCTGAGCTGAGGCTGCTTACTGGCTTCCTTACAGGCCACATCCCCTTAAAGTATCACCTTAAGAAAATAAACCTAAGTATGACAGATGGATGCTGCTTCTGCAACCTGAAAGCGGAATCAGCGGAACATGTTCTGTGACATTGCCCAGACATTTTTCGCCAAAGATTAACATCTAGGAGGGAGAGTAATGAGCCCAGATAGTATGCATCATATACCGGCCGGCAGTATTATCAGGTTCATTAAGAGCCTGAATATTGACTGGACGGCTCATTGAGTAGGGTCCAAGCACAAAAGATCTTTTAGGTCGTAGTGCGAGGTGGCTTGAACGCCCACATGGCCCTCCAGTAATAACAATAATAAATTCGAAAAAGGCTTCTTTTTGATCAACGCCAAATTGGAAAGGAACATCTTTTTTCAAAAGCAATGTTAGTGGACGAGCGATGACTACATAATCAGGAATGCACTTCCTCAAATATCCCATAAGACCAAGGCAACTTTGTATCTTCTTCAGTGTATTTGGTTCTGGAAACTTTTGTACGGCATCAATTTTTGTTTGCGTCGGTTGTATCGTACCATTAAATATTTGGTACCCAAGATATTCTATTTCAGAGCATAAAAAACGCATTTTGACCATTTTTCCTAGGCCGAAATTAGCGGTAACTGTCAACAACAACAAGTCCTTTAAAATTAGCATATTGTCAACATAACTGACCATGGCTATAATAATGGCATCCATATAGACTAAAATTTTACCACTAGAAATTAAATCTTTAAGAATGCAATTTATAAACCTCTGGAACGTCGATGGTGCTGTACATAAGCCGAAATCATATGTAAAAATTCGTATTGGTTCATCGGGGTAACGAATGATGTAAATTTCTGACTCTCTTCTGCGACTTGAACATGGAAAAACCCATTCTCAAGATATAATGTATTAAAAACTTCTGCGCCACTCAGTTGATCGATATGGTCCTCATTGTTGAGCTTTCGAAAATCTATACAAATTCGTTTCGTTCCAGCCTTTTTTTCACTACAACTACAGGTGAAGCAAAGTCCGACATACTAGGGTTGACTATACCATTATCCAATCATTTATTAATTTGCTTACTATAACTTCAGCCTTTTCCCTCGGGGCAAGTCTCAATTCTCATACATTCTAACGCACGTGCCATTTAAAATATTTCGACTCACTATACAGAACGGCATACCATCTTGATCGGGAATAACATAAACTACACAATTATATTTCTTTATTTCTTGCTTTAAAGTATCCTTTTGCAATCATCTTGTTATTACCAAAAGCGCTATATTGCTTCTCATCTAGTATTAAATCTAACGTGGCCGTGCTATTGGAATAGCATGACTGTACTTATGTTGCATCGCTGCCGGTATCAATTAAATTAAAGCTTCAATGGGTATCCCATTTATGCTAATTGATTTATGCTTGATTCGATCAATATGAGCTCTGTTTTGTCCCAAACTTGGCAACTTAGGATCCTTGTATGACCAAATTGGTGACATCTAAACCTTTGAAGCATACCCCATAATACCACGATTAAAACATCGACCAAATTTATGATGAAATTTATTTGTGCTGCACCCGATGATGTTGTAGGCAAGCTCTTATTTGATGAGCTTCCCATTTGAGATTTGAATTGTTCGTACCTTCTGATGTTTTCCTTGAATTCATTAAAGTTTTTAGAACCAAGCAGCAAAGTTTTATTTGTAGATATGCCATCAATACCGTTTATTATATATTGAATTATTGACTCGTCTTCTACACCACCTTGATTGCCTAGCCGCCTAATTTCAAGGAAACAATCTCTAATGAGGTACTTTCCCAATATCGATTTTAGTTCATTTGTCCCCACGCTTGGGCAGCGCTGACTACTTTTTTTTTTTTTACATGCAAAAACAAGTAAAATCATGTTTACAAATACAAGTTTCTTGTCTAAATTAGTGGATGTCCCCCTACTTTTTTTTATGATTAATAAAGATGAGTATGTTGCGATTAATAATAAATATCAAATTTTAAAAATGATTTAGTCGAAATTAATAATTTAATGAAATATTCAAGACACGTCATGTTGACCATATAAAACTACATACGAAATATTTTAGCCGCCAGTCAGCAAGCGTTGGAATTATATTTGGGAAAATCACTAATTGACTCGTTCGCCTTTTTCTTTCGCCGTCGCAGTCCCTCATGAATTTCCGTGCTTGACTTATTTGGTGGGAATTTTTTCAAAACGTAATCTTTAAACTTCTCCTATACGAATTCAAATGCACCCTACCACATAGTGATTGGTTAGCGGACCCAACGAATATTTTACGAACCCATAGCAACATTTTTAATGGCTTTAAGTCGCATAAAATCGCAAATTCCTCGAATTCCCTGACCCATTCTATTGCTAACATATTAGTTCCATAAAACTCCGGGATGGCATCCGCTACTTCATTATTAGTTCAACTGTATCCGACTTTGAACAGCTTGGCTCGTGTAACATATTTTCTTCACTGATTGTATTAGGAGCGATCGTACGAGCGTCTTGTTGCCTTTGCTGCAAAGTTCTAAGTTCAAGTTGTTTTAAATGAATTTGATATTCCAAATTCAGCTTTTCATACTGGGCGCGTAAATTATCAAGGTATATTAGACATCCTTCATCGCGAGAAGCTTCAAAAATATTTTATGTTTTAATCTGTGATATTTGAATAGGAGCTAAATGGCCACTAGAAATTAACATCGAAATACTTCAATAGTCGAAGATGGCGGAAAGAAGTGATATTTTTCTCTGTTATATGTTTGTTGATTTACGATTATTATCATCTCATAAGCATCGGAATTTGGAAAAGTCCTCATTTGACCACCGCGCCACTTTGACTATTTGATGCTGGAGTAGAATTACTACTATTACATGGCATTTAGAGTAACGATAATCATCTCTTTGCTGGATTGATAAGAGGTCACACTGAATATTGAGTTACTTATGATTCTACACCATGATCAGATTTAAGATCTTTTGGAGACGTATTGAAATTTAATAGTAGTAGTCTATACCAATTTATTTACCATTTTAGCTATGAACCAAAGTAATTTCCCAAGATGAAACTTTAGATTAACAATGAAGATTTTATAACACTTTTTAACACCAAAATAGGCTTTCCCATATCGACGATTTTCCACTTTGACATATTATACCCGAGACAACATCTTACTCGTATAGCACAAAACAAAAATAATTCAGTTTTTCATTAATTTTTCTTCTCAGTTTTCGTCTTCCTTTTTATATTTCTATTTTTATATTTTGTGTGAATTTTCAAGACGTGAAAAGCAGGAAATGAAATGAAATGAAAACTACGGAAATTGAATGTGAGAATAAAAAATAAAAAAATCGTATATAGCTAGTATATGAGTTAAATTTCGTGCGGTTGGATCTCGTAGAAGGTGTAATGGCATATAATATAATAATATGAAAATGAAAATGTTCAATTGAATTGATGATGATGATGATGATGTTTTGCGAAACAATTTTCGTTATTGATTTTCTATTATTTTCAATTGTTTGTTGTTTTGGTTTCGATATAAAGAAGTGAAAATTATTTTTTATACCATCAAACCTCGTTAGTTAAGTTAGGTGATTGATTTAAGTGAGTATATTAGACGTTTTTTTTATTGTTATGTATTTTCAATATGAAAATCGTGAACTAAATACAAAAAAAAAATTAAAACGGCAAAAGTTAAATGATTGATTCAACAGTTAAATTATGTTTTTGTTATTCTCATCGGATTTGTACTATATACGAAGTATACAAATAAGAAATTGTTTGAAAGAAAATTTCAAATTAAATTGTTACCGGAAAACGGAAAATATTTCATAATCCGTAATGGAATATAAAATCATAGCCAAGAGAGTTAATAAATGGCATTGATGTAAAAATAGGCAGGTATGGAAGAGCATTAATATTAAATATTATTTATTAGCTTCTTAATGATATTTTTTTAACCTTGAAGCGTTATTTATTAAAATTTGTAATTGCTGTGAAATTTTGGGGTGCATTTTTCCTAAATCCTGATTGTAATAAGATTTTTCTAAATTGAAGATCAATAATAACATGTTTGTGATGATATTCTCATATATACGATTGAATATGTCATACCGACTTCATGACCAATCCCGATTAACATTTTTCCAAATTTACAGGCATATTTCGTAGTTGTTCCTAAATTCAAAGAAATAACTTGTCACATCATGCCATTCTTATTTACTTAAGAAAAATAAGAAGTTTTAGAAGTTGGTCCTGTAATACGTGATATTTCTAAAATACGGTTCCGCTTTACACGGTTAAAACACGGACTATTTTACATTACAAAAAATTACCCTGAAAAATATTTAATTAAAATAATTTGTTTTATTGTTGTCCAAAAAAATTCAATGGCGCCCAAAAAATATTCAGTGATGCTTAAATTCTTTTTTTTTACCTAGATTTACACTACTCACTACATCAGATATTTGTTATCTAGAAGGGGCTTTGTTGGAAAAAGATGCCGGTTCTATTTTATTCCATATTATATCAGATTTTGCAATTAATTTGAAATTGATTCCAGTTCTGCTGACGCCACTCAAAGAAGAAAAGCAGTCAATTTTAAACATGTGTTGAAAAATTTTACTTTTGTAACGCAGTGCTTTAATGAAATGGGATCGAACAGACAGGAACTATGGAGTCATTGTAAGACCGTCGAATATCGGATTTCAGGTAATTCAAACCAATCCCGATGAACAGTCTGAAAAATTTTAAAGCTTCCAGCTCTGATGTATCCTAGCGATTAGAGAGAAGCAAAAAGTTCAAAAAATTCTTACAATGGTTGTGTTCTTTATTTTAGGTCTACGGAGAAGTATTTTAGGTTTAGGATGAAACTACCTACAAGCGGTAATTTTTGAATTGGGTTCTCAAAAAATTAAAATCATTCTGCGACTTTGTACTTTTCAATTACACTATCATTTTAAACTTAAGGGGCTTTTGACTATTGTTTATCCAATGTTCTAAAATACATAAAGTAATACTGAATTCGGTCGATCGAAATTCTAAAAACTAAAATTCGGTACCTATATACATTCAAATTCGAATTTGATAGGCTGAATTTCAATACATTGGAATTCGACAGATTAAAATTAGATAGATCTACATAGATCCTATATAGGGTCAGGTTGCTCAAATCGTATACCCCTTAAGAAAACGTTTTCAGAAATCAGAGAATATATTAGTAAACATTTACTTGTGGGTATATCATTGGAAACCTTAGTACCTAAACCATGCTTTTAAAAAATTAAAAAAATTGAAATCGGGACGACTAAGGAAACCAGCACCTTACGTCGTACTACCTAGACTTTTTAAGTCATGTCAGTTCATAAAACCTCAAAACCATTTTGAAAAAACCTTTCACAAAAACTTTACTAAAAAACCAAAATGTATAGTGTTTTCTTACCTTAGGAGCTTCTACACACCAGATGATAATTACACTCAAACGAATATACATAATTGAATTTGTTTACCAGAAAAATTCTAAATTCATTGAAACGCAGATGAGCACTGTCTACGCGCATAGTATAACCGAGTAGTATAACTATACTGTGCCATTTGTATGGTGGGTAAGGTACTTTTGAAATCATTAAGGTACGATTTAAGCACCGGACTTTCCCCTAATGAATTCGATAGTAATTGCGCTTGCTATTAATAATTCATGCTCATTGCGTCATTGAAACATTTTCCAACCAAGCAAAATGCCCCATCAAGCTCTGAGAATAGGGTTTCACTCTTAATTCAGGTGTTTAAACCAATTATAAGAAATATGTTTAATCTAAGGAGTCTGTTAGAATGATGATAGCGATTCTAAAGTCGGTTGACAATGTAATTTTTTGTAGGTGTAACTTATTTATGTATTCGATCTTTACGGATTGGAATACGGTTCAACGCGATTCTAAATTCAGCAGAACTTGTGCTTGTTCGATTGACACCGCAAAGTTCATACTAGATGGGATCTAGCAGAAGTATACCTAAAATAGCTGTAGAAATGCTATAGTAAAATATTTATTAAAATATCTTACTGGCAACTCTCAGATGAGTGTACGTTAGTTATTATTAGTTCAATACCTTAGAGGATGGAGGAGTCGTCATCCGCAAACCCTCGCATTTAGAGAATTTATACAAATATCAAGATTTCTCGAAATCCCAAATTTTTTTGGAAAGTTTAAGGATCCAGAGCCATCAAAAGCTGATCAAGAGCACACTTCATCAAAGTCACAGATATAGGAACAGCCGAATCATAATTTTAATTATCTTCACTTTCACGTTTATTATTAATTCAATGAAAGCGAGTTTTTCCTTATAGCACATTTTTTATGGCATGATGCTATAATATTTTTTGTAGTAGAATTAATATTGGTTGTCTTTCTTTTATGTTGGTCACAAAAGTAAGAAAGAGTAATAAAAATTGAATTTCAACGTGTTGTCTGTCGGTCTGTCTGTCTGTGACCTCGCTACAGCCCAAATGGTCTATTCAATTGAATTAAATCTTCATATTTAAACTTTTTCATAAATTGAGAGATAACAGTTATAAAATGGGAAAATAAAAGAATTCGTGTTCTCCCCAAAAGTCAACTCGTATTATATTCTTAAAAGTATCTGCGTAAATAATGCAATCCCTTTATCACCTTCTACAAATTTTCAGAATATTAAACTACAATTTAGTATGTTAACGCTTAACGACTATACCATCCGTTGTCTTATTCAATCAATCAAATTTAATTTCATAGACTCGTGAATATTGGAATTTTTTATTTTTTATTTTTTATTTTTTTTTTGCGTCAAATAGAAGACGGAAAATAAAGTAATCTGATGCCAATTTAATTAAAATGATGACGGAGATGATGATACTAATATATTCGTACAATTTACATAATTTACGTAAATTGACAAAAAAAAAACAAAATACATGGGGTGTTGCAGGGGGTTACGGTTGAAGATTTATGTTTTAAGATTATATTATATTATTATAAATGCGAAACCTAACGAATAATCTTTCTAACACAAACTGTTTTCCAACTTAATAAACACACAAAATTAAGGATTTCTTCAAAATAATATTTATGATACTCACAGAAGCAAACCCCTGAGGGAAGTCTTAAATTCAAAAACATCCAATTTTTAAAGTTTTCCACAAATTGTGAAGCTCTCTGTCTTTGCTAATGATAATAAGGAAACCCATTTAGATGTTTTCGAGTTTAAAATTCTCGCATCGTATCATCATCATATCATAAGGATAAATAACGCTAGCAATTTATTTATTTTTGTATTTCTACCAGTTTGAAAAATTCGACATAATAGTGTGCGTTCGTAAGGTACACGAAATCAACACAAATGTCTATCCGCATTCCGCAATTACATATTTAGCCCACTGAAGCCCAGTGGTTAAATTCAAATTTCGTTCCTTTCTTTACTCTCTTTTTGCGAAAGGAGAGAAAACATATTTTCTTTTGTTTCTTTTCTATGGAACGAAATCCAACAAAATAAAATATCTCTCCTCTCCTATCCTTTGTGTTTCATATGAGAAGAGAGATTTTACTTTTTTCGATTTCGTTCCCGGGGAAAGAAACAAACAAAAATATTTTTTGTTTCCTTTCACAGAGAGAGTAAAAAAGGATAAAAGAAGGGAACGAAAAATGAATTTAAACACTGCTCGAAGGCATTGAAAAAATTCTATAAACATGACTAAAATCCACCAACACTATTATATTTACTTTGAATATTGTTGAATGAAAAAAAATTAAAAAACGAATATTTTTATTCTCCGGCTTGTACAAGTAAGTGTTGGTTTTGGTTGTATATGAAAATAAAACAAATACATTAATAAACAATATTCTAAGTAATTCAGAGTAGTGGAACCAAATTTTGTGTATAAGTAAACAAAAAACCTAAAAAAATACATATTATCAATGTGTAAAACTCCACAGATGAATTATGAAGAGGAGAAATTGTTAAGAGTTTGCAATTCAGTTTTGATCTGCGAGCATGTGAAAAATAAATCATTTTTCAGTACATCTCATCAGGCTATAGCGACTGAACTGCTAATTTATTACACTGATTTTTTTCCTATATATAGGAATCAACCGTGCACTTGTAGTATTAGCGAATTTTACATTCCTCTTTCTAAACTTTTAACAATTTCAATGTTAGTATGTATTTAACGCATACATGCGGTTACTATATGTTCAAACTTTTTGAATTATTCTGGTGTATTCCAGATTGATAAATTCTCTCTCACACTAACTGTCACAGTTTAGTAGATACTCCTGATGATGGCCTAACAAGCCGAAATCGATCGAGTGATTTTTTAAACCTTTTGTAATTTTACGAAATATTTAACAAGTGTTTTTAAAAAAATTTAAAAATGTGTTTATTAAGTGTGTTTCGCCAAGTGCCTACGGCAGAAAGTGTAAAAAATCAATCCATATTCAATATATCAATTCGGTATATTTGTTCGATAAGAATGCAGGAGAATTCAAATCGATATGTGGTTACATTAGGCAATCCATTACTTATAATTTCGTCGACGTAGGCACGTGATAGTGTATCGCGAACAATATTTTGCGACCCTTTCCTATGCTCAATATGGAATCTAAAGGACGGAAGCTTTAAGCTCCACCTCGCTAATCGACCAGTTAAATCCTTTTGGTTCATGAGCAATTTTAAGCTTGCAAGATCCGTTAAGATAGTGAATTCACAACCCCCCCACGTACGCCCAAAACTTTTTCACGCTGAGTACGGCCGCGTAACATTCAAGCTCAGTCTTGATTGAGTCTTTTCGACATAAAGGCGATTCGGTGTTGACCTCCATCTACGCCAACCTGGAAGAGGACACTGACAAGCTTCGTATTGAATGGAAAATGGCTTTCCAAAATGTGGGCACACAAGAACGGGTGCTGATCAAATGAAATTTGACGCTCCTCATTCCTTGCTATGGTCTTCTTAAGAACATTTGTTAACGGTGAAGATAAAGCTGCAGTGATAAACGTTTTTGCAATATTGAATCGTAACTGCTTACGGTTGCTCCAGTATTCTCTTGCCGGATGAAAATTTCGATTTAGTTTTGGTGAGATTGGTAATTCAAACTTAGACTTTATAGAAGAAAATGGATTTTGAGTTCCAGACATATCCGGGTTAGGTTTGGTGCTACTAGTTGACCGAAAATATTTAAGGTTTGTCGTGCGGTTTAGCAATGTTCGATTTCGGAAGTATTATCCCGATACCGATTTCAAGATTTAGGAAAATTTATGTTTTGGAAGATTTTTTTTTAGACTATTAAAATGAGGTTATTTGCGAATTGCTGCTGAATTGCTTGGTTTTCAAATAATTCGAGATTTTTAAGATATTTTATGATATTAAGCATTATTTGAAACTTTCGAGGCTTTTAAGAACTGTTGCCTGCTGTGTGTACATGATAGTTTCCAATTTATTTTCAAAATGATTGAAGATGGTTCAACATTGTAAGAGATCATTTCATCATTATTGAAAATTTTCCAGATTATTTATGATAATTTGAGAATATTACAAATTATAAAGTAACGTTGAGCGTAGCTTTGCTTGACATTACAGATGTATAGGCAGTTCAAGATTTTTAAAAATTCTGAGATTATTCAAGGGTTTTATTTATGCATTTGAGATTGTCAAGATGTGACTGTGAGTAGCATATCTAATTCAGTTTCTCAGCTTACTCCACAGAGTTATCGGATTACTCCAGATTTCAATTGTAACATTGGGTGCATTCAAGTCTCCCAACCTTTTTGGCAGCGGAAATCTACTGATGACAAATTTGTGATACAAAAACAATGTTTTTCGTGATCTATATGCACAAATCGACAATAGATTTCAAAATACTAAGTAAAGGGGAGAAAATAATGTAGAAACGTTCACATGCAATTCAAAATATGTATCTATAGGCAAAATGTAATACATACTGGAAATGTATTTGGGTAGAATGTATTTATACAAGCATGTGCATCTGCAGATGAACTCAAATGTATGTTGGAAATGGGATTGGCATAAAGACAGTACTGTATAACGTGTTGAATGTGTGTTCGTCGTGTGTATACGGAACACCCTTATACTGTAAATGGGGTACGCAGCGGCAAGAATATTCCCGCTATCAAATAGCGTCGATGAAAATGACAACACCCCAGAAATAGCAACACGTTCAATTTATGTTTAACAACGAGACGCCAACTTTTTCCGTACACGAAAAAAGATGTCTATTACCAAGATATACAGAAAATAAGGTATTTTAGCTGCATTTCTTGACGCATAGTGATCCGGATCAGATCAAAATTTATATGTGAAGCAACAACAACACATGATCCAACATTCATTTTGGATCACAAATGGTGATCTAAAAATTAGTTCAGCTATTAAAATGTAGTTGAGCAGTATTTAGTAAAGCGACAAAGAATAATATGAATACAGTACGAGTATGAAGAGGAAGATTCAAAACAAAACGAGACAGAAAATTGAAATTTGATGTTTGTTTGTTTTACGCATTTTGGTGTCGTTTCATGAGACATGATCTGATCCGAGTCAGATCAAACGTCAAGAAATGCGGCTAATATTGCGCATGCTGTTGCTATCCTTTTTTCACAATTTGACGTCACGTAAAGACAAAAATGCTGATATTTATATGGAATTTCGTGATATTTTTATTAATTTTTTAATAAATGGAAAATAAACGATTTTTTTTTTATTTTTGCCATTAATTATTTTTCGACTTTATGTTAAAATTAAACATTTCAATTTTGATTTTAGTTATACATATACTGCAATACTTTCGGAATTAAATCGCGAAAAGAGGCATGTTTTAATATTCGTGTCTAGAGCAGACTGTTTGAGCACATTGCATAACAAGTTGTGGAATTTATGAGTTAATTTTTCTGTTAAATGCAGAGAACGATTTGATTTTAATTATTTAATTCAAAAGTTTGGGAGTGTTCGATTTTAAATATACTAAATTTGAATAATTCCTATTGCAACAAAACTATCAATTGTTCATATTTCTGATAAGAACACATATAGAACACTAAACAGTGAATGGGTGTTTTGATTTATATTAATTTTAATTTATAGTTTTATTTAATTTCCTTTTTTTCAAATTTATATTTTCTATTAACTGGGCGTTTAATAATTTGTGAACTGAATTTTTATTTAATATATTTTGCCATTTACATATATTTAACGTTGAATATGGACATAATATTTGAATAGGTACCGTAAAATGGGGTGAATAGAAACAGCAGGGTGAATAGACACAAAACTTTAAAAAATAATACTTGATAATTTTTCATAATTATGTACATAATAATAAAAAAAAAGCAACGTTAATTTTTTAAGTTGGTGATGAGTGCAAGAATAGAAATAATAGGGAATTTTGGTGGAACACCGGCAGTTTTAAAGAATATATTGGTAAATATAAATCAACATTTTTTGGTTCGAAAAATACTCTAAAAAACTTTGTATGTAATTGAGCCATCGTTGGAGTAATATCAGAGAAAATTCATGTAAGTTGTTCAATTATGTCTTCTTTTTACTTGTGTAGTTAAAATTGTAATTAACTTTTACCGTTTTCCCTAAATTTTACCATTTTGTAGTTTAGTGTCAAAAATTTGGAAGTGTGGGGTGAATAGAAACACCAGAAATTAGTGTTTTTATTTACATTACCAAGTGTTCCTTAATTCCAAATTACTAAATTTCCCTAATGTTAAATTATTCTAGTATATACTTCGGTTTTTGATTGCTACAGAGTATTAAAATGCCCAGACAATACAAGTCGAAGAGCCAAAAACATTATAAAAAGCGTGATCCTCTGATATTGAAACAAGCAGTTGAAGATGTTAAAAATAATAAGTTATGATTAAGGAAATCATCCGAGAAATACGGTATACACCATTCCGTGATATATCGCCATTTAAAAAAGGTGATAAAATACAAAATCAGGAGGGGCCCACCTGCTTAAACGAAACTGAAGAAAAAATCCCTGTGGACAAATTGATCATTTGTTCAGAGTGGGTTATCCCATTGATACAATGACATTACGAATGAATATTCAAGATTTGTTAAATCGGCAAGAGAGATAGGTCGAAAAATTTGAGGACAACTTACCCGGTAAAGAATTCATCTGCTCGTTTCTGAAACGATACAAGCAAGCATTATCTCACCGCCGGTTATGCCTAAATACCAAAAGGAATCGGGCTGCTGTTTCACCAGAAATCATAAATGAATATAGGAATAGAAAGAAACCGAAATTCAATGACTGTTTCTATTCAATACAATAGCAGGTGAATAGAAACAGTGAGGTTTTTTAAAAAAAAATCCGCCATATTCATTTCTAATAGATCAAAGTAGTTTGAAAAGGAAAGAGTACACCAAGACCCATATTTTAAGATATTTCATTATATTAAAAACAAATATCCTCTTAGCAGTACATGCTTGTAAACTTGAAAAGTGTTTCTATTCACTCCATTTTACGGTACGTGGATCAGGGATGATATTTGTAGTGGAATAGTACTTTTTTGCCTCCTTTGGATTTCAAAAAGTACTTAAGTACTTTCGACTCAAAAAAAGTACTTTCAGTATTTGTTGCACAATATTCAAATCTCTAACAAATATGTAATATCAGATTATATTGTATGTACATATTACTTCGTAATCAATATGTTGAATACTTCTTCGTAATCAATTATCAATATGTTGAATGTTGTTATTTGCTTGCAGAATATGTTCGAAATTGTTTATTTGTTTGCTGACTTTTTGCTGAATATATTGGCAATAAGACTGCTTTAATGGATTTAAATTTTGACGTTATATTTTTGTTTAACGTTTTACTTTGCTTTATCCGTGTTTAGGGAAATATGGTGTAAAACTTTTATCAAAAATTACTTACAATGGATAAGTAAGTTTTCTTTTAAATATTTTAAAATATTTGAAGTAAAAATCAAGTATCACGTATCAATACAGTATTTTTCAAATGCGAAATAGGTGGTTGATAGTACGAATACAACGCCTACATAATAAAGTCGCTGTCTGAAACTATACCTGAAGAATCAATTCCAGTATTGGTGGAGACAGATATAGAGGTTACCGAAAATAAGTATGTCGTAATATTTAATATTTTTGAATCGGAGACGGGAAAAAGATTTTTATTATGCAACATCTCATCAGTTGGAGTAAGCCCATGTGGAAAGGCGTGAACTAACAAAAGCACATAGAACAGCGTTCAACGCTGCATTATATTCAATAAAAATAGATGTTTCGCACAACCATATCCAGATTCAACCAAAGGATGTTACTGACTCCCGGATCTTAAAAAATGTAAAAATAAATAGAATAAAAGGCAAAAAGTCGTTAAGAGTCTCACAGGTCCAGAAAATACAATATCCACAATATTTTCTTCAACTATCGACGAAGGTACAGTGTACAGACAGTACGATGGCGAAAAATCTTGCTCTAATTGTTTGAGTTTTTGATAATCAATAGATTTCTTACACTAGCTTCTTTAAATGATTGTTCTGCTTAAGGGATTTTAATACAGTTATTAAATATTAATGCCTTAAAAGAATATAATGTGTCAATTGTTATAATATGTATAAAATATGTTTTTGGTTTTTTTTATAAAAAGTACATTCGAGTACAAAAAGTACTATCTGATGCATGGAAAAAAGTACTATTGAAAATGCTCTAATATCATCCCTGGTGGATACCAATAATTTGAAGCCAAACGAAAATAGATGGCAAAAATTTGAGTACATAACGTAAAAAAATAAAAGTTTTAATAATTGGTACGTAAATAACCAAAAACATTTAATAATTTAATTGTTTTATGTTATGTATTCATAATTTTGTTTACCCTTTTTTCCATTTATCTTAGACATTATACACACGAAAGAATTATTTCTCAAATATTTGGACCATAAAAAAAATATAAATCATAAAAAGGGTCTCGGTAAACTATCATTATCAATTTTAAATACGGTTTGTTAAAAAAAATTACGATTATTCTTGATTTATTTAAAAAATTAATCAAAAAACCGCCAAACTTCATATAAATGTCTGCTTTTTTGTCTTCACGTGACGTAATGCGCAATGAAAGACGAAAATGAGACACGGGAATATACTACCTCTTTTTTCTGTATACCTTGGTCTATTACTATAAAGATACACCGAGCGAATATTATATCCTCAATTCCTCAGTCTCTCCAAATCAATTGTATATCGTTGCCTCTGTCTTGCAATTTTTTTAGTGTTGGCATACGAGAAGAATCGTATGTCATATCGTCGTTGTTGTATTGAAAACGAGATGGAGTGAAACAGAAGAAAATCAATTCGAAATTGAATTGAGCAGACACTAAAACCGATATGGAGTAAAACAGAAACATAATTTAGAGTTCGATTATATTTTCTGTAATCCAAATTATTTTCGCTAGGTGTCAGTACACTGCACAAAAGATATTTTGTGTAATAACCCTATATTGTAGCGGTGAGCTAATGTGAATTGAATAATTCACATGAGTGAGGCGCTACAACTGCTAACTAGGTAGCTTTTTTCTTAATCGATTTTAATGAAATTCAACCTGTACATGTAAAATAAGATTCTAAAATGATTTGTAGTTGGAGTTCTGAAGTGCGGTCAAATAGGGAGGTACTTAGCTTTTTTTAACCGCTTATGGTGAAATTTGCCATGCTTACGATGGAAACTACTAACATGCTGATAAAAATCTGATGTTTGGCCAATTAGAAAGAAAGTAGCTATCTCTTAGCAGCAGTATTTTTCAGCACAGTATTTTTCTTCAATGATGGCCCATTAAGATTAAACTATAGAATATTTATGAACCGATTATTATGAAAACCGATTTAGGCTTTTGGAAATGGGATTCCCAAATAAGGAAGTTCTAGAATTAGGCCGATTAGGATGAAACTTGATTATTTCTTAAAAAAATAATAAAAGGCAGTATTTTTTTATGCATAAACTAACGTTTTCTTCATTTTATATTCTCTTTAAACTCATCCCTAACGCTAGCGTACCCAATGTGTACGGCTCCTTTTAAAGTTTACTCAAATTTAAAAAAGCTTCAATAAAAAGCAAAAACACAAACGAGTACATGTGTGGATATTTACTTGCACATGAAGATAGTTGTGTATAAATTTAATAATATTTTTATTATTGTTCCAAAGATTAAAATTGAATTATTTAGTTAGAAAGATACGAGATTATAAGAAAAACTAAACAGAAGCTTATGTGCTCCATATGTATACGAACATAAATATGCTTTGTATTGATTTTTTTTTTCATAAAAAATGTGCAACCAAATTCGAATTTTTATAAGGTGTGTCTGTGGGGGAGGAATAAAATATTTAAAACACGATTTGAATATAGAATGCTAATCATAATCCTTATTATGATTGTTTGCTTTTTTTTTTGTTATTTTGTTATCTATGAAATCTTATACATATGTGAAAGTTAGTAATACTATAAGTACTTATTAGTAAGTCATATTTAAATTAATTCATCGATCTATTATAAAGGTGAATCTCCTTGGGAATCCGTTCAAACTTTAGTGCATTATCATCATTATTTTATTCAAATGGATTCTATAGTAAACACCAAAATAGTTTTAGGATGAAAATACAAAAAGTTTAAAAAAAATGTAATAAAACTATTTCAACTCCCTTAACTATACTTTGAAGGTTTTTAATATTGAATTGAAATGATTATTTCATGATAATGTTACTTTTGGTGAAAAAAATGGTTTTAATTAAATTTTTTTGTGTGAAAATTTGTTTAACACAACGAATAATTATAAAAGTTTTGATTGTCTGCTTGGTTGTATAGTAATCCATGTTGAACTATAAAATCTTTTAATTGGTCTGTACCTTATGTACTAAAAAACACTTTTTGGCTTCGAAGGAGAATCAAAATCTCAGGTTAGTGCCACCACCGTTTGACGTTGAACGATAGGATGGGTAACAAAATCCAGTCTCACTAACCAATAATAGTTGAAATATTTTAGCTTTCGCCTATCTTTAGAAACGATTCAACAATATTTTAATTTTTTCAAAAAAACCGTACTTGCAGAAATTTTCGTAATCCTTTTTCTGGTGGTGCTTTAACTATAAGTCCAGTGATTGGGTTATAACAAGGGGAGTTTTTTTGAACTTACATAAGTTGTTATTAATTTCATCTGTTAGCTCTTATGTTTAGGTTATCCACTTTACTTACTGAAATTATATTTTCTCCAGCTATTTGCCTTGGAAGGGGTTGAAATGTGTCTTCAAGATAGGCTTCAAACAATGCAGCCTTTTCTTTGGCACTTCTAGCCCAAGTTCCATTTTCATTCTTGATAGGAGCTATTTGTACTTTAGACCTTTTAAGACCTTTAGTTGCTTTCTAAAGGGAATAATTAGTATCCTTGTTGCCAGAAAGGCCAGCTAGGTATTCGCTTAAAGATCCAGATCTCTTAGTTCTACTGAATCGTTGATGCGATGAAGTATAGTAATTCAGTATTGTGTTCGATTAGGTTCCGGCAGAGTTCCCGAGTTTATTTTATTATTTGCTAACCTAGGCACATTTTTTTCTGATAATGGTATCACTGAGTGTCATAATGACAGGCGTGTGGTCAGACGAAATGTATTCACTGTTTTCGAGTAATAAGTAGTTTACAGATATCCCTGTTGTTACAAAGAAATCTATCAAATCTGGTTTTTTATTTGTATCCGCTGGCCAATAAGTTGGTTTAGCTCCAGACAGGAAATCGCGCAGTTAAAAGCCCGACCAGCTGCCTTGAGCCCCAATATGTATTTTTAGCGTTAAAGTCGCCTCAGATTATGAAGTTAAAACCAAGCGATTTGAGTAACGTGACATAGTTTTCATTATTCAGATTATACCGCGAAGGGCAATATATTGAAGATATGTTGTTTACCTTTTGATCATTTAATCAATAATAAATTGTAAACTTTTTTTTTGGGGTTTCGATAGAACCTCGCTTTTAATCCCTAGACCAACTAAAAAATTCCTACCGATGTAAATATCTTTCAGTAAGAAATTTTCGTCATTTGAAAAGTGTATAGGTTTTTGGCGAGTTTTTATTTCGACCTGTCCAAAAAAATATTTTTATATTGGTAGTAAGCCATCACTATTGGTGGTCTCTAAAAATGATACTGTAGCAAATACATTGTTGAAACGTTCCCAATCTAAGATCATGTTTACTAAATGTTATTTTCAGATGAATAATAATAATTACTCGCAATAACTAATCAGAACAATGCATCAAACTATCAAACCAGCCTTGGCATAATGCATTTACTGCAAGTACACATCCAGAGATAATAGATAATTCAACTATAAAATGTTCAGATTTTTTTTTTCTCGTTGATTGTATTTTCCGGGATGGAAAATTATTAGTGACGGTGGATGTACCTAGTTTTAAATGAACTGTCCTTATTGTTATCGTTTTATATGTTTTATATTTTTTATTACTTGCAAAATATGTATTTTTAATTATAACATATATATGGAACCCCTACTTAAATAGTCGTAAAACTATTATTTTGTGCATTCATTTATAGTTGTTGCTATTTCTGCTCGTTGATTAATAAAATAAACCTGAATGTGCAAATCATGTTGTTGGTTTTGTTTAAATTTTTATATACAGAGCAAAATGAAAATTTCTATACGCTTCAGTTATTGATTTAATTTTCATAATTCTGCTATTTCGTTGTAAAAAAAAATAAACAACAAAAATGCTTTTATGCACAAATTTGTAACTGAAGTATTTGTACCTGTTGGTTTAATATTATAAAAATTTATATGGATATAAGGGAGGGATTAGTTAAACGTTGATTTTCTAAATGGAAAATATAATTATAAGCGGATTATTGATTATCTCATATAAAAACGAGAATTTAATTAACTTGATCTAGTTAGATGTAGAGATGTAGCTGCTTATGTGATAGTCATTCCTTTATATTCACACATAGTCAGTGTGTAGTTTAAAAATTTAATTTTCATCTACGTGATAATAAGGAAAAAGTTGCAGATAATACAACTAATACATAGTTACTTCTTCCTTGTACACATATACATTGGCTTACAGCTAAACGAAATTTTATTTTATAGAACGTAATCCACAATGCAGCAACCCAAAACTTGTATCTAGTTTGGAAAAATCTGATTTGTAATCCACTAATTTGGAAAAAGTTCTGTTTGATTTTGTATATTATTGTCTTGCTACATTAATCCGTTTAAACCCGAATTGAGCATTTTTGTACTGGTTAAATCAAAACTGAAAATTTAAAATTCAATATACATAACGATTGACATAACGATTTACATAATTGTAAAATTAATGAGGAGAACGTCAGAATCAATAACCTAACAATAAATTCTATTTCTGTAAAGCGAAATATTCTTTGAGGAGTACAACAAATTTTCGATATAATAATGGTGGTATAATTAGCTATACGTATTCAAAACGACAAAATACGTGAAATCAATGCCACTTAAAGCCCCTTGATTGTTTTCGAAATTTGTTGTTATAGAAATTCCATCGATTGCTATTTTGATTTTATAATGAGTATTATTCTAATTTCAATGCAGCCCCTCTAAATATTAAATAATTATCAACCTCTCAACTTTAATTTTAACATTAACCAAAGAATATTCTTATATATTGTTAGAGCCGAAATCTTCAGAAACTTAATCTTCCTCGAGTATATTCTGCTTGAAGTAATTTTTATAAAAATTGCAACCCATTTAAATATGTACTAGCACTGAAGTTATTTTTTTACAGGTTTATTAGAAGTGTGATTCAGCTGGTTAAATATTTTGTTTATGCCATGTTAGGGAGATTTTTAGCTGAAGTACACGGCGTTGCCCGGGATAAATAAAATATTTTTATTTTAGCAAAGTAATTAACATCAAATCATTTCCCTCTGATGAGTTAAGAAGCAATATGGAATAGAATAATATTTTGCCTGATCGGTATTGGTGAAGGTGTCGCTTCACGCAATGGTCTCCTGTTTCATTTAATATGAAAAACGAAAAATTGGAAAAAATGAATTTACACATTCTGATTTTCTCGCCGACCAAATACTATTTTTATAATATTATAACATAATTTTATTTACATAAATATTAAATTTTAAATGTCTGGTATTTATTATACTTCATAATAAAAAAACAAAATGTTAATCCCGTTTATCAATTAATAACATCTGAGTGTAATACACGTTGACACGCATGCATTTAAAATTATTGCTAAACGAAATATTTAGATTAAATTATTTCACAAAATTGTAAACAACTTTTATAAGCAAGGTCCGACCGTTTTCTAAACGTTAAAATTAATTGCCAATATTATTAAATTAATTAAAGTTAATAAAAATATTCTGGTAATAGAGTGGAAGCCATGGCATAAGAATATCGAATGAAAACATTTCAGTCTGATTTAGAATATCAAAATTAAAAAACAACGGGCGAGTTCACGCTCAACTCGCAAAAGAATTATGTGAAAACCTGCAACTACTGAATCACTTCAAGTCTCTTCGATGGGCCTGAGAACTGTTCGCTCAGTATTTAAATTACGATACAATTTTGGGTTAAAAAGTCAATAAGTTGTCCTATTCTGGATTTGGTGGACGAACCTTGTCGACACTAATTGTTTAATTGAATATAATATTTGAATATATTTGAATTGACTATATTTCAGTATAGCATGTCTTGGTGAGCTTGAGCAAAGTACAGTTCTGTAAAGTTAATCATCTATAAACCTGCCCTGAACGCTTTAAAATTCACCATTACTCATACAAGACAATTGTTGATGATTCCATATTTAAACTTTTGTGAATGGTCACGGCAAACCAAGGGCCCTATCATGATTTCCGCCGCGAAAGAATATTTTTACGATATCATGAATTTTGGATCACAAAACACGACACATGTTGGCCATCTATAATAAGCCGAACGATTTTCCTTAATAAGCCGGAAGATTTTCCGATTGTTTTATTATTGAGGATTGTGACAAGTTTTTGCATCTAATCTAAACTAAAATCAAAACTAGTCTCAAAATAATGCCGCGTACTTTAACAAAAGTCATTAAATGAGTGCGTTTATTATGTTAAATAAATGTGTTTGCAGCCTTTTCGATAGCGGGACTCATAATAAAAAAGTTGAAGCGGGTCGAAAAGAATATGATAGAGGCCCTGGTGAACAAAGCAAGGTGGCATCGCTGATTTGATTGATTTGAACTAAATGAAATATGGCGGTTTGCGCTAAAAAGCACTATTTTGAATAAAAGCGCAATTTTGACTATAAAATCAAAGCAGCTGGAAGGACGGTAGCATATCTCCCTGCGGTTTCTTTTTTGCGCGTATCTTTAGAAAATGGCGTTCGAATCTGTTTACCACTATTATACTTTTTGTTTCCTATATGCCCCGCATAACCAAACTCAGCAACAGCATGAGCAATACTAAACATAGCACACCGATTAAACAATTTCAAAATTATTATTTTATTATGACGTATCAACGTATGTATACGTGCCATTTTCACAGCTCGCTAAGATATATGATATTTAATATTTAAAGTATGGGTGCATTTGTCTTTGTTTAACGAACTTCCATTTCAGTTTTTTGAATCACTTACACTGCACATGCATATGCATACTTTTTGTGCCTTTTCATTTTAATCTGACGGAAATTGTAATTCGAATTATATCGTATGCAAGTTCGGTGCATTTTATGTTCGATTTCTCGTATTTAATTTGCAGTTTCGGTCGTACCCGATTTTCCGTTCCTTTTTTTACATGAAATTTTTGACTTACCCCCGCTAAAGATGTTTTCACATCAAAAATTGTTACTGGTCGACTATATCCTGTATCCTTTAAGATTAAACAAAAATTTTGTTTTTTTTTTAAACCAAGAGGTACACGAAAGCATTTTATTTTATTAGTTAGATGAGTTTATTTTATGTTAGAAACATGTCAAAGAAAAGTCTGGTTGACTATCGCCTCAAAAGGGTTCTCAAAAATTAAATTTTCGTTGAAAAGCGCTCTTCAAACAGTATATTTTTTCCAATTTTACAGTTTTCAACAACTTAGCAGCATACTACAGTTTTCACAGAAATTCAGTTTTTTTTTGTAAATTTTTCTGAATTTAATATTCCATTAAGAGACGCTTTGAGAAGGTAGTGTTAATTGTAGGGAGAAGCTTTTTTCTCCCAGACTGCAGAGCAGAAATGAAAATTGTTAACGAAACACCGTGTGTGCGGCTTAATCACACAGAACTATTGCACAGAACAAATTTATACTTTGTTATAAGTTTTAATATGTAATTTAGATTAACTTGTTTAATTATCACTTGTGTCGAAATCTGTGGCCAATTTTATGCACAATTTGCATTCTTAATTTTATTGGTTTTTATTATAATTTGTTAATATATAGGGTATTCCAATTATGGCTACTGATATGCCAAACGCACGCCGTTCGAACAATTACTGATAAAAAAGAGAAATTATTAATTTAACAAACCACCAAAATAAAAAATTCAAGATACAGTAAATCCGTTTACTTATAATGAACTTTATTACAATACATACAAAACAAAAAGAAGAAAATGAAGATGAATGATGACCAAACAAGTATGTATTACATTCGGATGTATAAATTCAATTTATTGAATTAATTGCCAATCATTAACATCCTTCCAGCCTTGATCATTTAATTGAATAGGATCGACTGGTAATGGGGCGATCTTCGTAATAGCACGTACCATTTCTCCAATTGCAGTGTTAATCGTTACTACACGGACGCGACTATCAACTCCAGGATGGGTATAAATTATTTTACCCAATTTCCACTTGAGCGATGAAATATCGTTTTCCTTGATGATGACTACTGTACAAATTTTAATGTTCGGTGCTTCCTTTGTCCAAGGTGCCGATGTTGAAGCTCTTGGATATAGTCCTTGGACCAACGAGACCAGAAGATTCGAAATATGCCCTTTGTGAGGTTCCAATGAGTGAGATGATCCAATGTTGAATTAAAAGAACCTAATTCGGGTATTGAATTAAGGGGCCGACCAACGAGGAAATAACCAGATGTGAGTACCTCAATTACATCATTTGTAGCTATTGGAATAAGCGGCCGGGAGTTCAATATAGATTCGACCTGCTTAATTAATGTACTGAGTTTTTCATACGTGCTCTTACCGTTTAGCGTTAAGTGGAAGAGATGATATTTTGCCGATTTAACGGCGGCCTCGTCGAGACCACCATAATGTGGCGATCCCAGTGGAGCAAATGACCACTCAATTTTGTCGCGTTGACACATGAGTTGAATTTCGAATTTGATATCGGAGCGTTGAAGAATTTCAAACAATTCTTGTAGCTCTGAGTTACGAAGTGGGTGCCGTTTTCGCAAACGATTTTCTTCGGTAGACCCCGTGTATAAATAAATCCTTTTAATGCAGCTCTAAATTAACGGCCTTTGTTACAAAGCAGACTAAGACAGCTAAGTAAGCCTTTGTCGGTTCTCGCACACGAATCGTGAAATTCACATAGAATGGGCCACAGTAGTCCACACCCGCTTAATTGAAAGTATATGCATGATTAATTCTTTCAAACGGATCTTCACTCATCTTCTGCCGCACAAAAGCAAGACGCCCATGTGGACCGACGTGAAGGTGTGTTTTGTGAATAAATAAAATGACTGTTTGTGAAAAGAAATGATTCGGGGGAAGCAAGGCCGCCATCGATGTGTAAGACAACGCAGACAATTTTAAACGGCCACCAACACGAATAATTTTGTCATCACTCATGAAAAATTAAGACAACTTCAACTTGATCAACAGGTCGATATATTAGGAGAAATAATAAAAAAACTGTTGCATTAGGCATAGGTTTACAAAATTCTTATTCAGATTTGTCGTAATTTCAGATTGTTGTTAGTTTAAGCATTCATTTTTGAAATTCAAAAATTTCGGCCTTCAAAATTTGTTTCTACTTTATAGAAACCTGATTCGCTCCTTCACTTTTTCTTTAGTGCAGAGCTTAGTAAAACCATAAAGTGTGAGATTCTTCTGATTAGACATTCTCAAGCTATAGATATTTCTTCGATTATCTTTAAATAAAGGGGTTTATAAAGTTTTATAAAATTGAGAAGTCATTCCCTATGAAGCTTGCCCTAATCACTTTAATATTTGCAAATAATTATTATATCCTATTCCTTGCCCAACAAAACAAATTTTTTTTAACTTAGCCTTAAAAATGGAAATTAAATCCATCTTTGGTGTCAACCTTTAATACCCATATGGATAATGTGGAATGATATGCGGTTATGATGCTTTGGTTTGTGACACGAATATCCCTAAAGCTCTTCGAATAATGTAAAATAATGCAATCATCTAGTGTTGAGCTGTAATGCAGAACCCCTTTTCTCTTATCCTAAATATTCTTGAATAATTTAGAAAAGTTCGAAAAATTCAAATAATGTCGAGTTTAAATACCATGACCAGATTTGACATAGGTCTCAAAGGTCTAGATATCATCCTGCGCCCCCTAATTTCAAAGAACTCGTGAATGCAAAGCATTTGTTACCAAATTTCCCAACGATTTAGAGGTGAGTTTTGTGAACATGTGCAATCAAATGTTTGTAATGATTCGACATTACGAAAAATGAAATAAAATGTGTACGCCTATGCAAATTTTTAGATCGAAGTTATTTTTTTGGAATAAAACTCTTATTTTTACTGTACTAAAATTATTGATGACGAAATTATTGGCAAAAATGTGGAACTTTGGTCAAACTGATTTTATGACAAATTTTTAACACAATTTTTTGGGGTTAGGGGCGATCTCTCTCAGAAAAAAAAATCTGCAAAATAAAAAAAGTCTCAAAAATCAATTTTTTTTAATTACAAACAGATTTTTGAAATATAAGAACTTATTGATATTCTAAGATTCCTAGAAATTAGAACGAATGACTGAAAAACGTCAAAAAATTTCAAAAATATTTATGTATAGTGAAAATAATATCTCAGCGAAACTCATTTTTTCATCGTTGTGCGCAGCCAACAGTGAAGTAGTTAAAATAAATTAAAAATTCAGAGAAGGGTCGCCTGAATAATAGTTTTAAAACAAAAAAAAATTATAAATAAAGATATGTGAAATTTGATTCCATTTCATAATCTAATTTATATTGGAAAATATTAAAAATTTTCATTATTTTATAGGTAAATTCTAAAATAATATGTGAAATTAAAAAATATAAAAAATATTAACAACACCACTGGATATGTAACGTTATACCCATTTAAGGTACGAACTGGGCATATTTAGAAAAAAATGTCAGTTTTCATGTTAAAGCAAAACAATAAAAAAACTCGATTTTAAATTTCAATTTGTTCGAGGTAAGCTAATGAAATTAAAATTATCTTAAATGTTATCAAAAGTTCTAGTGCTAGTGTATTATCTAAATTAAAATTACATTAATTATTGTGAATAAATTTGAGGAAAAACATAATTCAAAATAGATAAATTCTAACCTCAAAATGTAAACAATTTAGCCTAAATACATCGCTGTGTTTACGCCATTTGTTTTGATGCGCGAGAGCTGTCAGAATTTCGCTGAGATATTATTTTCACTATACGTTTTTATTTTGTTTCTTTCCTTTTGTTTCTTACTGCAGTTCTCATTTTTAACCTTCCTGTCAACACGACACACCTGGGTGTGTATTTGATTTTTGTAACTGAATGAAGTTTTTTTTCTAATAAAGTTAAATGAAATTTTCTTTATGATATCGTTTCTATATTTAATGTTTATCCATCTTTGATGAAAAACTCTTGATTAAATTCATACACACCAGGGGTTGAACGTGATGGTAAAAATGGTTTTATTCTCGTGTTGACACGAAGGTTGCACGACTTGAACGGCAAATTCCATTAATTTGTCAACTTTTTGCGGAATTTTTGCAACCTGTGATTACTGGGGAATTTCATTGTCGAAAAGTAAATATTGTAGAAACCATTTTTTGACCACTTTTTTTAAAATTCGCAATATTTCATTCATAATTAGGTAAGTTTCAAGGGTGAATTTTTGGAGAAAACTTAAACTTATCAAGCAATGTTGACTCAAATATTTTTTTAATTCACCGTTATTTCAGTAGATGTAGACTATTTTAGATTTAATTTTAGACACATTTAAAAAACGACATCAAATTAATTTTTTTGATTTGGTAAATTAGGGCCTAAAATAAAAGCTAAAGCGTGAAGTTTATACGAAGTCGAACAAATAGGTTCCACACGCTGATTTACATTACTTTTATTAGATTTGATTTTATATCATTGAATTGGAAATACATTTTTTTTTGTTTGTATAATAATTGAAATGGAAATCGTGAATATGATTATGATGACGAAAGGGAAATGATGTGGAAAAAGATGGAAAAATTTTATTTTTGATTTCAAGGTATGATTGGTTTCGGTTTTTAAAATATCTCGTAAAATCTTATTTTTAGTATTTATGTGATATCTAACGTATTATGGTTGCATATGGGTACAATATATAATATGTATGCACAGAACATTAGCTCTGTGATTTATTTTATTCTCCTTCCACCACACCCGGATGCAATACATACATATGTAATCGACTGTATAAATTCTGTTATTTATTCTAATTTTATATTATTTTTTGCTATGGTATTTCTGGTGGCATTTTCTGTTTGATCAGAATAGCTGCTAGTTTTTTTCCCAAAGTTATATATAAACAAACATAGTAAAAAAAAACTAGAAACTGTAATTTGATTTGCCATAAATATTTATTGTCTAATAAAATGAAAAACTAATTTTTATCTCTATTTCGTATATGATAGATGGCAAACAGCCCAATTTTATAAATATTATGCGCAAAATTGTAAGGGTTCAAAGTATATAAACTATATAGGTACATCAAAATGGCATGGGTTCATAATCATTAAAATGAAATAATAAACTTAATCGATCAATTTGATGAAAAACATAACCTTTATTTGTAAATGTAAATTTATTGCGCCCGCATCGAATTTTTGTTTTGGGATATTTTTATTCAATTAATCGATTTCAAAATATCATATTTTTGTGCTTCTTTTGTATTTAACTGCCCATTAAGAAGTGATGAAAATAATATTGAGAACGTTAAAAGTTGCCTATACATTTATTTACGAGGGTATCAACAATAACAGTTAAATTTTATTATTGCGTGTTATGCTCCCGTAAATATTCAAGCAAAAAAACATATTTATACATTTAATACATTTTCATAATAATATCAAAATAAAATATTCGTATTGAAAAAAAAAGAAAATCTGGAAAACAAGTGTCAAAGCTTGGCGATTCTAATAGAACGGGGGTGTTTTTGTGTATTAAAGGGAGACGGATTATTGCACATTTTTAAAATATATAATTAAAAACATATTTTTCTATTATGGCTGGGTGGACAAATAAATTAATTTAAATTCTATAAAAGTTCACATATTTTTTTAGGTCGATGACTTTAAATGGTTTGCAATCATGATGTAGGACTCTGAGTATAAATTATGTTTATTTATGTAATATATTTGCCTGAAAAATAGGTTGGAATGTATGTTTATTACGTCGAAACAGTATAGAATATAACACGTGTAAAGTAAAAGTAACAATTTAGGTTTTTAAGAAAATTGACTACTGTGTATAGGAAATTGAAAACAGAAAAGCATAATTAAAATATGTCAGTTGATTTTTAAATTTCAGAACCGTTCTCTAAAATTAAACAACCCCAAAATAATTTCGTGAATTATAAACATGGAACGGTATTTTGAAGGCATTATGAGGTAAATGCTTCCCACTCGCTATCTTGAATTTTTAAATTCTAACCGAGTAATGATTTACAAAAGGTTCCAATGACGTGTGATTTAGAGTATTCGAAAATGGGAGACATATGAAAATTTATTCGTTAGAACCCCGATAACCGTTGACAGTAACAGCCTTATCCTCGTTGTCTTCAAAAAAGTATGGTCCAATGATCCGTTCTGAACAAATTGCTCATCAGGTATTGACGATTGGACTGTAATAAATAAACTGACGAATTATTAAAATAGAGTACTTAGTTTGTAAAAATGACAAATAAATGTTTAGGAATCCGCCTTGCCGGACCACCACATTAGCTTTAAATTAGACGTTAAAGTCGAGTAGTAGCTAGATAACTGTAAATAAAAGCCTTTAATGGTCTACCGTTTAAATCAAACAAGGTAAACTGGTTGTTATTCTGAAAACTTACATATTGTGGCCCGTATAAATAATTTATTTTGTAGTATTCGTATAAAACACAATTTTTAATTTTAATTAAATAAGTTTTAATTAATATTTTAAATCAAACCACAAAAACAGGTTACACGGAAATTTATTAATCGACATCAATGAGACATTTTTCTTCGTTTACATAGTTATCGCCCCCTAGGTTATGCCAACATTGCTCGGTAATGGGCAATATCCTCTGATTTAACATTTTCGTGTAAATGGTTTTGGTTTTAAAATTTGTTGTTGCTTAAGTAGAGAAACACAAAGAATTATGTATTTGCTTGCTGCAGGAAATAACTCTCCAATATTGGGATTTTATTACATAACAAAATAAATTTCCAAATCAAACAGAAGCAATGCAATTACTCTCCGAAAAATTAAATAAATCCCCAAATTTTTATTTTTATTTCAAATACTTCAAAACATTATATTCTGGAAAAGGGACATTTAAAATTCCATTTTGCAGGATATTTTAAAATTTAATCTTCCTTTTCCAAAAAATTTAACAGTCAGTCCTTCAAATATTGTTTTAGAATAAAATAACTCTACAACCAAAACCTACACAAATGTTTATACAAGCCGGGGATTATAACTTGGTTGATACCAACACAATATTAGGCCCACTATTCGTGGGGAGGAATCCCAAATTTAAATTTTTTGATTATGTTATATGAATATCGCAGGGATTGTCGCAAGATGCGAATAATAGCCTGAAGTGTCGTGAATCAAATTACGATATGACGTAACAAAAAAAAATTAAAATTTAGATTTCCTCCTCATCGTTGCGAAATGGCGTATACCCCATTTTATTCACGACACTTAAGGTAAATATTCCCCATCAATTACCCCTTGCGACAATCCAATGAATCAAACGAGCAAAATCGATATGACGTAACAAAAAAAAACGACGAGAATGCATTCGAGACACGACCAATTAACGTAGTAGGACTACGTGAAAATGAGATCGATTTACTCGTATATGTAACTTAAAACTAAATACAGGTGCATACAGTCACTAAGTGAATTATTATAAAATGTGCAAACTGTTGTTTGCTCCAATTAACGTGATACTTCAAGGCCACATAGCGAACATGTTTGAAACTTGAGGAATAGTAATATTTAACATTAAAAATATTTATTATTCAAAAACGAAACAATCAATCAAACTCAATCATCACTATAATGTGCAAATATTTATAGGGCTTGGTGATATTTGAGATTTGATCTCGTCATATTTATTTCAGATGTACAATCGTCATAATACCTATTTAATAATAGCTACATCATCATAATACAGATCGTGTTAATAATTGTGTATAAAAGTTCTTGTATCTAAGTGATAAAACATTTTTTATGAATGTTTAGTTAGGCAGGCCTAGGATATTGTGCAATGAAAAATGCAAACACCTTTATGCTTTATCATATGTTGTGTGAAAATGTCAATATCTATTGTAAAGGTAAACCTTTTTTGTATACAATGTGTGTAAAACCAGCAATAATGGTTAGCTATTCAACAAAATTAAAACAATCTGAAGCGGAGAGCAGTCCTACTTTTATGCGTACAACACATCGCGCGCGAACTGCGAATTGCGAATAAATTCCACAATGCGATATTCGTAAATAGGCGCGCATAGAGCATGGCGCGAATTAAATAAACGTCAAATATAATAAAATCTTCCGAAACTTGACGTTTATTAAATTTGCGCCGCGCTCTATGTGCGTCTATTTACGAATATCGCATTGTGGAATTTATTCGCAATTCGCAGTTCGCGCTCGATGTGTTGTACGCCTTACAGCTATAGCATATTAGCATCTATCAAAAGTGATTTGCAAGAAATTCAACTTTAGCAATCCAATTTTTTGCAATTATGTATAATGATTCTTTTATGAAATTAAGCAATAAAATTGAGCAATTAGCAAAAATGGAAGAAATGTAATGTCGTTTTCGATTCACCCAAAAAAAAGCAATCCATTGTCAAAAGAGTGACTTTTATGCTGTTAAACTCAAACAAAAAGCAATCGATTGAGCAACATTTTTTCTCGATTAGAAATATCGATTTTTCGGCAGATTTATGGTGAAAACAGACGTGCGGAAAAACGCTTGCATTTAAATTAGAACACACTACTTTATATGAAATGAAATATACGTAGGATAAGGATATAGTAGGTGTTTTTCCGCAAGTTGCCTCTGCTGCTAACAGATGAGCAGAATTCTGCAAGCAGAAAAAATAGAATACACACGTTTATGCTGGAAACACATGAGCAAAATTCTGTAAGCAGTAAAATTAGAATACACAAGTTTAAATGAATTGAAATACATGTATTCAGCTTGCCATGTAGAATTCTGCTTCATGTCTCTATTTCTAATTTTGCTGCGAATCAGTAGGCTATATTACGTAAAAGATAACAAATCTAGTACAATTTGTATATTTTTTATTTTTTTCAATCAATTTTTTTAATTTGTTGACAGAAAATAAGTTTTGTGTGGCAAGTGCCAAATTGGAGGATAAAAATTAAATAATTTGTGACAAAATAATGCATCATTCATTTAAAAAAATTGTACATTAAAATTAAATATGTATCAGAAAAACGCCACAAAAAAAATTCTGCTTATCAAAAACGACGCTCATGTAGTTCACCCGAATTTCTGCCGGCAGCGATGCTAGCAGAAATTCTGCTCATGTGTTTCCAGCATTATACGGCATGAAATACATGAATTCTGCTTTCCGAGCAGTATTCTGCTTTGTGTCTCTATTTCTAATTCTGCTGCGAATCAGTAGGCTACATTACGTAAAAGATAAAAAATCTAGTACAATTTGTATACTTTTTATTTTCTTCAATGATTTTTTTTAATTTGTTGACAGAAAATTAGTTTTGTGTGGCAAGTGCCAAATTGGAGGATAATAATTAAATAATTTGTGACAAAATAAGGCATCATTCATTTAAAAAAATTGTACATTAAAATTAAATATGTATCAAATAAATACCACAAATTAAAATTCTGCTTGTCAAAAAAGACGCTCATGTAATTCAACCAAATTTCTGCCAGCAGTGCTGCTAGCAGAAATTCTGCTCATGTGTTTCCAGCATATTGTTAATATAGCTGCGAAACGGTAGGCTGTACTACGTAAAAGAAAACAAATCTAGTACGATTTTTCTAAATTTCATTTTTTCAAGGCATTTTTCATTTTTTGTGTTTGTTGACTGAAAACAAACGTCTGTTGACAATATTGCCAAAATGGATTATACAAATTAATCCCTTTGTGACAAAACACGGTTAAATTTATTAAGAAAAATTGTATATTAAAATTAAATACGTGTAAAATAAACGTCAAAAAAACAGTTTTAAGCGGCACATGTGTTTGGTCAAACACACGAACATATAAATAAAAACGGGCGATCCGATTGTATTGTTCGATTCGTAGAGAAATATAGAGTGCTTTTTTAAAGAGGAGTAGAAAGGAATCGAAAACTACATTAATAAACATGAGTATGAGATTGTTGCTCTATGGGGCAATGGCTGGCGATTGAAAATGTAATGACGCCACCATATATTATTGCGTTGAAAAATAAAACAATTAACTTTTGTTTAAATTAATGTAATTCACAAAATGTTTTATTTTAATGCCAAGGTACTTATTATTATTATTATAAAATATATATAAAATTAATTTACTGTCCACCACTTTTATGTAACCACGCGATTAAAAAATTATATATCAAAATTGACTTGCTTGCACAAATGGAAACGAGCGAATGTCAATTTCGGTCTGTGTATTATTACAAAGCGAAATGAAAACGAAGTAGAATTGAAGCGGATGAATAAAAGTTCTTACAAATGAATTGTTTCGTTTTTTTATTGGTGTTTTGGGAAAAACCGGAGCGATGAATAAATAAATTTAATATGCTCGTCGGTTGAGCGGTTGCAGTTGCGTTGCGGTTTTATGTAAGTAAAATGAGTGCGCTGATATCCGTGGATTATTGTAGTGGAACATGAATGTAAGTATAATTTGCATGAGTGAGACGCTACAGCTCTTAAAGCGGAAAATGCTGAATTGTCAAAACAACTGTGCAAAAACCGTTTGTATATTTTGGAGAAATTTTGTAATTTGTCAACCCTTCAAACATTTGGTGTGCAATTCAATACTGGTGAAAATTTACTAATATGTATTAGTGAACGAAATTTTTAAATGCTTTGGATTTAGTGCAGCAGATAAATCATAATATAAAACATATCCAAAGGACATACTCCAAACCTTTTTTGAAACCTTACTAATAATAATCAGTATAAGTATGTGCGGGCGATGCATGGTAATATTTATTGTCGAAAGTCGGATGATGATGTACTAGTAGAATATCTTCTCAATTTTGGATAACTAATAACAAGTAACAATATTAAATAATTTATAGACGTATCATCTTTAAATTAATTTTTTTTCTATTAATTAACTATACGTTTTCTATTTAAATAATTTCAGTCGTTCTAGCATAAATCAATATATACCGATCATTCATATTGAACAAAAAAATGAAAACTGATGGGGTGTTGCAACAGAACAGAAACAAACCTTTCAAAAATATAAATATTTTAGAAACAAACCAATTTAAAATCAGAAATACGCGCCTACTTGGATAAATAGCATTAATACATTATCGAATGTATGTACATAATAGTTATTTACGTCACAAGGGCGGTAAATGAGTTGTTACAGTACGAGTTCGACGTTTATGGACGAGGCGACGAAGGAGCCGAGTCCAGAATTTTGAACGAGTACTGTAACGATCATTTAACGTACGTGTAACGTACAACGTTTTATTTCATACTATATGGGACATTAATTCGATTTTTTCATTTAAAATTAAATTTTAAAGTAGAAACATGAGTTTGAAATTTAGAGAAAATCAATCCAAATGATTTTCAAATTATCAAGTTACCTTAGTTATTTTTTTTTTGTCTGATTTTACAGTCTGCTCTACTGTAATAGCTCGTTTCCCGGACAGTTTTGTTCTCTGACGTAATGATTCATTTCCCGGACTGAAATCAATCACGTAAACATTGATTTTCGGTATAGTATGAAATAAAAGAATGTGTGTACAGTTTGTTCTTTCTCTCTCAGCAAGTGTAATTTAAAAAAATTATAAAACTTAGTAAGCAGAAAAAGCGAAGCAATTAGGGATTTTCCCAAATAGAATTCCAACGCCTACTGACTGGCGGTTAAAAAATTTCGTATGTAGTTTTATATGGTCAAACATGTGTTTGAATGTTTCATTAAATTATTAATTTCGACTAAATTAATTTTAAAATTTGTTATTTATTATTAATCGCAACATACTCATCTTTATTAATCATAAAAAAAAAGTACGGGGACATCCACTAATTTAGACAGGAAACTTGTATTTGTAAACATGATTTTACTTATTTTTGCATGTAAAAATAAAAAAAGTGTAGTCAGCGCTGCCCAAGCGTGGGGACAAATGAACTAAAATCGATTTTGGGAAAATCCCTCATTCAATTTTGGCTAAAAAATCCAAGGTATTAAAGGTAAAAAAGGGGGTAAAAAATTCATTCAAATACTAGGATAATAAAACCAAAATTGTATATATGTAATTTATTTTGGAAATAAAAAAATATGGTTCATTAACGTGTAGACGTATTGGCTAGTTGCAATAATTTGAGCTTAACAATTTTTATATGATATAAAATATAATTATTACACAGGGTGGCTTGTACTTGAATGCTAATCCTTTACGGGGTGATTCCATGATCAATTTTCTATCAATTCGTCTATCTCCAGTATCCACTGAGATACAGAGCTTGAAAGAAACTTTGCTCGAGCCTGTACCAACACTCACAGTTAGGTTAATAGCTTCTATTTGACTCGACTTATATTAGTTCAAGAGCACACGTTTTTGGGTTTGATATTATTTTTTAATCGGTGTATCAGGCCGCCGCGTAGGTCTTTCCACTTCATAGATATTGATATTCAAACGTGCACATTTTTGCAAGTTTCAAAAATTTTCTTTGTTTGATCAAAATTTTTTCTGAGAAAATGTATTATCAACATGTCACTTTTATAATTTTTATTAATGCTCCATATCAATACCTACCAAATCTAAGAATAAACACTTAGCTTAAGCCTTATGATTTCAGATTTATTCTTTACCGAGTGAAAGTGTTGCATTAAAAAAACATTGTTTAATGATTATTATAGATTTTATTATTATAGTAGGTGTTCAAAATGTCCTCCTCTGTTTTGGATGCATTTTAAGGCTCTTTTCTACACTTTACGTGTCACATTAAAATTCCGTAAATGTGCACGTATTTCGGCTGCTACTTCATTAATTTTGTAATTTAAATCTTCTACTATCTTATAGCTCTTTCATTTGACCCCAAATAAAAAAGTCTATCACCGTTAGATCAGGCAATCTGGCGGGATCAGGTAATCTGGTGGTTTCTATAGTGGGAATTTAAGAAATCTTTTATTTGGCGGCCAAAATATCCCAACAGCCCGTAAAATTAATTCGTCATTATCAGCTGATGCGACTTACACTGGATTTGCGTCTGCTCGCTGGTTACAAAACCTTTCTGTTTCTCGAAGGCTCTAAATGCAGACGAAAATGTTCGATCATCATGTAAACGATTAGGAAACTGTCGGTACTATAAACGAGCATTTCTCGAATTTCCTCTGCATAAACCATACACATAAACTATATCTGCGTACTCCTTGCTTGAATAAATCAGCATTGTTCACTAGGTTTAATTTTAATTTTCAAATTTGTGAAAAAAACAGTCAAATCGACTATAGGGAAAACTTATTTTATTTATAAACCAAATTAAAAAGAAAAGGCTGCTTCAGATTTACAGGTTTAAACGTTGGAAAGAATTTTTTTAGGAATTAACGTAGCACGTGAAGTACATAAAATGGCTCTAAAATGCATTCAAAACGGAGGAGCACATTCGATACATGAATTATAATAATAAAATCTACAAAAATAATGAAACAACATTATTGGTCGTATGTAATATTTCTCTGAAAAATTTGATCAAACACAGAAAATTTTTCAAACTCGCAAATATTTCCACGTTTGAATATCAATATCTATGAAGTGGAAAGGCCTACGCGGCGGTCTGATACACCGATTAAAAGATAACTATAATTCCAAAAATGTATGCTCTTGAAGCTAATATACGTCGAGTAAAATATAAGCTATTAACCTAAATGTGAGTGTTGGTACAGGCTCGAGCAAATTTTCTTTAAAGCTCTGTATCTCAGTGGATACTGGAGATAGACCCTCTCGCAGAAACATTTTTTGCTCAAAATTGATCACGGAATCACCCCGTAAAGGATTAGCATTCAAGTACAAGACACCCTGTACAATAATTATATTTTATTATATAAAAATTGTTAAGCTCAAATTATTGCACTAGCCAATACGTCTACACGTTAACGAACCATATTTTTTTATTTCCAAAATAAATTACATATACAATTTTGGTTTTATTATCCTAGTATGTTTGCTCATACAATCACACACTATAGTTTTTATCATGATTCAATAAAAAACAAGGTTAGCGCGAAATATGTAAACAAATGGCTATCCTTTTTTTTGACGTCACCCAATTCTTTTACGTATACATTACAACAACAAATAAAAAAACGAAAAGTAAAAAAAGAATAACTTACATATTTATCGGAGTTGCATGACGTCACGAACACGTGGTTTGAAAAATCGAGCTAACCTGGGATTTATTGAATCATGAGTTTTTATTCGTTGCTTTGAATTTTTTAGCCAAAATTGAATTGCTTCGCTTTTTCTGCTTACTGAGTTTTATAATTGTTTTAAATTACACTTGCTGAGAGAGAAACTGTACACACATTCTTTATATGTACATACTACATACATACATACATTCAACAATGTATTAATGCTATTTATCCAAGTAGGCGCGTATTTCTGTTTTAAATTGGTTTGTTTCTAAAATATTTATATTTTTGAAAGGTTTGTTTCTGTTCTGTTGCAGCACACCATCAGTTTTCATTTTTTTGTTCAATATGAATGATCTGTTGTATATTGGTTTGAGGTTTTAGTTTATTAAAACATATTTTCATATGAGTACCATTGAGGCCTACTATCAAAATACAAGAGGTTTAAAGGCCAAACTTAAAAATGTGAAATTGCAGATTTTAACATCAATTTTTGACATAATTTGTTTAACTGAAATTTTTCTTAATTCATCTATAAGTTCTAAGGAGTTTTTTGATAATCGGTACATACATGAAAAGCTGGATGGCGGAGGAGTTTTGCTGGCATTGGAAAATGGTTTATCTGCAAGTAGAATGGACTTTTTTAATAACTAGACGTTTTTGATACTGTATTGGTTAAAGTTTGTCTGAACAAGTGTGATTCTCTTGTTTTCAGTGTTGTCTATTTTAATATTCGTGTTAAATTTGAGGAATACAAAAAATGTTGCCATGCATTATCGTATCTAATCGTTTCAGAATCTTCTACCTGCAAGTTCATTATAGTTGATGATTTGAATTTATCATGTATACAGTAAGTCATTCAAAATTATGAGCTAAACTGGTAACTTTTGGATTATCTTATTCTGGCATATTATTTGTTCATGTAAAAAATTTTACGAGGGTTGCCTGATTCAACTTTTTTAATTTCGGGGATGAAATCTTGGGATAGCTACACATACTTTTAACTTTAGCTAATATAATTACGTTTTTTTTTTACGATAATCCATTTGTTGGCTATAAACCTTGTATGCGCGATTTCTTCATCCGCTAATTGGCTTTTACCTCCTAACAAAGGACAACACTCTTATTTTCCAACAAATCCGAGATGTCAAACCTTATTGGACTAATAAAAAGTCGCCTCGTTGTAATTTATTTAATATGTTCGACTTTTGGAATATTTCTATGACTGAACAACGGCAATTAATATTTTGAAGGAGTTTTTATTCTTACATTACGAAAAGTTTAATTGGGAGTAATTAGGATTTTCTGATTTCTCCACTGGCACCTCGGTGCCATCAATTATTGCGCGATATAAGGTATTACCTTTCAGCAATTGCCGAAAAATCAATTTCTCGCAACACCACATAGATTTTTTGCGTCTTATTTTTAAATATTTCAGGAATAAGATTTCTGTTTATCATGAAAATATTTGGCATGAAAATATAATCATTATTGTGCCGGTATTTAAACAGTCTGATTAGCAGTTGATCCATTGAGGTCTATTTCAGGATGGATTACTTCAAATTTTGTTTTCACAATCAAGCTTGATAAAAAATTGAAATGTTTTGAGTCGAACCCAGTGAAATAGTGTAATTGGTCATTCAAGATGTTCAACAACCGCATAAATGACCCGGGAAATTAGTAAAGTGGTTTCTGAAAACGAGGTTGCCCAAAATAATAATCCATAATTAATTTTATAGCAATTGCAATGAGGTCGTCAGTTATTTTGATATTTTATGTGCACTGTGTCTACAAGTACTTTCAAATTTTTTTAGCGGGATATTTTTTGATTGGTTATTAAATGAATAAATTTATTAAACTTAACTTAATTAATCATACATTTTAGTATAAAATCCAAATGTCAAATTTAATATATGGGCTTATTGCATCATGAAATTAGAAGAGGAGCATAAGAAAGCCAGAAGCAAAGAATTCATCCGTGTTTGTCTTCGGAATGCTCAAAATATGTACCAAACATCAATAGAAATTGTAATTGACAATGCACCTTGTCATGCTGCCATTTAGGAAGTATTCCAAGAAGTTGAGTTTCTTAAAAATCACCTACTAAGACTCGCAACCTATAGTCCGATGTTAAATGCAATTGAATATGCTTGGTCAAACCTTAAATCTGGAGTCGAAAGGGATTTAACTATTCAAATGCCGTAAATTCTAGCTGATGAAGGCAGATTAAATTTGACTCAAACCGAGTTTCGTCTATTTAAAGTGTCTTGAAACCATCATTCATGAAAACATAACGAACGAGATTACTGTTTCTAATTGTAACCGTCATGTCGGCTATATTCGGGATGGGCTGTGTTGTCTACGCACGGCCGTAGGTGTTTTGCGTGATAACGTTTATAAAATATTGAGATTAATTATTTTAATTTAATATAAATTATCCGCCACAGTTTCTTTACTCACAAATTGAAATTAGAATTGCTCCGATCAAAAGAGGCGATCTTTGGCTGCAGTGCTCTCAAGCATTGTAAATCGTTATTTTGTAGTTTGTAATTTTAATTAAAATTTATGTGGAGTTTAGTTATTTTAATTTAAAATAAATTAATTGCCACAGTTTTTTTATGCACATTTGAACACCAGAATTACTGCGATCAGATGAGGCGTTCTCTCGCTACAGTTGTTCAGGCATTTAAAAAGTACGAAATTAGAGGTTCATGGCGCGGCTTGCCTCGCCGCCTGATGACGTTCTTGCGATAATCTTATGCATGAGGCATGAAGCCTAAGGACCAACCTAAGAAATCATACATGTCAATTAAAGGTAATGTTACAGTTCATGAGTAATTGCCCACGACCACGACCAAAGGCAAATTTTGAAATTGTTTAGTCCCAATTTGAAGTTGTAAAGGTATAGAACTATTATTTCTAGTAGAATTAGGTATACTAGTGGCTATAGCAAATTATGTTGTTAGATATTATCTCTATCTACGATAACTCTAGAAATTGTTCTTTTATTAAGTTTTACATGTTTATTAAATCGGCCATTGATTGTATTGTAATCCAAATTGAAATTATTTAAAATTCCTTAAATAGATTTCAAATGTTGATAACAACGGTAATCGTTCGTAAAACGAACTATTATATGACATATAAAAAGCTTTTTGTAACATAACCGGAAATTATACCCACACATACAACATTTACCCAAAAATAAAAACAGAAAGCACTTTAGAGTTAACTTTGCTTACCAGAGCCTTGAACGAAATTATAACCAAAAAACATTAACAACTTTATTTTTATATACTATATGTACATGCCGGAAATTTCATTTTAATTAATTTTCCGATTTTATTCGTTTGTGATTTGTACAAATTTTCCGTTTATTGGGCAAAATAGAAATTTTCGGTTACTTTTATTATTATTTCAAAAAACAACAAGTATTTTTTTTTTTTTTTGGTACAATAGAAAAAGTTACACAAAAGCACGGTATCGTAGTTTGGTTTATAATTAAATAGTGATTATACATGCAAATTTTTTCATTCTTTTATATAAGATCTACACACATAACTGTTCATAATTTTGATAAACGAAAATTATTAGTTTTATTGAATTTAATTGTTTTGATCACGATACCAAATATTTTACCATAGGTTGAGCAATAAGCACTCGAGCATGTATTTATAAATAATTCTATATCGTTTATAACGTAACACCCATATTTATTTTTCTGGAATTTTCATTATTTACGTTGCTCATAGAATAAATAACATTTGTATCCACTTTATAACGACTCTCCAATTCAATGAGACAGAAGACTGTATATATTTATACGGATATTAACTAAGTTAGAAAAAACAAAAACAACAAAAGACTGACTATAATTTTATCACAATAAATCACAATCCTGAACCTTTTATTTCTCTTTAGTTTTTATTTTCTGCTGCTACGATACTACTCGTAGCTTCTATATAAATTTTAATTTAATGAAATCAGAAAATAGATTAAAAAATACAAAATGAAATATGGAGCACCTAGCTATGTACATATATACTTTTATGTTTTTATTGTGGATAAAGAAGAAATTTATAAGTCCTTTCTTTCACCTTATAAGTTCTCCTATTTTTGACGCCATTATATTAGATTAGAAGATTCTTCATAATTTATATTAATCCCGTAGAACGGTGTGAGTTAAATTTCATTTCAACTTTATCTAAAGCCTAAGATTTAAATTCCTTCATTAGGATTTTTGCCAATTCTGGTTAATATTTATACTATCTAACGTCATAACAAATATTTTGTTTTTTGCCGTAAAAGCTTTGACAGTTTGCCAATTTCTAAACATGAGTAAATGTTAAATAATTCGATTTTTGGTTTAATACAACAAATTACTTCATATACTTGCACGATATATGTACTTGAATACTTAAAAATGTTTAAGGCAGCCAGGTGTAATGTAGGCAGTGAGGCCAAACAAAGTGTGCAAAAACAATTGTTGTAGTTATATAAAAATTAATTAAATTGCATTCTGCGGCAAATCCACTCAACGAGTATTTTGAGCAAAATGTGCAACCCATATTTCTGCTGCAACTGCAATGATTGTTACGCCTCTAAAAATGTATGTAAAATCTTTACTTCTTCTACGACTGCGATGTTCGACGCCTCTAAAAATACCTCCCAGAACCTGTATTTGATGCGAGGCATAATCTACAAAAATTTTGAACAAAAACGTAAAATCTGAACTTCTGCTTCGACTTCCACAAATATTTCGAGCAAAACGGCTCTTGGTTTGATTGAGTTTAGTTCGCTTGAAATCTGATGAGTCGCAGATTTATCAGCTTGTTACCAAATATCTAGGCACGCTTTTGTTATAGTAAAGTTACGATATTTTAATATAAGTTAAGTTACTCAACCAAATTTTTTATTATATTCTTGAAGAAAGTATAGGGACTAACGAGACTTTATATCCCAGTGGGGTTACTAAAGAAAAAACTTAATTGGTTGCACTTTATTAAGCTTATGTTCACCAATATTCGTGTTTTTGTGTTATACCATTATTTTGCTATTGCCAGTATGACTTTGCTATATCCTGAATTCTAAAAAAAACTTTTAAAATGTTTGGGTCGTGACTTCAAAAAGTTTAAGAGCCCATGTACATCGTACATGACTACTAACTTATTATTTTCTTTGTGTTGTTTCGAGGCCATCTTCAAAATACTCAATTTTTAAGAATTGTGGAACTTTTGTAGACCATTTTGGACCTATTGAAACCTTAGATATTCTCCACGTTGCTTAAGAAGAACTTTTTCACGTTTCTTATAGAATATAAAAAAGTGATATGGTCGGAGTCTTCGTTGATTGATTGTTCTTACTTACTACACACTCATTTTCGTAATTAATGCTATTTCCCTCCATATATTTTTCAATAATTGAATCTGGATATTGTTCCATGGCTTTTGGGTTATCCTATTATAAATCATGAGGAGGCTCGCAATTTGTTCAGAACAGTATCAGTTCAATTTATAGGCGTTTATACAGAGCCATTTGTAAATTCGAGTTGTGATGAAAAAAGTAAACTGCTATGATTTAGTAATTTGTCCATCCTTTTGAACAAATCATAATTCGTGACTTTATTATTACATGTCATTGTGTATTTTATATTAAGGGGTTACATTGGTTTTGAAGGGCATAAAAAACATATTTTCTCTAATTTTTTTTAACTTACTAAATTAATTATTTTATTCGAACTTTAACATATGAAAGAACAACATTTCAACTAGGGTTCGCAACCCGGGTATCGAGTACCCGATTACCTGGGTAATTCGTGATTTTTCAACTATTCGAAAACCTGGTATTTTCATAAAATTACCCGGTTCCCCTTTTAACGCAAATTTAATAATATATATATATATATATATATATATATATATATATATATATATATATATATATATATATATATATATATATATATATATATCAGGGACGAGGTGTCCATAGAAGCAAGGGAAGCACTGCTTCCCTTAAAATTTTATATTTTCCAAGAGAAACATTTTTCTATTTTACAAAATAACAATTTAAAACCATTAGAATAATATAACAGTTGCATTCAACCTTTAGAAATGTAAATACTCAAATTAATCCAACTTGAAATAAAAAATCCTATAAGTATGTTCGTTATTCCAATTAGAAATAATCAGAAGTCTAATCTGTTTATTTGCTGCAAAGGTTTTTGAAACTTTATTTGGATTTTTTCTCCAAATTTTTCATTGCTTGCATTTTATTTCACACAATTTCCCCTTAAAAAGAATCATTGATTCTTCTGGTGGGGTATATTATTGCAAAATAAAACCAAATTGGAAAAACAAAACAAACATAATGAGAAAGAAACGATCGAGAAAAAAAGGGATGACTATAGTTTTAATAAAAATAAAACAGGGTGAAGGTAGAAACAAAACAATATTTAAAATTTTTTAAACAAAATACTCTCATGTTTTGTCTTCTCTTTTTTAAACACACTGTTGAATAGAAAAAGTAAACAAGATATATTTGTCCTAGCCTTGCATCTTGTAATGATTTGAAGTTTGTTTTTTTTTGTTTTTGTTATTAACGAAATTATTCATGTTGGATTCATAAGCCGATAGAAGTTTTATTTTGAATTTGAGCGATAACTACACCGTTTATTTCTTGGGTTCAGAGGAAATGATGAATCTCATGATTCAAATAATCGCGGTAATTATATCGAACTTTTTACAATTATTATCGCGGCACAATTCTTCGTTATCGAATCATTTAGAAACATCAAAGGGTGTTTTGGGAATATCGAGCTACATTAAAAACGATTTGATAGCATGTATCACATCGCTAATTAAAAAGCAAATAAAAAAGGAAATCGATTCGTCGAATTTTGCTGGAATTATTTTAGATGACACCTTAGACGTCACCAGAAAATCTCAGCTCGCGGTAGTTCTACGTTATGTAGATGAAATTGGCAATGTACCAGAGAGATTTATAGAATTTATAGATGTTTCTTCCGATCGAAGTGCAGATGGTCTCTCAAAATTTGTAATCGAGTTTTTAAAAAAACATAAAATCGACGAAAAGCTAATTTGTCAAAGTTATGATGGTGCGATAATGTCTGGGAGCTCGAAAGGGCTGCAAACAAAAATTACAGAAATTTATCCATTAGCAATTTATATTCATTGTTTTGCACACAAATTAAATTTGGTTCTCTCTCAGTCGTTTAGTAAAATTGTTGAGTGTAAATCATTTTTTTTTCAAGTTTAAGTGGATTAACTGCCTTTTTTAACCATTCATCGAAACGGAGTTTTGCTTTTGATAAAATTGTTAAACGAAAACTACCTCCAACTTCACCAACAAGTGGGAGTGTAATGGTTCTAATGTTGAAAAGACACTTAGACGATTTACGTGAGCTATTTAATAAAATAGTAGACGAAGATGTTGAGAAATGGGACTGTGAGACAATAAATAACTCTCGTGGATATCTTCTTTTATTGGAAGAAGGTGGGGTTGTTATATTTTGTTCAGAAATATTTCCAGAAGTTGACTTATTGTTTAGTGTGCTTCAGAAAAAATCAAACGATATTTCACATTCTTTAGAAAGTCTTTAGAGAAAATTCATCTAAGACGGTGTAGATCCCGAATTACATGTGAAGCAAAATAATACGTAAGAAACCTTATATCTGAAATTACGGTAAAATCCAGAATGAAATTGAATTTCGGTTTCAGGATTTACAACATATAAAGTTCATAAAATTGGTAGACATTAGTAAATTTTCATCTTTTGAAATTGACTTCCCGCACGATGCATTTAGTTGTCTGAGAAAAACTTATTCTAATTTATTTGATTTTTAAATTTTAGAAACGGACGGAGCTTACTGTTAATCAAAAATTTTAATATATTTTCCTTATTTTTACAATTTATAATATTGCTTCCCCAATGAAAATTGTCACGCTTCGTCACTGATATATATATATATATATATATCATACTAGTGCATTTAAGTCACGAACTTTATTGACGATTTTCCGCGAAAGTGTTGCCATCTATGATGAACTAACATTAGTGATATACAATTAATTTGATGTTTGATTTAGTATGTGAAATAACATTTAAATGATATACAAACGAATTCAAATGAATAATAATTTAATTTTAATAAACAAAATTGTAGCTACCAGCCATTTCATACTAAAACATTATAATCCACTAAACGTCAAATTTGAATTATACATAGCAGTAAAGCACTTAACCTACGCGACATCTATATTAGTAAAATCGTCAATTAAAAATTAAAAAATATTAAAAGCTTCTACTTTACGTACACGAAAAATTGTTCTCAATTAATTTTAAAAAATTTGTGCAATGTACTAATAAGACTAATTTAGCCGTTTATTTCGAAAGTGGAATACGTCAATGTTTTGTCGAAACGAAATAATGAAAGAATAGGAAAACAATAAATGAAAAAACATATAGGATTTTGAATTTTCTTATTTTTTGCACAAGTGTTAGGAATTCATTTTTCTTTATTTGACACTAAATTATTTACCGTTAGAAAGATTATACTGTTATTTATCTATTGTTATCATTAACTTGATTTTTGAAAAAGTGACTTATTCCACTTTTATAATAGACGGCTCAATTAATGAAATATCTTTGTTTTTTTATTTATTTTTCTTAAATAAACTAAAGGAACACGGTTAGCCGGGTACCCCCTCGGGTACTCTGTGAAACTATTCGAGAACCGGATATTGTCGAGTATTTGCAACCCCTAATTTCAACAAAATTTCGTAAATGTTTTATCAAAATATAGTATATTGAAAATTAGCCATTGAGATATGGTTTTCGGTGACCCCTCCGAAGTGGCGATGACCAGGATAATTCACGATTATTTTATCTGAAATCAAAATCCCAATTATTTTCTGTTAGTTTGCTGCTTGTGATGGGAGATTTTTTTTCTTTGATTAAAACGTATTTTACAAGCCAATACATGACCTAGTTTTTACCGAAAATCGTACTGTTTTGCGTACAACTCTGCCAAAAATTCACATTCAATTTTTTTTTTTAATCTTTCGTTCAATCACCAGCTACACTCATCTCCTTACAAAGAATATCTGGTTTTTTTGAGGGTCTAGTACGAAATAGTTTCTGAAAAATTACCCTTGTCGAAGAAGGACGATCTGTTTGGGACGAAATGATTCTTTAAATGGCTTTCCAAATTTCACCTTCAGCTCTGGATAAAAATGGTCAAAAGTTTATAAAAGGTGTTTCTAATAAATGCGGTTCAGTAGCTGCATCCATTTGCACATTGGCTCACATTCAAAGCGATTTACCTTCATTTGTACTACACTTTCTCATCTATAATGTAACCTCTGTCTTAACCAATTTTCATAATAATTCTTAACCGTAGCCTATATAGTCTTCTTTCAGCATCAGCCAAAATTTTGGATTCATCTCTTTATTGAGCATAACCACTATACATATACTCCTGCAACTTATAAAATTAAAAAAAATTCGAAAATAAAAAACCAACTGGAAGAAATTTTACCACAACTCGGAAATTTATTCTATAGATTTATTTAAACTAAAGCGTTGAAAACCAATAAGAGAAAATACCCTAAATACAATGTCGAAAATTTCTCGAAATCGGTTGAATAGTTTCTGAGAGTAGCGCGAAGCAAGAGACAGTCAGAAAGACTAACACCTCAATTTAGGTGTCGTGAAACAAGGCCGAGGTATTAAAGCCCAAAAAAAATTAGGGCTTTTATTCGCAATCAAAATGTATTAGCCCCCTAAATATTTTTCTGACATTTTTTCACTTTTAAAAGTTAAATAAACCCAAAAGATATAAGTTTAAAAGGGAAAAGGGAAATTTAATTTTAAAATTAGAATGAAAATCTCCATTTTCCAGAATATGTTAAAAATAAATCTTTTTAAAACATTCCAGAAAATGGAGATGCCCCTTCTAATTTTATAATTAATTAACCGTTTTCCAGAATAAGGCTGAAATTGATATTTTTGCATTTCATCCATTTTGTCAAAAAATTACCAGTTGCAAAATGTGAGGAACGTGTTGATTTTGGTTATAATTTTATAATACTCTATTCATTGTTGGGTATCTATGTGATTTTTCGTTATTTCTAAATGGTTAAAACCAGGGATGGGTCGTAGTTTTTTATACGTGTATTATACAAGTAAAATACACGTATAATACGGTAACGTAAAAAATGGAAGGGTCGTAGTTTTCTACACGAGTATAATACACGTAAAATACACGTATAATAAGTAACGTAAAAAATAAATATAACATCTTGGCTTAATATTTTTTGATATTTATTGCTGTTCACTTGTTTAGTCAGTATACAATTACAAATGTATTATGTTAAAATTAAATAAAAAAATAACAAAATAAATAGGAACTCTTCATTATTCAATAAAATAATTTTAAAAAAAATTACTAAAAATCACATTTATTTAATTGTATTATCTATTATCTAAGTTCACGCCAGTAGGCATGAGTCGGGCGCCCCGCCATCGTCTTTTCACTACACAATTTATTGCACAACACAAGTATTCGTATTTGACTTTAGTTTAAATAAATTATTCGCTTATTTTAGATTATGGTGCGACTGAATGAAACAATTTTAAAGGTTATGAAGAAAAAATCCAAATCTGACATTTGTTGTTGCTAGCAGCTCCTCTTAATTCTGCATATGTAATTTCAGTGGATTTTTATAGTAAACTTTTCTACGTTTTCTACTGGTTTGCTACATAAAATACACATTTTCTACACGTAACGTAGAAAATTCTTTTTTCGTTACATGACCCATCGCTGGTTAAAACTCTTATAAAAAGTTATTCTAACAATCAATGGTTTCCGTCCTTTAACATGGTTTCAATCTAACACGGTTTCCGTTTCCTGTGGAACCTCTAATAAAATGTCTGGAGTTAAATGCATTTTTTAACTTAAATTCATTGTTTTTAAAATAATTTTTCGGAAACTCTTTTAACACTAATTTCTAGTCTCATTAACATGGTTTCACATAACTGAACGGAATCTAACTATCGTGTTTTAGAAGGGAAACATGTAGGATGTCGTTTCTTAAAAATGTCGGATCTTATTTATCTTTACAAAGGTGAAAAACGTTATTTCACGACACTTTGTAGTAGTAGAGAAGAAGATGAGGCACAATACAATTTATATACTGCCTGGCATCAGCCTGAACAGGATGACTTGACTCTAGTTTATTTTCAGGAACGTGGTCAAACTTAGATATGAAATTCTTATCAGAAATTAGATATTGTGCAACAGCAATTATCGAGCCCAAACCTGTTGGTTACCTGTGAGACAAGTCAGTTTCTAAGTTTTGCAAGAGTTATTACCGAGAGTTTTAGTATTAGCGAAGAAATGCTGAGTGGGGAACTTTCGAGTTTGGGGAATCTTCAAAATTCGGAATAAACTTGGATTTTTTAATAAACGCATTAGCACGAAAGCAACACTAAAACAACAAGAAAATAATTCAATATCGTTGAGAAAAGTAATTTTAGCAACCCTCAAGCATATTCCGATTTTTGAGCGGGATCTTACTTCTGGATCATTAAATTGAAAACTCGAATATAACTTTTTAAATAATTTTGAAAGTCTTGTTTCGATAATCGATGCGTTCGGGTAAAGTGTGATTTCTTCGTTCCAACATATGGTCTTAAGCTATAAAAAGAGCTGTTCCATGCTCTTTTATTTAATATATGGATTGAGTATTTCCTCTTACTTCATCACCGTAGTTTCTGCTTATTGCTTCGCAATTATTGTCATTACATTCGGAAATTTTTTTTTTGTTCCAATTTGTGGAAGAATTCCCATAACTCCTTGTTTTTGGGCCCATGTTTGCTCGTTTGAGCATTTTTATGTTATGTAATTTTATGTTAATTTATATTGTTCCTTTTTACATTGCATCTTATTAATGAGCTTAAGTTCACAAAAACTATACAAATTCTAAAGTCGGTTTAGAACAATCTAATTTGGTTGATTTTAAATCTGGGTCGTGAAGAGGAATTTTCAGATTTAGACTTTTCAAATTTTGTTGCAGAACTACAAATTCTAGATTTACAAACCGATGTCCGATGTCGTCGACGAAATTGCTTGTTAAAAGGGACTTCGGGCCCATAATATGTTTTGAATTATGTGAGACATATTTTCTTTGACCAGTAAGTATGCAGCGATCAATGTAAATTCGTTCCAAATTATTCAAAGATATTTTAGAAATGGCGATATTTCTAGTAAAGCATGTCGGGGATGACATACTATTACCACGGCCAACGATACAGCGCACTTAGGATGAATTTTTGAATTTGAGCATTAAATTATGTATTTGCCAAGATTTAAACATAGCAATCACTATCCAATCCTATATCAAAGTGGCGAAAATGCAAGAAAATTAAAAAAAACGTTTTTCAGATTTCCTTTTGCTTATTGCTAACTAAGTAGCTGTAACCAATTCCTATCTGAATGCATGTCATAAACTCTCAAGAATTACTGCCGAATTTTAGAGACATATGAGAATAAATTTTCGAAACAAAAATCATTAGCAGTAAATCGTTGCCTACCTTCGCACTTTCGCGGCTAAATATATTTAGGACTTTAAGTAATAAATTAATTATTACTAATTTATTAGAGAACAAACAAATACTATTATCACACAACCGGAAACCAACCAAGCACCCATCAAATAATTAACTGTGCCCTATTCAGCTAACTTAAATAATTAAAATAATTAATTAAAATAAATTAATTGTTTATTTTAGTTTTAATTCTATTTACTTCTTTAGAGTGAAATAATTTTTATTTTTATTTGTTTAGTTTCCATAAGATCGATTTCTCGATTACGAGTAATCATCTTCCGTTATCGAACTACATATACTGAGAAAATAATTTCATTTCCACGTTTATATATCTTATAAACATCTCTACGTCATAGTTATAATTAGGTCGTTCACTTTATTTGCTGTAAATTTCTGTTTTTTTCTATATTTATAAATCTTCAGTTCCTCCATATGGTATTTAGCATCACCTTTCCACATTTTATGTAGAATTTCCCTGTTAGAATTCATATCTATGTGCGTATAACAGTTTCAAATGATGATGAGTTGAATTGAGTAAACAGAAAATTTGATTCTGTATACATTTTACCGATATCTCTTATGTATTCTTTATACCTTTGAACAAATGATCTTTCAGTTTGCCCAGCATAAAAAAAAAAATGATTTTCTCAGAATAGTTCAATTATACTAAAAATTTAATGAAGATTTGTTTTATTTTAATTAATTATTTACACGTGACACGATACTAAAGATTCCTCGAGTCTTCATCGAGAGACAAAAATATATTCGTTTTATGTATGTACAAAATGTACATACAATTGAGTTCTCACAGTAATTGAGAAGATTTTTATATTTCTATAGAGCGCATACTCGAAAGTATGTATGTATACGTAAATAAATTCGACTTACCGCGTCTACTAAGACTTTTGGAAACTTACTTATTCTTATTGTGGGATCAAGCTCATGAACACAACAATGTCTAAGCCGTGCCTAAGACAAATCGATAGTAAAGATGTATTACCGTGTATCTAATTTGATGGTATTTTTTGGTAGAAACGATGTGAACGCCCCTTACTCGTTGGTATAAATACCACATATACTGCCCTCCATAGGGAAAATACCATCTCCTCCAGCAGACTCAAATGGTTTAAAAGAGCCAATGGCCCATCTTACTTTACTGGGAGTAAAAATCACCATAGGAGACTTCTTGAGATTCCGTCGCTATTCCACTAGTCCGGAAAATGGTTTTCTAAAAATACCCTCATTGTTTCTTTCTAGTTCTGAGTGAAACTCCCAACTGCCTTGTGGAGCAGTCCTACACAATTGGAATCATCTCTAGACAAAACTTTTTGGAGTCGCGCTGCAGAAGGCAATTCATCGATTCCTTCACAGAAACTCCTCCAAGTTGCCCTTTTGGATCTCCTTAGTTCGAGATTATAGTCAGTCAAGGCTAACTCGTTCTCGCTTCATTTTTAGGTGCGTTTCGCCTTATTAAATGACTTCCCCGATTTTCTCCTTAGTTTTTCGAGCGCCCCTTTCCATCTAGGAACCATGATTGTGGATACTATTCGCTCCACAAGACCGCTATTTCCAAACGCTGGGTGTATGGAGTTGTGCGACTGATTCGAGCAATACTTCAATCCCTCTGAGACACTATATTCCCCATATTCGAGGGCATTTCTGATCCGAGAAGTGCTGACTCTAATTCCCTGCCTCTGCATGATACCGGCCGCTACGCCAATTTTAATGTGCATGTGATCGGATAAAGAGGGCTCTTTAGATACATGACAATTGCTTACTAAAGAACTTAAATGCTAGTTTACAAGCATCAAATTTAAGACCTCTTGCCTAATCGCTTTTCTGAAAGTAGTGTTTTCCCCTATTTATAATGTCCAGATTATTAGCCACCAAAAAATTAAAGAGGTATTCACCTCTCTTGTTGATATCACTTACGCCAAATCATATGGTTGCGCATTTAAAAAATGATCGCAAGCAGTGTGTGTTGGTGTTTGATCGGAATATAGTAAAAGCGCGAAGAAATATGATCGAAAAAATTAGAAAATCTACATACAAGTTGATTTTTAAGGCTTAATTAAAATTAAAGGCAGAAAAAGATTTTTGTCTGTTTGTTTGTCCCCTGTATAATATTTGAATGTAATCTGTGCTCGAAACGCATCAAACTGAAAACTGACTGAATTGCCCTATGTTGTCACAATTTTTTTTTAAATATTATAAAATTAACAATTTTTTTGTTTCTTTTTTATTCTTCCAGGAAACGTATTCGTAATAGCAGCAATACTTTTGGAACGTAATTTACAAAGTGTAGCGAATTATTTAATATTATCGTTAGCGGTTGCCGACTTATTAGTAGCATGTTTAGTTATGCCATTGGGAGCTGTTTACGAAGTGTCACAAGAATGGCGGCTAGGTCCTGAATTGTGTGACATGTGGACATCGAGTGATGTTTTATGTTGTACAGCATCAATATTACATTTAGTTTGTATTGCATTAGATAGGTAAATAAATAATAATTTCGAAAAACATCTCTAATTACTTAAATAAACATTTTTTTTTATCCATTCTAGATATTGGGCCGTAACAAATATAGATTATGTCCATCAGAGGACAGCCCGTCGTATTGGCCTAATGATATTAGTTGTATGGGCATTATCGTTTTTAGTATCAATAGCACCATTATTGGGATGGAAAGATCCAAATTGGGATCTACGATTAGATAATTTACAATGCATTGTGTCCCAGGATTTAGGATATCAAATATTTGCGACAACATCAAGTTTTTATTTCCCATTACTCGTTATTCTTGTTTTGTATTGGCGGATTTATCAAACCGCACGGAAAAGAATTAGAAGACGACAGCAGGTAAATTTTAATTTATATGCATCTAGTTTTTTTTTTTTTTTAATCCCAAAAATATTTATTTTAATTTCATTCATTGAACCATTTATCAATAATTTATTTATTTATCAAATTTACTTTTCGCTTTGGTTGCAAATAATGAAATATTATTTTTCGGTTTTTATTTTCAAAATTGAGCTTGTTTTTGCCTGCCACTTTAACCTTTTAATTTATTTTTTTGTTTGTTTTTTTGAGTTTACCAAACGAAAGAAAAGCTTTTGAATTATACTTTCAAAAAAGAACAGGAGCAAAAATGGGGAAAAATTGGAATCATTTAATGTAGCGAAATATTTTTCATAATTTCATTCTTGTACACAAAACACAAATATATGATTTGCGTTGGGTTCGAATCGCATGGTATATTTATACGACAAAAAATCTTTAGCGTTTGCGGAAATAAACTGTATTTAAGCGTCAAGCGCAGTTAAAAATTTATCGAGCAACATATAATTACACACTTACATTTTGGAAACAAAATGGGATGGTCATACATATGAAACGGTCTGATACATAATGGATTGCTCATCCGAAAAGTAATATAAAATTCTATTAAAAATTTTTTTGTAGCACATACTAAAAAATAACCCCAAAGCGACCATAAACCATAAAAATTGATGATATACATTTTAGAGATTGTTATCTTGCCTCTTTTTTGTAACAGAACAGAGTCTACGTATACCTTTGGCTACAAAATCATATTAATCACATTTGTAAAACGTAAAAAACTATGAAACAATATATTTAATCCTTACCACATCATAGTCTCCTCTTTACTATCGGATGTTATCGGATCGCAAAAAGTATCCTTAATGCTCTAAGGTGAAAGCATAGATTAAAACGATTTTTTTATTTATTAAAATGGCCAAACTACATAAAAATGACCGGACATAGAAAGTGTAATTACATAACAAATGTTGGGGTCAAAATGGTTAAATTTTCACCATCTGGTTTTACCCAACTACTCTAATTTAACATAACTTTGACAAATTAAAATTGAACTATACAAAACTTTTAATAAAGGATTCAATCCAAGTCCCTAAAATATTTATAAATTGTTTTACTACACATGTACAATACATATATACAAAAAATATATTGAGGAAAAAAAGGATACACCGGTACTGCCTACGTGTCTTAAATGCAAAATAAAAATAAAAAAAAAACATCTTCCAATTTTATTATTCCTGATTTATATCGAATGACGAATAAAAATAACGAAACCAAAAAATCAAAGTTCATTTAATTTGAATTCTATCGCCTGGAATAAAAGTACAAAGCCCAAATATATTTACGGATATTTAAATTTCAATTTATACTTGGAAAAAAGGAGGAATTGGAATTTTCAACTTTTTCTATGTCTGTTTTTCAGTTGAACAAATTACATAAATTTTTCTCTTGTTACTGATAAGACGTGTATATACCTACATATATACGAGTACGAACTAAAGAATAATAAAGCAAAAAAGGTAAAAATAAACATAAACCGGAAACAAATGATTAATTTTCATTATTTTCCACCACTAGGAACACCATTTCACAGGTAATTTAGAAAATAATTGATGTAGCTCGAAAAAAGTACATAGTTTATAAATGGTCAGTTGAAACAATACATAATTATTAGAAATTTTAATAAACACACGCACCTATCACCGCTAATCATCTAAGTTGGTATAATAAGTAAAAAAACAAAACTTTTACATTATACCAAAACAAGTTCGCAAAACAAAAAGTTACATGAAATTTTTCCCCATTTTTGCATTTTTCTTCATTTAGTTTTTATTTCTTTTCATTACATTTAATTTAAAAATGAAAAATTTATATTGTACATACATAACAACAAAAAAAAGCCAAAATAAAAAAAAACATTCCTAGCCTCACAAAAGTAAAACAAAATTTCCAATTTTTTTTTTCCTTATCATCTTCACCTTATCAAGAGAAAACTTTTAAAAAAAGCAACAACTACCAAACTTTTGCTAAAACAAAAAGTGAGAAATAACTAAACAAAATTTTTTTCTTTTCTTTTTCTTTTCAAAAAAAAAAAAAAAATATTAAAATAAAACTTTTCTTATTTGTGTATTTTATTTTATTTTATTTTTTTTTTTTTTGTTCATCCTGGAATTTTTATTTTTGTTTCCTTTTTTTTTATGTTATTTAATTTTCTACCGATAATTATTTTAATTATATGCAAAAATTAAATTAAACCATAACTAACAGGGTAAATCGATAGTTCAATTAATGCCAAAAGTTCCTTTTGTAAGTAAAAATAAATTATAAGAAAACGAACTTTTCTAAAATTTTTTTCATTTTTCTTTAATTATTTTTACATTTTGATGTGATTTTTTCTTGTATCCAAGTTTCCCACCGTAAATATTTATTTTATCAATTGAGCTTCAATGTGTGATTTTTAATTATATTAATTATGTAATAACAATCTGTAATAACGAATCAATCGATATAGTATTTACGCTGTTAATTTCCAATATTTCTGAATTGAATAGGACTTATATATCACACACAAAAACCAAAATGACAACAACAACAAAATTAATAGCAAAACGGAAAATATAGGCTTGTAATCAACGATAAGGTCCCTTCGATATTATAATGGTGTTGAATTACTAAAAGAAATCCTATTTATTGACTGACAGTTTATGAAATGAATATGTTTTGCTTTGTGTGCTGATAAACATTATAGGAAAATTTATTATCTCTTATCGAATTTATTTCGCTCTAATTAACTATTACAATCTATTGTATAGTACTATGTCATTATCAAAGAACTAAAAATAGTAAATATTAAATTCTTTACAAATAACACAAAATATCCAATGAAAAATAATTATGAAGAAAAAAGATTTTGATTAATTAAGGTAGCAAAATCTCCAACACATAAATTACACCAACATAAAATATATGTCCCCTTTTCACCTCAGGTCAAAGAATTTACAATACAATTCTCATTCCCAGTTTTAATTGAAATTTTCTCTTTAAACTTTCTTAATTATTATTTAAAATATACTTTTGTTTTACAATCTTGTCGTTTTAGCTTATTTGACCATTTTAACCTTTTCTTTTCTCTTATAAATTACTGTATTTATTGTTGCTGATAAATTTGTTTTGCCTTTGAAAGAGCCAGGCTTACTTTACCTTATTTCCATTACAACATAAGATAATTAAAAATCGAACAATGAACATAAGAAAATAAAAGCAAAGTAACCAGGATTTAGATAAACGAGGCAGCTGTGTAAAAAACAAATGACATTTAAGCAGTGGAAAAAATGGAACAATACCCACCAATATTATGATATCTTGATTCAACCGAGTGCTTTGATCAATTTTTGCTGTAAGCCTTTGTTTTTTTTTTTGCGTTTTATGTTTAAAATGTTGCCCTTCATATACTAGGGTTGACATTCTTATTTTTAAATTAATTAATTTTGGTTTTTTGTAAAAATATGCAAAAATTTTACCGAAGTGAAATTCTTCGCCCAAATATCATAAAATGTAGATGAATTTTCTAAGTATTGTAATTAAACAAAATTTTTTGCAATTAAGGCTTTAGTTTGAAACATACACCCAGAAAAATAATCCTTAAAAATTAAGAATTTTCACATTAATCTTAAGATATTATTGCTATAAATTTTGCGCATAGGAATTTATTTTTTATTTTCAAGGAAGATAAATCACTGTTTCAAAATATTTAAAATTCTTAAAATTTAAACAAAACAAAAAATCAAAAGGGGATCAAAAAATATAAATCACATGTAAATCAATAGAAGTTTTCCAGGATACTTTGATTTTACACCAATTGTTTCCAATTTTTTTTTATATGTAGTTTACGATCCGCGATAGATCCGCAACCGCGAATTCTATAATCGACGTGAATATCAATTTTCGTTATTTCTGATAACCGCATTCCTTTATTCAGAAGGATTAAAAATCTTTAAACTAAAAGTAATTTCCTTACTAAAAGTATTTTCCTGTTTTGTGTGACTTAATTGTGAAAAGCAACAATTATATGTGAAGTCCCTTTTCTACAAATAAATAAATCTTCGTCCAATACCACTTCAATTTGGAAAATAGTATATTGTGTAACGTGTAGGAAAAACGATATATTCCCGGACGAGTATGGAAGTTGCTGGGACGAGGCGTCAGCCGAGTTCCAGCAACCATAAGAGTCCGGGAATTATAGTTTTTCCACGAGTTGCACATACGATTTTTTCTCTAATCGGCAGTATATCAGATTATCCATTTTATTCATTATATTCTTTAAAATACGCAAACTTTTCCAATTTATATTTTCAATAGATTTCACTATCAAAGTTACCTTAGAATTATAACAATCGCGTGCGATTATACATTATGGGCCAGATACTCGATACTCAGATAAGCAGATAAGCAGTTAATTTTTGCGAATTTGCTAGAAATGTTATACACTATAATTTAGTAACCCAATTTGTTTCTGAATTTTAGAAAATGAGATACTTTAACGCACTTTATCGTTTGTGCTGAATACAAAAATATATTTTACTTTGCTAAAATAATCGAGTAGCTTACGCCAGCAAATTTTCGATTAGCAAATCCGCCATATTTATCGATTTGCGAATTGCTAGAGTATCGTGTATCTGGCCCAATATCATGTATTTCTTAAAAACAGATGATAATCAGTACTAGAAAGTATTCTCTGCCTAGGCAAGGAATACTTTCCAGTACTGTTTTTAGTAAGTTGCCTAGCAACGATGTAGTGTCGGGGATTACTTCATTTTGCTGACAGATAACAAACCAGAAAACTGACGTATTTTATCCGATTTGAGAAAAAGTCATTTGTTTGTGAACGGTTAGAAAATTGTAGCGCCATTTTAATAGACAAAGTCAGGGAAATATTTAACCGAGATATTATATTTCTAGCATATTTTTTGTGATTTTGATGTTCAGCTTCTAACCGAAAACACTAAAGAAATTTAATTGGACCGCATTTCCTAATACAGTGGTAGACATTCGTATAAACGCACTATGTTTTTTGAATATAGTTCTAAGAGTAAAGTGTTTTGATTTTTTCCAAGTAGTCTAAATTATGTCTATCATCTTAAATCATGTGGACATTCGGGTGGACATTCGTATAAACGCACTTCTGATAATGTACTAAAATAAAAACCAAAATTAGCAACTTTTCGTATATTATTTTATTTAATATTTGGTCTGGCCCCGACCTTTCTGAATAACTTTGAAAATTCGAATAGTCATTGAATTTGTTAAATTTTTGAGGGTTTTCGGATCAATTGTGGCCCAACATTCACGGATGGCACTTTTCAAATCTTTAATTGAATTATATTGCTGTTCATTTCCATAAACTTTTCGGGGAAGGCCCTCTAAAGGTTTTCGATAGGATTGCAATCAGGACTGCAAGCTGGCCATTCAAGAAAAGGAATGTTTTTCTCGAGAAACCACGGTGTGGTCTCCTTCGAAGTATGGATCGAGGCATTGTCTTGTTTAAAATTATAATTTTTGTTGATGTTATTATCCAGATAATTTATCAAGACGTCTTCCAAAAGTTTCACGTACATACGGAAGTTCATTCGTGTCGTTATAAAGCAGATGGGAAGCTCCTCGTTATAAGAAAATGCTCCGCATACCATAACACACCGCCACAAAATTACGCTTCGACCTAACGACGCCATGTTCCTCCAAATTATGCCAGTAGCAACTGTAGCAGTCGGGAAAATCCAGATTAATTTTTTTTCCGTAAGAAAAAATCACACTCTGCCAATCCGTTATCGACGACATGTATTTACGAGCAAATTTAAGCGGATTATTCGTATGCATGGCCGTTAAAAGTGGTTTAATCCAAAATTTTGTCCATTTTATGTTCGGTGAACTATTAAAAATACGGGAAATGTGTCGGGGTCGTCACAGGAAGATCCAATGGCCTGCATGATAGACGGTTTCGTGTATAGCTTCTTTGGGGATTTAACTTTCTGGCGAGCTGAGATCTTGGATAGGCAATAGTCCTGATTGCAATCCTATCGAAAATCTTTAGAGGGCCTTCCTCGAAAAGTTTATGGAATTGAACAGCAATATAATTCAATTAAAGATTTGAAAAGTGCCATCCGTGAATGTTGGGCCACAATTGATCCGAAAACCCTCAAAAATTTAACAAATTCAATGCCTACTCGAATTTTCGAAGTTATTCAGAAAGGTCGGGGCCAGACCAAATATTAAATAAAATAATATACGAAAAATTGCTAATTTTGGTTTTTATTTTAGTACATTATCAGAAGTGCGTTTATACGAATGACCACCTGAAATTTAGATTTTTCAATTTATTAAAGTAAAACATTAAAATTTTTACTAATGGTTTATCTTATCAACAGATTTAAGATGATAGACATAATTTAGACTACTTTACTCTTAGAACTATATTCAAAAAACATAGTGCGTTTATACGAATGTCTACCACTGTAATACCGGGTAGTGAACAAGGAAGTGATGTTTTGGTTTGAGAGTATCACCGAATTCTTGTATTGTTCGTGGTGCAACATAATTTTCCAATTGGGTTAAGTTTGTTTTGTTAAATGAACCCAGTAGGACTAAATCTATTAATCTACACATATTAAAAGAAATTCATACACTTCATCATATTCAGGAATTTCACTTCCAATAATTAGGGGCAAATAGTGGAAAAAAAAGTCCAAATTTGTTTGGCCGTCATTTTGAAATTACCTGATTTTATCTATTCAATGCTATGGCTGGAGTTTCCAATGTAAATTTCCCCATAATTGAACATTTGCTTACTAAAGTGAAAAGTTTTCAATGAAAATTTTTTTTTGTTATAAATAAAACTCCAGGAACCAAGGAACCATAAACATTAAACTGTACCACTTACGGCATCTCAAGATTTAACCCAGGTCTTTTTTTTTAACGCATCACATTTTGGAACGCGTGATCCTTGTACCATCGGGCCAGTGGATTAGGTAAGTTTGAAATGTTCACTAATATCCCCCCGTTAGGCCAGCTACTGTGCGTTTATAGAAGCCGAGCAATGGATGTCCTAAAAACAGGTATGGGTAAAAATCACCCAGTGTGTCTCTTACGTTAGAAAAACGTCTCATTTAAAAAATTATTTTTGTTAAATATTGTGTGTTTGTATTAAACTTATATAATTTTTGTCTATTTGAAATAAAATATGTATATACAGAGAAACCTCACTACAATGGACATCGACCGGACCATAAAAGTTGTCCATTGAAGTGAGGTGTCCCTTGAACTGAGGACTTGTGATTTCTTTTTTTATAAAAATTTTATTTGGATTCTATTTCTTATCCGATTTTAATGAAATTCAGCATTCCCAATGGAAATGGGATTCTTAAATAATTTTTAGATAATGTTCTGGAATATGACCAGATAGGAAGAAACTTGGCCATTTCTTATCCGATTTTGATGAAATTATCAAATGATTTTCAGATAAAAGTCTGGAATATGGCCAATTAGGATGGAACTTGGCCATTTCTTATCCGATTTTATTAAATTCAGCATGTGCAATGGAAATGGGATTCTCAAATCATTTTAGAAGAAGTTCTGGAATATGGCAAATTAGGATGGAACTGGGCCATTTCTTATCTAATCTTGATGAAATTCATCATGCGCGATGGAAATGGGATTCTCAAATGATCTTTAGACGAAGTTCTTGAATTTGGCAAATTAGCAAGGAACATTGCCATTTCTTATCCAATTTTGATCAAATTCAGCATGTAGAGAATCCCATTGCCATCGTGCATGCCGAATTTTATCAAAATTGAAAAGAGAAATAGCCAAGTTTCATCCTAATTTGTCATATTCCAGAACATTGTCTAAAAACGATTTAAGAATCCCATTCCCATCGTACGCGCTGAATTTCACCAAAATCGAATAAGAAATAGCCAAGTTTCTTAATAATTGGCCATATTCCAGAACTTCGTCTAAAATTCGTTTAAGAATCCCGTTTCCAACGCGCATGCTGAATTTCATCAAGATTAGATAAGAAATGGCCCTGTTCCATCCTAATTGGCCATATTCCAGACTTTTATCTGAAAATCATTTGAGAATTTCATCAAAATCGGATAAGGAATGGCCAAGATTCTTCCTAACTGGCCATATTTCAAAACTTCTAAAAGTCATTTAAGAATCCCAGTTCCTTTGGGAATGCTGAATTTCATTAAAATCGGATAAGAAATAGAATCCAAATAAAATTTTTATAAAAAAAAAAATCACAAGTCCTCAGTTCAAGGGGCACCTCACTTCAATGGACAACTTTTATGGTCCGGTCGATGTCCATTGTATTGAGGTTTCTCTGTATATATATATTTTAGTTCAACTAGACAAAAATTATATAAGTTTAACATAAACACACAATATTTAACAAAGGCGAATTTTTTTAATGAGCACGTTTTTCTGACGTAGGAGACACACTGGGTGATTTTTACCGTACCTGTTTTTATAACTCGCACTGCTCGACTTCTATAAACGCACTGTAGCTGGCCTAACGGGACATACTGGTGGGCATCTCAAACTTCCCTAATCATCTGGCCCGATGGTTGAAGGACCACGCAATCCAAAATGGCACGCATTAAAAAAAAGACCTGGGTGATAAAAATATAAGCATTTAAAAAAAAACGATTTTTAAAAAAAGTTCCGTTAGTTTTTGATAAATATTTGTGCACCTTTATTTTATCACAACAAAATTTATTTTATCGCAACAAAACCATCATTTAAACTAAGTCCTTTATTTCTCTGGCTGGACGCAGTTGCAAATTTACTAGGTCATAAGTGGATATTGTTGGTTCAAGAGACGTGGAAATCAACGTAAAATCAACCGAATATTAAGCACTTCACATTCACATCAGGAATCATTTGTTAAAAATTTCAAGCCGAATTTTGTTACCCTCTGTGTCATAAAACTCCGAAGTATTACTACTGAGAGTATCAAAGAGAATAAAATTATAAAAAAAAAACATTTAGTAAACCAACTTCCCCTGCGGATTGAAAGATTTTCATTTCGCGTCGTAATATTTTCCAATATTGCAACCTCAAAACAACAAATTTAGAAATTATTGGTACTCATTATGTATAATTTGCTCATTTGCGTTTTACTAATTTTGAATGTTTGCCATTTTACAACAACAAGGGGATGTATTAATGCTTTTATTAATACTTTTTTCTATTTTATTTTGTAAATTATTTTAAATAAAAATAAGCTACAAATAAATTTTGGCAGGATTTATGCTGGAAACACATGAGCAGAATTTCTGCTAACACATATGAGCGTCCTTTTAATTAAGCAGAATTTTTTTTTTGTGGCATATATTTGATACATATTTAATTTTAATGTACAAATTTTTTTAATAAATCATGCCTTATTTTGTCACAATTTAATTAATTTTTATCCTCCATTTTGACACTTATCACAAAAAACTTATTTTCTGTCAACAAATTAAAAAAATTGATTAAGAAAAATAAAAAGTATACAAATTGTACTAGATCTATTATCTTTTACGTAATGTAGCCTACTGATTCGCATCAAAATTAGAAATAGAGAAAACTTGCAGAATTCTGTGTGGCAAGCAGAATCTATGTATTTTATTCCATATAAACTAGTGTTTTCTAATTTCGATGCTTGCAGAATTCTGCACATCTGTTTCCAGCATTATGAAGACATTTATTTGGAAATAAATAGTACAAAATTTTGAATTGTGATCGACATACATATAATGGAGGATTTTTTGTTCGCAATAACAAATATTATCAATCAAATTGATTTAAAACAAATTCTGCTGAGGAAACCCGGTTGACAATTAAATGTTACCACAATAATAGGATTGGCACACAATAACAAAAAATGGCGTAATATCGCATATCACCTAGAAACCTAAATTCCATAAAGAAAAACTCTATGCCCAATCATTAAAGCGCAAAGGCAAACTAAAATGTTAGTGAAAGGAATTTATTTGTGATGCTTTAACATAAATATATTGAGTGAATGTTTATTTCGAGATGGTTGCTCAGTTTATACCAATTTAATAAAGAAAAAATCAACGATATTCGGCTAACTTCATTTCAAAGTGCGGAGTAATACTTCCGAGTTTTACGACACAGAAGGCAACAAAATTCGGCATAAAGGTTTATGCATTACTGTATCACTGTCTACTTAAATTCAAGGACGTGGGTGTTATGGTAAGGCTGTAGAAGGTCAAAATATAAATAGATTGATTGGTTCAACTATACAAAAAAGAATTTCTTGAAAAACGCTAAGTTACCAAAATTGCATCTCTCTGGGTGTAAAGTTCATATCGGACCAGAAATGTATCCAGACAAACTCAATCAAAGCCAATTTCAATACAAATACCAAATGTGGCACTATATGTAAACAACTAACTCTACCTTTTTATTTCACCTATCAGATTATACCGAATAGTTCCTTCAATACAATAATTTAAATTTGTAATGGGTTTACATTTTGTGGAAGTGTCACCACAAATTAACGGTCTTCTACTTAATTAAATATTAAAATCGGTAGATTTTTCTCTACATTCATAAACTATACTCTTAAGATTTGTAATAAAAAATTTTAATTTAAAATAATATCTAATGATTTGATTCCACAGTTCACATCTGACGAAAGCAAAAGTCATTGAGAAAAATTGTCTAAAAGAAAGTAAACCAATGACAAAATGTATACTTGAAAATTGAATTAATATTTTGTGAAATAGAGCCACGTTCTACTTCATATTGCAGCGTGTGCATTATTGGATCTCAAAAATTACTACAGCAGAAGTTATTTAAAACTAAATACAATATATTTTGTTTGCCACGAAAGTTGGAAGATCCATCAACAGTTGGGCGGAGGCAGTATAATCTTGCATTCTTGCTTTCTATGAGCTTGTACTTCAAAATTTATGAAAAAAGTTTAAACATGAAATTGCAGTTTGATTGGTTTAACATATGGGCTACAAACTGACAGATATATAGACCAACAGACATTACTTCCAAACCCAATTTTTCGAAATCAAAGACCTCAAAAATCTCAAGGTCGAAAATTAACATGAAATTTTTTTTTTTTTGTTATTCAAGAGAGTAGTCACTTCCGGTTGATCTATTTTCACTAAAATTCACTGATATCTCCCAATTTATAAAAAAAAAAAATTACAAATTTATTTTCCTTGAATTTTTTTTTTAATTCTTTTTGTTTTTATTGTTTGGAAACATTTTGTATATACATGTGTATTAGTTTTTCTGTAAACCTTAACCTTTTTGAGACATTTGCAATACAAATTTTCTGGCACAAGGGAATGGCCACTGCCGGTTGGCCGATTTGAAGTAAAATTCACTGGGACTTCCCAATTTATCAAGAAAGCTTAAATCTACAGTTTCAGTTCGATTGGGCTGTAAAGAGGACACAGACTGACAGACAGACAGACACCATTTCGAAACCCACTTTTTCGGACTCCGGGGACCTCAAAACAAATAAATCTTCAATAATCTCAAGGTCCAAAATTTTCATGATTCTACGTAATACTTACGTAAAAGAAAGTAAAATGTATAACGTTATACGTTTCGTTACACTCCAATAAAAAATTTTGGTATCGTTTCGTTTTCCGGTTATTGGTTCGTATAGTTGTAAAACATTAATTTTTTATTTTATGTAACTTTTGCTCTAAGAAAAACAACCAGCTTATTTAATTAATTAAATGTTCTTTATTTATTTGCGTTTAGTATTTTCAATAATTTTTTGAATTTTCAAATTCAGCAATTTTTATATTATTTTGTATACATAGGTATTAATTTTTTTGATCATAGTTAATGATTTAAGAATTCGAATTTATAATTTATCACAATGTAACGAAATACGAAAATAATTTTTTTTGTTATGGTAAAAATACCGGTAAACACGGTTTAAAAAATTTGGATTAATTGAAAAAATCAGGTATATCGGTATTTCGTTCCGTTACAGGTAACGTTTCGCAACACAGATTTTTTATATTTTTCTCTTGTACTATGTATTATTAAATTAATTTTTAAATGCACTAAAAATGAATAAAAGTCACCATACTTTTCAGTATAAAATACAAATTTCAAATTTAAAGCTATCGTTTAAACTGACATGCTACCATCTGGTGACTGGTAAAAGCACTATATCCGTTTTGCATGCCTCATTAAACCAAATTTTTTGCAATTAAGGTTTTAGTTTGAAACATTATTATTGTAATTGGTAATTTATTTATTTCTTATATACATAAAAGTCCAAAGAATCTTGTAGAGAGTGGTGGCTCTAGGAATTAGAATACTGATTGATTGATTCCTCTGAGGGCTACATAAGTAAGACTTCCCGGAGATGGTTAGGCCTCACCGAACATCCTGTTACACACAACATTAAGAGGATTTGGGAAGGTTTAATTAGTGCAACACAATGACAATACATTTCTAATCTAATTTTATATTTTATTTTTAAATTAAAACTGTGTTCTGAAATAACATTTATTAGTTTGCTGGCCACTTCTGAAAAGCCTAATCATAATTAATTTAAATTTAACTTAATGCCTATAAAACAGTAGCTCAGAGGCGACCTAACCTAATAAATATAAAATTAGTCCTGACGCTGTCCTGTAATGAATTATAGTTAGTGTTACCAGTAAACCAATTACCTGGGACCCTATTCTTGAATATCATACGAAGACGTTTATTTCTTGTACGCATTCGTGTAAGCAAGATTCGTGAGAAAATTTCCCTTATTTCGTAATACGAATTCGAGCAGTTTTTGTACGTTCATGAACGAATTTTGGCTCGATGAAATAATAGTTAACGACACCAACAATAAATAAGCAAAAATTGCAAGATGTACACAAGAAATTGATAGTTTTAATTTTTTTTTTCTAATTTTTAAAAGAATATTTATTGTTAAAAACTAAAAGCCAATTTATTTTAATTGAAAATATTTTTTATTTAGCAAAATTTCACATACCTAATTTAATTACTGTCACTCAACGTCACAATCACAATAAACTAAATAAATAAAACTAAAATTTTACCAAATAAGTATTTTTCTAGATACATATTTATATTTCCTTTTATTTAATAAAATTATTTTAGTTTGATATAAAATAATATTCATCAAATATGATGCGGATTCGTTTTCATGCACGTAGCCATAAAAACTAAATTGATGTCAAAAATTTCACTTATTTACGTTAATTTTTAAGGATGTTTCACGTAAAACAAAATTTCCCTTTGCCTACACTACAAAAAATAAAACGTAATGTACATACGTTCGTATTCAGGAATACCACAGCATTTACGGATCGAATTGGACTTTTGTTACACAGATTCGTATCGTATTCGGGAATAGGGACCCAGTGTAATTCTTTAATTATTTGGATTTTATACTTGATCAATTTTAAATTGTAGGTCACCACCACTCGGTTAAAGAAACATTAATAAATAAAAAAAACAATTACAAATCAAACAAAATATAAGAACCTGAAAATAATTATAATCATGATATAAATTAAGTTACTTTCACGTTTGATATGATTTACTATTTAAACATTCTAAAACGATATCAAATTAATTAAACACGTGTAATTCTCGTACCAAAATTATTGAAAAAATTAAAAAAATCATCATTAAATTGGACAGTAAATGTAAATTTTATCGGGAATTTCCAAAATAACTAATCGCTCGAGATCTTCGAGTCAATACGTCATTCAGAACTTCCAAAAAACCAAATCCATAGAAATGGTTGCTGGTGTAGTCGCAACCGAAAGCTGAACGAATGTCAAATACGTCGAATAGAGAGGGAAATAAACCAGAATCGAAAGCTTAGTGCTCCAACGATAGCTGAAAAAGGTTATAAACACGAAAAAGTAGCGATAAAACCTCAAACAATACGCAATATTTTGCATAAACCAGAGAATCGTGGATGAAATCACGGATGAGCACGCAAGAATTGTATTTGCCAAAAAAAAAAAAATATTTAAAAGCGCTTGGAATATATGCATTGGGATATGTGACTGAGCCCGAAGAGTTCTATATGAAAATGTTATTCCCTCGGACGAAAGTAAATTTAACGTTTTTGATTCAGATGGGCGAGTTATGGTGTGGTGGAAACCCAACACTGAACTTGAGTAAAACATGGTGGGGGAAGTATAATGGTTTGGGGAGCTTTTAGCTGAAGGAGTGTAAAAATTTTACCTTCATTAAAACCATAATGAACCGGTTTGATTATTTGCATATTTTGAAAGATAATTTGTGAAGCAGTGCTGAGAAAATGGGACATGGGCAAGATTTTCGCTCCGTACATGACCATTCCTCAAAGTTGATTAAGGAACGGTTATTGTACAAAGTAAAGTCAACACTTCTTATCCTCCCCAGCTACCAGATCTCAACTCCATTGATAATTTATGGCATTATTTGGAGTGAAAGATTCGTTAGCGGTAAAACTGGTCGTTATGGAGGAATTGGCCAAAATAGCCCCGAAATAAATCGGAACTTGGCTTTCTCAATGAAAAGAAGATTGCAAAGTGTCATTGCATGAATAGGTTAAAAATTAAATTTAGATCTAATTTTTTTACCAAATCCCTTCAACTTCTTTTTGTGTACGGGCAATATTTTACATTGTTTTACCCTGTTTAAATATATTATATCCAACGTCAAAGGTTATTAATTTATATCATAACGATTTTAGTAATATTTGCTATACGTTTTACACTCAAACTTTACCTCTTTTGCACTTCAAATTCAACCTTTTACAAATCAAGTTTGATTGATGACGTTTGATACAGTTTCACATTTACCGGTAAACCTGATAAAACCGGTTTATTTTGAAATAAGGAAATTGCAAATTTTCCTGTTTCATATCCGCATGTCCCTTGATTTCATCTTTTGATCACTTTTTAAAATTTCTCGAAATTATATTGGAGTATAACATGGAAATGGGATGCGTTATGTTCGAGATTTAACTGGAGATTCGATGTTTCGAAACAGCCAAGTTATTCGATATTTTCGAGATTATTCGAGTATGTTTGACATTGTGTATTGGATTTGGATTCGAGAATATTTGAGCCTATTGGAAGAATATGATTGTCCGATTTTTAAGAAATTATCAGAAGAAGAGGTTCACATAATATAGAGATAGATTATTCGAATTTTTCTGGGGTAATCGAAATTATTTCTGACGAAACATTTGTATTCGATGTTTTTTGCAGTGAGAATTTTTGTTTGCGATGATAGTTGTATGCTACAAACATGTGACTACACATATTCCATATTAAATTTTTTTGTTCGCGAAATATTTATGCTGCGATATTTTTGTTATATTGTTAGATTGGGGCAAGAGTACTACCATATTTTTGTGAAGATATTTTTTTTCGAAAATTAGGTAGGTCCTATTAGTTTTATTCATGAGGTTACGAAAAAATTGACTAGAAAAGAAATTATTTTTAGTGCATTTTAAAATAAAAGCTTCTGTTTCAAAGTTTTTTGATATTGTAGTTTTAAATCATGCTAGCTATCAAACGTGTCTTCAGATTTTTTATGTTTTATAAGATTGACATTAAGACACTTTTTAATTTTAAAATAAAATAATTTAATTTACTGCAAAATCTCTGATAATAGAATTAATTTAATACTAAAAAACCTCGTTGAATTTAACAGCTATGCGTTGCATTATTGTCTAATATTAAAAATATGAAATTTCAAAGTGAAACAAAGACAACATATTGCTGTTGACGTACAAATGAATCAGAAACCGAATATGTACTTGAACACACAACTATATTTTAATTTTCTTACCTAATTATCGCAATTAAAAAAAAAAAATTTGCTTTGATCTTAAAATTCACGTAAAGATGAACTAAGATACGCGTGATCAAAGAACTGAAACATTGCGACAGACGCCACTACAAAAATAAATAAATGACTGAATATAAACTTCGCCATGTCAGTGAGAATTTTTTTTCGCGGCAGAAAATTAGTAACACAAATATTTGAAACAATATTGTAATTTAAGACGGTTTCAATATTATTTTGTTACTTTTATTTGCTTTCTTATGAGAAGAAGAAAGAAACGAATCTATAAAAAATATTGTTTCCACAATTCACCCACTGAACTCTGTGTTGTCATCGTTAGTTACATACACACAATTAACGCACGTAAATATTTTTGTCCAATTAATAAATTGAAACGACGAGTTACTTGTTTAGTATTTTAGTAGTATAAAGTAAAGTGTTAGTAATTTAAATACGTTAATACATTTCACTAAATATTTATTTAAATTTCGTTAGTTAAATATTTTCTAATTTTCGGCGAAAAACGCCACCATTGTGTTTACATATTTTAAAATGTTCTTGCTAGCTATTTACCTATAAGATACATATTAATATCACTCCATTTTTAAATCAAAATCACATTAAACCAATTTTAGTCCCATGTGTAAATCTATATTGTGAATTAAGACTGTCATATAATATTATACCTAATAATAATAATGAAAGATAACCTTTGTACAAGATATAATCTCACGTATAAAAAATATCGTACCCAAAAATTATCAATTTTGTCTCATGAAAATATGATTAAAAACTCCAACAACAACAAAAAATTCTTATCGTTTACATTTTCCAAAACCATTCTCACTATATCTAAAATCATCTCAACGAACATACACAAAATACAATCACACGTCAGAAAATTTGCCTTTTTTTTTGGAAAAATTTATGCTAAATGGATCTTAAATTTTATTTACTGGTAAAGAATTTTTTTTTTCATTCCTTAAATCCCTGTTATGAATACGTAATATGATGTGAGAGAATATATAAAAATAAAATCAAAAAGTTTGGTATAAGATGAATGAAAGGAGGCTCTTCTCAAATAGAAAATACATAAATATTTTCTTCTTTATATAAAAAATATTCGAAGTGAGTGTGAAATTTAAGATTAGACAGTTCTTAAATTGTCTCATCTCTATATAGTACATACATATATGTTTACACAGAGATATACTACACAGTTGGTATAGTATTTTTACGTAAATTTATATCTATCAATAAAATCACGGAAACAATGTAATCGTGAGATGAGGATTAAAAGGTTTCTTATATTTATAGGGACTTTTTTTTTATTTTGTATCCAATATGGGTGGATACGGCTCCAATCATAATGTATCTTTCTTTGTTTTATGTTTATCAATTTAGGAAAATCTTCGTATATGTAAGTGACTTATTGGACGTATATTGAAAATTTGTAATTCATTGATTTTAGTTATGTTGATATGAAATAAAATCAGGAAGTGTATAAGATTCTTATTTATTTGAATGTACAATTCGTTTAATTCTGATTAAAATAAAATAAAATAGTTACACTTACGTTCATTTACACTTACGTATTCAAAAATAGCCAATCTACCAATTTTTTTAATTCTATATTATTAAAGAAAGTTTTAAAGAGGAACTTTTTTTTATTTCATTAAAAATTACAAAATTCTTTTGTATATCCTTTAATGTACAGGATTTTGCAATAAGAAAACGATGCCATTATTAAATGAAATACAACACGATTCAGAGATGCACATTACGGCGGAAATCCCACTTTAGAAAACCCAAGTTTAAATTATAAAATTTGTGAATAGCGTACTTTAGGAAACAGAACGGGATTTATCACACCAGATTCAGACACAGAACCTCCTCAATTTATCAAAATCACGATTTTTTAAAGGAGTTGAGCGATGTCCAGAAATCCCACCATTTATTATGATGAGAACTGAAACAAAATAAAATGAATATATTGACCAAGATTCATGTTTATGCATAATATACTTTAGCCAAAATCATCCGAAGAACCGCCACAACTTATGAAAACTGAGGATTTTCGAAGAGGTTATATAAGTTATTTCCAGAAATCCCACATTTTACTGATATAGGATAGCTATTAGCCGAGATACTCTAAATTAACAAATGTAGAACCAATAATACGGAACAATAAATTATTTTAATATTTTGTAAAGAAAATGGAGGTACCTTTATTATTATTATTGTCGGTCACCCAACTACGGATGCATACGAATAAAAACAAATTTCCTGATTTAATGGGCATCTGGGTAACTAAATAAGGCATACCACTTACAAATGCTTGGCCTACCTATTGCTATGATCTATCTTCTAATCACTCACCAGTAATAGTAACAGTGAGTATGGACGTCCTAACGACTGAAACGCTAAAACATCTCACAAACAAACGTTTTGGGATCAATATAAACGACTAGACAAACAAAATTGCCTACTGAATATTAATCTCAGCTGATATTAGGCAACAGAAAATCTAAATGATGCCTTGGCGTTATCAGCCAAACTGTTACATAATATATAGGAACTAATCCAGGAAAAGCGGAAAATTCGCAGGTTAAGGCAGTTATCGGATGTGAACCGTGAGGATAGACTATTTTTTCTAGAAAGCATTAATTTACTATACAACAAGTAAAATTTTGAACTGTACGCTAAACTAAAAAATAAAATTCAAACACACAAAATTTGTCGAAACTTGAACCATTTAGAGTTTCATAAAGAAAATCTTAATAACGCTTAAAAGGTTAACCTTATTAAAATCGGTACTATTTGAATTATGTAGTTTTGTAGGTCTTTAATTAACGGTAGAGGGTATAGCGATCCATTATTACTTCTTTATTTAGGCGTCTGAAATCGCCACAAATTTGTTTTTTTACCATACTTTTACTTACCAACACAATTGGTCAGCACATCAATGGTTAAAGTTTTCAGAAAGATGAGCAACGTAAGATTTATTTTCACTAGAATTACCTGAACTACGTTTTTGCGAGGATTTCGGGTCAACTGAGTCGGTGTCACTTCTTGTGACATTTTTACAAATTTTGAGCAACGAAAATATTTCGGCCCTTTTGATTTGTTACAACTTAGACTTTGGCAAGTGAGCAAATTTGTAACAGTTGAAGAATCATTCATTCACAACATACAAAACTTTACCTGAATGATTATTTTTCGTGCTGCTTGGTTGTCTAGAAATATAATTTTGATAAGTACCGATTTTGATTCTCATTTAGCGCCATAAGGTAAATCATCTACACCTTCCACAAACTAATCAATTACCATATGATATTCTATACTATCTACGACAGCTATTTATTTTAGTGCAAAACTGTATTCCCTAAGGTTTCGGTTTTAAGTTTTCTTCTTTCTATCAGCCGCTTATAAATTTCAAGTTATGTTGGAAGAGATTTGGCTGAGGATCGTGATAAAACATTTTTAAATTAAAAAATTTAATTGAATTTTCCCTATTGTCAACCAACCCATGCTTCAACTAGAAAACTTGATTTGACCTACTTCAACCGAACAAACCGACCTTTTTCATTAATGTACTGTAATGTAATACCTCGTGTGATCGATATTATTCTTGTTAAATAAATAATCGTTATATGACTCTTAAGTTTCTGATTTTCTTGTGATAGCAGCTTTAATTTATTTTTTAACTTATCAAATTCGGTTATTCCGAACTACTTACCCATCATCAACGGCTAAAGCTTTAATCAGTGATTATCTTGTTGTTTATGTTATCTGAGTATTTCTTCCTTTCTTGTTATTTTTAAATTTACTTTTGGAAGATATTAAAACTAGAGTTAACGGTGAACAACAATCACAAAAATATATATTTGGACAATTTTGTTATTGATTTCGATTCAAAATAATCTTTTATTGCACATGAAAGGTATATTTCTTTATTTAGCGGCAAAATAATTCAAAAATAACACACTTAAAAATAAACGCTGGATTGCTGTTCACTTTTCACTAGTGGCGATCGTGGCACCTCTTGCGGTGCTTTGAAAGGCGAATAGCTGCGGTTTTCTATTAGATGGCTGCTCTAGGTTTCAATAAATATAGGGAAAAATACTGGGAAATTTTTCTGTTTTTTTAGCACAGAATTTTATACCTCAATATTGTGAAAATGAAATTTGAAAATCATTTTTTGTTTTTGTTAGGATGTAAATATTATATTTTTATCAATATTTGATTTATCAATGAATGAGTTGTAGTCGTTCACTCCCTCAATGGCATGCTGGAAATCCTTAAAATAAACTATAGGTCAAATTTTAGAAATGGCACATTCAATCGATGAAGAATGATTCACTGATATGACTATCAATGTTTTGGACGAACTGCTTTTGAACTACTAGAATTGACGGTAATTCACAATGGTAACGAAAATGACTCAGAAGAAGATTTTAGTTAGCCAACAAAAAAATTACTTTTAAAACCTTACAAGTAGTTGGAGTTGTGTATCATTGATCCCCTTTAATGGAAAGAAGTGCGCAATTTAAAAGACAATTAGATGCTTACCTTGCCCCATATGTAATACTTAACTATTTCAATATCTGGTAAGAAAGCTAGGCATTTCAACATTTTCATGTTGAGCGAGAATTGTTCATCGCTTCCATATTTAGATGTTAATTTTTGATGTTGTATGCTCCGAAACAAAATTTGTCTAAAATGAAAATAACATGCTTTGTGGAGTGCGTTTGGAAACTAATTTTTTCACGCATTGATCATTGCAATTTCGAAATCGGTAATCATATACATACTTTGGGTTTAGTTCAATGTTATTACATCAAGCTATGTATATGCAGGATTTAGTAATATCTCCTATAAGCCCATGAATAGTAAATAGTTGGATCATTATGCTAGGAACCACATTAAACGTTCCATCCATAAGCCAAATTTTTGTTTCTGATAAATAGTAGATGCTTTTGATTGTACCCATTACAATAATTTTATTATTACCGAAGGTCTTTTCCGATAATACAAATAAATTACCTAAGAATTATTTATTACGATATGGAACAACTTTCAAGTTAAATGATTTATCTTCAATATGCCTCAAATGAGTTGGAGTTGTTATGGATTCCAAAGAAGTGGGTTCCTTTATCTTTATAGTTATTCCTCCTTACATATTTGATCTTATTTCCAGTGATTCTGATCAAACCGTCATTGATAATTTGTGATGGCGGTTGTGTTGTCACACGCCAGCTGTTTAAACTCGTTGGTTTTTAGTACCTCAATACGACTAGCGACAGATTCATGATTGTGCTCTTGTGACAATTTTGTAATTGTATGTTTATCACAATCTAACTTCGTTGACAATCGTCCTATGCAACCCATTTTTTTCACATGATCACCTAAAAATTTCGGAAGTGTTTTTTTCTAAATTGTAAGAGAATCTCTTCAATAATAACTTATCCCTGTCTTTATTGGTTTTAGTTATTTTAATATAAGTATTTATTAAGAAGAGAAGAAATTGTTAAGAGTTTGCAATTCAGTTTCGATCTGCGAGCATGTGAAAAATAAATCATCTTTCAGTACATCTCATCAGGCTATAGCGACTTAACTGCTAATTTATTACACTGGTTTTTCCTATATATAGGAATCAACCGTGCATTTGTAGTATTAGCGAATTTTACATTCCCCTTTTTAAACTTTTAACAATTTCAATGTTAGTGTATTTAACGCATACATGCGGTTACTATGTACTAACTTTAAATTATTCTGGTGTATTCCAAATTGATAAATATTTATTAAGGTTATTCGCATCCATTTTTAGAAAATTTGATATTTTTTGTTTTTAATTTTAATTAAATTCAGTTGCTGAATAATGTATGTTATATGCTCAGTCCATTTTATATTACATGAATGTTACCATAGCCTTCTAAATATACATAGCTGATGTCAATTTTGCTACTCTATACATAAAGTGAGTAACAATTACCCTGCAGAAGATAAATAGATTGGAGGTTTAGGTAACAAATCTGATTAAACTACTATTTGTACCTAACTATTTGGGTACAAATGTAAAGGGTTTGTAAATACTTACCACAATAAAGTCCTCTGTAGACTTGATCTTTGGAGAAAATATTCGATTTTGGATAAGATTTGATATTTATAATCGGGCGGCCCGATTATAAATAATAAATCTTATCCAAAATCGATTATTTCTATTAGATTTTCCATTTTCGAGATTTTTTGTTCGAGATAATTATTTTCGAGCTTTTCAAAAGGGATTTTATTTTCGATCTGTTTTAATTCGAGAAATTTTTTTCGAGCACATACTTTTCGACCATAGTATCCAACCCATCAATAAACAATAAAATAATTAAAATATTTTTGCGATTTAAAAATTGCCGTGTCGTATCACAAACATAAACATTTTTTTTTTAACCGTAATCCAACAAACATATTTTTTGTTATGTCAGTATACACGGAAAAAACTAGAGTAGTTACCACGAAGAAAATGGATTGTTAATTTAAGAAAATGTACTTTTTCTCCATTTAAAAGCTATTTTTCTTATTTCTTTCGCGTTTTTCTTCATGCAAGATTTGTGTTTCTTGAAATGATAAAAAAATTCTTGAGTTAAAATTTGTTGCTTAATTGTAATCTGAGATTTAGTTTCTTGCATCTATAACTGCTCAAAATTCTTGATTGAAGAAAAAAAAAATAACGAAATGAGAAAAATACGATTGTTTTGTTTTCAATTTTTCTTGCAACTAGAAATTGACTCTTTTCTCAAACTATATTGTCCAATTTTCTTGGAATTGGTTATTTTAAAAATAAAAAAATTTCTTGATCAACACAAATGCAATTTCTTGATTCACGAAACTATTGAAATGTTAATGATAGGATTGCATTTTTCTTAAATCTAGAAATAGGACGTTTTCTCAAAATATAGGTATTCTCCAATTTTCTTGAAATCATCCATTTTAAAAATTTAATAAATATATATATTGAAATAAATAAATGTTTCATAAAAGCATTTTTATGTTATAATTCAAATTTAATTATTTATGGTTTGCAAACATTTGTGGAGAGTACTGTATGCAATGAGAGATTAGGGCATTTTGTACACATTCTGCTAACTTTGTTCTTTTTTATAGCTGAAATAATTGGGTTACAATACACAACTAAGTTGGGTGTCTAGAAATTTGATTAGCTGTATACTAGTATGGTTCAGAATATGGAATAATTTGGAAAATATAGTACAGCATTCCGAATAATTTAGATTATTTTTAATTAGGTGGAACAACAAGGAAAAATGTATTCTATCTTCGAAACAACTAATTTTTCTATGTTATTCTTGAACTGAGAGAGAATCTTCAATTGAAGAAACTAGTCCGTAATAAATTCTATTAACAAGAAAACTATGAGTTTACGTCTCTCAGGACAAGAAAACATTTTCTTTTCTTAAACGATCTTATTTAAAAATCGCATTTTTTATTTGAACAAAAATTTCTTAATCTGGGAAAATATTTTTAATACAAGAAATTATTTCATAATATTATGAAAAGCTTGTTTCTCAGAACAATAGAAAAAAGTATTTCAACTAAGTAAGCCTTTCTTGAGACGAGAAAATTATTGTTAAATTGTTATAATTGTATGTATATACCATTATATAATGGATGTTCGTACCAAAAAAAGCATTCTATCGCGAACCTTAAACAGTGAAAAACGTAAAATTTTTTGTGATTTTGAAAGTGGAATTTTGTGAAAATTTTCTTTTAGTAAAAGTGAACAAACTTAGATTTTTTAAACGGTGGTGTTTCCACTTCAAAGTGGTGTAGTGAAAACAGAAAACGGATTTCTGTAAACATTTAAAAAGGTTTTTAAAATTTTCTCCCGCCTTGCTCGATACTCAAATGTCTCAGATGTTCAAAACATATGTAGGTAAGTATTTCTGTTATAAAATACAAGAGAATTACTTTAAAAAATCCTATTTCCTGTTTTACAGAAGAAAAAACTGCTAAAAATTATTGGCATTAATTATGCTGGCACAGAAGAATGCAAAATATGAATTTATTACATGTAAAGAAAACAAATCTAACACATTTAAATCATTTGATTTACACTTCCAAATGGAATTAAAATATTTAAACCAAATTTATTATCTATTTAAAATCTACAAATTTTTTTGAAATAGTGATACTTTTTGTAATAATGTTTGATAATTAAATTCTTAGTTAAAAAACAAAAATTGAAAGTCTGAACTTAACATTATATTACAACGATTATAAGCTTAGTTCTAAGTGAAAATTATTTATAAAATTATAATTATTTATATTTATATGTAAAGAAACAAATAATAATCGAAATTATCAAATTTGTATTTAAATATTTTCTGTATCTGATGGTGGAATAAAAAAACACAAAAATAAATTTTCATTCTTTGTATTATTTTAAACAACCATTTCACAAATCGAAGAAATATTTCTGAAACTAAGAAATATTGCGTAACCACACCTGAAGAAATATTGCATTGTCACAAGAAAAGTGTTTCTCTAGTGAAGAATATTCAAGTTCCCTGGAAGAAAAAACCGATGCATACAAGAAAACACAAACAAGAGATTGGTAAATTTTTACGCTACTCAAGAAAATATGTGTTTTCCAGCAAGAAAATATCTGTTTATTTACAGAAAATACTACTTAAATAAAGAAACGAGATTTCTCACCATAAAAATTTCTAGTTTTCCATCAAAAGAATCGGTTTCTACAAACAAACCGATTTTGTTAAACTTAAGAAATAAGAATTAACCATGAAAAAAACCATATTCTCCGTGTAATCACGTTTTCTTGTATCAAGAATTTAGTTTTCTCATATCAAACAATTAAAGATTATTTTAATATTTTAGAAGAATTTCAAATTGAGAAACGTAAAGTTTGTGGTGAGAAAAATTTCATTTAGCTGAAAAATGATGTACAGATTTTCTTGAACTAATCCGTTTTTTCTTCATATTATAAATTACTTTTTTAAATTTTAATCAAATAATTTACTAAATTTTTTTAAAGAATGCCAAATACGTTGTATGGAATGTATGGAAATGTTTAAAAACAAAATACATACAAGTTTATAACTAAATTAACATTAAGTGTATAGCTTTGGTAAAAAAGGATTTGGTTTGAATTTAAAATTTCAGAAAGCAACCCGCAAAGATTTATTTTTGAATTTAATTTTTGTTTTATGAGCTTTTCATATGAAGTAAATTCTAGTGGTAGGTATTGAAACTAAAAATCGGATTTGATTTATGTAAATTCAAAAAATGATTGGATTTAACAGCTGGTTGTTTACATACTACATCTAGATTCAATCACGAACATTTACAACGGAATTATTTGTGGAACTAACGTTGAACTAATGTTTTTTGTCCTTGTGTATTTTAGGCTTCGTGGCGTTGGCAAGTTGTATCTCTGATTATTGATTATGCTTGCTCCGTTTTACAATTAGAGTGGAAATTGTTTTCAATGTTTATTCGTAATATCGTATGTATTTTTTGGTCTATTCCAAAAATATTAATCAAAACAAAAATTTCTAAAGAAAACGCTTAAATCCGTGAAATATATACCATACGTACATACAAGGGTTTAAGCATACAGAAACTAATTTGATATCCAAGCGAAATAAAAATCCAACATACATACATAGGATTATATCCAGTTCCACTCACTTTTCTTGTTAATTTCTATAGGATCCACGAACGCAATAAAATGGAAGAAAAAATATTTGATTAGTATTGTCTTAAGGGTTAAATCTTAAATTATTTATTCACCAAGTAGAAACGTCTGAATGGGTTAATCACAAATTAAATTAATACGTACATCGTATACGTAATCTATCAATATCATGCATTAATCCTAAGAATTTACTAATTGGCTGGTCAAATGTCACAGGTATTACATATTTTAGCAGGTTACACCCATCAAATATATACATACGAGTATAGACAAAACCATAAACTGAAATATATGAATAAACTTTTCCAAAAAATTATATAAATGTCAAAACGAATTAATTTTTTTATGCTTTCGTAACAAGAAGTAAAAATAACACAAAAAATTCTTAAGAAAACTGGAAAATTAATTACAAAATATTTCATATTGTTTGACTTTGATAAATTTATTCATTAATTATTTTAATAATTAAGAAAAAAAAACAAAAAAAGTTTAAGAAAACGTAAGAATTTCTATTCTTTTAAAATTTTAAAAGTTTTTCATAATTTAAATAAGTAATTTGTTTGCAGAAAAGTATAAGGAAATTGGTATTTTACTTGTTGTTTTTTTTTATTTTTATTATTAAGGCTATTTATGGACCTAAAAATTGTATTTTTTTTTTTAATAAGGATGTTTGCGGTGCCGTTTATTTTAATTATAAATATTAAAATGTTGTTGGGATTCCCCCATTATCATTTATGGCATGGATTATTATTAAAATATTTATGAAGACAGTTTGTATGTCTCGTGTTTTTTTGGTCAAATTAATTTTCCCCCATATTAACGTGTGTGATCTGTTGAAGGACTTTGTTGAACTTGACGTGATATTGCTGCAGTTTTTGTTTGGTTTTAATTTACTCTCTCAACATGTTGGTTTTGAACATTCTATCAAATTGCATTGAAATTCTCGATAAATCGGTTGCATTCAAAAAACGCTACATTTATGTTACTCAATATGCTCATGCCAGCCTCAAGTCGGTCTATAAATCCCTTCAACGGGGTGCCATAATTGTGGTTATGGCCATCAGCGATCATATCCAAATGATCACACCGCCCCTATCGGGATTCGAATCCAACTACCTCGCTAACTAAAGACTACAGCACAAAACACTATGCCCATTGGTTGGCATATTTTTGGTTAGCAGGAAGTTATAGTGTCCTTTAATCGAAAATAAATTGTTGGTGTGGTGTAAATATTATATAGCAAAATTTATAATAAGTAGCGCAGTAAATATTTGTAATATTATTTTACCATGCCATACAGTTACTTTCCTTGTTCTATAGTTTGAAAAAATATTTTTATTTTGTGTCGTTATTATGGCTTCCTCACAAAGTTATAACGCTTACAATGAATTTTCCTATTTGCTATTATTTCAAATCGTGCTCACCATATACGGTCGTAAATACGTCATTACACCGAACTTTTTTTTAAGTTTTATTAGATAAATTGAACAAACAATAGACGTGTTATTGCATCAAACGTTCAAAAAATGCGAACAACGTTTTTTATTTGGCTAAATATTTGTAGACGAACAAACCTGCAAACGTGATATTTAGTACCAAGGTTATACTCGTAGTTTAGTATAAACATTAATTTAATATTAAAGAAAATGGTTTGAGTTTGCCAGACAGTAAAACCTTGGAATTAAAATTTCCCGATTAAGGTAAAAAAAAACAGTGTGGGAGTGGTCGATTTCAATCTGTGCACATGAATAAAAATAAAGATTTAATAAAAGTCTTCAAGTATTTAGCAACAGAGTCTAATGATTTACAAAATGCTAAAAACAAATAAAAATTGTATATATCTAATCAGACATTGAATTGCTTTATCAAAATATTTGTAAAAACATAAAATAAAATATTATTGGAATACGATTATATATTTTGAGAGCAATCGATTAAGATTTAGTATAGAATAATAAAAGTTGATTGGTATTTGTGATAGACATGAAAATTATTGCTTCTTATCTTTTTTCTACAAAATAAGTACCTGAGTTTAACAAATATGAAAATATCACTCATCCTGGTCGCAAAAATGAACACATACAACAATGAAAATATCACTCATAGGGTCTAAATCAATTACAGAGTTAAGAGCTTAATAAAAGAAAGAAACGTTAGAATTTAAACAAAAATATTTGACAATGCGACAAATCACCAAACACAAAGAACTGAATACGTACATACGTAAAATATGTCCTGATTTATCTTAAGTTGTCCTAAGTATGGCTTAAGCTTTTTATATGTGTTAGGCTATGTTCAAGTTTATTTACTCTTATACAGAACAAATTTAGAGTTGTTCCTTTAGAAGGATGTATTCTTATGATACTTGAATAAAATCAGGTAATTTTTGAACAACTGAAGAACAATTTATCGAAAATCAATTTCAAAAGTGATCATTTCTGTTGTAATTTGACTAATAGTAGACTTGTGATCAATATCAAGTGCCCAAAACTCAAAATACAAAAATAACCCAAAACTCTGTATTAATTAACATACAAAAAACACAAAACTCTTAATTAATTAAAAAAACACCAACATTATTTTTACAAAAAATTATTTAATATTCAAAAACTAAGTAGGCGCCATTAAAAAAAATGACAAATTTGAGAAGTGTCTAAATTTATCTCTACACATTTTGTTTAGCTCGTTTTTTATCTGTATAGCTCAGTATGCAGCTCGAGCTAAGATAAATTTTAGCGCGGTTTCCACAAGTCTCCATTTAATTACAGATAAATCGTCAAGCTAAAAATTTGTGTAGAGATAAATTTTGTTGATTTTGTTTGACTTTTATTAGCTAGTTTTTGATGAAATTTATATCCAAATAATCCTCTAGGTACTCGACTTCGTAATGTTGGTTGGCCATTTTGACTTCTGTATTCTTTAAGTCCGATTTAGATGAAGAAAAATGTTTGCCCGACAAAATTTTTGCATGTCGGGTAGAACTGCACGCAATAGAAAAATAAACACTGTTTAAAAAGAGAAAGGATATGTAAACAAAAATGGCCATGCTATAATTTTTGGAGGCTGATAATTTGACGCCATATTTTTTCCATTTATCGGTAGTGACATAAATTAAATTAATTGCTGGGAATTAATTAAAATAAAATAAATATGAAAGCTCTTAATTAATGTTTGATTTAAAAATTTTCAAAGATTAATGGATATCATTCGACAATTCGACATGTCTGTTTTTGAAAATTTGGTTATTTTTGCCTCCTATAAACTTTGACGTCTAGTCATTGTATGGGTTTTCATAATATACTTTTACTGTGTTTGGATTAGTTTGTTACTATAAAATATCAAAAAATATTTTATAGTTATATATTTTATAGTTATGTCGTTTTCGATTCACCAAAAAAAACTGATCTCTAGCAAAAAATACTGAACTCCTCAGAGTCAAAAATTGACCAGTTCAGTTTTTTTTTGCTCGAGATCAGTTTTTTTTTTGTGAATCGAAAACGACATTAAATTTTCATTTCTATAGTAACAATTGCTCAAAAAAAAAGAAAAAACAGCCTTGCAAAAGTTTGCTTGTTTATATTGTCGTTCTTGTCATCCAAACAAAAATTCTAATGTATTAATCTCTTCTTTTTTTGCAGGGCAAACATTTTTCTACATCTAAATCGGTTTTTTTATAAAAATAAATTAATTTTACTTCGCGGCTACTTCGATTATAAAATGAATCAAAATTCAAAAGCGTTAAAATTTATCTTCAAATTATTGTCCTTGTGAAATAAATTGCGGCTAAAATGTTTGGAGACTTTATGGTGGCGCAATCTAGATTTGAATGAAACAACTGATATTTTTTCAAATTTTTCACAAAGGTGAATACCGCTCAGCGAAATTGTCAAATTTGTATGGAAAATTTCTCTTAGCGCGAGCTGCATACTGAGCTTATCTTTTTGGAGATCGCGTTAAAATTTAGCTTAGCTTGAGCTGCTCACCGACCTATAATGATAAAATAATTAATAAAATAAAAACAAACAACGCATAAATTTAAGTTTCACTTAGAAATCTTAAATAAAATCTAAAAATCTAAAATAGTTTGGCGAAAATGAGCTACAATTATGGTATATTCTAGATAGAATTGCGTCTGGGAATTTGTTAAATGTGTGTCTTCACAAAAATAGTAAGCACAGGTCGGAAATTGGTTCGTCGTCTTAATGTATGTTTGCTTTTTCAGGATTTACGTTCCAGAATGTTAATGAATCTGTCAAATGACTGATGGACTCTAGTATTTTTGATCATTCTATTTCAGCGTAAACCCAAAACAATACTCTCAGATTTAAAGTTTGAACAGATATTTTTTCAAAATTAGGTCTGAATTACATTACACATGATAACTCCTTCTCTATCTAAACTATTTAGATAATCCATAACATGAGCAAAGACACTCTCATTTTCAATAAAGGATATAGTACACCTCCATTGTGTTGCAAGTAATCGGGTTTACTACCAAGTGTATGAGATTATGGCACTGCCAGTGGCATTTAATAACAGAAAATTATTTAAAGTTGTTAATACCGCCATAATTGAAAACACCACAATTTTCTGTGTATATGGCGACCGCGCAATTCATTCTATGCGGTCGAATTTATTGTTACACGCAAAATAAAATATTTACAAAATTGTTTGTGGGAATTAAAATCCACCATTCCCCAATACCACGTTAATTAATTCAGTTAATTACTCTTCACAAACTTATTATCGATTATGATGCAAATACGCGCCACGAAATTTAATTATTATTTATGTAGTTTGTTTAACTATCTATCACTTTAAGTTTTTTTTTGTATATCAGTATAGCACACGATGTGTTATATTTACGGGAGCTCGAACAAGAGTGACATTTTTGTTATTTTTTATCTGCGTCTATATTTGAGACATTAAAAACCATCGAAAATATGAACTGAATTTTCTTGCACTTGCGGCGCACAAAAAAAATTAAAATAAGCAAAAATTTATTTGCTAATATATTGGTTGTTGATACCGACAAAAGATGGTGGTATAGATTTTTAGTTGTTGTATTAAATGAGTCCGAGAATTTATTTAATACAAATTAATGAATACAAAATATAATTTTATTTGAAAAATCGAAATGGGTTGCATTTCGAACAATTGTGGAGATAAACGAATGGGATCAACGGATTACATGAGTGAATCATTACAAGATATTGTGGGAGTGTATAAAGAGTTTCGCTGTAATATTTGAAATGTTTTGTGTTCTGTGGAAGTATCATGAAAAGGATTTTCGAAAATATCTAGAATCACTAACATAGAGTTATCATCTGTCCTGCTGTTTGATTTCACTGTTTTATAGAATTCCTCATGAATTAAAACAGTTTTTTAAAAATATTTATATAGTAAAATTCGCATTTCATAATACACAATAATTAATGAAATACTGACAGAAACGTGAGTTATAAAAGCATGAGTGCTTTCTTGGTTCGAATAAGCTGGTCAGAAGGTTGGAGAACGGTCCATATGTAATGGTAAAATTAATATTTTCTTTAAACAGTTGAGCTCGAGCTACGACAGTATCAATCCAATATTCGCTTAGCATTGGTATTAGTTCTAAATACTCTCCTTTTATTCTTTTTATTCTGTTTGCAATTTCTCCCAAAGCTTACCAGAAGCCTTTTTTTAATAGCGGATGTAATATAAGTCAACTATGTCAGATTAAACTCCTTTACAATAATTACGTTCACTAGTTTATTCCGATGATACCCACCCATCTAGGCCGTAATTTTGCGTGTGTTTTGATAAGTAGTCCTTTAGTGTTGCTTTAAGACTGGTGATGATGGTCCTGCTTCAATAGCACTAAAAGGATTTATCGGATTATTACCTGAAACCTAGTTAAAAGTAATGTAGATTATTTCGAGAAAAACAGAATTTAAAAGATGATAATAACCTCAATAAAACATGAGTCAGAGTTTGTTAGCTTAATAAAAAAGTAAAGTCTACTATCCACAAAAACTATCAAATAATATATTTAAATAAAGCTTTAAAATACTAAGCTAATTACTGTACAAAAATAGTCCTTACCAATAACATGTTGCTCCTAAATCCGGCTAAAAAAAATTCAAAAAATGTCATCTTTGGACCAGCTTTTTTGACAATTATTGTCACAATTTATTAATCTAAAAGGGTCATCATCTATTTCTTCAAACAAAAAAATTAAATAAGATGAAGAACTATGCTACTTACGTTAATAATGTTTACCATCTAAAAGCCATGACATAACGTACAACGGTTTTCGTCGACTCGGCAGCCAAGTTTTATTTTTATGGTTATACTGAATACTGAGTATAAAGGCGCTCTTCCACTTGACTGAATTGACTGATAGTAAAATTAAAGGAAGATAAAAATATACATTTGCTAGATGGGCGAATGAAACAAAAACCCTTCTCAGTCAAGAAATATTTGTGTCTGTAGTAGTGTGACTGCAATAAAAACTATCAAATTGAGAACATTTTATAGCAGTCACACTAACACACATGCATAAAATTTGTATATGATGAGTAATATTTCCCGCACACTAATAATTTTATGGTTAAAATATTTTTGATAGTTTCTCCTTAAAATTTTGCTATAAAAAAGTAAAAATAAAAAAACCCATGACGTTTTTTTGGTAAGCATTTTTTGAATTTTTAAGGAAAATATACTAAAAAATATAATTCTGATGTGACTATTAATAATATTTAATTTTTTAGATAATTTTGAGATACAAAATTAACTGAATTAATAGGAATATTTAATTTTTTTTTATAATTATTGGTTATGTTTTTGTGTGCTGTCAAAATTTCTCCTCAAAATTTTGCTATAAAATAAAAAATAAAAATAAAACGTTGCCTTTGTCTATTACTTAAAGTTTCGAACTTTTTTCTCTTTCCCTCTTTTTTTACTATCAGTCAATTCAGTCAAGTGGAATAGCGCCTTAACTTAGATTATTAAAACGAGCTACTATAATAAATTGTATCACAAGATATATCAGCTCGGTGCATCATGCGCCGCGAATCCTAAAGATACTTTTTAGTTTTATTGCTATATCTTTCGTGTATAAAACATAAAAATATTAAAAAATTTAAACCAATACAAATCGTCATGTGAGTTCCTTCCCTCTGGTCCTATAGACAATTTTTTTTTTCTTTCAAAAATGAGTTAACCATTGGGTCTGGTGTTTTTGACCATGCTCTCTCAGAATTTAAGATCAAAATTGGGGTATCTCTTACAGTTTCGCAAATATTTTATTTTTCTATTGTGTAATCCTATAAACCACAAAACTTTGTTGTTTTTGGGCATTTTTATTCTATTTTGTCCTATGTGCTAAATCCTTCCAAGTAGGACACAATTATTTGCCATTTGCGTAATTTTTCTTATGAGTTCTTTAGTGGCCTATATCCAAAGAAACGGACATATGATACAAATTAAAAATATTTGTTTCTGTGTCCACATTTTTTTTACAAATTCGTAAATACATTTCGAAAGAGAATCCTGTAATAGCCCTAATTGAATTTAGCAAATTTTTGTTAATTTTTAATTAAATCAAGAATAAACTTAATTTAAATAAACTTTATTTAAGATTGCGATGCCAACAATGCATTACTGTGCATCTACAAATTTTTACTAAAATCGATTGATTCAGGAATTTTACAGAATAATGTTAAAAATACTGCAGCAACGACCTAATTAATTTTAATTTCGCGGAAATTAAATTATTAAAATATTGATCGATTTATATTTTATTAAATATTGGTAAAACTAATTATTATTGGTTAAAGTGAATTACTCATGCAAATATATAAAACATAAAATTTTAATTAATAATTTTTATTGTACACATAATTGAATTTTTGAATAAATTTTCCATAGTTTTTCTTTTGTTCTCCTTTTCCTTCTTTTTTGGTCCTATATGACATTCATGCGCTTTATTATTATTGTAAAAATAAAAATAAATTTAACATGACTATGGGAATGGTCCTATATCCATTTAGGCCATTTTTGCTTCAAAGAACAATTTAAAATTATCTTGAGAAGCCAACCGCATTTTTGCTAGACGTTTAAAATTCGATTTCTGAACAATTTTATAAATGGCGTATACATATGTCCAAAAGGGAACTTACATGAAGAAATGTCTCTAAAAGTCAGGCTGACCGCTCATAATGTTCACTGACTGGATTTTTCTGTTAATGCGTATTTATGTAAATATGAAATACGAATATTTATTTTATATCATGTGATATAAATTTACGGCCACATATACTAATACTAATACATCAGTGCACTTTTTTTATATTCTAGGCACCATTAAATACAAATTTACCTTCAAAACTTGCAATCAAATCAGTTAGATTCCACGTGGTTAATCGACCTTTCCACAAGCTCATTTTTATTAAATTTATTTTAAGGATCTACACAAATCAAAATAACTATATTTAACTTAACAACGTTTTGTTAATCGTTAAAATTCACTTTTTAAATTTTCACTTTTGTTAATAATTTGTTTGAAAAAGTAGAACACTTAAAATTTTAAATTTTATCCTTTGCCAAAACCAAATTATTTCCGTTCAAACTTCGTAGTGGAACTGCATCAAATAGAATATTCTATAACAGGATGAATAGACAACTGGTTATTTAGTATAAAACAAAAATGCAGAATGATTCGTTTGACGCTTGTTGCTAAACTATAGTAACAAACTTATCACTCAGAAAAAATAGTTATTGAAAACACTATTTTCATATACAAATTAAATAATTTTCAGGATTGAATTTTGGCCAGTAAATTTCATTTTTATTTTAATTATTAGAAAGTTATTGAAAATTTATAAAAAAAAATCGAATAAAAATAATAACTTTTCTAGTAACATTAATAACTGCAATATAAAATTAATATCTCGGTAACTATTGAATGTACAACTTTTGTAAAACTTGAAATAATCAAAATAACTAGTAAACTTAGGGTGGAAACACACCGAATTAGTCAAAACGTTTTTTTCTTGTCTTAAAGCGCCTGACGGTCAAAATATATACGATTGCCGATTGGATAGCGCTATGCACATTGAATCAGGCAAAACAATTAAACGTCAAACATTTTGTTTCATAAAACATAGAACGGCAAACATTCTATTGAGCCTTATGGGTCCATGCACACATAATAAAGCAAAATTGTCTTAAGTCAAATTTGACTAACGAAACATGTTTGAAGGCGATCATGGCGTATAAACAAATAGGTTAATTCACACTGAAACAAAACAAAGCAAAACAAGACAAAACTGCTTGAGTCAAGAAAAAACAGTGTTTGACGTCGTTTCGTGGTCGCTGTTTTATAAAGCAAGAAATAAATAATTATCAAAATAAATAGGAATTTAATATTTTTAGCAAAACTAATATTTTTAATTAAAATTGTTTATTTTATTTATATTATTTTTAACAAAATACGATTAAAAAAAATATTAAATAAATTAAACAATTTTAATTTTTTTTAATTAAAATTGTTAAATTTATTTAATATTTTTTTTTAATCGTATTTTGTTGATGGGAAACATTTTTTCTTATTTTGCTGGCAACATTTTGTATTCATTTTATCAAACCAATTCACACCAACCTATAAAGCAACACGAGACAATTTGACTAAAAACAATTTGTTTGATTGTATGTGGGCTATGTTTAGGCAAATCGTCTTGCCTATTCAAAGCAAAAACGTTTTGACTAATTTGGTGTGTCGCCAGCCTTATTATTGCCATAACTTACATTATTTTATAGCATTTTCCAGTTGACACAAATTTGGCACATAAAAAAAACCCGGGCGAAAACGGGGTGACAGCAGCTGTCATTCGCCGCCCGGTAAAATTTTTCGGGGCGTTTATTAATACGATTATTTTATAAAATGTCTTTGATACGTCAAATAAAAGTCACGAAAAATGTAAGGAAAAATATATTTATAAAATATTAAAATAATTAATTCATAATTTTATTGTTTTAAGATAAAAACAACGGGCGAGTTCACGCTCAACTCGCAAAAGATTTATGTGAAAACCTTCAACTATTGAATCATTTCAAGTCTTTTCGATGGGCCTGAGAACTGTTCGCTCAGTATTTAAGTTACGGTACAATTTTGGTTTTAAAAGTCAATAAGTTATTCTATTTTGGATTTGGAGGACGAACCTTACCAACATTAATTGTTTAATTTAAAATTGAAATTTATAACCAACTTCATTTCAGTATAGCGATGGCTTGGTGAGATTGAGCAAAGTACAGTTCTGTTAATTTAATCATCTAAACCTACCCTGAACGCTTTAAAATTCATCATTACTCATAATGGCAATTGTTGAAGATTACATATTTCGACTTTTGTGAATGGTCACGGCAAACCAGGTGAACAAAGCAAAGCGCGGCACCGCTGATTTTATTGAATTGAACTAAATGAAGTAGGGCGGTTCTATTAGACAAAGACGCTATTTTGACTGTAAAATCATAGCAGCTGGAAAGATGCGGCTCCTTCCTTGTGCGTATCTTTAAAAAATTGCATTCGAATCTGTTTACTACTATTATAGTTTTTGTTTCCTATATGCCCCGCATAACCAAACTCAGCAGCAGCATGAGCAATACTAAACATAGCACACCGATTAAACAATTTCAAAATTATTATTTTATTATGATTATATCAATGTAGTATAAAAGTGTTATATTCACAGCTCGCTAAGATGTATAAAAATATATTTTAAAGTATGGGTGCATTTGGCTTTGTTTAACGTACTTCCATTTCAGTTTTTTTGAATAACTTAAACTACACATGCATACTTTTTGTGCCTTTTTATTTTAATCGGACGAAAATTGTAATTCGAATTATATAGTACGCAATTTCGGTGTATTTTGTGTTCGTGTTTCTCGTATATAATTTGGAATTTCGGTCGTACCGGATTTTCCGTTCCTTTTTTTACATGAAATTTTTGACTTACCCCCGCTAAAGATGTTTTCACATCAAAAATGTTTGCTATGGGAAAACAGAAATGTCAAAAAACTGTCATTTTTCAACCCGTTTTTTTTTTTTTTTTTTGTAACTGGAAAACCACATTACCAATAGGTAATGTGATTATTATAGAGATGGAAATATTCCATTTTTAATAAAATTTGAACTGTGGCTTATATCACTGATTAATAATGTATATGAAAGGATTCGCGGACTTTTGGTCTAAAACAATTTATCTAAACCAATTTAACTAAAGCAATTTACCTAAAATCAATTTAACTAAAAACAATTTATCTAAACACAATCTGCCTAAAATCAATTTATCTAAAAACAATTCATCTAAAAACAATTCGTCTAAAGCAATTCGTCTAAAACAGTTTATCTAAAACAATTTATCTAAAAACAATTTATCTAAAACAGTTTATCTAAAAACATTTCATCTAACTACAATTGATCTAAAAACAATTTATCTAAAAACAATTTAACTAAAAACAATTTAACTAAAAACAATTTAACTAAAAACAATTCGTCTAAACTCAATTCAACTAAAAACAATTCATCTAAAATCAATTTGTCTAAAAACAATTCGTCTGAAGCAATTTATCTAAAATCAATTCATCTAAAAACAATTCATCTAAACCCAATTTTATTTAAAAGCAATTATAGACAAGTTTTGTCTTTGCTAAATTATCAAGTCATAACAACTTTTGCTATTTTTTCATGAGTTTAAGTAGTCCCGCTCAATTTCGCCGCTATTTATTAATTTCAACCGTTTAGAAAATCAAAGAGAAATACATAGTTTTATTTTTAATAATCACTAAAACTGTTTCAAAAAATTCCCAATAAAATACACGTCTTGTGTGTATCGACATAAAATCAAAAAGAAAATATAATTTTTTGACTGATAATATTCAAAAAATAATTCTAGGTTATGTCCAGTTCTACATAGCAAAGACAAAAACCTTACTCTTAGCGGGAACTACCGGTTAAAGCTGATTTACATTCAATCTTTCCGTTCTTTTCCAAAAGATAAAAGATTACAATAAAAAATGCGTTTTAGATTTTACTTAGTATGATTTCCTTGTATTAAAATCAGAAGGATACTCAAAAAGTAGTATTCAATATTATTTACTGCAACACTAAACTTTTTTTTCGTGAAAAAGAACGGAAAACCCTGAAAAAGATGAACTGGTTTGTTTTTTTTCGTTAAAGTTGCTTAAAATTTATAAAATCAAAGTAACATTTTGAAAGGAAAAATGAAAATTTTGAATATGCCCGCCCCATTTCTATATATGGGTAAAATGTATTTGTACTTTTCTTCGTGTTTCTATTCTTTTGCAAAAGAACGAAAAGATTGAATGTAATAAGGCCCTTTTACATTAAATCTTTTCGTTCATTTTCAAAAGAATAGAATCACGAAGAAAAGTGCAAATACATTTTACCCATATATAAATAAGAGACGGGCATACGCGAAATTTCATTTTTTCCTTTCAAAATGTTACTTGGATTTTATATCTTTTGAGCAACTTTTACGAAAAAAGTCAAACCAGTTCTTCTTTTTCAGGTTTTTTCGTTCTTTTTCACCAAAAAAAGTTGAGTGTTATAGTAAATAGTATTGAATAATACTTTATGAATATTCTTTCTGATTTTAATACAAGGAAATCATACTAAAACATATTTTTTACTGTAAATCTTTTATCTTTTGGAAAAGAACGGAAAGATTGAATGTAAATCAGCTTTCAGTCGACTGGAAAGCGCTATGTAGGTTATGTAGGTACCTACATATTTCTAAAATTTAGTAAAGACACATTTTTAAAAACATTTTTTGGAATGGCCTAGTTTAATCGGTAATTATTTTTATTTAAATAATTTTACATATTTTGAGACGAATTCATCTAAAGAATTGTTTTTAGACAAATTGGTTTTAGATGAATTGTTTTTAGTTAAATTGTTTTAGATGAATTGTTTTTAGATGAATTGTTTTTAGATGAATTGATTTTAGATAAATTGGTTTTAGACGAATTGCTTTTAGATGAATTGCTTTAGACGAATTGTTTTTAGACGAATTGCTTTTAGATAAATTGAGTTTAGATGAATTGCTTTTAGACAAATTGATTTTAGATGAATTGTTTTTAGTTGAATTGAGTTTAGACGAATTGTTTTTAGTTAAATTGTTTTAGATGAATTGTGTATAGACGAATTGTTTTTAGTTAAATTGTTTTTAGTTAAATTGTTTTTAGGTAAAGTGTTTTTAGATCAATTGTAGTTAGACGAAATGTTTTTAGATAAACTGTTTTAGATAAATTGTTTTTAGTTAAATTGTTTTAGATAAAAAATCCGTTTTCCATATGAAAGACACATAAATTTGCTAACATACAATTTAAAAATGATACTTTTACAAAAATTAAATAAGTAAAGAAATTAAAACGAGTTACAACTTTCTTATAGTGATATAGATAATTTTTTTTTTTTTTGTTTCGATTTTAAGACCGAGGACGAAGGTCCAAAACCGGTCTTAAAATCGAAACAAAAAAAAAATATCCATTAAAATAAAGTTTCATATTTAAATTGTATGTTAGCAAATTTATGTGTCTTTCATATACATTACTAATGTGATTATTAAAGTAATAGCCAAATTTATGATTTCAATAGTTAGGCTGGAGTCCAATTCTCGACTTATTGTGTGGAGACTGACTTATTTAAAAGTCTACAATAAGTCACCTTGCGAGGAGACTTATTGTAGACTTTCTTGGCTTATTTGGGAGAGTTTCCACAAAAATGTCGGCGGTATATTAAAATTATTTTCTGATTTAAGATACGTTGTTGTTTTCAAAAAACTTCACAACCAATAAATCGAAAATAGATTGTGGTATTTATAGAGCGGCAACATAATTTAATAAACAATAAAATACAAAAAAATTATTAAATTTCTCATTTTATTATTATTTTATTTCTAGTTAATAGAATACCTAATAAAAACACCTAACGCTGTTGCTTTTTCGTTTTAATATTTATTTTGGCTCACAAAATTCCTCTCAAATGTATGGTTAAGTTGAAATAAGTCTCGGTTTGAATTGGACCACCAAATGACTTTTTCCAGGCCGCCATGTTGAATAAGTCAAATAAGTCGACTTATTTGAAATAAGTCACGAATTGGACCTCAGCCTTAATAACTTATTCGTCCAATGTGTGGTAGCATTTAATTTCAATAATTCGAAAATAATTTGTTTAATCACTAAAGCTATTATTAACACTACATATTTTAAAATTACTGGAATAAAATGTGATTACACTTTAAATAAATAACCTGTTAACTATTGAAATTAAAAAAATTGGTTATTAGTACAATAATTACGTTACGTCATTAGTATTAGATAAGGAAAATTATTTCTGAAAATGAAACGCAATTATTTAGTTACTATTGTTTATAATTTTTATATAATTTTTTTATATAATTGGACAAATTTCATAAAATGGGTTTTTCGAAGTCTTTTAACTCGAATAAATTTTTTACCATTTTTTAAAAAGTATTGATGCATAGTTTTACACATTGACAAAATCCAGCGAGTACTCGAATTCACCTATTTCTATTTCGTAAGCTTGGAAATGTTCAGAAAATTTGGTTTTTAATATTTTAGTAATCAAATAAAATAAACCACTTTTGGAAAAAATTAATTCAATAACTTCGGGAAATTCTACGATTGGTGGCTTAACAATCCCCAAAATATAACCTGGGTTTATATACTACATTTCTATAAATAACTTCTAATGCTTTAAACTTAATTTTATACTCAGTGTCCACAACATTATAATTTTGAATATTAGACCACCTCGAGATATCCAAAATTGTTTTAATTTTTATTTGAATTTCAGAGTCGCAAAAGTTGTTTGTCAATAATAAATGAGCAAATTTTAAGGATGCTTTTATTGACAATGATAATGAAAGGTTATCTCTTGAGTTGGTATCAGTGTTGTCGAAAGTACTAATATCGGAGTATTTCACAAATTTCAGTTCATTTTTATGTTTGGTAAAACATTTAGGGTACTAGTTTTGGGTTCATGTTACAAGCTGCGTTAGAATGTTATGTTAAATGTTGCGTTAAAATGTTACGTGTCATGTAAAATGCTATATTAAATAAAAATATTTCGTCTCTTTTTATTTTCAACATTAAAATAGAAACAAAAAATACAAAAAACATAGCGAGAGTACTTTCAGTGTTCACGTTACATGTACATATGCTGTGTCATATAGCAAAAATATTGTTACGAACTGGGCTACTGAGTTCGTTCGGATTTTGAAATTAAAAACACTGTGTACTTTTTATTTCACTCTACTTTTGTACACTTTGATATTTGCTTTAACCTTACTATTTAATTCTGTCCACTTGCAACTGATGGGGGCTATGCCAACAGATGTATTTCTTTATTTAACGATTTAAAATAAACCAAAAACTGTTATCTGTTTGCCATCGGTTGTGTTTATAACACTTAACCATCTAAGCTATTGTCGTTCATAACGTGAGCTTGTTGTATGATGACCAAAATCGTTACAATATTTACCTCTAGTTTTGATTTTATGTTTTACCAAACATTTGCGGTTCAGGTGGAGCGTGAACCCCATTCGTTTTTTTTTAAATACAAAATACTGAAAACTATCTACAATGTTTTTATTTTGGATCTACTTCAATAAAACTTGCTCAACAGAATCAACTATTCTTTCGCAAATAATTTTGCTGACATTCGGTTGTATTTGAAGAATATCTTGGCGAGTTAAATTATCTTTTGCATGTAAACTCATAAAAAAATCAATTGCTGATTCCTCTTTCGATATTATAGAGTGTATGCTAATATTTAGAATTTTCATTAAAATCTACTGAATTTACTACAACTTCCATTACTGTGTGTTTTACACACTGTAAAAAATATGATCAATAACTGAAGTTATTAATTTCTATACGGTCACTATTGTTTTCATAAATAGATTTGTAAATAAAGTATTGTTATCAATAACCTAAATTATTAATTTCTGTAACATTCACAAATATGTTTGTAATTATATTATTATTAATAAACCAAGTTATTAATTTTTATAACGGCTGCTATTTATTCAACAATTATATGATACTAAAAAGCAAAAGTCGCTTATCTGCATTTTAGTAGTTTTGAGAAGATTGAAGTTTTAAAATCAAATAGGACAACATTGAGAAGATTTACCTTATAACTTTTTTATTTTTTAAGCGATTTTCACCAAAATTTTATATACATAATCTAAATAGTGGACAAATTTAATTGTTTATGAGAAATTCTTAAAAACCGCTTAAAGTCACTTAGGCGACTCTTGCTTTTAAGTAGAATTACAATTTACATAATAATGTTATTAAAATACTACCTTGTGGTTCAAGGTCACTCACATGAATTGCAAAATCTTATGGAATGATCATGATAGCCTTAGAATTCCACCACGGTGACTATTGTTTATTGTAGGAAGCGACTAAATGGTTGGATCGCTGGTAGTGGCATGAGTATCGGCTGGGAATCGTTATGCTCTCCTAAAAATATGATTAGACCACCAAAAGAGTATAAGTTGCTGTACAGTGGTTATAATCTCGGCAATCTGGGTGTTGGTTTTCTTTTGCGATCGCAGAGCAAAAAGGCTGTCTTGGGTTTCAAAGCAGTCGCTGATCAAAGTCAATAGTCTGAGTATAAGCGCCTACTGAAGTTAACCAACTCAACGATAAAGACTCATTTTACAATAATTTGAATGATCTGATGGAATATACACCTAAGAACGATATCAGGCTGGTGAATGATGTCATTATGCTAATCCGCAACCCCGACACGAAATTGCAACCGTTGATGGTAAGATAATGACTTTATGATCACACATGATATTTTAGTGGCCAGCGAAATCGATGCAGGGACCACCTGTTAATTTAAAAACGACGACCCGGTTAATCTAAGATCAAAACAATAAATATACCCCACAGACAAGTGCAAACCCGTTTTGCATTTGCACGTGGAAAACAAAAAACAAAGCCGGTCCTTTGAACGAAAAAGCTTGACTGGTGGAAAGCCGAAGTTTTGTAAGTACAACAACTCAGGGATCAGTATAATTCGTATAACTTCTTCTGAGGAATTACAGGATTGCACCGTACCTCCAGACTTAGTCGAAATATCTGGCTAATGTTGTTAAGCTGAATTTATTCATGGTGTTGATATCATGTATAGATGTGACAGTTAAATTCTGTCGATGAGTACGAAATGTGGTGGATAACATTCGAGAGAAGGGTCGTATGCGAGTGATATTTGACTATAAACGTAACGATATAATGACATATCGAGTTCTGTAATCGCAAGATCATAAATTTAATTGGGAATTCGTCATTGTTCAAATATCAAACCTAAAAAATAAATAAACCTGAAAATAAATTGCATACATACATTATGCGAGCGAATTTGATCTACGCCCGAACATCCATAAAAAGTAGCTGAAACATAAATTTATATTCAAATTATTATTAATTTTACACAAAATATTTGAATTCATACTCACATTAAATTCCAATTGCATTGTATTCATTAAATTTTCCATATTATTTTGTAGACTGTAATCTACATATGTAATTTTGACATCCAGTATTATTATAACCTAAAAAGAAGAAGAACACAAAGAATCATTTCATTACAATTTTTATCACTAATTATAATTATACTTATCTGAATAATTTATCCATTAGATGCCTCTTTGTTTTCTCCTTCTTTTTATAGTTGTTATCTGAAAATAGAAAATAAGGAATTTAATTTAAAGTTTAGTATTATATTGAATAATTTTAACGTACCTCCAATTTAATTTTGTTTACTTTTATTTCTGACAGTTCCAATTTAGTAACAAGTTAGAGAATATTATATTAGGTGTATTCGTTCCATATTTTATTAATTTTTGTACTAAAATTTTGGTTAGTTATGGGATTTGACCCCAGATGATTTTTTTATGTAAAACGTAATGGAAAGTTTTCCCAAACCAAATTGAATTGCTTTGTATAAATTTTTATGATTCGAGTAACAGCCTTTCCAAGTGATAGTCGTTCCAATTATATAAACCAAAAAAAGAATTTATATTAAATAAAATTTAGTGAATTACCAAAATACTCTCCAGAAGTATTTTATCATTAAAATATTAGTTTTTATTTAATTGTGAAGTAAAACCGTAATTAATTATTGTTTGTTCTTCACGGAATCCAGTTGTAAACTTATTTAGCCGAAATTCATCGCAACATTTTCAACTTTGCTTCAAACGTTACTTCAAATCAGATTGCATCAACAATTTTACCATAATTATTTCTGGTCCTTCGATCCAGCACCGCAACATCACCAATTTTATCAAACAGTCATCTTGTGCCAGAAATTTAAATACAGTTGGCTCAGTCACGTTCTGCGTGTTCTGCGAGCCACCTTTTGCCACGGGGGTGTTGGTCGCGACGATGCCTCCTCGCCATAGGGAAGGATTTGTCAAATTTAGTTATCTGAAGAGCTTTCTCGGGATTGAAACTGATGGGATCAAACTGTTGACACAGTCAGAACCATCTTGATATGAATAGAGCCGGCATGTGAAAAATGAACTTAAAATAAGGGATATAGAAACACTAAAAATTCATTTATTTTCATAGTGTTTGTATGAAAAAACGCGATTTCGATTGACGATAAAATATGAATTAAAAGTTAAACCCAGTTAAATAATTTTTTAAGAAATCGCTAACAAACAACTCAATGTCTTACTCATTTAAAACACAGATTCTCAAATTTCCCTATTTTCCAGCAATAATCAAAAGAAAATAAGGGAAATTAAATTAAAAAACATTCTACAACAACAACAATGTGTATTAAAAAGAGAAAATTCAGTTTAATGACGACATCATATCTCCACATCTAAACCCAATGGTAAGAAAAAAGACAACACGTCTCCGCTCAACAATCAAAATTTAAAAAAAAACAAAAAGAGCCAAACAGAATAAAATAAATCAATACAATGAGTGCGAAAAAAACAAAACATCAAAACAATCTAGCATGCTTTGCAAATTCAAAATAACTATAGAAACATATTCGAATTCAAATTGGAATGGAGGCAATGAAAGAGATGATTATTATTTTGTTTATAAATTTCTAGTTATGTTGGTGACGTATAGTATTACAAAAACAACAATATTTTAAATTTCAAAAGTACCTTATTTGTCATGACGATTTTCACTTAGAAATAAACATTTTCAAGACTCGATTTTTCAATCAAATAATATTACATGTTTCATGAACATTTTCATATAAAAACAAAACAAAAGCTCACATTTCTAATAAACTAAATCTGTCAATGAAAATAACCGTTTTCCCATATAGTTTCATAGTAAAGAAAAAATTGTTTGTACCTTATGTTAAGCTTAGTAAAAAATACAGTCGATACTGGAGGCTCTTATTTATACAGTAGGCTCTGACACAGTAAAGGCTAGCAATTTCCTGTAAAACCATTTATTATTATTATTTTTAAAACACTAGATTTCAAAGGTTTTATTGATGATGGTGTTTTTTAATAATATCTTTAATAAATTTGAATTATTGAGTACAACACATTTAGGAATTTAGATTAATAATTTTCTGTGAATATTTACATACAATAACTCGGGTTATTCGATTAATAAGTTATAATTAATTGTTAGAACAATTTCATTATAAAATCAATAACTTTGTAGTAGATTAAACTACTTTTTGATAATTTTTCTTTTATTAACGATAATTTATTGAAGAAATTTGGAGAAACCTCATTTGTGTGTGTATTATGCTGACACGAATAATTATGAAGTTAAAATTTGTCTGATTTAGAAGAGTAGATATATTAGCAAAACTCATGGGTTGAAGTGCGGGGGGGAAGAGGGGAATAATATTATTCTACTTTTGCTAGATAGTAGATGTATTATGAATGATTGCCTTCTTTATTTTTCTGATTTACCAAATATTGCGAATATCATTACAATTTATATATTTGACTATAAAAAGTCGAAAATTTCCATATTGATTAATCAGACAAATTTTAAGTTCTTAATTATTTAATAATTTTGGATACCTGGAAAGTAATAATTATTATAATTTCTTCGTATTATTACTTTTGATAAAATACCTTTTCAAATGCTTGTACTTTTCGTTCTTTTCTGTTTTTGTATTTTGTGGCTGTAAAAAGTCAGCAAGATGTTTGTGAACCGTATAGAAATGAAAATATTAAATAGGTTCGCGGCTTCACGGCATGTTTCTTTATTACCGGCAAACCTGAAAATAGAAATTGTACGTATATATAGTATAACATAAAGTATTTCAATAAAATCAAAATTTGTTATATTCCACCGGAACGATTCCAATTCGGTGGAAATTTCCTTCCTATCTCTACACATTTTTGTTTTGAAGAATTCAGTTTTTAAACATTTCTGTTAAACTCTCTGCTGTTCTTCTCGATACACGAAACGAAACTTTTAACGATAACTAAAGGTAATAGAGCTAACTGTTCTTTACACAAACAACTTAATTTAAAAACTTACTTCAGTTTCGGAATATTTTTGTCAACAAATTGTTGACTCGCTGTCCGCCTAAATCATCATAAATTCTTCATCATTAGAAGAAGATGATAAAGAGGAACTTGTTTTATAGAAATTATTTTGAATGCAAATAATCACACGATAAATAAAATTTGATAAGATGTTGAGATTAATATGATACTTCTAAACAACCAGAATAAGCACAATATAGTTGTCAAACTGAAAACGGCACTCAATCATCCAACAACAAACAGGATAAACCAATAAGCATATACTTATGCAAAAAATGGGGTAAATCTACGGAAAAATTGAGATTTCTTAAAAGGGCTCTCGACCAATTATTTTTGGCCCTAATAACAATGTTTTTGCTTCAATCGAACAAACTAAAAGTAAAAAAAGCAAATTTTTCTCCTTTAGAGTGATTTTTTTGTGATGCAATCAAAAACGACATACAGAGTGTGTTAGTTTTGACAAAACATAAAATCAATTTGAAGGGTCTCGCAAATATTTCGTTTGATAAAACAAATCTTTAAAACATGCAAAATGATGGTATAATTAGATCTGCGTCACCATATGTGCATTTTATAATTGCCTTTCCTAGGTTTCATATTTACTACAAACTATACTGTATCGTTTATCATTTTTAACTATGGTATGTCCTAGAAAGAATTGTATCTGGGAATTTGTTAAATTGGTCCATCGTCATAAGTTAATAAATCTCTCAAATGACTGATGAACTCTAGTATTTTTAATCGTTCTCTCTCAGCGTATGTTAAACATAAGCCGGCTAAGATACCTATATCTGTAAATTCTGTGCCACGTATATCTTAAACATTTTTTTTTGATATATCTCGTGCGCCATCACTCCTCATTGCAATATACGAAATATAAATAATCAAAATTAATTACTCAACAAAAATTCGAAAATCAAATTAGACAGAAATATGTATGTAGAAAAAATAAAATACCATTAAACAACAACAACAACAACAACAACAACACAGTGGTGCGCATAAATCGAAATAATTAATTTAATTGATGCCACTTTTATTTATTTTTATTGAAATGGAGATTTATGATTTGAGATTTGGTCCATTCCACATATGTATACCAACACCAATACTTAATAATCAGAGTGTATATATCTACATAAACATGACGTGATAAATTTTCCATTGGGAAATTAAACGTACTACATATATGTATATAACACAAAACAAACAATAAAAAATAAAAAAATGGAAAATAAAAACTGATGAGATTTCCATGACTTGTTAAATGATTCATTCAATCTAATTATAATCATTATGATTATATCGTCGTTAGGTAATTTTTTTTTTGTTTTTTTTTATCGTGCGGTTGAGCCAAGCAAAATAATGTTTATGTTTTGTATGTATGCATACAAATACAAGATTGATATTTTTTTATGATATTTAATTGGCTTTCATATTATATAGTAAAGTGACGTAAAACTTAGAATTAATTATGGCTATTTATATATGTTAGCGGAAATCATTAGCGTTACGAGAAAATGAGGCAATTAAATTTGTTTTTTATACTTTTTGCATTTTCCGTTTAATAACTAACGTTTTACTTTAACACATTGAAAATCACACATAGGCTAAAATCTCAAAATTTTGTTTTACCTAGTTGATTCACCCTGTAAGTGTGTTGCAATTTTTGTGCATGGAAACTCAGTGAAATATTATATTTATGCTTCTGTATTATGTGTAATTATGTACGAAAAAAAAAACGAACCTGCTCTCTTTTCTATTTTACTTAATATATGCATGTAAATTTTTCAATGAATTTTATTATAATTTTTTTGTATTTTCTTTAATAAATATTTTGATTAAAATTTCCATATTAAAAAAAAAAAAATACAAATTTTGTTTTTGGAAAAAATATTTATTAAATATTTTTCCATAAACAAAGTTATTGCAAAAATGTTTCCTTTTTAATTTTTTTTGAAAATAAATTTTTTACAAAAAAAATTTCCTATCAATACCCAACCAAATTCCTGTCAATTATATTCTCCTTCCTTTATTTCCTGTGTTATATACAAAAATATAAAATTCCCTTTGAAAACAAATGTGGGCGTATATTTTTATACGTGCACTCCTCAGGCCGTACAGACCCATCCTGAACCCTTGGCAAATGCTTCATGTTTGGCACTAACGCCAATTGGTTTCCGATGGAAGGTATCCGGTGCACAACAAATGCCGCCCGGTGGAATGATTGCATCAGCAGCTGGTGGATCTGGTGGGATAGCCGCAGCTGTGGTTGCCGTTATTGGACGCCCATTACCAACAATCAGTGAGACAACAACCGCATTTACAAATGTTTCATCAACAAATACAAGCCCGGAGAAAGGAAGTTGTGGCAATGGTGTAGATCGTATTGAAAATGATCCGCCAACAGCTGATATATCGGTTACATATCCTGCACATGGTGGACCACCATCAATATTACGGCCATCATTGATGACACGAAAGAAAACGCAAAGTTCGGCTGATTCGAAACGTGAACGGAAAGCAGCAAAAACATTGGCAATTATAACTGGAGCATTTGTATGCTGTTGGCTACCATTTTTTATTGTGGCTATATTATTACCTACATGCTCATCTTGTGATATATCACCTTTAATTATAAGCTTCTTTCTTTGGTTAGGATATTTTAATTCCACACTGAATCCTATTATTTACACAATATTTAGTCCTGAATTTCGACATGCCTTTAAACGGATTCTATGTGGTCGTAGAAATAGTATACGTCGACGAAATCGGCATATGGGTGTTCGACGTTAGGAACCACATTCACATCAACCCATATACAAACCAAATTGTTAATTATACACGAAATAAAAAAAAAACAGAACACACGGGTACTACATACTTTCACTCATTCATCATATAATGATACTACGCAGTAAGAGTATACGCATCAAAAGTAAAACTAATAAAAAAGCGCACTAATCGACTCATCGTCCAAAAAAAGTTTGTAGAAAGGTGGTAATCATCAATCAACATTATTACAAATGCACTGGTGTGTGTTTTCATCCCTCATTTTCCTGAAGAAGCAAAAAACAAAAAAACAGCGTACATTTTAATTAATTTATCTGCCTTATATCATCAAAAGTGAGAACGAACGAAAAAAGGAGAACCCACATTTTTTGTCAATTTCCACCCCTTCTCGGGAGAATATAATATGCGAGACAGGTTTTTTTTTTCAAGAAAACCATCCTTTTTTAGGGTCCATTGAATCTCCTTAACATAATCTTTTTATCGGATTTTTTTTAGCATTTTTTTTTTTTTTAATGATGATGATGAAATCAAAATGATAACCGATTGAAATCGATTACACGTGTAACGTAAAAAGACTAGCAGCACCCTAAATATATATGTATATCTCAAACGGGGGTGGAAAAATCTAATATTAAATATTTTTACATTTATTTTTAAATTAATTGTTATATTTTTTAGAGTCTTCCAATCAAAAAATGTAAAAAAAAACAAAAAAAAATAATTTCTAGTTTTAATGGTGATTCTATCATAAAAACTAAATACATAAATCCCCGATGTTTAATGATAAAACTAATTGTATAACGAAAAACGCCCCGCCATCATTTTAGAAAATAATCAAACAATGAAATTAATGTCATTTACAACAAGAAATTAGAAAATTAGCACTTAACACTTTGAACTCAATTTTTTTTTTTTGTCTATATGTTGCTTGAAAACTGAAACTGAAACAAAATGTATATTATGCCTGTCAACTGAACGATATTACAGGTTAAAATTCCATTTATTTGTAAATGTTTTATTTATGCCACACAAAAAAATTCAAATATTATCGCTAAAAACAAATAAAAAAAATATTTCTAATTTATTCTATTTATTAATCTAATTGTGAAGTACAATCATTAATAATATTTTCTTTTATTATTTAAACTTTAAATACTAAACAAATAAATATAAATTATGTATTAATTAAACAAAAAAAAAATATTATTAAGTTTATAAATTAAAATAACTTTATTATAAAATATAATAAATAAAAATATATAATATGAAACCCAATATGGATAAAATAAATGTATAAAAAATATTAAATATTAAATTATATTTTTAACAAAAAGAAAAAACTAGGTTTATTTATAAATGTATGTATTAGGTAATCCAAATTTTTAGTTTTATTTTTTACTACCACACTTCTTCAATGAAATGAAGCAATATAAATTTACTATGATTATAAAAGTTAACAAATCACTAAAAATATGGCCGAAAAATGAATGTTATCATACCGAATAAAATGTATAAATGATGTCATGTTGCTGGCGACATGAATGAAACCAGAATTAAACATTTTTTTTTTTTATTATTATTACCTATATTAAAAATAAATTATCCATTGTATCTTAAATTATAAAAAAAAAAAAAAAGTTAATTGCTTTCCAAAACACAAAAAAAAAGAACATAAATAAGGTTTCAAAACTACATAATTATAAAATAATATCACACTCATATAAATTAGAACAGAATTAAAATATATTTAAAACCAAAAATCAAAATTTTGTATATAAAATAATAATTTTTAATTTGGTTATTTTGTTTTAATTAATATTATTATTTTATTATACATTATATTTTAATTTTCGCAGAAACACAGTTAAGAGCCCAAACTATGTTTCTGCGAAAAGCGAGTATTACTCGATTTTTTTTTTTCACGAAATTATTAAAATTAACTCTAAATAGTTAGACAAAACTCATACAGAATCCTAAATTAAAATTACCTAAATTAATGAAAATTGTATAAAAAATAAAATTTAAAAAATATAAAAAAAACCAAATATTTTATTTAAAGAAAACAATGTTGTGTATGGTCGTTTTTTATTTCATTGGTGTTTCTTTTTTGTGCAGAGTGAATCTTAAATAATACAAAATGGTAAAGGTAGGTGTGTAATTTGTTAATTTCTTTTATCTATTCGGATACGAATATATTTTTCAGAATTTTAAATCACTAGTGTGCACGAGTTTGATCGACATGAATCGAATCAGAATTATCGGCCAAAAATAATTTTAAAAAAAACAACGAGCTAGTTCACACTCAACTCGCAAAAGATTTATTTGAAAACATTTATGTATAAATATCTATTGAATTATATTTGTAATAAACTTTCCATGACTGTCAATTTTTAGTCCTCGGGGATTTCAACTTGCCTAGTGTTCCTTGGAGTACTGATTGTGACGCTTTCTCTCCAGCGCCTTCCTTTGGTCAGTTAGTTAATCATTTACTTGAAACTATGTTATTTACTGAATTAAAACAACATAATTATGTCAAAAATATTAATGATAGAATCCTGGACCTTCTTCTGTCTAACCTTGATCATAGTCTTTAGTAAAGTTTTCACTCACTTTTCAAAGTTGATGTGCATCATCCCCCTCTGATTGTTAGATTTGAAAAATGTTTATTGAAGAGTTTGCCTTACCAACAGTTTCCAAAGCCTAATTTAAAAAAACTTAACTATAATTCTATTCAAAGTGATTTGAAAATGGTTGACTGGAACCACAGTACACATATATAAGGTAATATATTGCGCAGGATGTCATAAAATTTTAACAACAACAATGGCGGAGATTGTGACTGAAATGTTTATGAAATACTTAAACAATGATACATTGTTAATTATTTTGAATTAAAGTCAGTATAATTTTTCACACAATTTTAATTATATTTACTCAACACTCAAAATTATTACGCAAAACTAACAAACACGATTTGTTTGGTCACAATGTCCGCCATATTAATTTTTTTTTTATATGGATGCGCAAGAAAGAACGAAAATGGAACATCGGAGTATATTACCTTTATTATGTCTACTGTGGACTGGAACCACATGTTCTCAAATTGTAGTGTTGCTGTTGAGAAATTCTATGAAGTTCTTTATAGTTTTATCGGGCCTACCAATCAGCTTAAGGTACGTGCCAAATTTCCAGTTTGGCACTCTTATAAACTAATTAAGTTAAAGCAAAATTATCAAAATCGGTTTCGTAAATTTAAGTTTTCCAATGATTATGTGATATTTTCCAAACTACGTAAGAACGTTAAACTGGAAATTCATAAATGTTACTTTAATTATACAAAGTACACTGCTCGTCAAAAAATTCCGGACACTTGAATTTCTTCATAAGTTTTCAATTTCTAGAACAATTACGCATTGTCTAAAAGCACTGTCATATTAAATTGTGCATAACCAAAAAATATGTGAACAGAAACCGTATTTTTTTATTTTAAATCCAATCATAGCAACAAACAATAATAAATGAAAAATATTTAAAATTTGGATTGTGGATGGATTTTACGTTTCTAAATAAATGAGCATCAATCAATTGTTTTTAAACGTTAATAAAAGTACCATTTATTGTTAGTATTATTATTACAGTTTACGTAAGTAGTGCTTAGTAATTATTATTAGACAATATTATAATTATGAGACCAGAAAATGTCGCAAAGTAATCGCTTTGAGTGAGGGTGGCCGTAGCGTGCGTTATATTGCTGCCCACCTAAATTTCCCTCGAAGTACAGTTCAAGACGCTATTAAACGATATCGTGAAACTGATCAGTATCAGCGAAGAGTTGGATCAAGTCGTAAACAAGCAACAAACGAGCGGGACGATCGATTTATGGTATCAATGGTACTGCGAGATCGTTTCCAAACAGCTAGAATTGTCGCTGGTCGATTAGCACAGGTACGTGGTGTCAATATTTCAGTCAATACAGCATCGCAAAGATTAAACGAACATGGATTGCAGTCTAGAAGGACTGCTACAGGACAAGAGCATCTCCCAGCCCGTCGAAACCCGTTTAACTTTTGCCCGTAACCACATCAGTGGGACTACGGACAAATGGAAGTCCGTGTTGCTCACTGATGAATCAAGGTTCAGCCTGCGATCACCGGATGGACGCGAGAAAGTATGGCGGAGATCTGGAGAGCGATATGCGCAATGTGCCATATCCCCAAGAGTCCCATTTCATGGCCGCTCACTTATGGTGTGGGCAGGCATTTCTATAGATGCCCGTATGGACCTTGTATTTCTATGCGGCGGCATCATAACTGCCGAACGGTATATCGTGGACTGTCTAGAAGATTTTGAGGTTCCTGACCTTAATCCCATTGAGTACGTGTGGGACAAGCTAGAGCGTTATTTAAGGCAAAGAGAAGTCGTTCCAGAAACCTTGGATCATCTTCAATCAACTCTGCAGGAAGAATAGGAAATGATACCTCAGGAGTACGTTGCAAACCTGGTGCACAGTATGCCAAGATGAATGCTAGATGTGCTCAGAGCTCGTGGAGGAAATACTCGATAATAGAGTCCGGTCGCTTAGATTGATTTTTGATTTTGATTTAAATAAAGATGAAGATATATCAATATCCCCTTTTCGGTAATTTTGTTATTTCATTTGTTTTGATCCTGTGGTCACTTTTAATAAACAAAAACTTGTTCCGTTAGTACCTTTTGGCGCATATTATATTATTTCGTACAACCATAACTCGAATAATGCGAATAGTTACCGTAAACACAAAAATTTACTAAAAAAAAGTAGTGTCTGGAATTTTTTGACGAGCAGTGTATATTGAAAATCACATAAAGAAAGATCCCAAGTTAATTTGGACATATTCTCAGACTCTTACAAACAAGTCACTTTACCCCTCATGTATGACACTAGGTGATGTTGAATCTACCAGTCTACTTCAAATTTGTAATTTATTTGCTGATCATTTTGAATCGGTGTATAACTCAAATGATCAATTTTATTGAATACGAAGAAAGGTGTTGGCTCAGATAATATCTCTAATTATTTTATTTATCAACTTAAATTTCAACTAACCAAACCTTTAACTTTGTTCTTTAATTTATCGTTAAATAAAGCCTAAAGGTGTATTTCCTCATCTATGGAAAAAAGCTTATTTAGTTCCAGTTTTCAAAAAATTAGATGCGAGCGAGTAATATAAAAAATTATAGACCCATCTCAAATTTTTGAGAAGCTGATATATGCAATAATTTTCAATGAAGTTAAACATTTAATTAATACATCCCAACTTGGTTTTTTTCCTAAACTTTCCACCACCACCAATTTAATTGATTTCTATAACTGCATTTTCAGCAATGTTGATATGGGTGGGCTAGTTGATTGTGTTTATACTGACTTTGAGAAATCATTTGATAAAGTATCCCATAATATTTTATTAGAAAAATGTGTTAAAATTGGACTCTCTGAGCAAATTTTGAAATGGCTAAGGTCATACCTCTCTGAACGTATACAGCAAGTAAAATTTAACGGTTTTGTATCAAGCGATATTGTAGCTAAATCAAGTGTGCCTCAAGGTTCCATTCTTGGGCCCCTTTTATTTCTGATATTTATTAATGATTTGCCTACTATTTTGTTGTGTCAATATTTATTATATGCTGATGATTTAAAAATGTGCTCGCCTATCATTACGCCAACTGACTGTTCTAGGCTTCAGTTTGACTTAGATAAACTTTTGACTTGATCCAACATTAACAAATTAATACTCTAATTACAATAAGAAAAATTAACCAAATACACTTTCCCTATAATACTAATGGTGTCAAACTGGAAATGGCTCACGAGGTCTCTGATTTAGGTGTATTATTTGATTCAAATCTTAAATTTGATAGGCATGTATCCGCCATTTGTGCTAAAGCTTTTAAGTTGCTTGGCTTTATCTTCCGGCACGGGATAGAGTTTCGTGATCCTTATGTTTTTATTACATTATATAAAAGTTTAGTTCGTAGTTGTTTGGAATATTGTAGTCAGATTTGGTGTCCCTACTATGAAATTTACAAAGCTCAAGGCTCAGGCTATTAAGCCGGGCACGAGTCAAACACCAAACAGCATCCCAAATTCGAGCTGATTTACAGTTGCCAGTTACTATTCAGCGGGTCCGACAAATTTTACATGGTGACCCTAACAATGTTTGGCAGAAAAGAGCATCAAAACCTAAGTTAACTGAAAAACACCGCATGGCTAGGATGGAATTTGCCAAAAAATATTGTATATCACCTGGGATATTGGGATGTGGAAAAAAGTTCTGTTTAGCGACGAAAAAAAATTTAATCTGGATGGCCCAGACGGCTTCCAGTTCTATTGGCATGACATGCAAAAATGTGTTGAGATATGCATGAGTCGTAATTTTGGTGGCGGGACGGTTATGATTTGGGGTGGTTTTGCTTACTGTGGAAAGGTACCTCTTGCTTGGATTTCAACAAAAATGAAGGCACAGGACTATTTGAACGTTTTGGAGTACAGCCTTCTGGAACATGCGACAAATTTGATGGTAGATGATTTTATTTAACAGGATAATGCATCTATCCATTCTGCGAAGCTGGTAAAGTGTTGGTTCCGCGATAATAATATTGATGTTTTAGTTTGGCCTGCATGCAGTCCAGACTTAAACCCTATAGAGAACCTCTGGGGAATAGTTGCGCGTCAGGTTTATCAAAATGGCAAACAATTCTGCACAGTTGGCGAGCTGAAGGATCGTATAAAAGCTATTTGGATGAAAATCGAGCCGCATAATCTCTAGAATTTAATCAGCAGTATGCCTGATCGAATATTTGAAGTCATTAGAAATAACGGAGGCCATACTCACTATTAATCAGTAATTAAAACTATCTAGTGCCCTTTTTGCGTTAAAAATTGAATTGAGGTCAATTTTATTTTTCACATTAATTTTAATTTTGTAACATAAATAATAATTAGTAATTTAAATTCAATTATAAAATGAATTATTTCGTGTGTTTAAGTTCAAATAAAATTTAATAAATAGAATTAACAATGTTTAAATTTATTCATATTTACGTTGTGCAAATAATTTGAGAAGAAAATTTTCGTGAGGACAATTTTGTTTTCTCCAGTGTATTATATTGTTTTATTATTATTTTCTTTATTATTATTATTAATTTATGGTTATTAATTTTTTTATTGTATTTATAGTTACGATTTTTTCTTTTTGTATACTTGGAGGTAGCGTGTAATTGGACTTGTGTCTGTTCGCTGTCCTATTTTGGAATAAATAAAATAAAATATATTTCTAGCTATTTCGATGAGGCTGTGAAAGCCCAGTATTACGTACCTCAGTTACTTGACAATTGCACTGAAGAATTAGCTGTCACATTTTGTCTTATAAGACACTTTGCAAAATATAATCAGAGATGACACTGAAATCATTTTACATAATTTTGTCTTATAAAACACTTTCGAAAATATAATCAGAGATGGCACTGAAATTACTTTACCTAGTGTCAATTAAGTTTTTTGTTTTTGTTTGATTTTGTTCGTTTTTGAATTTACTCGTTTTAGCTTGTTTTTTGTACTGCTTGCTTGTAAATGTTTTCCGAAAAATTTGCTTGCAAAATATTAAGCAAACTCGATCTTACTTGGCGGTACCGATTTAAAAAAGGCTGAATTAAAAAGGTGTTCATTAAAAATAATTAATTAAAATTAATTCATGTAGCCTCTTACTTGTAAATGTAGGTGGGGCATTTGCATTTAAATCTCACATAAAAAAATTTAAAATATAATTTTTAAATCATATTTCTGTTTCTTTTAAATCTGGGCGTGAGCAGATTTGTGTTTTGCATTTTTTTAAATACTCTTTTGTGCTATTTTTAATTTTTATGTCATGAACGTTACCTAAAAATACGTTTTACGTTATTTTTAAAATTATTAATTTCAAAATACAAAAGACTAATATACCATTTGCAAGTAGACATGTCACCAATGAGAATATACATCAATAAATTAAATTTATGTTTTTAAATTTCACAATTTATCTAAAATAAATAAAGTAACGTTCATGACAAAAAAACCTTTTTTTTAAAAATAAAAGTCCAACATTATTTAAAAAAATAAATTTTCATAAATTTCTGTATTGTGATCAAATACTTAACTTATACCCGTTAAAAATTATCTGGAAAATGCTAAGGGGACAAAGAAAATGTTTGGGGACAAAATCATGTGAGATTTAAATGCAAATGCCCCAGGTATATAAAATAAAATTTTTGATTTTTACTTTAAGGTTTTAAGGTAACATTTAGTGATTTTCTGCATCACATTAACAATTGAAAAATGTAAACACCAACCAAACGGCACATTAGTTAAAGCTATGGCGTGGCGTTAGGTTCGTGTAGTGCCGTACTTAAATTTCGAAAGTGATGAAAAAGGAATATTTTATGTAGTAAACAGTGTTGTGCGTCTACGCCTAGTTGGAGATTGTCTACTCGCAAATATCGACAATAGCGTAGACAATAGTTTTCGACGTAGACAATGTAGAAAAATAGTAGACAATTCGTAAACAATGAAAATATTATTTTTGTTGTTGCTTTATATCCTTTGTATCGAGTTCCTCATATTTTAGAATTGCAGTTAAGAAAAGTAATAAATAAAATATATACGACGTCACGTGTAAGTTCTCTAGGGTATAAAGAAACCCTAAAAATAACAAACACAATTTGTTTGTTGGCCTTATAGTTCAGGAAGTTTGTACAAAAATGCTAAATATTTCCCATAGAAACGAAATCTTACAGGATTGTAAAACTAGTTGGTAATCGTACTTTAGAAAATATCCAATATCTATGAGTTGAGGGAATCTTGCAACCAGGGTTGTAAAAAAACATTTTTATGGTACACAGCACAGACTATGCGAATATCTCAAATGACGCACAATTAAATTGTGCATAAAACTGTGGAATATATTTTTTAAATTAGTTCCGTTACGTACCGTAGTAGCGCACAACATATTATTCCCTAGCTCAACGTTACCAAACCAATTTTATAAAGCTATTTCTTGTTTTTTCATCAAATACATAAAAAATGTCGAGATTTAAAACCAGTCCTGGTTATCTTAAGTCGAAATGTATTACTTTTTTAACTTTTTCGGACTTCGTTCAGGTTTAGATGTTTTTAACTTGATCACCTTAGTGACAACTCATGCCTCTTAATTTGCGAAGGTTTCTTGTGATTGCTCGGTTTGAAACATTTCGGTATCACTATCTAACAAAAATTGTCGAAGCCAATGTGTTGAATTTGGACTAAACGCAGTGTTGATTGGACATTGCTCAGAAGTTACTGAATTAAATCAAAAACTACTCAAAACTGGTCAAACTGGTCGAAGAGGCTGATAAAACAGGAGTGTATACAATTTCTAAACGTGCCAAGTTTGGCAGATTTATGATCACTGATAGAAATGGTTAAAATATGTGCTCAAGCACACGAAAAAGTGTGCCCACTTATCATATATTTGTCTGTTGCATTTTCATAAGCTGTTGTCCATAATTCCGCTAGTCTGCTTGCTTTCATGAAACATCTAATTGTATAAAGATACATATGAACTGAGTAAATGAAATTCTCCCAGGCGCATAAATTTTACTAAATTATTAATAAAATTCAATTTAACTGATGTATAGAACGTGTGATACATTTTATGCCACTTATAGCATGGTATGTGTCTAACTAGTCCAAGATATATCTACATTATCGAATATATGAATTATGAATCAATTTTTTTCAATTTGTTTCGATTTCGGTAAACTCTGTTGCTATTTAGGCTCGCATTTTTAAACAAGGCTAAATCGACGGATAAATCCACAATTTTCGAAAATCCACTGATTTAGCCGAGGTGACTTTTGGTAATTTTAATCGTGGATAGATCCGTCGATTTTTTGTGTCGTAATTTTGAACGAAGTTAAAACCGGCGATTTTCGAAATAAATTTTCGAATTAATAACTGCTTGCTGGGACATACTCGTACGTCAATTTTTTCTATATCTAATCTATAATCACGAATTCATGAGTAGCTAGTATGTGTCTGTCGGGATTATTAAAAAATTTCTGCAGGAAGGAATGAATGAACGCAACACTGAATCCGCCATTAGTCTTTAGACAATACCGTGATATGTGGCATTCGCGTGCAAAAAATAAATAAAATGGCAAGCGGGCTGTATACGTAATATGCGTGTAAAGGTTCCAAATCTTCTTCGGGAGTGTTGGTCAAATAATAATGAACTCCTCCTTATCCCTCATCCTCCTTATTGTAAAACTCCACGTCTATCCTGTCATGAAACACTTTAGTATGTTTAGATTGTATCGATAATATTACCTCGTAATTTGATTCACTATGGACTCTGATGACCAAGACGAAGATTCTTTAAATATATTCTTCATTTTTAACTAAAATTTTCAAAAATTAATTTAAATAATTTAAACAATCATTATATGTATATACATATTTTGTAATTATGTAATTTGACAGATCGTAAATGATGTTTTTTATTTCCCAAATTTTCAAAAATAGCTCTAGCCATCGATATCGAGGTATAAATCCAAGGATAAAATTTTAATACAGGTTTGATTCAGTTGATTTATCTTCGTTTAAAAATACGAAAGATGGGATAAATTCGCCGATTTATCACTAGCCTCGTTTAAAATTACGAGCCTTAATGCAATTATTACCTTCCCTTTATACTATGTACATGTACCCATAGAATTCAATAAATGCCTAGAATCTATGCTTTACGATGAAGATAAACGGAAAATCCATGTTGCACTGATGATATAAACGGTTTCGGTCTATAACTGTATACCATGAAGTGACTATGTAAAGATTTTTATTTGATTCTTCTTTGTTGATGAGGTTGCATTTTGTTGCTGTAGCTTGTTGTACATATTTCCAATACCTCTGATACAATCTTTTCATCGCTATTTTCTATTTTATGAAATGTGTATAAATTAGGGATTGGACGCCTTCTTTAATTATTGCTGCTGCTGCTTTAATAATTCTTATGCGTTCTTTTTTCATTGAATTGCATTTGTTTGAGGCACAGTTTTGAATTAACAATTCGGTGGGTAGCATGTCACCAAAAAATAAAATTATTGTTTTGCCAGTTATGTTAGTACAGCTGCGTCAAATTTGGTATAAAATGTTTTAGAAGCAGATCTCTAAGATTACTAACACCGTTAAAATCTACATCATTGCAGCGCTGAATTCTTTAAGTTGTTCCTTCTTTATTGTAAATTGGCACTCATTGCTTTTGCTACTAAAATTTCCGAGGAAAACCTCGTGTGGGCTTTCCCGAAATCCATCTGAATTTGCAATAGCATTAAGCCGCATGCATCAATACGTTTACAACTACATTAACAAAATTTAGTTGCTTTTGCCTATTGATATTCTTTCTTTCAATCTTCAACGGTTTACTCGATATTAAAATTTCCTGCTGCTGAAAATTTTTGACGTATTGCCTACATTGCCGACATTGTTTACATTATCTTAGCCATATGTTGAATTATCTACATAAATTGATTGTATTCACGAGTAGACTACTCGGCACAACACTGGTAGTAAAGGAAAAAAAAAAATTAAGACTTATTGTGAGGCCGATTCTAACTTCTAAAAGTTTATATTTTGATATTTTTAATTTTAGTTTTTACTACAAATTCATAAAGGTAGCAGAGACATTGTCATTCCAGAATATGATTTAATCGCTTATAAGAAACCTCTTTTAATAAATTAATATGGGATTGGTTTCGCCTTTAACACAGAAATGTAAACATTATATATTTATACGTACACCACTATCCGCAAAACTAACTAATGTCTCAGGAGAGGGCCACAAAATTCATTAAGCACCAATCTAAGGTTGTATACCAAATTTCAAGTCAATCGATCAACTAGAACGCTTTGCAAGGCAATCACAGCCCTGTTGAATTTTTTATTTTCTTCCTTAATCTCCTTTGAATCCTCCTTCAAATTTTCAAATTATTTTAGTAGCAGTTCTTGGGACGCCATAAATTCCAAGAGCAAATTTTTGATATTTGAAAATTCCTTTTCAAAATTTGTATCATTTGCTGATAAACCTGAATTGAGTTTCTTAACTAACAGATTGTAACATATTCGAGCATGTCCAATTACGATCTTGTGACATACATATTTTTGAATGTGCACACCAACAATAGATTTGCATGCTGGATGGAAGCATTTCTTGCAAATCAAGCATTCAAAAATCGCATATTTCTTCGAAATTTCCAGTTTTTTACAATTGGTATTACAACACTTCATGCCTTCAACGAACGCCGGATTTAATTCTGCTCGCTTAAAATACGGCATTTTTTCAAGACACAAATATTGCAAAATGTTAAAAATAATTTATTCTTGTTAAAACAAGATAAAAAAAACAACGAGCGAGTTCACCCTAAACTCGTAAAAGATTTATGTGAAAACTTTTTTGTATAAATATCTATTGAATCATTTCAAGCCATTTCGATAATGCTCAGAAACCAATCCATAAAGACGGCTGATGTTCGCTCAGTGTATAAGCTAAGTTACATTTTTGGTTCAAAAATTCAATAAGTTATTCGATTTTGAATTTGGAGGACGAACCTTACTGACATTAATTGAGCATGAGCAAAGTACAGTTCTGTTAAGTTAATCACCTAAACCTGCCATGTACGCTTTAAAATATATCATTATCATTACTCATACACGGCAATCTTGTTCAACAGTCGATAATAGTGAATGGTCACGGCAAACTCGCTGAACAAAGCAAATACGCATCGCTTTGTCATTGATCAATTTAAAATAAATTAACTAAAGCGGTTCTATTAGCGGTAGGGCAAGACACTAATAACAAAGCGTACCGATTAAACAATTTCAAAATTATTATTTTATTATGCACATTGTAGGTACATATATGGTATATATGCAGTTTTCACAGCTCGCTATTTCCATTTACTTTTTTTGAGTCACTCCAAGGCATTGCCCCGCATGCAAAACGAAAAACCAGCATTTAAAACCGTCAAACTCAATTTTTGGCTAAGTTGATTCACTTTGCAATATGAAAATTATTAACAAAGAGTTCTAATCTATAAGTTCCACCTTATTCTAAGAAAATTTTATTAAAATTAATTTAATTTCATTCAAAATCCCCAATTTTATGTTTTGCCGGCTGTCAAGCAAAAATCCGTTCGTCAAAATATAAAATTGGACTTTTTGAATGAAATTAAATCAATTTTAATAAAATTTTTTACGAATAAGGTCGAACTTTAGATTAGAACTATTTTTTAATAATTTTCATATTTGAAAAACAAACAATTTTGGCAATTATTTGATTTGATGGTTTGAAATGCCGGTTTGCCGTTTGTGCATTACACTACACAAGCATAATTTGTGGTCCTTTCTTTTGTTTGTAATTTTTATTTTCAAAAACACTTGTTGCTGCGACTTTATATAGAAAATATTTTTACAACAAAATAATTTAAAGTAGGCGGATTTTTTTTTAATTTTTTTGTATTCGGCTCACGATGTTTTTAAAATGCCGGATGATGTTGTATATTGCATGTGTATGCGTAGATTTTGCGTTGACTTTGCGTTTTATTTATTTTTTGTTCTTGTCGATATATACACATACATGGAATATTTTTTGTTCGGCTTTTTTGTTTCCGTAACCCGACTTCTATACAATTTTTTACTTACTCCTGCCGCTAAAGATGTTTTCACATCAAAAACACTCAAACACACAATAACTGTGCACGAAAATACCACAAAATTCACGTATTAAATAAATAAATTAAATGAAATTTAATAAAATTCTTAAACGAAGAAACAAAATGATTCGATGTTTAACGCAACGCTATCTTCGATATGCTGACTCAGTGCATGCTTTTCGTAAAATAAAAATATTTTTATAAAACGTAGAGTCGCGTTTTGAATAGGATACCCTGTATTACAGCTAAAAAATTAATCCACTGTATCATTCCCAATTCTAGAGCTAAGTAGCGAATGAATATGATAAATTACCACCCAGACGTAGGTTAATATTTGCGGCATCCTAAAGCAATGCTTTTAACATTTTTTATTTAAGCTTCAATTTATTACCAACCAAATTATATCAATTAAATGAAACAAAAGTATATTTAAGTAATGTTTACATTGTGCCAATTGATTAATTAAGAAACTTAAACAATTTAATCAAAAAGTTTTGTTCATTATAAAACACCACAACTCAATTAATTTGCTTCCACAAATTCGCTGCCTTATTGCTCTCCTTCCAACCACTTGAAAAGTTTAAGCGTTAGTAATTTGAAAACTATCGCATTATAATCTGTTTCTAGCGTTTCCCAGCAACTTTAGGTATAGCATCTGTACAATTTTGTTACTTTGGAGCAAAAAAAAAAAAAAAAAATTGAGGCAAAATTATTATCTTTGTGTTGTTATTTTCCATTTTCGTTTTATTAATTTTGTATACATAGTTAGTTTGTTGGATACTACAAAATAATATGGAAAACGTGAGGTAAAAAAGCCAAGATAACGAAGGGAGAAAAACAAGAAAATTGATGAGAAAAATATACTGTACGAGACTGTTAAATTCTTTTGTGTGATTGATTGATTAGTTTTTATTTTGTACCATTTCGAGCACAACGCACAGTCGAAGAAAAAAAATTTAATCATAATGCCAGCGCAATTTTTTTGAATTAGTTACTTTGTATGTACGGTTTGGGAAAAATTGCGAGTAGGATGAAAATATTGACGATGAAAAATTGGTATAGCGAACCAAGTAAAAGGAGTCAAATAAAGGAAAACCGCAAATTGTATATATTTTTAAAACCAAATTTAGTTTGGGTTTTCTTTAGGTATTTTCATCTAACAGGTAAATTGATTTTCTTTTATTTGTTTGTATGTACCTAACTACCTACTCGTATTTTACTTTTTCTTTCTTTTTTTTTTTGCATTAAACTTGTTTTGTTGTGGATTTTGAATTAAATGGAAACTGTATGTTATTCCGAAATTTTCTAAATATACATGCTCGTATACGTACTTACGTTTATATACATTTGTATACATTTATGCTGGAATATAGAAATTAAATTAAATTTTGATAAAATACATTCAGACAGTTTATGTTTGTGGAAATTAGAATGGGTTTTAAGTCTGTCTGTGTGTACAGAATTTTACTAAATTTTAACCACGAAATTCGATTAAACAATAGAGCTGCACAAAATATAATGACGAAAATGTACTTTTCCATTCGTTATGTTCAATCATGCATTGAATAAAATGTACTCGATCTTAAAAATAAATTTGTGAGTTCTAGAGACAGACAGAAGGCTACTTAGTCATGCAAAGATATGTGTCTTGAAAGAGACTTTATATGATAATCATTATTAAAATTATTTGTACCACATTTTGGTGAAGGAGTATGACTATATTGTGGTATCACTTAAGAGCTTTTGATTTGATTTTAATGCAAGTTAATTTTATGCTAATCTAATTTTACAATTTGTACAAAAAAAAAAATCAGTCATTGTACGACAGATGTCAAATGGATTTAGTAAATATAAATTTAATTCTATTCGAAATAAATTTGTTGGAAATAACAAATTTACATCATAAATTTGTTATGTAAAATGGGATTTACATAGTTGTCACGATTCAGCTGTAATTTTTTTATTACTAGACGGTTCATATTATGTAGCAAGTATATTATTGCATTAGTCTGCCCCAAAAAAGAAAATTACAAATATTTACGTCTTGTAAAATTTATTTCGGATACCAACATTAACATCTTCAAGGAGGAACGGTTCCAAGTCATGTAACATTATATTCGTGTTTTGGACTTTCCTAAGAAACAATTACCATTTCAACACATTTCTGTATTGGCATTAAAAATTTTAAGATTCTGTTCAATGTATGGTTACACAAGAATTATTTGACGAATTACTTCATAAATAACTGATAATTTTATATACTGAAACAGGGTTCTCGCAAATGATAAATACCGATTACAAGACATGCTCTATCGTTTAAGGTTCACATGTCAGATTAAGGTGCATAGTCAGATTGTTGAGCGGTCTGTTTAGCACATTTTGAAATAACTGTCAAGCTTACCCTACCCGTAGCATTTATATTAAACACAGATAATATCCTCCCTCTGTAGCAGGTTGATTTTTCCCAACACTGTATAAGTGATTTGTATCCTTTCTTTTAAATAGAAATAATATATTTCGTTGCCTTTGTTAAGCCTGGAGCAACGTGCTAAAGTTATACAAACGTATTACAAAGAACCTGGTTCAATTAAAGATGCCCATCGAGCACTTCATAATTTTGCTATATTACAGGTATAATACCGATATTTTGTGGCCACAAATTTTAAATATGGATATTAACAATATTTGGCTCCAACAATACTGCGCCACATGCCACAGAGCGCATATGACAAAACAGCGACATCAATTGGTTCTGCGCTTCTATGATTTGTTGCCATTGGATTACTTTATTTGGGAATTTTTAAATTCGAAAATTTACTCCGAATCAATCCAGTATTCGAAGGCCGAGATTCCACTGCACCCGCGGATATTGTGTTTCAGAGCTACCTTAAAACAAAAATTTAAAAAAACATTCCTTATTTGGCACCCTTTATTTGTGTGTAAATGACGTAATTTCGAGTAAATGACGACTTGAAATTGTAGCGAGACTTGTCGAATTCCGCCCGCATACAAATTTTAATTTATTCCCCTTTATAAATTTTTGTTTATTTGTAAGCAAAGACAATTTAGTATTAAAAGGTTGCAAAGTCTGCGTTACGGCTGCATTCGTAAATATGATTTTCAAATGTCGAATTGCGAATATTTTCATATTTTCAAGCAGAATTAATTTTTGAACGCAAATCTGCATTAACTGCGCAGTCGACTGAATTTTTGCATGCAGCCAAGATAAAAGTGCCGCGCCCGGATGTACAGTGGTTAGTATGCTTGCTTTAATTTAAGCTCCGGAGGTCCCGGTTTCGATTCCCGGAGGGTGATGAAATAATTACGGCTGGTTAATGTAGGATCAATGAATTAATCATTCATGATCCGTTAAAAATAATGACTACGAAACTTCATAATGAAGCGGCCAAATCCCTCTATGGGATGTAGCGCCAGCGAAAAAAAAAGATAAAATTAGTGGTCAGTGTGCAGAGAGATAAATCTCTGTGTGCAGAGAGATAAACACAAAACTTGCTTATTTTTGGCGGCCTATTTTTGGCGGCCATTATAGAAACTACTCTGTTAAAGGAGTAAGCTAAAGTGTGATGGCTGTGATCCTCCTACAGGAAATCAGCGTTGGGTTAACAGCCCAACTTGTTAAACTTTATTGCTACGAAACTTCAACATGGGCCTCGAATATTTTTGGATTCATAACAACAACTTCGGGCACGATATAAGGATAACGATGTTATATTTGGAACAAGCATCTACTATAAACTCGACCTCATCGGTCGACATGCACGACATACTTCAATATTACATTTATGAGCGTTCATGGCCCCACTGAAAAAAAGCCTGATAAAATCAAATATGCTTTCTACAACACGACAACGTCACATTAAAATTGCTTTGGGCGACTTCAATGCCCACATTCTTAGGGCAGGCCGTAGAACCATCGGCTTAAATTCCTTGCACTCTACATAAAATAATAACGAAACACGCACCACCGAGCTAGCTTTGCCCTACAGCATGGTGGTTGCCAGCACATATTTCTCACATAAGCATATTGACAAAACCACATGGAAATCAAACTACGGAACAACAGTCAATCAGATCGACCACATCCTCTTGTCCAAAAGACATTCTTCTAGCCTCAAAGACATCAGAGTTAAATGTGGAGCTAACATTGATTCAAACCACTTCCTGGCAGTTGCTGAATTACAATTTTTGTCTATCCACCACATACTACAATATCGTTTCCAGCGTTTCACTAGATGGAACACCAAGGAATTGAACAACCCGAACCACCTTCGAGAATCCTGTATCCGAAATCTTGAAGAATGAACCACTTCTTGACTCCGTTCAAGAACAGTGGGACATCATTAAAACGCCGGTTACCAATCCTGCATTATCCACCATATGCCAAAATCCATCTAGGCCTAAATGTTCTCTGGTTGAACGATAATTGTCTTGGTGCTATTCGGAAGAAAGAACACGCACGCCAATGAAATCTGTCACAAAGAATAAGGAAATCTCATGACTGCAAGAAAAATCTCCAATCAGCTGGGCACGCAACATCCAAAAGTCTAGCTTCAGAAATAGATATCGAAGCATAAGAGAGATAGCTACGGACTTAAATTCACGTAGCAGCGCTGTTCGCAATGAATTAGGTGAATTAAAAATTGACGCTAAGACCGTCGTCGAAGTGTGGTGGAATTATTTCTCCTCGCTTCTAAATAGACTAGGTGGTTCCTGCAACAACTTTTTAATATGAATCGCATTCGTTCACAAAATCGGACCACAACAAGGCCTGATTACCTCGGAGTCAGCACCAGCGAAAGTAGGACCTCGTGGGGGACCACCTACTCGATGCATGGACGACGTTGAAAGGGACCTAAAAATACTCGGTCATTAGACATTTTACAAAGTCAAACGACCTAACAACATCGTTAACATATAACAAAAATAACAAAGATTCTGAATGACGACCTTGAGGTAGCCTACAAAAAACCGTGAAGCATTCAGACGATATGTCGTCAATTGTCACATACATTTTATGATTAAATAAGTAAGATCTTAGCCATTTGAACAAATTTGTCAAAATCAGTATAGATTACCTCGACTTAAGTTTTATTATTTGCGTGTTTAGTTAAATAATTCTAGAAAAGTACTAAATTAGTAACAGTAAATCAACAGTTTAAAGAATTGACTTAAAAGCAATTGAAGATGAAAGATGCAAGTAAAAATTTAGTGAAGAGTTTGTGAAAGCTGGATAAAAAGTGGGTGAAAATTAAGTGAAAATTGCGTAATAGCTTGGAAATTTAAAGTATTGAAAATGAGTGAAATTTGAATGAAAAGTGAGTGAAAATAGAGTAAAAAGGAATGAAAAATCAGTTTAATGAAGACAATTGTGAAAATTTAGTGAAGAGTGAGTGAAAATGATCGAAAAGTAAGTAAAAGTCACGTATTAGTTTGAAAATTTGAGTGAAAGTGATTGAAAAATGAGTTAAAATTGAGTGAGATATGAATGAAAAATTTGTGAAAAATAAGAGAAAGTTGAGTGAGTGAATGAATTTGAAAAGGGACAGAAAATGGGTGAAAATTTAAAGAGAAATGTATGAAAAGCGAGTGAAAATTGAGTACTGTAACAGTGTGTATAAATTTTGAATGAAAACGGAATGGAAAGTGAAAAGTAAGTGTAAAGTAACTTTTAAAGTCAATTTAATAGACTAGTAGTAAAATCCTTGATCTTAAACCCAAATAATGCTTAGGTATAGTTTTATTCATTTTGCTCAAGTTTCACTCATCTCTCTCAATTTTATTATAATGGACCTACTTATCCTTATGAGACCAGACTAGAGCGGCCAAGTTTATTGGGAGTAGTAAACTATTTTGAAAAATTACTTGGAGAATGCAACATAATTCAGACAATTTTTATTTAATATTTTATTAATTATTTATGTATATTTTCTCTTAAATCAAATCTTCGTATTCAAGTCTATATAACTGCCGTGAACCATTACTGTTCGTTCACTTCTGTGTTCTCGACTGTCAAGTTTGCTCTCTCATTTATTGAAACAGGCTCACAAAAGCTTTTTTTGAACAATAAATTTACACAGCATACTATGGCTTCATCTGGTCGCTGACATGCACGCCTTCATAACCCTTTCTTTCCAGTTTACCACCTTCGACATCTACGACAACATATATGTCATTTGATAGCTTTATTAAGTATGGTCCCAGATATGGAACATTTATTTTACGAGAAGAAGCCATCACCGGTCCCCTCACTCTATTTCACGAACACTAACTCCAATTCCGTGCGGCCTCCTGTACTTTTTGTATAAAATTATTCCATCACGCGTAGGAACCAAAACTGGTTTAACTATTATGGCAAAATTAGTAACAAACTCAAATATAACACGAATATTCAACAAATTGTCTAATCTCGTGTTTATCATACGAACTGGATAATTGGTTATAGTGTCCATTTTAAAAGTTCCCCATTTAAGCGATCCCGCTGAGACCTCGTAACTCAAAAATTCAACTTCCTCCATTAGGAATTCGCAAATATCCATTTTCAATGTTAGCCCGTGTGGTTGAATAACGACCAATAGTTTTTTCCAACTTTGCCATACCATCTTTTATTATTTGGCACAATAATATTGTCTAGATATACAACAATCTTGTCATTCATCTCACGCGCAATTCTATTCATAACTTCTGGCACACCACTGGAGCATTTGCTAGACCAAATGGATTCGTAAAAATGTATAATGCCCATCCGAGGTAACGAAAGCAATCAACGGTATGGTATCCTTCGCCATCGGGATCTGGTAGTACTCATAGAAGCCAAATCTAGCGTTGTAAAATAGCTGCAAAAAACCTCTGTAACAAGTCCTCCATTATCGATAAAGAGAAGCGATTTCTACTCGTTCTTTCATTCAAGCGTTCAGTTGTCTCACTTGATTTCTTTTTCGTCAAAACGATCGGACTATAGGGTAAGGTGAATCCGAAATTCGGATGGTACTGTTATGTAAAACCTCATCAACTGTTACCTTAACGTTATTTCGCTGGTGGAACGTTAATCGGTAAGGACCATAAGCCACTGAGTCAACATTTCAACAGACTTTGTTTTTCCCAACTCCGATTAGTTTCATGCGAAAAGTTCCTAAACCGGCCTATCAAATGTACTATACCATTATGATGATCGTATGTTAAGGACTCATTCATTTTGATTTTTCCTTCACAAAATTCATAACTACTGTGGCCGCCTATCTCAATTTTATTGCCTCCAACAACCCTTAATTGTTCTCGGATTGGCTTTATAGTGATTAAGTTAGGCTCGCCGCCGTCGTATCTAACCACTCTTCACTTTTAACTTAATATTTGGTTGGCGAATAAAGTTTTTTCTTTAACACATCTATATTCAGCATTTCGTTGTTTATTACATTCATTTCGATTTCTGCCACTATTTCGGCCATAACGATCGTCGATTTAACTTTTTTCCGAGGTGAACCATTCAACACCGAAACCGTTAATTTCCATACTACACAAGGAATATACTAATTTCAAATAATACGCAATGGATTCTCGTATCCATTGATCCCTCACTTCCGGAATCGAACAAAGCTGATACATCCACGGTACCTACCAACTTTAACCCATTTAACGTACAAACTTTGATCCAAAAAACATTTCCAATAAAACTTTTATTTTTACATTCGATTTCATTTCCACCATGTACTCGATTATGCACTTCGTGCATGTGTCGCGTCGACTTGGTTTAGAACAATTTAATGAAATGTAACCAATGACCATACTCATGACAATTACTCCTTTATTTTTTCTATTTTTGGTTCGATTAAACTAGGCTAAAGTCTCACATCTGTGGTGTGAATCAACCAGCAATGTCCAGACTCATCCAAATCCAGTCGCCTTTCAATTTTTGAAATTTTTCTTCAGACGCATTTTTTGATAGATACAGGCGCAGATGTCTCGGTCTTGCCGGCTCGCTTTGTTCGGAACCCAAGGGTCGTTCCATCATTTAGGTTCGCGGCGAATGGCTCTACAGTAAACGCTTTTGGAACCAAAATTTTAAAACTTGACATCGAACGGCGCCGCAAATTCTCCTGGGAGTTTATCGTTGCTGTCGTTTCGATGCCTATCATCGGCGCAGATTTTCTAAGGAACACCGGGTTGCTCGTGGATATACAAAGACAAAGGCTTATAGACTCGTTAACATCTTTGTATTCACACGGTGCGCTTACCACCAAGTCGGGTTTCGCGGTATCTAGGATCGACAAGTCAGTGACGGACCCAGGAGTATTCAACGTTATTTCAAAATTTCCTATAGTAATTTACGGCGGCATCAACCTTGACGTTACACAACATATTCTCACTCCCAAACTAGAGACGAACGGACCACCGATTGCATGTAAACCCCGGCGATTTCGACAGCTTTTGGACTTTTTGAATTTTGTAGAATGACTTTCGGCCTTCGCAATGAAGCACAGTCGTTCCAACCCCTTATATATAACATATTGGACACATCAAAATTATCTTCTTGAAATTAGAAGATCCCAGTCTTGTAGTAAACGTGGACAAATGCAACAGAAACCCTCTCACGTATTAATCAAAATACTGTTCCCAGAAGTATTGATTAGGCGGTCATCGCAATGATCAGATGAAAGACGGAGAATTTCAAAAAATCTTAAGGAGTAATACTGTTCTCAAATTCGAGAAATTCCCGGTTGCTTTCAATTCAAAAATCTTAATTCATTGCGATATAACAATTACTACACCTAGGCCATTCATTCCGCCAAAATTTCGAAAACATTCATAAACTTTCTCATCCTGGCGTTAAAGCGTCCATTAAACTTTTGACTCAGAATGTCATATGGCCATCTATTAAGGGCGACGAACTGAAAGCTAAGCCTGCTGAGCTCTTATTCGCACAAACGACATGAGTTCCAGGAGCTATTTTGGTTCCGTCGGACTTCGTAACGAATATCAAACGACATTTCGAAGAAATTAAACCCTACCAGCTTCGCGGCATGTTATGGACAAAAATTTTATTAGCAAAGATCTGCATACGTGCTCGCACGTTTTTCTACGAACTGACGCAGTACGCAGATCACTGCAACCTACTATATACAAAACCGTTTTTTGTTATCGATCGTATACCAAAATTTTGCACTTTAGAATTGAACGGGAACACCGTTACAGACTCACGAACAAGAAGTTCAGAAAACAAAAAGTAACTTGCCATTGGGGCATCCGTTCGAGCAACAAAAACGAGGAACTAATTAATACTAGGATGAAGTAACATCAGAAATTAGTCCGGTTAACAATAAAATCAGTCACCAGTTATAAAGTTTAAATGTTAATAAATTTACCGAAAACCTAACGCCTTGTGACTACTTATTTCGTGAGTAAAGTCCGCCATCCAGTTATAGTGATACGATATAAGTATACAGCGCCAGGGCGGCAAAAACATAAAAGTATTAGGGGTACAACGGTACAAGGAACACGTTAAAGATCTAAAACCATTGTGTGCCTAGTTTAATGGACGTTCCAATCTTTTTTCCGTTTCGATTTTCCACTTGAGCTAACAAAATGCCCAACAGGTATGGCAAATTTTTGGTTTACCTTGAACAATTCTAGACGTTCGCTCAATCCATCGATCGTATCGATCCTCTGCGTTTTTAATGAGACCGCTAACAAATGATTATTAATCCCCATAATAACATACATAATTATGCCCTCATCTTATACTACACCATGCCGTATAGGGCCAGCATTTCATAACAATATAAATTTGTTCCAGTTATCGAAATTTACCTCGTAATTCTCCATGCAAATCGACATAATGATATGACATGACATAATGATATGACGTGTCGCCGCATACCACAGTTTGGCGGACGATTTCAACTTAGTACCAACTGGCAACATAAAAAAGCTCATCTGTATCATACAGTTTAATTATCGAATCAATCTGTAAAACCCATTCCACGCTTGTAATTGACATTTGGTTTGCCGGGTCGAATTCCGGTAAAATTTTCGAAACATTTCGTGGCGTTAGGTTAACTCGGAGTGTTTGATTTGACATATAATTCACGTTCCTTCTAAAATAAAGTTCTCGCTCGCACGTTTCAATATGTCCGCTTCAAAAAGCAGATTCCAGAATACGTTCATTATTTACCATAAATCGCTTACCGGAATTTTTTAAATTTAAAATTTAACTATACGAACTACATCAAATCGGTGGCTTAGTTAACTATTTTTTACTAGACTGGGATAAGCATGTTTCCTGTTCCTACTTAACTTTTTGTAGCATAATATCGTCATAGATATATCTCAACTTTGTATGTACGACCATAATATTCTCAAAAAACATAAAACCGCTATATTCCCATTAAATTTTATTACAATTTAATCTTTATGAATAATTAAATTACCATAATTTGACGTTAACATTTCTTAACACAAATTATAAATTTGCGCGTGTTCTGCATTAAACAAATTTGCTCCTTTTATCTCCTCTGCTTTATATACGATTTAAAGGTATTTTGTTCACACTAATTTATTCATTCTTGTATAGTAGTAATCCAATATTTTCAACAATAAATGTTCACCCCTTTAACAATATTTTCTAATTTAATTAGAGCTATCCGCGCATTCTATAGTTTTATTCAAAATATTTTTTGATCTCTATATAAATCATGCCAGTTATCTTACAGAAACAAATGTATGTACACATATGTGTATTACATTCGTATATTGTATTCCAAGAAAATCTACAATCCCCATGTGAATTAATTACTTATGCTAAATGCTGTTTGTCTGAAGAAACTTTCATTTGCCCATTTATCAAAATTATCAGGTGAAATAAGAGTAAAACAATAAGAGACTTAACTTGTCACTTTAAATTGTGTTTCATTTTATCTTCTACACTAATATATATGTTTAAAGATATCCTCAAATTTTGTGAAGAAAGTATTTTATTTTATATACAGTTTTAGGCTGTCAAAAGAATCAATGTACAATTTTGTGAACGCTTGGTTGGGCGGAATCCTAAAAAAAAAATTTTTTCTCCGTTTTAATCTACACATTTAAAACTTAATTTATATTTGAGGACTATTTTTGGATCACAAAAACTTTTGCATAATTCAAACTGAAACCATTAATTTCACTAAGCATATAAAACCGCATGTACATACATACATACTTATATCGCATATACGAAAAAACGATTAAATTTCATTTACACCAAACTTCATAATTCCATAAAATCTCTGCAAGAAACAAAAAAAAAATCGAAGAATTTGTTACATTTCCATAAATTTTCATTTTTATTTATTTTTGTAAAAAACGACAAAAAATATATAATCCTAACGCTTAACATATCCTTAAATGAAATCCGTAAATAACGCTAGAAATAATCAAAAAAAAAAAAGCTCACAACAGAGAAAATACATGTGTATAACAAATAATTTTCCAATTTCCATTTCTGGTTCATTCTGTCACACATTCGAAAAAACAAAAAATTCCATACAGAGATATACGCACATAAGGCAGCATCCCATTTATCAAATACTTAGTGAACTTTTCATATGTATATGAATGTGTGCGGGGGTGTGTGGAAAACTCAATAATTTACGTAAAAACGCAGCGACAAAAAAAAACATTGAACCACATAGATAACGTTATAAATTGTAAAGGTAATCGTATTTATTTGGGGAAGAATTCTAATAATAAGTTCAGTTTATTATTAAAATGATTTAGGAAAATTGGTTAACATTTTAAGATTAAACCCAAAATATCAGTTTGAATTTTATGTACCACAAAATCCATAACCCACACTGTTACTGTTTCAGAAATTTGTAAACAGATGTCACACAAAACTAGTCTTTGAAACTTAGCTAATTTTCATATACCAACATAACGAACTTACAAACAAAAGAAAATTCACAATTTTTTTATATTTTGATTTTTCCACAATTTTCATATGTTTTATGTTTACAATCAGTTTGTGTTCAACCGTTCGCCGGGTAAAACGTGTTGCTTGGTTAAAAATTATTTTTTTTTGTTGTGAAAAGTGTGAAAATTAAAAATACGAAAACATGTGACGGTGAAATAATTAAATATTATATTTAGTAGTAAAAGTGGATTGACCTAACCGTACCGAAAGGATTATAAAATATATATAAAATTGGGAACTGTGCGCTCCTTAAATATGAATGATATTGAAAATATTTTAGTCGAAGGATTGGTCAAATATCGGGATGGAAAAAAGGTATTGTAAATTAAATTTTATAAAATCACGTGATACAAAGACACAGGGACAAAACATAAAATAATAGTCTCAATGTTTTTTTTTTGCTTTGTATACCGGAAAATCATTAAAAAAGGAAAATAAAAACCATACACGAATACAAATCTATCTTCTCGATTGCATGCTTATTATTATTTGAAGAGGTTAGAATTGTTTTAAATACGTAACGGGTGGAAAAGGAAGGGGGAGCAATTCAAAATACACTTTGAACGTGTTATTTATTTTATGTTCTGTTTGAAACATTTGGGGGGCGAATAGATTGTTACATTTGTTTTGTTTCTGTTTATATATGTATGTACATATTTAAATGGATACAGATCATTTCTTTACCACATACAAACAACGAAAAAGGTAAGAAAAGTATATAACGGAATTACATTAGACATTTAGCATAACAACAAAACGAATATAAATAATTGGTCAAACTCAAAAGTTTATTCATTTCGGTTTTTATTAGGCGAATAAAACAACTATAAATTTTCCAACTCAGCATTTTGTTGTCGAAGCGCATTACCATAATTTTCATTTGGTTTATTTTGCAACAAATCATAAAGTATGATAGAAGATAAGAAAATGAAAAATTATTCATATATGAATATACCAAATCCTCGTTGTCTCCAAGATGTCGTTCTGATTTATCTGAATAAATTTCTCCAAATTTGTTATTCAAAATTTTACCTTTCTGACATTTATGCTTTTACAGTCTGACTCATATTATATCATGTAAACTTGAAATTTATGTTCATCGAATTTTTGGTTTTTTGTAATACATATTATAAACCGTCAATCAAGTAAGAATATCAAAATAATGTAAAACTTTTAAATTGAAATTGATAAATCGGAGGAAAAACGGTAGGGTTCCCATTATCATGATACATAAATAATTTATAACCAGCTCTTTTTTAATGGGGAAACGAAATAATTAATGATTTTTATGGGAAAATAAAATGTTTTAATTAATGAATTACTAAAAAATTTGTGTTCAGCAGGAATTTCAAGCTAGTCACCGCAATATATTATGACTAAAAACATCTGAGACTTTGTACAATTTTAATTATAAAATATTACCTTTGCAAGTACAAAAAAAAAATCCATTTTCTTTATGCTGAAAATATTTTGTGACAAATTATATTGCAATAGTAACACAATGATACTGAAACATGATTAATCCATTTGCATTACAAATTTTTCTGAATGTTATACCGCACCAATTCATTTTCACTTAGAAGACGGTTTTTTTTGCATATTTGTAGCAGTCTTCTATTACTGATTCGAAAAGTTGAGATAACAAGCGAAAAGATAACAATAAAGTATTTTCTCTGATTTTCCATTTTCATTCTATACATACAAACTGCATTATATTGTTAGAATGATCACGGCATTAAGATTGCAAAAAAAAAAATGTAATTTTGTTAATGTAATCGCACTAAGCCGGAATTTGTCGTTTTGTAATTTTATACGAGATACGAGTTTACCGATTTGAGGCACTCAAATTACTTGAACGAAAAAAATTTGTATAATATAAGGCAACAATGTATAATAATCCTATTTCATAGGGTTAGCAAAAATATTAAACTCTTATAAATTCCAGGAAATTATGTAAACTTTTCATTTTGAATTTGGTACATATCTATAGTAAAGATTTTCATTTTCAAAATATTTAGAAAAATACTTAAAAAGGAAATTTATCTACATCTTTCCGATTAAATCTTTAACAATGACGAACAAAGTATATTGAGTTTAAAAAAGTAGGTCGAATAGAAAAATAAGAGTAAAGAAAAGTTAATGAACCGTTGATGTATCTGAAATTAGCTTGAAAACTCCAACGATTTTTTTGTAGAATGGTAGGGGTTGGGGCTAGGTTGATATTTTCTTGCCGCGAACCCATTTTATGAGTTTCTGTCCCGAAGAAAAAAAAAATTGAAAAAATTTTTTAAAGTAGAAAGTTTGAAAAACAAAATAAGCGTTTTTTGTGCATTTATTCCTTGCTACAAGTACATAAGTATTGTGCCAAACATTTTATTGCTCTGGCTCAGTTGTTGGCTATCGCTTCGCTCGAGCAACAAAATAATATATTGCTCTATAGACACTCACAAATAATTTTGTATTAATTTCCACTGTTAGTACACTGTGAAGCAGGATTTTTCTAACCACGAGTGAATAATTTTTATTATTAACCAATAGTGAATAATGAACAATATTCATGTATACAATTTTCTCAAGCATTCATTTTTTCATAAAAACCTACATACTTCAATTTGAAATATAAAACTCTGGTAGAAATTTGAAGACCAGCCGTATGTTGAGATTTTTGGTACAGGCCCATATGTATATAGCCTAAAATGAATATATCTGATATTTTTTCATTTGATATATACAATGAGTGCCACTTTAAAGGCTACCTTCCGTTTCCCGGATTGATTGATTGATTGATACGGATGTACGACCAAGCCTTAGCAAGATTTTCGGATACGCCGAATCCACTTTAATGTCCACTTTGATGTCCACTTTAAAGGCTACCTTCCGTTTCCCGGATTGTTTGATTGATTGATACGAATCTACCGTACACCCTTTTTACATAACAAAATCGAGGGTTACTCGACTCAGTCGGGATCAGTCGCCTATGCAGTCGATAGTTAATAAAATTTTTATTATTAAATATAGTAAAATAGTTAGCACAAGACAGCACAATTTTTAAACAACATGCTTAATAACTTCTTGTTGATCCTGGAGAGTTGATTCTGACTGTAACTTATTCTGAAAATCAAGTTTAAATTGAACCGTTATCAATGATTCTGGAACTGTATTATAGTGGTGCCCATAGTGATGATAAAGCATGCCCCATATAAATTAAAGCTGAAAAACTAATGAAAAAAAGGAAAACATTGGTATTTGATAGTTATACAAACATTTTGGAGAATTTGCAACCAAGAAATTAAGACTGCTGTGATCAGAATACCAGAATAATATATATTTAGGCTGTGGTCCAATTCCCGACTTATTTTGTAGAAGCTGACTTATTTAAAAGTCTACAATAAGCCACCTCGTGAGGAGAAGTTTTGTAGACTTTCTTGACTTATTTGGGAGAGTTTCCACAAAAATCTCAGCGGTATATTAAAATTATTTTCTGACCAATAAATCGATAATAATTGTGGTATTTATAGAGCGACAACATAATTTAAACAAGAAAATATAAAAAATTCTCATTTTATCATTATTTTATTTCTGTTAAATAGAATACCTAATAAAAACACCAAACGCTGATGCTTTTTCGTTTTAATATTTATTTGGGTTCACAAAATTCCTCTCAAATGTATTGTTAAATTGAAATAAGTCTCGGTTTGAATTGGACCACTAAATGACTTATTCCAGGCCGCCATATTGAATAAGTCAAATAAGTCGACTTATTTGAAATAAGTCGCGAATAGGATCTCAGCTTTAGTCTTAAATAAAAAGTCTTCCCAAAGAATGTCTTATCTAAGACAGTCTTTGGAGTCTTAACGTCAGAATCGGGAGGTTAATCCAAGCGCAAAAAAGGGAGGATGTACTTCGTGTATGTTTTCATAATTTAAAATTATTAATATAATTATAGTTTATATATATTTTTCTAACTTAGTTTACATTTTTAGTTAATATTTATTTATATTTAAATTATTATTTTATTAAAAATTTTATTAGTTTTAAATTTGGCAGAAAATTACCAGAAATAAAAATATGTACAACCTTCCTTTCGTATGCATGAGATTGATTGATTGATCAGAATGTACGACCAAGCCTAAGCAAGACTCCCGGTGGTACACTCTTTACACATAGCAAAACCGAAGGAGAGGAAAGGTATGTTAGTAACAAAGAATCAACCCGGTTCCAGACACCTAAGTCGTTGATAGTTAGTAAATGCGTTAGTAATATATTTTTAGTCAATTATTTAGCACAAGACAACACAATTTCAAATTCATTTATTGCTTAAGTTCAAGGAAAGCTGTTTGTAACTATTCTAAAATTAATTAAGTAAAAATTAAATAAATGAAATAAATTATAAATTATTTTTTATGTACTATTAAATTAACATAAATAGTTTATATAACAATAATTAAACCAACTTCCACCCCGCCCGTCGCGCTATCACCTCTGCAAATGCCAGCTTGGTCGAGTTTCTCAGGTGATTCTAAACTAAAATCATTTTAACAATCATTTATTAATTAATTAATCTTAATATAAATATCAATATCAACATTAACACCAATACCAATAACCAAATCGATACCATTACCAACAACTTCAAATCCCAAATTTCAAATTCCAAACTTCAAATTCCAAATTCCAAATCTAAAATTCCAAACTTCAAATTTCAACGCTCAAATTCCAAATTCCAAACTTCAAACTTTAAATTGCATATTTCAAACTTCAAATTCCAAACTTCTAATCTCAAATTTCAAATTCTAAATTTCAACTTTCAAATTCCAAACTTCAAATCTCAAATTCCAAATTCCAAACTTCAAATTTCAAAGTTCAAATTCCAAATGCCAAACTTCAAACTTTAAATTCCAAATTTCCAATTCCAAATTCCAAATTTCAAATTCTAAATTCCAAATTTCAAATCTCAAATTCCACACTTCAAACTCCAAATTTCAAATTCCAAATTCCAAATTTAAAATTTTAAATCTTAAATCTTAAATTTCAAATTCCAAATTGTAAACTCCAAATTTTAATTTTAAATTTCAAATGTCAAATTCCCAACTTCAATTTCCAAATTCAAAAATTTCAAATTCCAAACAACAAACTCCAAATTCCAAACTCCAATTTTTAAATTTCAAATTCCAAATTTCAAATTCCAAATTCCAAATCACACATTCCAAATTACAAATTCTAAATCCCAAATTCCAAAATCTAAAATTTCATATCCCAAATTTGAAACTTTAAACTTTAAATCCCAAATTCCAAATACTTCAAATTTCAAATTCCAAACTTCAAACTTTAAATTCCAAATTTCAAATCTCAAACTTAAATTTCAAATTCCAAATTTCAACTTCAAATCCCAAATTTCAAAATTCCAAACTTCAAATTTTAAATTCCAAATTCCAAACCCCAAATTTCAAATTCCAAATTTCAAATTCCAAATTTCAAACGTTAAATTACAAATTTTAAATTTCAAATTTCAAATGCCAAACTTTAAACTTTAAATCCCAAATTTCAAATTTCAGATTCTAAACTTCAAAAGCGAAATTTCAAATTTGAAATTCAAAATTCAAAATTTTAAATCTTAAATCTTAAATTTCAGATTCAAAATTGTAAATTCCAAATTTTAAATTTAAATTTCAAATGTCAAATTCCAAACTTCAAATTCCAAATTTCAAATTCCAAACTACAAATTCTAAATTGCAAACTCCAAATTTCAAATTCCAAATCTAAAATTCCAAAATCCAAAACTTCATATTACAAATTTCAAATTCCAAATTTCAAATCTCAAATTGTAAATTCCAAACTTCAAATTTTAAAGTTCAAATTCCAAACTTCAAACTTTAAATTTCAAATTTCAAACTTTAAATTACAAATTACAAACTTTAAAATCCCAAATTTCAAATTAAAAATAAATAAACTTTAAATCCTAAATTTCAACTTTCAAATCTCAAATTCCAAACTTCAAATTTCAAAGTTCAAATTCCAAATGCCAAACTTCAAACTTTAAATCCAAATTTTAAATTCCCAATTTCATAATATAAATTTTAAATTTCAAATTTCAAACTTCAAACCACACACTTCAAATTTCAAATTCCAAAATTTAAATTCGAAATCTCAAACTGCAAATTGTATATTCTGTCAACGCATTTCATCAAAATGTTTCCAATCCATGTCCAAATATACTTTTACTTGTGAGTATTTCGTGTGCGTACTCGTCTTATTCAACTAAATAGCACTTACAAATCTTTGGATAGTCGAGAAACAATAATAACTTGATCGTGCTCGATGGCATTGTACTTTGTACAGCAAAAAAAAAAACGAACGAACCATGCATACAAAATACGACGATTAGGTATAACACAATACCAACGACAATTCTCCCTATGAAAAAAGAGCAATACATCCAAAATACTAACAATATTCTTCAATAATATGTAAATATGTATACACCCACATCCACACACATCTATCGAAAAATAAATCCAACTCCTCATACATACTCGTATATATATAATAAGTATGTAATGCAATGAACTTCAAAACAACATGTATTTACCTAGAAATTACAGTTGCTTTGATACAATAACATACAATATTTATTCCGATAAGAACAATTCAACTAAGCCTGGTCTGCTATATATGCATGATCACAAGAAATACATACAAGAAATTTAACAATGTGTTGTTGCATTGTACATTTCCCATTCCCATCACAAACATATAGGTTAGGTTAGGTTGAAGTGGCTGCTATCGCACACTTAGGCCAGCAATGGCCCGTTGTGATACCACAGGATCCCATCTCCCCATTACTCCCGTTGAAACCAACCAGAGCTATTTATATAGCGTAATAAATCTCGCACTCCACAGTCCGCGAGTTCCGAAAGGCTGTCCATACCGTACACACCCAAATACTTATGCCTTCTGTATGATAGCGCCGGACATGAGCATAGGAAGTGTTCCAAAGTCTCCTCCTCCTCTTCGTCCATGCAACTTCTACAAAAGTCATTCGTCTGTATCCCCAGCCTTCTCGCATGCTCCCCAAAAAGGCAGTGACCTGTCATTATCCCTACGACCAATCCTATTTCTTGTCTTCCCAGGGATATTAGTACCTTGGAGCGCCGCAAGTCCAGTTTTGGCCAAACTTGCTTTGCTACCCTGCACGTGAGAGTGTTGATCCACCTCTCATTTGTCAAGGCGATTGCCTTTTTACTGAGCGCCCATTTCAGCACTGCCATAGGCCTCCCCAGACCTACCATTTCCGGCTGCATCTGGAGAGTCGTACCGTACCTAGCTAGTTCGTCCGCCCTGCAGTTCCCCGTGACGTCCGAGTGACCCGGGACCCAGATTATCTGGATGCTGAAATACTCGCTCATCTCGTTAAGAGATGATCGGCAATCCAGCGCCACCCGCGACTTCAGACAAACTGCCCCAAGTGACTTGATCGCTGCCTGACTGTCCACATAAATTGCGATATCCCTCCCGGATACCACATTATGCTTCAACCATGTCATGACTTGCCCGATCGCCACCACTTCAGCCTGGTACACGCTGCAGTAGTCAGGGAGACGAACAGAAATATTAACATTAAGTTTATCACAGAAGACTCCGGCTCCTACCTGATCGTCTAGCCTCGAGCCGTCCGTGAAAAATTGCACTGCCTCGTTTTCCAAGATTGATCCGTTTCTCCAGGATTCCCTTGAGGGAAAGATGGTACGGAAACCCTTATCGAAGCACAACGTTGGTGTAATATAATCCAGATTCGCCAGTTCTTCGCCAGCGAATCTACCTATCGTCGAGTGTCCCACCTGAAGACACTTCCATTGAGAGACAGCCAAGAGCCTCGTAGCCACGTTGGCTGCCATCTGTTTACCATAAAGGTCGATTGGAATAAGGTGGAACATAACCTCTAAAGCGCGTGTAGATGTTGTCCTAAGCGCCCCGCTTATAAGCATACAGGCCGTTCTTTGCACCTTCTCCATCATACCTCTATAAGTTACCTTATCTAGAGCTGGCCACCAAACGCCAACCCCGTACATTAGCACAGGTCGTACCACGGCGGTATAGAGCCAGTATACCAGCTCCGGTTTCAAGCCCCATCTCTTACCTATAGCGTTTCTACACGAGTATAAGGCTACAATAGCCTTATTCACTCTTTCCAAAGTGTTAGGCTTCCAGCTGAGCTTACTATCAAAGATTATGCCCAGAAATCTCGCTCGGTCAGCAAAAACTAGTCCGCTGCCGTTTATGATAGGAGGGCTAACCACCGGAATTTTATATTTCCTAGTAAATAGTACCAGCTCTGTTTTGGACGGGTTAATCCCCAATCCACACTTGCTGGCCCATTTCGTAACGATCAGGAGTGCATTCTGCATAACATCCCTAATCGTATCTAGATATTTGCCTGAGACAGCTATCGCTACATCATCAGCATATGCTACAACCCCTATCCCCTCTCTCTCTAGTTCCAGCAGCAATCCATTAATCACTGCACTCCAGAGAATGGGGGACATTACACCTCCTTGTGGGGTTCCTCTAACCACCCGTCTTCTAATCTTGGACTCTCCCAGCTCCGAGGTAATAGTCCTGCTTACCAGCATCTGATTTATTAACCTACTTATAGAGCAGTCCACTTCCAAAAAAGACAATCCTTCCATGATCGCCTCCGTTTTTACATTATTAAAAGCACCCTCAATATCGAGAAATGCTACCATGCAAAACTCTTGCAAGTAAATTGATTTCTCAATTGTGCGTACTAGATCGTGCAGAGCTGTGTCCACCGACTTTCCCTTACAGTACGCATGCTGCGATATTGCCCACTTCCTGGGTTCAATTCTTGATCGAATAAACACATCTATCAACCTTTCCAGGGTTTTCAGCAGAAAGGATGATAGAGTTATAGGCCTCAAGTCCTTTGGACGAGCATGTGAGCTCTTTCCCGATTTCGGAATAAAGACTACTTTGACCTCTGTCCAATTCCTAGGAATATAGACTAGTTTCAAACATCCCCTGAAGATAACCTCTAGCCAGGGGATGATGGCTGCCGAGTTCTTTTGAATCTCTGCTGGTATAATCCGATCCGGGCCCGCCGACTTATAAGGCTTAAAACCCTGCAGCGCCCACCTGATCCGCTCTCTATCCAATATGCCCTCCATATCTATTGGAGGTGTTCCTCGATGAGCTCCAGGCTCCATCGAGTCATCAAAGCTTCCCGGAAAGTGGGTATCGATGAGAAGCTCCAACGATTCCGCACTTGAAGCTGTCCATGACCCGTCTGGTCTAATTAAGTAACTAGGACTAGTTGGGTTAGTAGATAGAATCTTCCTAAGGCGGGAAGTCTCAGAGACTTCTTCCATTCTACCACAAAAGAGTCTCCAAGATCCCCTCTGTGCCTTCCTCAATTCTTTTTTGTACTTTCTTAGGTCCTCCTTATAGGAGTCCCAGTCCCGTACATGCCTCGTGCTCTTTGCCTTATTAAAGGCTGTCCTACACGCCTTCCGAAAGGTCTCCAACTCCATGGACCACCATGCCGGTTTCTGCCTGCCCCTTGGCTTTATCAGGGGGCAAGAAGCATTAAAGGAAAGATTGCATGCTCTTGTGACAACATCCACAATGCAATTCAATTCTTCCACTGTCTCCGGAGGTCCGGGGACCTCCGGCAATAGTTCCTCCAACACCTCCCCATATTTCTCCCAGTTTGTCCTTCTAGGATTCCTGAAAGGCTTCTGGGTACCCGGGTGAATGTTAAGGTTATAAGTTATATATTGATGATCAGAGAATGAGTGCTCCTTCGCCACTCTCCATCCCCTAATCAACTGAAAAATAGTATCCGAGGCGAGGGTCACATCTAGAACCTCCTGCCGATTACTAATGATAAATGTCGGTTCCTGCCCAACATTGCAGACTGAAAGGTTAGTATTTAATAAGTAATCAAAAAATAACTCACCCCTCTCATTAATATCAGTGCTCCCCCAAATTGTGTGATGCGCGTTTGCATCACATCCGAGTATCACACCAATCCTATTTTTCCTTGCTTCTCGGATCAGGTCCCCCAGGTTATCCGGCGGGATCTCCTTCTCCCGATCCATATACGCAGAGACCAGCCAAAACTTGTCTCTGCCAACCTCCATACTGATCGCAGTAACGTCACCACTACTGTATTGAGAAAGTAGAAAAATTTTTAAAGTATTTTTCACTAAAATGCAAGATCTTATCTTCTCAGAGTTACTTGAGTACAAAGTTGTATACCCTTTCACCTTAAGGCCACAGATCCTGTTTTTGTTAATCCAAGGTTCCTGGATTAACACTAGCTCCTCTCCTGATCTAGTCAGTCTGAGAACGAGAGCCGCCGAAGCAGCCTTCGTATGGTGAAGATTAATCTGCACAATATTAATCACCATGCATTATCTCACTTACCTCTTCATGCATTCCCTGTTTCAGGCTAATGCTACCTTCCTCCGGGGGGCCGCTAGTATCCGCCGTGTCACCCCCCATAATTGATGCTTCGCTGCCTTGAGAATCCCCAGCCTCTCTTCGTTCAGATTCCGACAGGGTGTCCCCATCGGATCCAAGCGAGAGAAGGCCGCCTCTCTCCAATAGCAGCTCCACGTCATCGTCTGTTATAACCCCATGCGCTTGCTCGACTGATCACAAACATATACAAACATAAATTATTATTATGTTTCTACTTTTTGATGTATTTCCATAACCGATACATTGTATTAAAATTTGGCATGCACAAATAAATAATTCGTTATGTATTGCGTATGGTTGTTTCTGTATTCGACTGAAACACACTCGATTATATGAAGTATAAGAATCCCACTTGAATCGGAACACACGTACATTTACTCACCGTACACACAAACACACTTGTGGCAAACAAACAATTTCCAGTTTTATACCGCTTATACAAACCACTTTGAAGAAGAATAGAAAAATTAGAACAAAATAATATGATCTACAAATGTCTATGTATAAACTAATATATTTAACTACATATCGCACAACTCTTACCAAAGCAAAATTATATATAATAAAATAAAAGAAACATCAAAAAAAAAAAAAAAAAAAAAAAAAAAAATGTTTTTACACAATTCATATCACATATATATTGACCAATAAATGTGGTATGAAAATACCTGTCTAACGGTACCTGGGCAGTGCACACATTTCTCCTTGTTCAATTCATTTCGCATCCCCTTTCCATTAATTTCACTTTCCACTACACTCATTTAATATATTCACTGCGCACATGAAATTCATTAAGCAAAATCACACGCGATATTATTTAATTTAAGCGAAACTACTTATTACGCGTGCAAATAAAACCACGATAACACACACTCAAACCACAAAAATCACTCACGAAACTTTTTAATTATTAATTTAAATTAAATTAAAACATTTTACACCAAGTTAAATAAATAAATAAAATAAAATGAAATTCTCGAAGAAGACGACAAAAACACGTCTTTCCTCTTCGAGCGTCAACGATCGATCCCTTGGAGCTCGGAAAAATATTTATAAAAATAAAACTTTTTTTTGACGCAGCAGTATAAACAAAAGTAATAAAGTAATATATAAAATAATTTTTATTTTACACATACATGTACGTACATAGTAGTTTTATGAATAATTTGAAATATTTTGTTTAAGACGCTGAAGCCGTACTGTTCCTCTTTTGCGTTTTTCTCGAAACTACTTTAAAAATCTAAATGTTGAGTTTACAAAATGTATATCTTATATGAACATGGCACCCAATTAAAAAAATCGTACGTCTCGCTTTGGATAATATGCTAAAGAATACGTGTTGTAAATTTTAACAAAATTGGTTGAGTAGATCTTGAGATATCTTGTACATCACTTTGAAAAAAGTAGTTTCGAGAAAAACGCAAAAGAGGAACAAGTACAGCGTCAGCATCTTAAAAAAAATCTTTCAAATTATTCATAAAACTACTAGGTATGTACGTATATGTGTAAAATAAAAATTATTTTATATACTTAACAGCTGCGTCAAAAAATTATTTTATTTTTATAAATATTTTTCCGAGCGCCAAGTTGGTGTAACCCCTTAAGAGGAACTGTAAGGACTTTACCGAGCCGATTACTCAAACAGCACTGTATGTTCTATTTTGGAATATGTATCGCCGGTATGGTCACATATCACAATCTTATCCCTGTCATTCGGATAGAATAGAGATTGTTCAGAAGCAGTTTATCCACACTTCCATGTCTACGGTCTGGTTGAATATGTTCTTCATACCAAGATCGCTATAACCTGTTGAACCTGTCGACGTGTTGTAGCATCGGCATTGTTCATTCGTGATATTTTCAGTTTTCGCTTGCACGCTTAGTATCAACAAATTATGGTCGTTCGGAACCAATTTTGAGAGCATTGCGTGAGTTTAATTCAGTGTTTGGTGTTTTTGATTTTCATATGACAAGAGTCTCGTTTAAGAAAGTTTTATTTAAATTTTTATGTTAAAATCGGCCGTTTTCTGTCTATCTTTTAATCCTTTTTTGTATTGTTTATTATTGTTTGTTATTTAGATTATTTTAATGCCAAAAACGTCAACAAAAGATTGTCAACAAAATGTATATTTTTACAGTCTCCGTTCCCCATCCACATTGTCTCCAAACAGTATAATCTAAGCACTCGCAATAAAAATGGCATCTAAAGCCGCTTGGTGGTTAATAGCATAATGTAGCACACATTTGTTTAGTCAGAAAATTAGTAGGGAAAAAACGTCATGAGGCACACAGCATTTCATTGGAATGTATCTGCTGAATAAAACTATTTTTGGTCAAATTTACATTTACCAAAACTCTTTCAAAATATTTTTCTGGTTTATGAAACAATTTAGTGCGAATTTGATAATTTTACTTTACAGCGGCAAAATAAATTTAGATTAAACACAGTAATATTCAAATGATTTACATGTTCGAAATTTTGATTAACTGAATTTTAGTTAAAACTTGTCGTAATTAAGTTTTAGTCTTGAGTATCGAAATAAGCCCTTACCATGATATGGTAGCTTAATAAATAATCATTAATACGACACTATTTTCATACTAGCCAAATCCGGAGAAGAAAATATGTATGTAGTTACATATTTTCACATTTAAACTTTCCCGCCTTAGCAATTTGAAACTGTATAGTAATTGGAATCATGTGTATATGTGCTGGGATATTTGGTCCAAAAATTCTATAAATGGAATGGGATTGTTTCCAATTTCCATTACATTTTAAATTCGTTTAAATTTTTATTTTTTTCATCGATATAAAGTTCATAAATTTTCCAATTTTTACAATCGAACTTTCTCTCTAACTATAGTTACAGTATACGAATACATGGTACAAAAAAATATTTTTATTTTACAAAAGCGAGAATGAATAAAAATATTATTTTGCAGAATGGTAAAAGGAGGTAAAATTTATCGGAATTCAATCGGTTTTGTATATTTTGTAATCTAATTGAATTTTAAGTGTATATAAAGAGGAACTAATTGGCGATTTGTTAAGTTAAAACACAGAAAAATAAGTAAATCTGTACGAGATAAAATTAAGATTTATGTTTTCCATATGGGTGTTTGTATGTAAAATATGTCTACACCTTAATTAAATTTATTGGCCAACAAAAACCACGGGGGAAATCATTTTATAAATGTTGATGAAACTTTTGAGATATAATGCTGTAAATCTTTAATATACTTGCCATTACCACAACACATTTTGTTGATACTATCGGGTAGGTGAGATGATTATAATAATCATAAAAATGATGATGATATTCGTGTCTAGACAAAAAAATATTGGATAATTTCCAGCACAAAAATATGGGGTAACGTAAGCTCTAAAACGTTCCACCCACCCCTTGTTTCCTTATATAACACACGTAAAACCACCAAATTCGCTTAGGGCGATTGGTGATTCAAGAAAAAAAAGATAATAACGTAATTCCTTTTAATAATAATTAACTTTTGGTAGACATTTTTTTATCGTTTTATTAAGCTGATTGTGAAACAAAATGATACGCGCAAAATAAAAAAATCCGATTTAATTCTGTTGTTAATCCAGAAGTATGTACTTTATTTTACCTTGTAAGCTACTCATAAACACTCCATTCGATTTACTTTGTTTCTTCGCAAAATAACTTAATAAACATCACAATTTTATAGTATGATGAAATATATGCTAACCCAAATATATATTTGATGGTCGAAAATATGAATATGATTAACCCATAATTTTCATAAAATCACAAATAACCATAATGTATGTAGTATATACGGTCCAACCTAAAAATATCACCCTTTCAACAACTCCCTCATAAATTTCAATTCAAATAAATGTCTTCATGAATTTAACTGAACACTGTATCCAAACGTAATATTTAAAAAAAAAAACACTTTACAACCCTTCCACACCCAAAACTAACGAAATTTTACAATTTTCTTTCCATTTCAGTGGAAATCACGATGGTATATTATGAAAAAAATGTCACCAGCTGCAGGTAATATAAATATACATCCCAAACCCTGAACATAAATCCCATCTACATAATTTCCATATGGGGTTTTATTTCCAACGTACACTACTTAGTTTTTATAACTTTTCACAATACACATTAAAATGTTTAATAAAAACTTTTCAGATTCGTTAAAACTTTTACTATACAAAACATATAAGGATCGATTAAGAAGGATACCAAATTCGAATGGACAACATTTTCGGACACATAATGCAACAATAAAACATGAAATTATATTGAAAAATATTTTGGCAATTGAAAATGGATTTACATATGATAAGGAATCGAATACTATCGGGATTATACATGAAAATGGAGAACAATTTGTGATATTATCATTTGATTCGAGAGAGAATCTAATACAATTTCAGGTAAGTTTCATAATATTTAGATATGTAAACCGGCAACCGAAATTAATTTTGCTAAATATAGAATTACATATATTGATTTACCAAACCGAACGAATTTAATACTGCTGATTGAAAATGTATTCGACCTTTTTTAATCTTCTTTATATTGAGTTTTTGGCGGTTCAAATATATTTTCCATATAAGATATACTCATATCTTTAAAGTATACAATTTTGGCCTACTATTCTCTTTAGACCTCTGTTTTCTAAAGCCAAGCTGGAACATTTCCAACTATTGAGGGATTTTGAATCATTTCATTTTCGATATTATCGATCATTTTCATTTTTAATTTTGAAACAAACTGGTATAAATATTCGAGTGAATTAATAAAAATTTTGTTATTGAAATGTGTTATCCATTGAAGGAATTGCCAAATTTAAGACACCTTACAAACAACCATTTTGATGTACTGCCAACCAACATTAAATAAAAAAATCATAAATTTTAATATTAAAAAATTGTATTTTACTGTTTATTACCAGCCAACACTGTTTTGATTATTCTCATTTCAATTGTCATACATGTACGAGTATATGTACATTAAAATATTCACTACGGAGTAATCATCCCAACTAACCAAATTCATTTACAACATAATATTAGTCTGGTCCATGCCATTTCCCTTACGGCCTTACTCGTGGGACGCATATCCCCATTCAAATGTTATAAAAATAAATAATTTTGACAACAAAAAAATGGAAAATAACAAAAAAAATCTAAATGAGTATTTTCCACTCATCAATTTAGATTATATTTGTACTGCCTCCAGGAGATGCAGCAAAAAAATATAAACATTGTTGTTCTGTCCTAAAACTCATATGTAGCCGTAGAAAAACCACAAAAAATTGGTATACATTGTTGTAAAAAATGGTAATTAGCCAGTATGAGAATTTGTAAGGGATAGGTACATCGTAATTTACGAATGTTTTGGCGGTACACCTTGGTTTATTATTTTCGGATTTTATTAGTTTACTATAACTGGGAAAATTCCCATGGAAAAATATCGAACTTCAATACATGAGATTTCATACCTATTAGTCATTATTCAGTTTTGAGGGTGGATTTCTGAAATTAATTTTATGGAAAGTTTGATGCACGCACTGTAGTAACTATTACTAGAGAGACGAGTACCAACGAGGATCAAGAGAGATGAGTACCAACAGGGATCAATAGAAGACGTGAGAGACATGGTAATAAGGAAAACTAAAATAAAGATTCTAATTTTGTAACGTAATCAAACACTGTATGTAGCAGATTGCAGATTAAAACCTATAATAAAATGGGGAAATAGAGAAAAGTGAATAATTCCGTCTCTACAATACAAATCGCAATTTTGAAATCACATTTTGCTTAAAAACAAAAAGTTAACAGTACGCATACATACTTAAAATGGAGAATTTAGGCTTGCATAAACCAAGTCCTTCGATAAAGAAGGGAAATTTATCGAATAATTGGACCGCTTTAACGGCCGATTTCGAGATATTTTTAATAGCTAGTGGGAAAGATGACGCTACCGAGAAAACTAAATTGCAACTTTTAAAAATTTAGTTAGTCGCGAAGCCGTCGATTTCGATTTTATGAATACGTTGGAAATCAAGCAAAAGGAAGACATTAAGTGAATGCATCAAAGCAGTTGACAGCTATTGTACACCGAAAGTAAACGTGTTAAATGAATGATATCTATTTTTCGGTCGCCAGCAAAAAAAGCACGAACCCGTCTACGATTTTATAATTGATTTACGGAAGCTGGTAGATACATGTGCATTCAAAATAGCTAAGGATTCGATGGTGAGAGATCGTATAGCATTTGGCCTAAGAGATCTTCAATTATGAGAAAGATTTAAGAAATAGGGTGATCCAAAATTAGATGATGTGGTTGATAGATGCCGCATAGAAGAGCGAACATCCAAACAGGCACAGGAAATTTTAAAACATTCGGAAATAGCTGAATTAAGAGGTATGAATTATAATAGACATCTGCAGTTCAATAATTTTAATAGGAGTATTTCTAAGCCATCGTCATCACAGCGGACAGCAATCGGAATTCAAAGTTAATTGCCGTAAATGTGCTGAGCAGCATATGAAAGGCAGCTGTCTCGCATATAACAAATTATGTCATAGATGGAAGGGCAAGCATCATTATGCAAAATGTTGCCGAGCTAGAAGTATAAACGAAATTGACGCGAATCTTGTTTGTGATGATGATGTTACTTATCATATAGAAAGTGTTGAATCATATGTCAATAGCTTAGAGGATTCAGTCTTATCGAATGATGTCGTCGTAAGATATCTTACGACGACTTTATCCACTAAAAACGATGGAAGAAATTTCAGCGCGAGTGAAAGGATCAAAATTATTTACAATGCTACATTGTTTGGTTTAGCGTCAGCTCCCCAAGTGTTCCAACAAATGCAGCCTCAATCGAAGAACTTGAAGCTAAAACAAAAGAAGTTATACAGAAAATACCATCGGCGACTGAAATTAAATAAACGCAAATGTCCTAGGGCACATTTTATCATCAGAAGTGTTATCACCGGATGACGAGAAAATCAAATCAATAAAAAAGATCGAGATACCAAGAAACGTAAAACAACTGCAAAGATTTCTTAGAATGGTCACGTACGTAGCCAAATTCATTCCCAACTCCTACGAAATTACTACGCCATTAAGAGGAGTAATAAAAAAGAATGTTAGTTTCGTATGGGATCATGATCAACAACAAGCGTTTGAAAAACTTAAACAGCTGCTATCCTCATACCCCGTTTTAAAATATTTTCACGTGAAATTATCAGTCGACGCAAGTCAAAGTGCGATTTCAGTGTTAAACCAAAATGATCACCCTATAGCATATGCATCAAATGTTCTAACGGTAGCCCAACAGCACTATCCTCAAATTAATAAGGAGGCGACAGCCATAAAATTCGCCTGTAAAAAGTTTCACGAGTACGTATACGGTAACAAGTTGGAAATAGATATAGATAACAAGCCTCTAGAGATAATTTTTAAAAAGACGATTAAGAATGCTCCGGCTAGAGATAACGGAAAATATTATTCGATGTGTTGCAATATGCACCTACAGTTGTGTAGAACTCGACAATACAGACGAGGAAGACTTAGATATTAGAATAATTCTGTCTATGTCACAGAATGCAAACAAAATGAAAGAAGATACTAATGCGGATTAAAATCTCGCGCAAGTAATGTCGTATATCATGAAAGAGTGGCCTAACAAAGAAAATGAAATCCTGCATGTTATTAAACATTTTATTAATTTTAAGGAGGAACTTGCTGTATATGAAGGCATCATTTTCAAAGGCGACAAGATAATAGTACCAAATGTGCAAATAAGCGAGATATACTAAAGATTGCGAACCCGGTACCTCCCGATTCAGACGCCACAGCTTTAACCACTGATCCGTTTCGTCGGTACCTTCAAAAATGATCTATATGCTAAAATACACAAAGGAGAAATGTAAAAGAACCAATAATAAGCAAGCAAATCCCGGAATATCCGTGGCAAAGAGTTGCAACAGATATATTTACATTCGACTCTCAAGAGTATCTAGTGATAGTAGATATTCAGGCTATATAGACTTCGAAAAACCAGACGTTATCACATCCGGAGAAATAATAAAAAATTTTAAGATATCGTTCGCCACACGTGAAACACCTGAAGTACTAGAAAGTGATAACGGTCCCCAATATTCATCACGCGAGTTTAAGATGTTTACCAAGGACATATTTTCCAAGGGCAAACGGACTAGCGGAACGAGCCATTCAGACAGCAAAGTCACTTCTAAGAAAATGTAGTAAAGATAGGATGGACATTTATAAAGCATTACAGAATTTATATACCAAGAGATAACGAGTTGGAGTCACCAAACCAAAGGTTGCTAAGCAGAGTCACACGAACGAATTTAAGGATTAAAAAAAAATTTCGTGAAGCCCAGATCAATTGGAAATGTAACAGAAAACTTACAACGATTAAGGGAGAAGCAAAAATCGTTCGCCGACAAAGGGACGAAAGAAGCATCAAAATTAGAAATCAATGATAAAGTCAGAATGCAGACAAGTCACAGAGAATGGACAGTGATAGATAAAGTAAAAGCGCCAAGGTCAATAATAGTAAAAACAGATTATGAGCGAAAACAGATGACGAGCGAAACAAACATCACTTGGCTAGAACTACAGTGCATATTACACCGAAAATGGAAATTATCCCAGACTTCCGCACAACTTATATACTATATAGTAATACAAGACAAGCTAGGGCAGAAAACAATGTTAGCAAACCTCGATAAGACTGTTGTTTTCTTAATCTGTTGTTCTATCATACTTGGCCATATTCCAGAACTTTATCATTAAAACATTTTATACTCCCATTTTCAACACTTACATAAGTCACACTAGCTGCGCGAGATCATAAAGATGCGAGGAATTATCACTTTTTCTCCAGTCGCACAGCCAGTTAGAATTGTAGCTTCTATTACGAAGTTTTGAAACTGTTTACTTGTAGGCCGGTTCCCTTACAGAGATTTGGTGGGTTTAGGTTCCGGAGCAGGATGATAGGTGTCCCGATTTTCAGTTTCACCTGATGAATCGGTATACCAGGCGGGTTTAATGAGTTTAAAAATTCGACAGGATGTAGAATTGTTTCTTGAGGATCAACGACTATATCTATGGATTTGTATGTTCTGGACGGTGCTTCAAATTTGCCTAGGATGTACTGCTTGGTTGGTCGACGCTAAGATCGCTCTTTCTCTGAACCAAGGCAGCAGCTTTTCTGAAAGATCTCCGATGCTGGGATAAGGGGATTCTACTAATTGCTTTAGGTCATTTATTATTGTCGACTGATATTTTACGTTCTGAAAGTGACCAGAACACCATTTTCTAGTGGTAGATCACCATTTCCTAGTTTCAGCAGAGTGTTGCAAAATTCAGTCAAGTTGTTGTCGCCACAGAGAACGGCATGCATATTTACCGAGAGAGACATCTTCACTACTTCCGGCCATATGTCGGACCGTTGCAAACACGCAATAATCTCGTCGGCATGCATGCCCGTGCAGAGCTTCCGCAGGTATCGTATAAGACATTGTACTCTAATCCTACACAATAAGAGCACATTTGTGGAACAATTTAGTGGTGGCACTCTGTTTTGAAATGTTGCATATAGCAGTATGGGCATTGGAAATGTTAAACAGCAGTTTATACGTGGAATGAACCGTTCTACTCTACGGCAATCTCGATGTGACCATCGGATCTTAGTTTAGCTAGGACTAAATTAATTAGGAATGTCTTTCCTGTACCTCCATGTACATCTAGGAAGAATACTTCATCTAGGAAGAATTATTCTGATTCACTGTTGGTTACAATCTGTAACATGGCCGATCTATCATACGATGTCTTGCGAATGAATTCCATCTCTAGAACTGTTGAATCAGTAATATTTCGTCTATTCCAACAGAAATCCTCCACATTTTTATTCGCAAGCGCTTTCGCAATTTTATTCAGTTCCTCTAATGCCAAATCAAAGATATGTCGCTGAAATCAAAGGAATATTCGAAACGCTCCGCCCGAATTTGATGCAATACGTATTCTGACATGTTCTCCCTGTGTGCTACCCATTGAAGATCGGCATACACCGTTTTTTATTAAAGTAAACACTTATGAAGGAAGTTATTTGAAATCCATTGTTACACGACCTTTTATTTTTGGCAAACTCTTTGGATAAAGGATGATGACCAGAAGGCAATGAAAACAGACACTATGGAGGCTGGGGAATTTCAGGCAGTTTAACTTTTCCGTTTTGGCCACAAAGGCCCTTTGGTTCGTCCTTCCACTTGAATGCATGGCAGTATTGAGAATCGGCAGTCATGGGACCACCCAAACTCACCGACTTATCGTTATGATACGCTATATTAGGGGTATAGTGAATGTCAGAATATTCTTTAGCGCCAATCAGTGAAAGTTACATGAAATGCAGTGACAAAGAAACAAAAATTTTTAATTTTATTTTTTAATTGTTTTATTTGTTGTATCTATAAACTATAATTTGAAATTGTTTGAAATAAATATATTAATTCACAATTATATCTAATTATAATTATTAATTTAAATTTGCTATTTTGTTAGCTCTAAACTCAGTTTTGATGATTTTTTTTATTGTAAAACTTTTTATTGTACTTATTTTAAAAATAATTTTCGAAAAAATGCCTAAAAAGCCCACCATCGGTGGGAAATTTTATATTAAATAAAAAAAAAACACTTATAACAAAATATCTACCGCTCTTAGATATTTGTCGAACGGTAGCTTGTAGCCATATAGACAAATGTAACATTTTTCGACGTGGTCCAAGTTTCCAACTCCTATTATAAATGCTTGAATAAACTCCGACATTCCATTTCAAAATTCGATGTGATCATCAATCTGTTGGACATTTCCCACAAACACCATGGCATCTTGCGAGTCTTGTATTGTGATTTGCGTGGTTGATCTTTTACACGCGTTGCCCTGTTTCACAATTTTTTGGGTTGTTATTAAAAACCCGTGTAGGCACCATAATTATAATTAAATAAAATTCGATTATAAAATTACTCATAAATTGATTTAAAAATACGATTCGGGTTAATTCTTTTTAAGAAAGCGTTCGTTCTGTTTAATATATGGTCGCTTTGTCCCCGAGGGGCATTTGCATTTAAATCTCACATTTGAATGTTGTAAAATTTAATGCTTTCTGAAGTATATATAATAAACCAATTAAAAAGCAATATAAAATATAATTTTTGAAAAAAAATTCTTTTTCTTTCAAATCTGGACGTGAGCATATTTGTGTTTTGAATTTTTTTTTTTATAATATTTTATACTATTTTAATTTTTTTTTGTCATGAACGGTACCTAAAAATACGTTTTACGGTATTTTTAAAATTATTAATTTGAAAATACAAAAGATTAATATACCATTTGGAAGTAGACATATCACCAATGTGAATAAACGTCGATAAATTAAATTTATGTTTTTGAATTTCACAATTTATCTAAAATAAGTAAAGTAACGTTCATGACAAAAAAAAACTCGTTTTTAAATAATTTAAAAAAATACATTTTCATAAATTTCTGTATTGTGATCAAATACTTAACTTATACCCGTTAAAAATTATCTGTAAAATGCTAAGGAGACAAAAAAATTGTTGGGGACAAATCATGTGAGATTTAAATGCAAATGCCCCATATATCGATGGTGTTCTAGAAAACAGTCACAGCTCTAAAACGATTTTTTTTTGTAATTAGTTTTGTATTACCCAGATTTTCCTCAATTTGATTCACGAAACACACTGGTGGATTATCGAAATTTCTTTCTGTTTTTTTGTGGGCAGAAAAGTAGGTGACCCTTGGCTAATTGCAAACAGAAAATTATCCTTGCTATTATTTCCTTGCTTAAATTGAATTGCCGGTCTTAGTGCGTTACAAACATAAAACATCATACTTACCTGATTTCAATACACACAAATTTATTATTTTATTAAAATTCAAATATACTTTCTTCTAATATTCCCACGCCGAACGCTAAAATTGAAGTAAAAGGAAATTTATTTAGTTTCGTTGTCCCAACGAATATGATTAAAGTGAAATTATTCGTATATATATATATATATATATATATATATATAGCACGAAAGAAATTGTAAACTTAACGTAATTTTCATACATGCTACGAATGAATTCATCTAATATATATAATCTTAATATATACTCCTATATTCATAAATATTATGAAATCTTCATAAATGCCATTGTTTAATAAAATCATGTAAGTCAATGTGTCAAATATACAAAAAAAATAAACTAACCATTTTTAAGTTTATGAACCGTGATTCGTAACATTAACGCATACATTTTTATGAATATTTTCTAAATTTTAAATTTTTACATTAATAGTACGAATTATGGTTAACGAATGCTATTCGTAAATAAAATGCACAATATTTTTTTCAGTGCAAAACACATATTAGAATCCTAATTTCAATGCACGTGTCAAATTTCATAACAATCGATTGAGAAATAGGCAAGTTACATCCTACGTGGCCATATTCCAGACCTTCATCTAAAAATAATTTGAGAATCTCATTTCCATTGGAAATACAGAATTTCATCAAAATCGGATGAGATATAGAATCCTAAAAAAATTTTTAGAAAAATAAATCACAAATCCTCAGTTTAATTGCTCACTAAAGCCTAATCCAACCCTAACCCAGCCCTAATTCAACTCACAAACGGAACTCAACCGCAAATTCAATCCTTAAACCAGCATATTTAAAAAATTGGTTAACTGCTCACTACATCCAAATCCAACCCCAACTCAACTTCAACTCAACCCAATTCAATAATCAAACCAGCATATATAAAAAAATCGTAAATATTTATATAACCAGGTGTTTTGGGTCAACTCGTATGGCAGGTACTCCACCCTCTTGATGTGCAGTCCCCAAAAGCTTTTCAAATCTCCGCCTTGACCATAGAAATAGATTGGCGAAAAAAATTCCAAATCGGACAAGCAGTGCTCGAGATACCATGGGTACAGACAACCAGACGTTCAGACAGACGGACGGACATTTTTGTTTGCTTTTTCAGACACGGGGACTTTCAAAACATCAAGAAAAGTGATTTTGGACCAACCAAATTGTTCGCCATTTTTGACAGGAATTCAATATCTTTTTAGACCGAAGTAATTTAAAGTATGTATAGTAAAGTCTCTAACAAGTGGATATCCTCTTAATAAAAAATTATAGGACCCTAAATTAAAGGGTACGTGCCTAGTCTGCCTAGGCGTTAATCCACCCCTGGTTCAGTTTATTTGTTATAAATAACGCTGGATGATTAATTCGTCCCTGACAGGGAATTACGATTGCATATTAATGCTTTGGAGTTTTTAGATTATTTTGGTTCTGCTTTTATTCTAGTCTCCTACAGTAAGCTATTTTTAACGCATGTTTATATCAACTTCATCTCGTAATTTTACGCTAAATTGATTTAATCCAGACAAAGTGAAAACTAATTATGCTGACTTAGAAAAAATTTGGATGGAGTTTTCAAAATTTAATCAATCACATAAATTACAGCAAATTTGTTTTAATCTAATAAATTAATTAATAAAAACGTATACAAAAACGCAATTTAACCAAAAATAGAATAATTAAACTCCTTCGGTCTAGCAGAACAAAAGAAATCGGATTGTTTGCAAATAAACAAACTTTCAATTTTTACGCAAAACCAATTCATCTGATTTTGAGTTTTTCAATTTCAAACAAAACGATTCGGAAAAGATTAAGTGCCTGAAACTTAAGTAATTTCACACACAGACACACACATGAGTAAAAAGAAGAAAAACGACAAAATGATAATGTTTTACCATTCCTTTATAATGCTGGTATAGTTTATACAAAAGTTGTATCAATCCATCGTCATCCTCTTGATTAATCCCGAAAAAGAAAATTTTTTTTTTTGTTATTTTTGCTTTTTCCGTATTTTCATTTCATTTTATCCATTTCACAATAATTCGAGGGTGGAAAATGAATTTACTTTGGTTGGTTTTCGGAGAGATTAAGATGTCATTTTCATTTTAATGGTTGATGCAGACAATGCTAGTTTATTTTATATCTTCGGTATAATTTTTATGTAAACATTATTGTATGCTTATGATGTACATGCTCCAGGAAAATTGGTCAAAAAACATGATAAACACCTCTATAAATAATAAACGTTCCGATGTGCATCACTATGTACGTAATAATTCTACAACACCACATTGTCTGCCCAACATAATATTTATTTATGTTATTATTGGACATCGAAAAACATGATACGAATTACATCAAACAACAATGATAAAAATAGTTTGAGCTTACCATAAAAGTACTATAAAAAAAATTGTAAAACGTGTTATATAAATTTAAATTGGTGTATAAATCGTTTAATTTTTGATTTCGTGTTAAATATTTACCAATTTCCAAAATTTAATACTGTATCTCGTCGTTAGTTATTTAGGATGAAAACACAATGATATAACTCTCAATAACAGGTTGTATTTTAATATTAAACAAACACTGCAGCACATTGTCATATACGTGTTTTTATCTCTAATTTATTCACATAATTTTTTTAAATTACATCATCACACATCCATACCCAACCCTTTTATGGTCTCTGCATAACACACGACATAGTAGTACACAAAATCATTATAATTATTTACATACCGAAAGTGTAAAACCCTCTCATAAGTTTGTTACACGCAGAAAAGGATGCCATACTCCACCCTACATCATAACACCCACGTGGATTTAAGTATTCAATGATAACAAAAATTCGCTAAAATTGGGGTGACTCCTTTATTATACTCTTGCTATTGTTGCGGATTAATTATTACACTCGTTGGGTGTATCGAAATGATAAAATAACGTTGTATATATAAAGTGACATATATTCGTCAGTCTGTGCTATAATCGAAAAATACACAGAAAATCAATCAACCGTTTTTGCAATAATTCGAGAGTGTCGAAAATATATCATAACTTGAACATTTTAAATTTCCGATACCACATATTTTATTGATTAGGCCTTTTCGCCGCTTCACCCTTATATATCGTTCAAAAATACGTATACGTATATTGATATTCCTTTATTATTATTTTTATGAAGAACTTAAATCCATCCCAATCCCCATAATGGTTTTTCTTCATCAGCGAGGGTATTTTGAGAAATGGAATACGGTGAAAGGTAAAATATTTGTTTCGTTATACTAAAAATTAATGTAAGAAAGCTCAGTCGCCCGTTACTAATGGAAATTGGCTAAACCATTGACTTCATAAAATGAACTCTTACTTTTCACCCTCCATTTACATACATATATATAAAATATAAATAAAAAACTTTTAAATATTTAAATTTTAATGCCTTGTTATTTTATTGCCTTGCAGGTAAAACTATATTCATCTGGAATTTACGATGGTATCAGTTATCGATTATTATTACGAACATTACCACCTAAATCAAAAATTCCCCAAGGACCATGTAAAATTCATATACAAAATTATAAATTTTCTCTTACTACTGGAGTCCCACCAAAATTGGAACACGTTTGGGAAATTACGTATTTACGACGCTACGGCATAATTGAGAATTCGACAAGACTATGCTTTGAAGGTGGATCCAAATGTGGTAGTCGCGGGCAAGGAATTTTTATTTTTCTTACCGAGAATGGACCAGAAATTGTAGAAATATTAAAATTAGCATCACAGGGCCTCTTCAAAAAGGATAAATTTCTAACGGAAAAATCTTCAGATCGTGACAACACAATTATAATGAGAGGACGAAAATCAAGTAAATTCCCGAAAAGTTTTAGCTCTCTATATATACCGCGAAAATCATTTTCTCCCATGCGCTTTGAATCAAATATGACGAGAAGCTGGACGATGGTGTCATCGAGTCAAGAGAAAATTTCATGTCATTCAACAAACGAGTCTGAATCATTTAATTATGATAAACCGAAACCATTGATTCGATCGTTGTACTCAGAAAATTATGATGTACCGAAAAAATTACAACCCCAACCTCCCCGACTTAATGACAGCGGTTATCAATCTTTGAACACATCATTGGAATGTGATGAATGCGGTTATGAACTAAAACTACAAAATTTTGAGTCAAAAACGCTAGGACGATTAAAACAGATTAATAAGAAATTTGTGAAGCGATCAACATCGGTCGATTTGCTGGAAGATCCGATGGATAAGCTGACTGCTGAATTTCAAAAATCCAAAATGAACGACTACGTTGAGATGCAAAACTCATTTTTACATAAAATTAAATTTAAATTTTAAATCGCTTCAAATTTTTTTACCATTTTTATACCAATAAAATTAAAATTTTCAAAATATTTCTGTTTTGTTTGTGTTTTAATGTGTGGAAAAAACCATAATTGCGACGTGCATTTTAAAAATCAATAAAAATACCCAATTTAATCAATATTTTTCAATCAACAAGCAAAATATAATGTACATATTTAGTATATAACTCAATAATAAAATTATAATATGATTACGTGTGGTTATAATATTAATAGCGGTCATCCATTTCCTGTTGTCGTGCTTGGGGATTATTTGGATCTGATGGTACAAAAAGATTACCGACTTTTTTAGCTAACTCAACAAATGAATCAAGAAAACTTTGTACTGCAGTTTTACCATCGAATTGTGGCCGAACATTATCCGGATCGTTGATCGCTTGTCGTTTTCTGCGTTCTGCCCCATCCTCCACTGGTGGTTCAAGTGTTGTTGTTGTTATGCCCCCATTTTTTCGTGCTCCACAAGGTGAACGCTTGCGGCGACGATAGTCTTCTCCCATGGCATCACCATGGCCTACACCAGTTTTTTGACTACCTTTAAAACTTGCAAACGGTATATCTATTTATAATAATATAGAATAAGAGATATATAACGACTAAACTACTAAATGTGAATATTAAATAGACCTGCTTCAAAATCACGTTCATCTTTTGCTGCACCACCCTTACCAACCACATCCATAAATGAAGTGGCTAAACCGGCCATAGCTTGTACGCCCGCCCCCATCATATCATCATCACGTTTTACTCGCACATTTTGTATTTCACGTGGCAAATTTGCCGCTTTAATTAATTGTAAGACAAAAATTAAACCGACGAAAGCACAAACTAATATTTTCATCTCAAGCTAACAAATAATATTTATTTCACGATATCTATTTCAACGATGTGACTGTCATTAAAAAACAAAAATCCATCTATTTATATGAAAATTCCGTTATCACTAATTTTGATCCATTCGTTCGTGATGTTTACCTTCACTGATTTATCTGATTGCAGCGACATTATTTTTTTATTTTTCCATTACAATTACAAATAAAAATTAGTTTTACTAATTAAAAATGTTTTTTTTTTGTCGATGTTCGTTTAATTTAAATAATAATTATAATTAATAAATTTAGTACACGCGTTTGGAATTTTACCAACAAACATTTCGAAATATTTCATTTTATGAAGTGATGACATCTAATGGTTGTCGATTGAATTTCACATAAACTTTCATTAAATATTACGCACCATCTATATGTGAATATTTAACTAACTGTGTATATACTACATTATCGACATGTCGATTATGTATACTGTATACCAAATAAATTATAATACCCTATAAAGGACATTAACGGTCAAAAAACGGCGATAGATAGATTAAATCTTAAGATGGCACTAGTAGTTTTTTTTAAATTTTTTTTTTGTTGTATCGAACCAAAAATATAAACAAAAGCAAAAAACACGAATAAAACTTACAACTAGACATGAATTATAAAAAAAATTAATTTTATTTTTGATTTATTAACCAAAAATTAAAAATTGTTAAAGCTGACATCTTTAGAAGTTATCCCGTACTATGTTTTCCCGTATTAAATAATACTGCATTATCGGTAAATCTGCCAATATCATTGACCTCAAATTTACTATGGAAAAGTGTCATGATGTCCTTTATAGGGTATTATAACTTATTTGCTGTATACACATGGCGCGGTTTATGTTATCTTGTTTTAGTAAATATCCATCGACCGGTTTTTGTTTTTTTTTTTTCATTTTTCTACAAAAACAACAAGAAAACGTATAGTTGCATAACTTACTTCGTTTAATTTTTTTAAACTTCCCCATGTACCAATCCAAAATAAAAAGATGACATCATCACTATAAAAAAGACGTAGAGACAACAAGTAAAAAATCTCTTAATAAACAGGGTGATGCTCCGACATTTATAAACATACATATTTACATACACATTCATTGAAGAGTAACTTTTTCTAGAATTGCGTCTCTATTGAATGAAAATAAAAGAAAACCTCTGACGACTCTCTTTTATTCATAAAAGCATTGAAATCAATAAACAGCTGGGAAATATACAAAAGTTTTGTATGTGTGTTGAATTTTCTTTAAATGTGTATAATTTTATACAGTCGTGTCTGGATAAACGTCGTGCATTGTGAGTTGTCACTATTAGTGAGAATTATCTGTCAATAAATCTCATACACAAGCCCAATCAACCGTTATTTATTTAATAGTTGATTTCTTGTTTTTGCTAATCCGAAACTAAACAATTATTACAAATTTAAAAAAACTATAAAGTCATAACTGTACAATATTTACTGTTACAGTGTGTGTGAGAAATAAAATTATTTTGCTCTCACCAAAAAATTAAAATTATATTTCATAAAATTTCTTACATTCATATTCTTTATTTTATTCTTTCGAAACCCTACAACTAAGAAACTCACAGCGCGCACACAATAAGAAAGTACATAAAAAAAAATCTTGTGTTATAATTTTAACAAAAATTTGATTTTTCACTTGAAAATTCATAATTTAGTTTTGATTTTCCCCAATATAAAAAAAAATATTTTTTTTTGCAATCCCCACACATTTGGAATTTTGCAATAAATTTACTTGAGTGACAAAAATAAAAATTTTAGTGTTTTAAAAATATCGAAAAAGTGTGTGCGAGTTTAAAAATTAATATATACGTGAAAATAATATTATAAATGAAAAAAGTTCTGTATAAAGTGAAGTGAAATGTTCTAAAACAAGAAAAAAGAAAGAAAAGCAAAAAAAAAAAATTCAAGAAGTGAAAAATTTCCGGTTTGAAATCGTGAATTGAAAAGTAAATTTGCAAAAAAAAAAAATTGTTTAATACAGATTTGTTTTGAATTAATATGGCTTTGGAAGAATTAAAGAATGGTAACCCGCCATCGGGCGAACAAAATAATAAAATTATTATGGATAAATCGAAAATGGCTGTTTTAGGCAATGGTGGCCATGGTGGTGATGCCACCGACATAATAAATGTTGATCACATCAAAAAGGTAAATTTACTGCACAGCCCAATACTTATTGTATGTATATGCGCGCGAATTTAAGATATTTATGACCTAACCGAATATAAATGTAATGCAACATGGCTCGGGATTGTGTTTAGTTAGCATCTTTAGCCAACTCGTTCGCGGTGTACATGATACAAAAACATTATGAAAATATGTGACTTGCGCTTTATACATTTATGTTTTTTATATTTTTAATAATGTTTGTACATCTGCGAAGCATAGAATATTGTATGTTTATGTTGAAATTAATTGGCTCAGGGTTGTTAAACTTGAAATACATTAAATCATATCATCTAATCTCATACCATTTTATGAACGATCATGTGTCGACATTAAAATAATATAAAATCATAAAATTCGTTTAATCAAAACAGTCTGGATACATTATTCGAGCCAGTCAAGGCTGGACATCTGCGTTTTAGAAAAAAAATTATTATTATGTACAAATTTTTTATTGATTGAGATCCGATCTGTTTAAAATACATACATTTATTTATAGCCATCATACATCCGTCTGGCGTGGTCAGTTCTAACAGAATTTGTCCGGATTTTTTCCGGAATGTTTTACCTCGGTTGTTTGAAATATAACACCAAATCATTGACACTCGTCAATCCCATTGAAAAAACAAAATGATAACACGATCGCGATAAGATAAAAAAATTAAAACTTACGCACATAGTTGGTAAAATATATCACAAACATAATCCAAAACCCTTGGTAGACAGTACCGCGTGTATAAAAAGTTCCGGCATATATCCCAAACATAAAATTTATTAAAACAATAAAAATTCGTTTTGTTATCAACGAATTAGCGACGTATTCCGCACACTTACTATACTATATTTATTATGGGTATAAGCAAAACCAAAAGTTTAGATAAATAATATTTTTATCAAGCCGGCGGTTTAGTCTTATCACAAACAATGGTTTTTGTTTTGTTTTCCCAAATAAACAAAAAATTTATATTGTAAATATTTGCATCGGTTAATTAACATTTGTAATCTTAATGTGCATTTATTTAGGTGACATAATATTTGGCTGACCAAAATACTCACTATAGGGACTGGTGCAATGGTGACCAGACATACCATTTTACTGCGACTCCATATTCCATATTCTATTTTTCAACAAAACCTTACAAAAATGCCGAGAATTTATAAAATGTACAGGATAACCTAAGCTAAATATAAGATGAATCACCTAAAAATTTCGAATATATCATAAATATCTCAAAATTAAAGGAATATAGAATAATATGAGGGTGCTACCATGACTCAATTATTATGGATAACTTTGAAACGACATGTCAAAAAGCATTACAAATATTGTTTTTTTTTTGTTGCGTAAAAGAAGTATTCGACAATAGACTATAGCTCCATATTTAAAAAAAAAACAAATTGCCCTTAAAATGACCTTCACGGGTTTTTTGAAGGTCATCAAAAAACTTGTTTTGGGCATAATTTTCTAGTCATTTAGGCGGGTCAATTTAGTCACCGCCTCGTGTTCCTATCCGACTAACGTTTATTTTCCAAAAAGTGATGTAAATCTAGTGACCTATTTCTATCTAATCTCTGTTACCTTTTACTCTTTTTCCATTCGAACTAATTAATTTGGTTCTGTTTCACTTTTCGCTATAATTACCGTTAATATAATAAATGACATATTTTACTGTAAAAGGAAATGAAAAACTTTAGTTATAAATTTTAGGCAGCGAAAACAGATGATTATCCACTATTTCAAGGCAGTATGTCATTGAAACGATTTTAGCTACACAGTCGATTTTCGTGACTTGATAATGTGAGCATTTGAAGAGCTTTTGAAAAATGGAAAATCAGCCGTTAGGTTGACGTAGTGAATCCACTTGTTGTCCTCCATCATGATTCGATGCAAAAAATCATTCCGATTAGGTCCTTGGAGCAGTCGTTCGCACGTGATAAAACGGCCGCTTGTTGAGTCACTCCGAAAGTTTTAGCGAGCTCCTCTTGAGATTGACATGAATCTTGGTTCAATAACGCCTCCAACTCAGCGTCTTCTAACTTGACTGGCCTCTATGAGTCCCTATAACTTTTTTTACGTCTGTATGTTCTTTAAATTCCACAAAAATTTGACTTATTTTAAAAATTCAATAGTTTTTTTTAAATTCTATGAATTCCATAATTTCTATAAATGGTATATCCATTATATTTAGAATTTATATTCTATAAATAACTCAGTAAATTCTCTAAATCCACCAAATTAAGTAAATTCGATAAATTCTGTAAATTTTATAAACTCTATAAACTCCAGAAATTTTATAAATTCTAAAAAGTCAATAAAATGTTTAAATTTTAAAATTCTTTAAATTGTATAAATTCTATCTAATGCTATAAATCCTTTAAATTCTAAAAATTTAAAATAAGTTTTTTGAATTTTATAAATTCTTTTAATTTTATTAATTTCATTATTCTACCAATTGTTTCAACTCTGTCAGTTCTTTAAATTCTGCTCCATAATTTCTATAAATTCTACTAATTTTATAAATTCTTTGAATTCTACAAATTTTATATATTCAGTATATTCTATAAATTATAGTTTCTACAAATTTTATTAATTCTATAAATTCTTTAAATTTCATACTTGCCTAAAATCCGATAAATCCTATAAATTCTGTGAAATCTCAAAATTCAGTAAGTTATGAATTTTAAAAATTCCTTCAATTTTGTAGATTCTATTTTTTAGGTTCTGTAAATTTTTTCAACCCTATGAGCTCTACAAATCTTATAAATTTTCTAAATTCTAACAGTTCTACAAACTTTATAATTTCTAAAAACTTTATAATTCTTTAAAATTCTTAAACTATCAATTCTTTAAATTTAAAATAACATTTATGAATTTCATAAATTCTGTAATTCAGTCAGTCCGCTAAATTCTATAAAACCTTCAAATTCAGTATATTCGATAAATTCTGTAAATTTTATAATTCCTAAAACTCTACAAATTCTATTAAATTTATAAATTCTAATAAGGCTATAAATTCTATAAATTTAAAAAAAACAAAAAATTTTTGAATTCTATAAATTCAATAAATATTATAAACCCTTTAAATTCTACAAATTGTAAAAATTGAACATAAATTTTTTGAAACTTTTGAAATTATTTAAATTCTGCAGGTTGTAACTACTATTATAAAAGTTACTTCAACTTTGTTCAAACTCTTTTGTTTCTAAATATTTTATATATTTAGTAAATTCTATAAATTTCACAATTACGACAAATTTTATAAATTCTATAAATTCTGCAAAATCTCAAAATTCAGTAATTTAAAATGTTAAAAATTCCTTAAAATTTGTAGATTATATTTTATAGGTTCTGTAAATTGTTTCGACTCGGTCAGTTCTATAAATTCTATAACCTCAAATTTTCTTTATTCTATAAGTAAATAAATGCCATTATTTCTATTAACTTCAATAATTGTTTTAGTACTACAAATTTTGTAAATTCAACAAATTCGGTAAATTCTATGAATTCCTTAATTTCTACAAAGCATAAAAATTCAGTCAATTCTTTAAATATTATATTGTAAATAAATCAATTTCAGTAAATTCGATAAATTCTGTAAATTTAATCAGCTCTGTAAACTCCAAAATCCCCTAAATTTTATAAATTCTAACAAGTCTACAAACTTTTCAGTTTCTATTAAATTTAGAAATTTTTTAAATTATTAAAACAAGCAATTCTATAAATGCTATAATTCCTATAAATTTTAGAAATTCCTAAAATTTTAAAAAATATCATGAATTTTATAAATTTAGTAAAATTTGTAAATTCTATTATTCTATAAATTGTTTCAACCTCTGTCAGTTCTATAAATTCTACTCCATAATTTCCTTAAATTCTATAAATTTGATAAATTCTTTTTTATAAATTTTAAAAATGCTTTAAATTTTATAATTTCTATCAATTTTATAAATACTATAAATCTTTTCTAAAAATTTAAAACAAATTTTATAAATTTAAAAAATTCTTTAAATTTTGAATATTCTAATAATTAAATTTCAAAAATTGTTTGAGTTCAATTAATTTTGTAAACTCAACAAATTCTATCTTTATATATATAATTCTTCTGTGAGTGTGTATGTCACTGAACTTCTCTTAAACGACTGGACCGATTTTGATGAAATTTTTTGTGTGTGTTCAAGGGGATCTGGGAATGGTTTAGATTCACAATTTTATCCGCTGGACAATGTTTTTTTAATTAATTTTTAATTTATTAGTAGTTGTTGATTTTGGAATGTTTTACATTGGATCCGAAAAATGGTGTAAAAAATGTATGTGCGCACATCAGTTGAGAACGGCTCAACCGATTTGGCTCAATCTTTTTCTATTATGTTTGAAATTGCCAGGAGATGGTTCTTACGAAAGAAAATTTTGGGAAAATCCTTCGGAAAAGTCGGAAAATTCAGCAAATCGAAAAATTATGTTTTTGTATAGGATTTGGCGCGTAGCTAATCAGATGGTAAAAACCAGATGTTTTGTAGAAGAGAAAAATTGGAAAATCTGAGTGGAAAACTCGGAAACTTCCGGAAAAACCCGAAGAAAATTGAATTTTTTTTTCAATGAAATTTTGAATTTTTTGTATGTTTTGATGACCGATTGGGCCTAATCTTTTTTTATTGTGTTTGAAATTGCCAGGAGATGGTTCTTACAAAAGAAAATTTTTGGAAAATCCTTTGGAAAAGTCGGAAAATTCGGCAAATCAAAAAATTATGTTTTTGTACGAGATTTAACGCGCATCCAAACCAGATTGTCTTTAAGAAGTGAAAAATTGGAAAATCGAAGTGGAAAACTCGGAAACTTCCGGAAAAACCCGAAGAAAATTGAATTTTTTTTCAATGAAATTTTGAATTGTTTGTATGTTTTGATGACGGATTAGGCTCAATTAGGCTCAATCTTTTTCTATTGGGTTTAAAATTGCCAGGACATGGTTTTTACGAAAGAAAATTTTGGGAAAATCCTTCGGAAAAGTCGGAAAATTCGGTAAATCGAAAAATTATGTTTTTGTATAGGATTTGGCGCGTAGCTAACCAGATGGTAAAAACCAGATGTTTTGTAGAGGAGAAAAATTGGAAAATCTGAGTGGAAAACTGGAAACTTCCGGAAAAACCCGAAGAAAATTGAATTTTTTTTTCAATGAAATTTTGAATTTTTTGTATGTTTTGATAACCGATTGGGCTTAATCTTTTTTTATTGTGTTTGAAATTGCCAGGAGATGGTTCTTACAAAAGAAAATTTTTGGAAAATCCTTTGGAAAAGTCGGAAAATTCGGCAAATCATAAAATTATGTTTTTGTACGAGTTTTGGCGCGCATCCAAACCAGATTGTCTTTTAGAAGAGAAAAATTGGAAAATCTGAGTGGAAAACTAGGAAACTTCCGGAAAAACCCGAAGAAAATTGAATTTTTTTTTCAATGAAATTTTGAATTTTTTGTATGTTTTGATAACCGATTGGGCTTAATCTTTTTCTATTGTGTTTGAAATTGCCAGGAGATGGTTCTTACAAAAGAAAATTTTTGGAAAATCCTTTGGAAAAGTCGGAAAATTCGGCAAATCATAAAATTATGTTTTTATACGAGTTTTGGCGCGCATCCAAACCAGATTGTCTTTTAGAAGAGAAAAATTGGAAAATCTGAGTGGAAAACTAGGAAACTTCCGGAAAAACCCGAAGAAAATTGAATTTTTTTTTCAATGAAATTTTTAATTTTTTGTATGTTTTGATGACCGATTGGGCTTAATCTTTTTTTATTGTGTTTGAAATTGCTAGAAGATGGTTCTTACAAAAGAAAATATTTGGAAAATCATTTGGAAAAGTCGGAAAATTCGGCAAATCAAAAAATTATGTTTTTATACGGGATTTGGCGCGTATCCAAATCAGATGGTCTTTTAGAAGAGAAAAATTGGAAAATCTGAGTGGAAAACTCGGAAACTTCCGGAAAAACCCGGAGAAAATTGAATTTTTTTTTTCAATGAAATTTTGAATTTTTTGTATGTTTTGATGACGGATTAGGCTCAATTAGGCTCAATCTTTTTCTATTGTGTTTGAAATTGCCAGGAGATGGTTTTTACGAAAGAAAATTTTGGGAAAATCCTTTGGAAAAGTCGGAAAATTCGGCAAATCAAAAAATTATGTTTTTGTACGAGATTTGGCGGGCAACCAAACCAGATTATCTTTTAGAAGAGAAAAATTGGGAAACGAAGTGGAAAACTCGGAAACTCGGATAGATTAGTGTTGAATTCGATGAAAATGGAATGGAATGTCCACTCAACTCAATCATCTATTGAGAATAGAGTTGAGTTGTTTGATTTTTTCTATCTTCAAAATCAATTTTCGTGAAGGACAAAAGTATTTGCTCGAAACGAAGTAATTTGGGGCGGGACGAAGTTCGCCGGGTCAGCTAGTTCCATATAATTTCTACATTCTTTTAAATTCTACAAATCTCCTAAATCCTCTATAAATTCAGTAACTTGGAAAAATTCTTTAATCCTATAAATCTTTATATATATAATTCTTCTGTGAGTGTGTATGTCACTGAACTTCTCTTAAACGACTGGACCGATTTTGATGAAATTTTTTGTGTGTGTTCAAGGGGATCTGGGAATGGTTTAGATTCACAATTTTATCCGCTGGACAATGTTTTTTTAATTAATTTTTAATTTATTAGTAGTTGTTGATTTTGGAATGTTTTACATTGGATCCGAAAAATGGTGTAAAAAATGTATGTGCGCACATCAGTTGAGAACGGCTCAACCGATTTGGCTCAATCTTTTTCTATTATGTTTGAAATTGCCAGGAGATGGTTCTTACGAAAGAAAATTTTGGGAAAATCCTTCGGAAAAGTCGGAAAATTCAGCAAATCGAAAAATTATGTTTTTGTATAGGATTTGGCGCGTAGCTAATCAGATGGTAAAAACCAGATGTTTTGTAGAAGAGAAAAATTGGAAAATCTGAGTGGAAAACTCGGAAACTTCCGGAAAAACCCGAAGAAAATTGAATTTTTTTTTCAATGAAATTTTGAATTTTTTGTATGTTTTGATGACCGATTGGGCCTAATCTTTTTTTATTGTGTTTGAAATTGCCAGGAGATGGTTCTTACAAAAGAAAATTTTTGGAAAATCCTTTGGAAAAGTCGGAAAATTCGGCAAATCAAAAAATTATGTTTTTGTACGAGATTTAACGCGCATCCAAACCAGATTGTCTTTAAGAAGTGAAAAATTGGAAAATCGAAGTGGAAAACTCGGAAACTTCCGGAAAAACCCGAAGAAAATTGAATTTTTTTTCAATGAAATTTTGAATTGTTTGTATGTTTTGATGACGGATTAGGCTCAATTAGGCTCAATCTTTTTCTATTGGGTTTAAAATTGCCAGGACATGGTTTTTACGAAAGAAAATTTTGGGAAAATCCTTCGGAAAAGTCGGAAAATTCGGTAAATCGAAAAATTATGTTTTTGTATAGGATTTGGCGCGTAGCTAACCAGATGGTAAAAACCAGATGTTTTGTAGAGGAGAAAAATTGGAAAATCTGAGTGGAAAACTGGAAACTTCCGGAAAAACCCGAAGAAAATTGAATTTTTTTTTCAATGAAATTTTGAATTTTTTGTATGTTTTGATAACCGATTGGGCTTAATCTTTTTTTATTGTGTTTGAAATTGCCAGGAGATGGTTCTTACAAAAGAAAATTTTTGGAAAATCCTTTGGAAAAGTCGGAAAATTCGGCAAATCATAAAATTATGTTTTTGTACGAGTTTTGGCGCGCATCCAAACCAGATTGTCTTTTAGAAGAGAAAAATTGGAAAATCTGAGTGGAAAACTAGGAAACTTCCGGAAAAACCCGAAGAAAATTGAATTTTTTTTTCAATGAAATTTTGAATTTTTTGTATGTTTTGATAACCGATTGGGCTTAATCTTTTTCTATTGTGTTTGAAATTGCCAGGAGATGGTTCTTACAAAAGAAAATTTTTGGAAAATCCTTTGGAAAAGTCGGAAAATTCGGCAAATCATAAAATTATGTTTTTATACGAGTTTTGGCGCGCATCCAAACCAGATTGTCTTTTAGAAGAGAAAAATTGGAAAATCTGAGTGGAAAACTAGGAAACTTCCGGAAAAACCCGAAGAAAATTGAATTTTTTTTTCAATGAAATTTTTAATTTTTTGTATGTTTTGATGACCGATTGGGCTTAATCTTTTTTTATTGTGTTTGAAATTGCTAGAAGATGGTTCTTACAAAAGAAAATATTTGGAAAATCATTTGGAAAAGTCGGAAAATTCGGCAAATCAAAAAATTATGTTTTTATACGGGATTTGGCGCGTATCCAAATCAGATGGTCTTTTAGAAGAGAAAAATTGGAAAATCTGAGTGGAAAACTCGGAAACTTCCGGAAAAACCCGGAGAAAATTGAATTTTTTTTTTCAATGAAATTTTGAATTTTTTGTATGTTTTGATGACGGATTAGGCTCAATTAGGCTCAATCTTTTTCTATTGTGTTTGAAATTGCCAGGAGATGGTTTTTACGAAAGAAAATTTTGGGAAAATCCTTTGGAAAAGTCGGAAAATTCGGCAAATCAAAAAATTATGTTTTTGTACGAGATTTGGCGGGCAACCAAACCAGATTATCTTTTAGAAGAGAAAAATTGGGAAACGAAGTGGAAAACTCGGAAACTCGGATAGATTAGTGTTGAATTCGATGAAAATGGAATGGAATGTCCACTCAACTCAATCATCTATTGAGAATAGAGTTGAGTTGTTTGATTTTTTCTATCTTCAAAATCAATTTTCGTGAAGGACAAAAGTATTTGCTCGAAACGAAGTAATTTGGGGCGGGACGAAGTTCGCCGGGTCAGCTAGTTTTATATATTTTAATAAGTCTATAAACTCTATAATTTCTATAAATTTTATAAATTCTACAAATTTTGTATATTTAATAAATTCTATAAATTCTGTAAAATCTCAAAATTACTTAATCAATTTTATAAATTGTTTGAATTTTGTAGATTCTATGAGTTTCAACTCTGTCAGTTATATGAGTTCTACAAACTCAATTTCACTTATAAATTCTAAAAATACCATAATTTCATAAATTCTTTATATTCTACAAATTTTGTAAATGTTAAGGCGGGTTTTGAGTTGCATTCGTTCGTTCTTCCTTTCTGAATTTTTTTTTTAATCAATCGTACGTATTCCTTGAAAATAACGTTATTTTTCGTTCGTGTTCCTTTGATTGGATTAAAAAAAATTTCAGAACGAACGAACGACTGCAACTCAAAACTCGCCTTAAGAAATTCGATAAATTAGACGAATTTCTATAAATTTTCAAATTCTACACATCTCATAAATCTCTATAAATTCTTAAAGTACAAGATAAAAATTCAGTCAGTCCGTTAAATTTTATAAAACCTTCAAATTTAGTTAATTCGATAAATTCTGTAAATTTTATAATTTCTATAAACTCTACAAATTTATAAATTCTATTAGAGCTATAAACTATAAATTCTATAAATTTAAAAATTAAATAATTTTTATGAATTTTATAAATTCAATAAATACTATAAATCCTTCAAATTCTATAAATTCTAAAATTTAATATAAATTTTTTGAAACTTTTCAAATTATTTAAATTTTGCAGGGTGTACTATTCTAAAAGTTACTTCAACTTTGTCAATTCTATCAATTCTACTCCATAATTTTTTTAAATTCTAGAAAGTCTTTAATTTCTACAAATTTTATAAATTCTACAAATTCTGTAAAATCTCAAAATTCAGTAAGTTATGAACGTTAAAAATTCCTTAAATTTTGTATATTCTATTTTGTAGTTCTGTAAATTGTTTCAACTACTCGGCTCAGTTCTATAAATTCTATAACCTTAAATTTTCTTTATTTTATAAATGCCATAATTTCTATTAACTTCATTAATTGTTTTAGTACCACAAATTTTGTAAATTCAACTATTTTGGTAATTCTATAAATTCCTTAATTTCTACAAATTTTATATATTCCATAAATTCTTTAAATTCTATAAATCTCATAGCTCCTCTCTAAATTCTATAAAGCATAAAAGTTCAGTAAATTCTTTAAATTTTATAAATCCTACAAATTCAGTATTTTCTATAAATTCTGTAAATTTTATAAGTTTTGTAAACTCCATAAATCACATGAATTTTATAAATTCTAACAAGTCTACAAACTCTTCAATTTCTATTAAATTCAGAAATTTTTAAAATTATTAAAACAAGCAATTCTATGCTATAAATCCTATAAATTTTACAAATTTTTAAAATTTTTAAAAATTTCATAAATTTTATAAATTCTAGGAGTATGAAATTTATAAATTCTATTATACTATAAATTGTTTCAACTCTGTCAGTTCTGTAAATTCTACTCCATAATTTCCTTAAATTCTATAAATATGATAAATTCTTTTAATTATACAAATTTTATATATTCAATAATCTCTACAAATTCCATAAATTTTAAAATTTTTGAAAAATCGTAAAATTCAGTAAGTTGTAAATTTTCTAATTTCTTTAAATTTTGTAAATTCCATTAGTTGCTATAAATTGTTTTAACTCTGTAAATTCCACAAAGTCAAATTTGACTTATTTTAAAAATTCAATAATTTCTCTAAATTCTATATATCTCATAAAATCTCTATATATTATATAAATTATAAAAATTCCGAAAGATTTTTAATTTCAATAAATCTTACAAATTCAATAAATTCGACGATTTTTGTAAATTTTATATATTTTAATAAGTCCTTAAGCACTATTCTATATATGCTATAAATCCTATAAATTCTAGAAATTTTAATACTGTAAAACAAATTTTACGAATTTTATAAATTCTTTAAATTTTATAGGTTGTATTATTCTATAAATTGTTTCAACTCTGTCAGTTCTATAAATTATTCAAGTCAAATTTTACTTATTCTAAAAATGCCATAATTTCTATTAATTTCATAAATTTTATGAGTTTAACAAATTTTGTAATCTCAACAAATTCGATAAATTCTATGAATTCTTTAAATTCTATAAATCTCATAAATCGTCTATAAAGCTTAAAAAGTATAAAATTCGATCAATTCTTTAAATTATAGAATTTTCCTACAAATTCAGTAAATTCGAGCAATTCTTTATATTGTTGAATTTCTATAAACTCGACAAATCCTATAAATTATATGAATTATAATAAGTCTCATAAATCTTGCAAATTCTATAAACTTTATAAAGTTTACAAATTATTTCAATTTTATAAATTCTATCAATTCTATAAATACTATAAATTGTTTAAATTCTAAAAGTTTAAAACAAATTTTATAAATTTAATAAATTCTTTAAATTTTTAATATTCAGTTAATAAATTTCAAAAATTGTTTGAGTTGAATTAATTTTGTAAACTCAACAAATTCAATTCCATAATTTCTATATTCTTTTAAATTCTATAAATCTCCTAAATCCACTATAAATCCTATAAAGTATAAAAATCCAGCCAATTCTTTAAATACTATGAATCCTATAAATTCAGTAGATTCAAAAACTCTGTAAATCTTATAAATTCTATACACTCTACAAATCCTATAAGTCTATAAACTCTATAATTTCTATAAATTTTAAAAATTCTTTGAATTCTACAAATTTTGTATATTCAATAAATTTTCAAAATTACTTAATCAATTTTATAAATTGTTTGAATTTTATAGATTCTAAGAGTTTCAACTCTGTCAGTTGTATGAGTTCTACAAACTCAAATTACTTATTCTAAAAATACCATAATTTCATATGTTCTTTATATTCTTCAAATTTTGTAAATATGTAACAAATTCGATTAATAATGAATTATTCCGTAATTTCTATAAATTTTATAAATCCTAAAAATCTCACAAATTCTCTATAAAGTATAAAAATTAAGTAAGTTAGATTGTTTGAGTAACACCTAACGGCACAGTGGTTAAACCTGAAGTACCGGGTTACAATCCGATAGTGATTAAGATGAACATAGCTATGACCTCCTATTGAGAGTGCAAAATTCATGGGCCAATCCATCTTTCATGTCAGTCCTTGATTTGCCTATTCCGTAAGGTAGGACGTTAAAAGGAAACTGCAGAAGAGTTGGGAGTGCCTTGAGACCCAGGACAAAATTGCAGAGGTAGAAACACACTATAAATTCCAAATTCGATAAATTCTGTAAATTTTATAAATTCGTGAAACTACACAAATCTTATAAATTTTATAAATTCTAATAAATCTCTAAACTCAATAATTTCCATAAATTTTATAAATTTTAAGAATTTTATAAATTCTTTAAATTGTGTTGATTCTAAGTCTATAAATTGTTTCATCTCTGTCAGTTCTATAAATTCTTAATACAAACTCAAATTTGACTTATTTTAAAAATTCTAGGATTTCTTTAAATTCTTATAAACTCTATAATTTGTATAAATTTTATATATTCTCTATATTCTTTAAATTCTATAAATTCAGTAAATTCGTTAAATTTTATAAATTCTATAAACTCTAAAAATCCTACAAATTTTATAAATTTTAATAATCTATAAACTCTATAATTTCTATAATTTTATAAATTTTAAAAATTTTTAAAAATTTAAAATAATATTCAGTATTCTATAAATTAGGTTACCCACGAAATCCATTACATCACGATTCGAATATAATCAACTTTTGACTTTTTCTGAGAAACTCTAGAACAAGTTGTGCGGTAAATTCTGGTGAAGGAGTATTTTAATTTTGAAACGTGTTCGGAGTTGGCCAACATTTTAAAAAAATATTTTTTTTTATAATTTCCATACTAAAATCAAAAGGTACAAAAGTGGATTTTAACAAAATTTATTTTGTAACAATGGATAAAGCATGGATCCCCTATAAATTTCATAATTTCGACAAATTTTATCAATTGTATAAATTTTTTAAATTCCATAATTGCTAAAATTCTGTAAGTTTTGGATTTTATAGATTTCTTAAATTTTGTAGATTCTATTTTGTAGGTTCTGTAAATTGATTCAACTCTGTCAGTTCTATAAATTCTTTAAACTCAAATTTTAATTATTCTGTAAATGACAAAATTTCTATTAACTTCATAAATTGTGTGAGTTCAACAAATTTTGTAAACTCAACAAATTCGATAACTTCTATAAATTCCATAATTTCTACAAATTTTCTAAATAAAAATTATTTTAAAAATTCTTTAAATCTGATAAATCCTGTATAAATTCTATAAAGTACAAAAGTTCAAGTCAATTCTTTAAACTCTATAAACTCTACAAATTTTATAAATTCTTATTAGACTTATTAAGTCCAATAAACTGTATGAATTCTGTAAATTTTATGAATTTTTCAAATTCTTTAAATTTTATAAATTCTATCAATTTCATAACAACTACAAATTCTGCAAATTCTAAAAATTTAAAATAAATTTTATTAATTTTATAAAATTCTTTAAATTTTGTAGATTCCATTATTAAATAAATTGATTCAACTTTGTCAGTTCTATAAATTCTTCTCCATAATTTCTATAAATTTTATAAATTCTATAAATTCCATAATTTTCAAAAATTGTATCAGTTCTTTAAATTCCATAATTGCTATAAATCTCTAAATTTTGAAGATTTTATTTTGTAGATTCTGTAAAATGTTTCAAGTCGGTCAGTTCTGTAAATTCTACAAACTAAAATTTTACTTGCCATCAGAAAAAAATCGGTTTCGGCACCAGTACAAGACACACGAGTATGTATTGCAGAGAGCAATCAAATAATTTTTTTAATATTCGAATGTAAGCGAATGTTTCTATCGCTTAACAATGATTTATATTTCGAAAAGTTTCTCTCCACCTTCATAAATGCTCAGACCCATGAAACAAATTTTCACCAATTTTCTAACGTTTATATAATAGTTTTCGGTAAAAACAAGGAACAAAATGGAGTAAAAATATCCTGAATTTGTATGGGATTAACCATATTTGGCCTCAAAAATATCGATTGAAGGAAAAAAATGTCAAAATTAGCCTATGGTAAAATATTATTCCAACGAAATAGCTAACACAAGGGTCATTCATAATTTTAAGAAAGGGTGAGCAATTATTGATCACAGCTGAAATGTATCACTGTTGACCCAACAGACGATAATTTTCTCTTAGAATCGAGATTTAGCAAGAGATCAAAATTATAATCATCAATTTGGCTAAAGAAACAAGCTTCACTACATTGCTCATTGGACTACATTTAATAAGCTGCTAAACCCAATGTTAAGAAAACTGAAATCTTGAATTATTTCCTAAGTGTACTAAAACAATAAAGAGATTCTCTTAAAGGTATGTTTTCCAATAATCGACCCAAGTTATGAAAAATGATATATGTCACGCTTTTTTCTTGATTCGGGAGAAGTTACCAAGTTTAAAAACTGAATTTTAACCAAAGATAGAGGAGAAACGGACCAGTAAGGCACAATGGCCAATTTAGAAAGATAGTATACACTATCTTATGGATCAAATCCATCAATCGGCTTAAATTAATGTGAATGTTGTAATCTGGTAAATTAGTTGCAGAGAATGAGCCATCGAGACAAAATCATTAAAAGAAATACAACCAAATGCAGTCGTTTCTTCTTGATTCTGTACTTCAGAATTTTGATATACCGAGGTTCTTGCTAATTTTTTACTATATTGTTTTATATCGATTTTAATTTTTAATAAATAATACTTCACTGTACACGTCACAGAGTGATTCATAAAATCATTAAACTGTAAATTAAAATGTTTAAGAGAATTAATAACCAGTTTCAAGTTTAAAAGCCTGTGTGAATGTAAACAAAAAAAAATGTTGGTTAATTAAATTTAATTTAATTGAATTAAATTATTAAATGCAATTGTCTAATAAAGAATGTGGGGTATATTTTTCATACTACTATTGTAATGCACTAAGAACTTGTTAGTTTTATTACATAACATAAGAAAAAGAAGGCACAGAAATAAATTCCGTGCCTATAATGGGACTAGGATTATGTGAGCTTTCTCAATGGTTGTGCTTGTGAAAGGTTCCCGAAAATATTTTCGATAAATAAACTCAATAATTTCTTTCGATACGATAATGCTGACTCATAAATAATTTATTTATTTTTTAAACAAACTCATCTCGCTACTGAAAAATGTAACCTGACCGCCAATATCGCCTAACATAAACCAGCTTTGAAAATTGATTTTAGCAGTTAACGCAAAGTAAATTAGTGTCCAATTCACCTTTTTTGCGCAGTCAAACTTGGGTCCGCACAGAGGATGGTCTTTTTGAACATGTTCTAGATTGTAATTAATTGTTTTGTATTTTGGTTAAATTATTATTAATAAACACGTTTAACCACTTATTTTATTAGTTAATTTAGAAACTTGACATGCGATATTTTTAAATTGGAATAGCACGGAAACATACTCCTCAGGCTACAAATTAATTTTACGTAATATTAGTCACAAAAATAAATTCTGTGCTTTTCGTATGTTTTGACATATTTAATTTAACGCATTTCAAATAAATTCATTTAGGCAAGATTTTCATAGACAAATTTTACATTTCTACACAAAGCTTATGTTTATTAAATTTGCACCCTCCTTCGGGGGCCGTAGTCACCACTGTGCTTATTTAGCATTGCTCATAATTCTTAGAAATAGCAACAAAAAAAATTAAAAATTTAATAACAAAAGTGGGTTAATTTTTACCTCTATAATTAACTCTAGCGACATTTTTTTTTATTTGCAAATAAATTTACTCAATTTTATACATAAAAACGCGCCAACCCCTCGTTTTTTAGATTTTTTTTTTTTTGATGCAAGTCCCGTTTAGGGATTACAAATATAAATTAGTTCTAGTCTTGAAACATACCAAACCTTCGGCTCCTTTATACATTTTGACTGGACACAGAGAGTTTGATGAAATAAGACAACTTTTTAGCGTTGTCTGGGTTACTTACTTTGTAAGTTGTGAGGCATCTTGTGACTGTTTTTACCTTATTTAGTTAATTTTGTATTGATTTTTAGTTTGAAAAAACTTCTCGATCGCAGCTTCATTAACTATTATTAACAAGAGATAGCGAAAAAAAAATTAATTGAAGATACCCAACAAAAAGCTGGATGTTAATTGAATACTCACATGGCACATGTAAAATCTATTCTGCGGGACACAAACAAATTATTATTATTTGAAATTTTTATTAAGTAGATAGTGTATTGTAAAGAGGAATTCACTACTTGGATGTATACGAGCGGAGAGTGAAAAGTGAGACACTTTTTGAATACCAATATTTTTTTTTTAGCAAAAATCGATTTATTTTTTAACATATGTACTTTTCGCTCGCTAGATTAAGCCCAGCCAACGGTATTCCACTTTTGTGAAGCCATCCAAAAATACGATTTATACTTTTTGGCTGTAATTTGGTTTCTGCCTGGTAATGGATTCATGTTTTATCGGCAATCACATATGCTAAGAGCATTCACCTATATATGGTATAGTCGTCTACGGGGTAGTCGTTGAAGCTCAGAAGCTTATTTTGAATGCAGTTACCGACTTTAAGAATTTTCTTACGCGTTTTCGACTATGGGTCTGTACCTATCGGCAAAAATTATTACATATGACCTTTGTCTCATTCTCACAAACGTCGGAAAAATGTATACACCCTGTATTTGTTTAAATATGACGTGGAATATACAATTTGAATTATGTAATGACAGACGTTCGTAATTAAAACACATGATTAAAGAAGCACTTGAGACTGACATTTTAATTACGTACATACGTATAAGAGTTAATTTTCCGTAATGAACTTATAAATCAAAATCACTCTGACAAATTATCAAAAATTCAACTTTTTCAAAGCAATGAAATGAAAATCGATTAATTTCAAATGCAAAGTGAATAACTTAACCAATGATTTTTTTATCAGTGATTATAACGCAGGTTAATTACCTAGAACTGAATTTTACCGCCCTATAACTGATTTTGATGGACATTCGAATTTTTATTCGAATTTTTATTTCATCATTATAAATGGAGCGTAAATGAACTGAAGCGAAAAATGGAAACCGGGAACGTAACCGCAAACCAGTTTCAGCCTTTGCTTTTATATTCTATATTTCTATGTAACTAAAATGAAAATCTAAATAATTTTTGACATTGTTGACATATTTGACATAGTTGACCAATTTTGCATCGACGTGTCGGATTGAATAACTGACATGTCATTGTCGACCTCACCTTCAACCTAAGTTTTTACCAAGTGATATTTACTTGACATTTTATCGAAATCTGAAATTTTCATAAATTCTGAAAAAAAAATTTAAACCTCTTGGTTTTCATCAAAATCTGCTATCTTTTATCTGTAACGGATGATTTTTTATTTAATCAGTTTGTTAATTCGTTTATTTAATTTTCTGGTTTTAACCGAATTTTTAAAATTTTCATTCTCAACTTTTATCATTTTCTGACATTGTATTAACTACCGAAATTTAAAAAAATTTGGAACCTTTCTAATTGAATTCCTAAGTTTCCGAAAGTTTGTCAAAGCTAACAATTAATTTTATCGAAATAATCAAAAGTATTGACCAATCATCTAGCATTTTTGACGAAAATTAGGATTAAAAGCATTCAGTCTTTGGCGTGTAACACCTTGATTTATTATGAGATCAGAAATACTTAAATGCAAAATGTATGGATAACATGCTATAGCTATAAATTACGTAACCGACAATAATTTATTGACCAAAACTTGCTAAATACTTAAGAATGACTTCATTTTAGAGTTTTAAAGTCAACCTTTTTTTAATTACAAATTGTCTGTCAAATTGGAAAGTTGAGTTAACTGACAAAATTGCTTGGGGGTAAAGAAATTCTTTTACCTGCTAATTTATTGGAATGTTAATAATGTAAGATTTTCGAATTAAGACCTAAAATACTAGTTTTGTTTCCAATAAATTCTTGTAATCCTAAACGAGAACGCCTATCGTCTTAAAGCTAAATAAATTCAAATATCTAAATGTCGATCAAAAATAATATTTTACAATTATCTTACATCAAAACTTAACATTCCGGTAGTTTCCATTATTTTACAATTTAAGAATTGAGAAACTTAACAAGTGATTCCGGGCTAGTATTTCAATCATTACAATTTCAATTTAATTCGAAGTAATTCGAATTCAGCATAGTTACCAAATGTGATGCCGCCGAAATCTTTCTGGTTTCACCCTGCTATGTCTGACATATAAATGCTTTCAAACTTTAGTTGGTATGTCAATAAAATCGAATAACGCAGGTGTGACCGGAATTAAGAAAACAATAATAAGTCAAGAAAGATTGGGTTTCTGGGTGCTGATAGAACCAAACACAATTTTTAAAACATCTTTAATTTTTATGTCAATAATTTAAATTAAGTAATTTGATAGTTTTTGACTAATTTTACAAAATGTGCCGGTATAAACGCAACAAAGTTATATCACCATTCAACAGATCTGCAAACTGGTAAATGATGAATTTGCTAATTGGAAACGAATTTCCAAATGAACATAAGCGAGTTGCGAGATTATGTCTTTTTGCTAACATTGAATTTGTACACTGGTATTCGCTTACTAGAAATCGATTTTTCATTGAGATCTCAATTAGCTGTATATGACATTCTATTTCAATTATCATTCATTTGTTCCACTTACCACCTTGGTACTTTGGCGAAATGGAGAAAAAGAGCGAGAGTGTTCATACATTAATAAAACAACAACAGTACGCGATTTATTTCTTTTTTTTTTTCAGAAATTGAGATACAGCCGAAATCTATTTGGATTCTTTTGAAAATATGGGAATTCTTCAATACGTTGATCTAAATATACTTGGTTTTAGCGATTTCCCAGTTTTCCCAATCGTACTAGTTTGTGTAATTAAATGAAAATTTGAAGTTTAAGTTTTTTGCCCGTTATTATTCTCATAGATACAGTATGATCAAAAAGTACCAGGAATTTGTAAATAAAACAAGTTTGTGTTAATTTTCGGGCAAATTTATTTTATCTCCTTCAAAATAACATCCATCTGAAGCAACACACATGTGCCAACGCTTAACCCAATCATCCATGCATTTTCGGTAGGCCGAAACTGGGATGTCCTTCAGCTCCTTCGTCGCATTTCGTTTTATGGCTTCCAGAGATTCAAATCTTTTTCCACGAAGTGGTAATTTAAGTCGAGGGAAGAGAAAAAAGTCGCACGGAACCATATCGGGTGAATACGGTACCTGCTCAAGGATATTTACGCTGTGTTTGGTCAAAAAATCTGTCACAATACGCGCTTTGTGTGACGGCGCATTATCGTGGTCGCGTGGCATGCCCAAAATATCTACAACAATGTGCTGAACGGTTCCGTATGAGATGTTAAGATCACTAGCAATCTCTTTAATACTCACATGACGATTTTCAAGCACAGTTTTCTTCACAATTTCAACGTTTTCATCGGTATTCGATGTGGAAGGGCGTCCAGAACGAGGCAAGTCTTCAACCACTTCACGACCATTTTCAAACACTTTATACCATTCATATGCTCTGGTTTTTGATAGAGCAGACTCCCCAAAGGCTTTCTGCAACATTTTCAACGATTCAGCACAAGAAATTCCGTTCAAAACACAAAATTTCAAGCAAAATCTTTGCACAATAAAATTGTTCATGTTAAAATGCGACAAAACACAAAAACTTGTCTATTATGAACAGCTGACAAACAAACACTAATCATCTGATCCCACTCAAGTTACACACAGATGTCAGTATAGGATCTACCAACTTAAAAAAAAAAAAAATATCCGAATCGGTCGAGAGCGGTTCATTTAAATTACAAATTCCCGGTACTTTTTGATCATACTGTACATCTAAGATAAGCGGAAATCGTAATACAAAAAGCGACGACAAATGAGTGAAACAGCTTACTCTTATTTTGTGCCGGAATAGAGGAGATCAGTACCGGGCGTTGTCTTCTCTCGCTTTAATTTTTATACTGCTACATTCGCAATTAAATAGAAACTGTTTCTTATTTATCTGTAAAATCATAAAATATTGTCATTGGATTTTATTTAATTTATTAGGTAAATTTGGCGATTATAACAATAAAGAACGTAACTAAATCATCGAATATCACGGAGCAAGACAAAAGAAGCATTTAATGGGTAATTTAATACCAAATACGTTTCTACCGAAACATTCCCAGAGTTCAATACAAATCATTTTAATGTTAAATACATTTTTAACTTTTATTATTTAAATTTATTATTGATCGAAAATAACATGATTTATTTAGTTGTACAAAAGTTTTATTTAAATTGGAACAGTATTATAATTAAATAACCTCAGCGGAAAGCAAACTGACATTTGATAGGAAAGAATTGAGGCACAAAAGTACAGATGACTGTGAATCCCGGTATTTTTAGAATCGTTCGATAAGGAATTTTTACTTGACATTTCAACAATAGATTGAACTTTATCCGAAAAGATTATCTAGTTTTTATTCATCTGCCTGAATTTTAACCATTATCCAACTACTTATAGGTACCGATAGATAATTTCTCGTAGAACAACTGTGCTGTTTGAAATTTTTTCCTAAAATGTAAAATAACCGTCCTATTTGTGAAAAAGAAACCCTTAACCCAGGTGAAACTTCCTTTGTCGACTCTTTCTTCGTTTTTCCATAAACCCTAATTCTGCTGGAGTATACCTCAATATTTCGAAATTTTAATATTTTAACCGAGCTAAATAAATTTTTCAAACTTCTAGTATAAACAAAGTGTGGCCAAAACTAGTACGAGGGTAAAATTACCCGATTAATCGAAGAAGTTTTAAGAAAATTTACCCAATAACCCATAATTAATTTTATTACGTCGAAATATTTGAGAAAAATCATTGAATTGTGCTCCCCATGTCATAGTGCAAGTATTCAAAAAGCATCTGTAGAATAGCTGAATAAATTCTAAATTAACTTAATTAAATTAACTAACTATTTTGAATACTTACATACAAACACTTATTACAATAACTAAAAAATTCGTGAACATTGTAAAATAATTTGTATTTAAGTTACAGCAGCATCCCATCAGTCTGTAACGGTAACCTTAATCTCAAACGTTTCAAAGAAGCTTTATACAGGAGAGTCATCTCGAACGATGAATAACTATCCGGCCACTACTAAGCACCGATTGATACAAAATTACCGCCAAACTTGTTGCTTGGATGTGTCTTGATTCTACCCATTCTTTGCGATAACAATGGAGTTTTAATGTGTTATGAAGGCAGTCTTAAAATGTGTTGTCGCCCCTAAAATTTACTGCTTCGGTCTATTCCCTGCACAGCTTAATGGTAAATCCGTTTGTTTTAATTTCTTTTAGTTTGAAATGTATAGCTAATAATTTTTCCAAATCATCTCTTATAATATTTAGATTATAGACGATTAACTGCAAAATATGAGTGTGGCGAATTTAGTTTGTGTAGTTAATAAAGGTTTGATGAAAATAAAATTTAAATTACGTGTAAGTTCGGTTATTATAGATCCTTGAGATGCTTACAACAGTGTTTTTGCACTAACCATATTAATTGGGAATTATCATTGAATATAGTTTAGGAAATAAAGTTCTCCTTGGTGTATCTGGTCTTTGTAGATTTTGAAGCATTTTGAAGCATGAAAATTTTGTTTTCTTTTCGATACTGAAAACCGAGTTATTTTATTTTATTATTTTATGACTTTTCTGAGTAAAACAAAACGTGTCTAAAAAAAAAATTTGCTGCTGTTTGAAACTGTAAACGAACTTGCTCGCGATATTTCATTTAAAAATCCCAACCGGCCATTTTATAGAGAATTTAGGAACCTTGCAAAATGATACTAGCAAAATTTCTCTGCGACCACTCCTTGTCGAGTTATTAAAGTTTTAGAGAAAACGTATCAAAAAGTGTAGAAGTAAATTTTTTTTTCTTGTAAACTTAGCACTCTACGATAAAATGTTAAGCCACTTTAACACTAAAATTTTAACACACTAAAACTTCAAAACCTCGACAAGGAGTGGCCGCAGAGAAATTTTCCTAGTATCATTTTGCAAGGTTCCTAAATTCTCTATAAAATGGCCGGTTGGGATTTTTGAATAATATCGAACAAGTTCGTTTACAGTTTCAAACAGCAGCAAATTTTTTTTTACAGACACGTTTTGTTTTACTCAAAAATGTCATAAAAAAAACAAAATAAAATAAAACGAGAAAGTGAACATCTGTCAAAATGCATAAAGATAATGTATCTTCCACATGTAACCAAATACCCTATATGGGGAATTTTTTCACCTGCTCATACCCATTCGTAAATATTCCCCTAACATGTGGAAAGTGGATGTGGAATTCGAGAATACGGCCCCTGAAACTAAATAATAATTTTAGTTCCTGCATTGTAGCTTTCAAAAGAGGTGATTTAATTGTAAGCCGATGGATGAAAAAAATTGAGAAATATCGAAAACTTTACCATTGGAGCAACCAAGACACTCTGTTGAACGCTATATCGAGGTTGGGCGGGACATCTAAATTATCGGTTGGGCAGCTGAAAATGAATTTTATTTAGACGAAAGGATATTTTTCAACTAGAAGACTGATGTTAAAACTGTAACCCCAACTTACACATCGTTGGCATCTACTCCGATCGGATGAGACATTCTCTTGGTACAGTGGTTTAAGCCTTTAAATTGCTCGAAATCAGAGGTTCGAGGCACTGTTTTCTTCGCCGTTTGATGGCTTAATTAGCCACCAAGGACACAATTTTGTGTCACTCACTTTCTGAACATGCGGTGTAAGACGTTATTCAAAAAGTTAAGAAACCTCGATTTAAGAGGACCACCAAGAAACGTCTAAAGAGCAAATTATTTGAAAAAAAGCTAAATTTGTGTCAAAATGCTATTTCTGCTGAACATTTTTTTTTTCAATCTTCGATGTTTATTTATAGTCGATTAGTCAATTTTATTTTTAATTTTCATCTCAAAATTTTTTTTTTTTTATTTTTCGTAAAAGTCGTGTAATTCTTTCAACTTATAATGCAATTTCTATTTCTGGATTAGAAGAAAATAGAATTTTGTAAGATGATTGGGAAATGAATTATATAGGAATTAGACATTTTTTTGTTTGCGACACATAAATCGATTTGATAAAGTAATTTTTTTTTTTAGTCGGTCACCAAAAAAAGAATATTGACAGGCGCAGGCTACAAGAATATACCTTGATTATTTGTATATACATAAAACGTTTGATATTATCTCAAAACAAATCACGTGAAACAGCAAAAATTGTTTGCTAAGCAAAAATACAAAATATACGTTCTACTTGAACACTACTTGTTAGCGTAAAACATAATATCGTTGACGTATTAATGTATAAAAACGGTATGTATATGAAATGGAGAATGGGGAGATACATTTTTGGTGTGCGCACGTAATTTATTCAAACAAAACGAAGCAACGACTATAATTACGCGATAAATGACCAAATCGGTAAATCACCATACATACGCAGATTTATAATATTTTGCAAGCACCTATAATTTATTGTACACAATTTACAATTATGCAATTAATTATATCGGTGGTGTAAAGTAGTTTACCTTATAGTAATTCTGTGGCATGATTCAAACAAATTCACAAATCTTACTGGTTTTGGTTAAAATTAAATAATAAAATGTATAATTACCGGATATTACGTTACTAATTTTAGCAAACATTTTTTTTTATTATTTTATTTGATTCGTTCGTGTGTGTTACCGGCTAATGTGTGTTGTGTGTACATATAAATTTCGTTAAAGCCAAACAAAAATTTAATGAGTGCGGGTGTATAGTAGCGTATAGTAGCAACTATAATATTGCAAGAATCACAAAACAGAAATCGATTATAAATTGTTGTGAGTTTAGCAACAGACGGAACCAGCTGCGTGTAGAACTATTATACGCCAAAAATAGTAAAACTTATTTTTTAAAATAGTATGATGATAGATATGCGGTCGTTTCCCTTTAGTAGACACGATGCACTTTCACAACGCAATTTATTATGTCGCACTTGTGAAATTTTACAAAAATCGAAATAATTATGGGCGCGGTTTTTGTTTTGTGTCATTTTTAGCATTTTTTTTTTTTGTCCACAACACATAACAAACACCACACATCATTTTATTTTTGACAAATAGCGGCATGATTAATAATATTATATGGATGACCTCGTTAATTTATAGACTTGAAGAATTCGAGATGAAATTCTTACAATATTGAATAAAATAAAAACACGAAAATTAAATTTAATGATTACATCATTGTTTGTTGCTGTATATTAATATTTTCTCAGCGCTATTTTTATTTTAAATTTTTCATTTCAACAAATCCACAAGCGTATTTATTCTACATATTGTTACATACGTATCTATATACAACTCATAGAGTTAGGTTTTGTATAAATACTACATGGTACATGGTATACATGGTACATACATGTAGGAAAATTGCAGACCTTATACATAAAGATAATGATGGATAACCTTGAATTTTCTATAAGTTCAAAATAGTTTTCTAATTTAGTTTTAGTGGTGTAATTTAAAATCGATTAAAATGTCTCTTTAACATGTTTACCCAGAAAACCATTTTGTCGCGGGGATTTTGGGATACCTATAAAAACAAAACCCTATATATAATTTAACATTAATTTTACGAGGTCTCTATTTTTGACTTAATCTTCTTCTTTACGTCTATTTCTATATAAATATTTCATCATGCGCTCGTTTGGAAAACAGTAAAAAACACTGTGCGTATGTATAGTAAAAAATTAAAATTAACCATATGGTATAAAATTCAAAAAATAAAATAAAATTTCGGAAAATTACTCAAATCCTGTGTTAGTATATCGTTTAATCGTCGTCGATTCGGGTACACCTCAACTAATTGAAATTTTATGGATACGTGACGAATTGTTTCGTTTATTAATCTCGAGAGTAATTCATCACGTGCTCCTTACCGTCTTTCTTTAAATTTGTGATGCGTGAATGTTAAATAGACCCAATTGTAATTGATTCCGAAATGTCATTCAACTTTTTATTCATACCGAAAAGTTGTTATGATTAAAGGTTTTTTGTTTTAAATTTTTTTAGGGTGCAGTCGGTTGAGAATACATACATAGGTATATACAGATTGAAACATAAAAATATATTTCTAATACAAATAATTACCTATATCGTTCGCCGATCTTTTGTTTCACACTTTAAGAGATAATTTAAAACCAAAAAAAAAATTACGAAAAAAGCGATTTTTTCATGTCCAAATCATCAAACCATATATCCTGTATAGTATCAGGTCATTCATTATTTGTGTTGTATTATGTGTAGCAAAATTTTGGTGCTCATAATATACACATATAAAAGCGAAAAATAAACAACCAACTTTCGGGGCAGGATGCTTATTATACATACATATACTCGATTTCTCTCTCATGGACGCACAAAAAACCTGTTGGCTATTAAATAGCGTACCAAACCCTATATTTGGTCGGGCAACATACAAAATTTTTTTTAATCACAAAATAGTATCACTATATACTAGTGTCCTAGAACTGGTGAACTAAATTTACTTCATATTATATGTGTAAACATTTTTTTTTTTCAATGTCACACGTAATCTACTTATTGACTTAGTTTCAAAATAAGTTTAAAACATTCGTGGTTAAGGTAGTACAATTTACGTTTTGGTTTATATATCGTTTTGGACAGTGATATGAATACTAATAATTGGATGCGAAACTTTTGCTGAACCTCTATGTACATCATTTATGTAAACATTATTTCCAAATTCTATAAGAAAAGGAAGAATAACATTTTTTAAGGTTAAAAACTCTTGAATATCAAATGAAGTAACTCTTTTTTTTTTTGAAATTCTTGGTCAATGATTCAGGCTAAATTATATTTTGTTGTAAATTTATATATACGCTTGTGGATTCTTCATTTTGTTTCATAGAGTACCTGATCTAGTTTATAGATAATATACGAGATTTTTCGAGATTATTCGAGTTTAGTTTCGGCTGTATTGAGCATTGAGTTAGGTGAGGTCTTCCAGTTTTTTTTCGTGAAAATAGCTAATTTCCGAGATAATTCGAAATTTTTTGAGAATATCGAGATTATTCTAGAAGAAGATTTGAGATTTTTCGAGTCTACGCCCTCGAAATTACTCTAAATTTACGAAGCGTTGTAGTTAACGTGATATTGGTTGGTGATATAATGATGTTTTATTGGATTTTTAAAAATATTTGAGATTTGTTTGGTGCTGAATATTATGAAACTCAAGATTTTGAGAATTTTGAATTAATCTAGTAGATTTTTGGAATTCAATAGCGTTGGCACCGAAGGTATTCGGAATATGATTTCAAGATTATTCAAGATTATTTTAGGTGGCTTCTAAATTTGTCCGTACTAAAATACTTGTTGTTCGTTGTAACCATCTTTTATCTTGAAGATGACATTAATTCTACAGTAAATAAATCGCAGGCTGCACGGATGTGGGACTGCGGAATTCCCAGACATTCTCGGTAAAGGCATCCTTTAAACGCATCAACACGCTGATGTTTTTTTTTTCAGAAGAAACCATCGCCTATAAAATAATCCGAAGTAAATATCCATCGGATGAGCGTCTGGTGAATAAGGGAATCACTATTATGCCGAAATAAATCCCGAAAAGTCCTTATTCAGAAAATTTGGACCTCCACGTACGTGCTTCGAGAGGCGGCGATGAATCCGAATTTTAATTTTAATTAAAATCTATTCACGGTATATAGCCTGGTTAATGCGACGTTCTGCTCAACATAAACGAGCGAACCAGGTACTTGTTTTTGTAAATTTTTGCTCCAGGTTGTTTTACTTGTTCATGAGCTTTTGAACCGTGAAATTATCTGTATCCGAGAAAGCTTTACTAGCGCGTAAGCACTTCAGTGTCGTGCTTTTTCAAACAGTAGGGTACAGTACTACTTTTGTTTGCGTATAGGGTTTGATTGTTGCACTTGTTGTATTTGTAAGTCGTCCACTTGTTGTAAATTCGAGTTTTTCCTATTTCAGGCCGGTATCAGAATTCGTTAGAATTTGTCAACGTTGTTTCAATCAGGGATTACTAGGACCTCCCTTATGATAAAACAAAGATTAAAAAAAATTCATAGTCCCCGGTTTCAAGAAAAACAGTGGTCGAAAAATCGACCATTGGTCGAATGCATATAAAAAATTTAGCAAAAGCGCAACTTATTAGAAAATTCATTTTTATTGAAAAAATTAAGAAATAATTTATTACATAATAAAGAATTAAATACTTATTTATCGTGGTACTTCATGAAGTACTTAGTATGCAAATACACGTTGCATTTCAAACAAATGAAGTTGGTGTGTTTATGACAATCACTGAAGCTTCGTGCGCTGCCTTCCTGCAGCTTGGTAGATTTTTCGGTTGATTTGGTTCAGTGGCACCTGTGTCAGGTTTGCCTTGTGATGTTTCATCCGATGTAAGGAGCAATCCTTCGGTTATTTCAACTTTGAAGTCTTTTTGAGACATTACCTTTTGTTTGAGCTCCTTTGCGATCATGCAATGAATTTTCCACGCATTTACAATCCCACTGTCCAATCCGCTAATCCAGAGTGGCTGGCCACCACCACTTTTTTGAACGGATTGCAATACGATAATTTGAGACGCCGTTGCCATGCAGATCGACTCCTCCCATCCATCGATTATAATTGGAAATAACCTTAGCCTGAGGTGATATATTTAAGTTTCGATCTATTGTAACGTCGAACGTTTGTCATCGGTTCAACAAAGTCGTGCGGTTAGTACATATTGTGACTTCCTTGTTATTACTCCAACGGACAAGTAGAATGCGGTTGTGGTATCAAATACGTGGTCTGTTTTACCTTTTGGCAATTCCTTTTTTGTTTTCATTACTGCTCCTCTTAACCGATTTGAGCGAACAGTACCTGTCGCTAGGAACCTACGCTCAGAAAGTAGGCACATAAGATAATAATACGTAAACAAATTATCAAAGTACACATCGTGTCTACAAGGGTACTCAACGACATTAAGCAGCCGTAAAACTACATAAGCGCCTAAACCAATCTGCTTATTGTGGCGTCTTGCTGCTCCAACATATGGAATAAAATTGAAAAGGTAACCATCAGAGGAACTCAAACACCATAATTTAAAACCGACCCTGATTGGTTTGCCTTTAATAAACATTTTGCAGGAGTGCCGTTCAAAATAGGGAACCATTTGCTCATCGATTGATAAATGAGAGCCGAATACACCAAACTGCAAAAAAAAATTTTCAGGAGCTTAAAATATGGTGTTACCTTTGCAAATTTATCGGAGATATCCAAATTATTATTATCGTTTGATAGTTTTAAATTTCGACCGCGACATGGCTTGTTTTACTATGCTTACGCCTAATGAAGGTCGATTGCTCTAGTAATCGCCAATAGACAGAAGCGTATGATATCCTGACAGCAACAAGATTCCTAGGAATCTTTTTAACTCCACAATTGAGCACACATTTTCGATAAAATTGTTTAAATACAAATAAAAATTCCATAATTCCCAATTTTAATATTTTTTAGACAAAAGTAATCTGATCTAATTTGTACGAATGATTTTGATTTATAAGTTCATTGTGAAATCTTTACTTTTTAACGTTAATTAAAACGTCACACGTTTCACGTGTTTCTTAAATCATTTGTTTTTGTAATGGACGTCAGTCATTGCATAATTCAAATATTCCTGATATTTTTAAATACATTTTGTCGTTAGCCGATTATCATTTTCTGTTAGAAATTGATACCTAAACTATACAGCGTGTTAATAAAACCATGTTACGACGTTTATGAGAGTGTGACAAAGATCATACGAAAACATTTTTACCGCTAGGTATAGTACCCTAGTCAAAAATGCGGTGGCCTCATATCGATTTATTCAGACGACTAACGTCTGTCAAAAAGCTTCTTGTTTTAAGGGCTAACCAGCTAGTCAGAATATTTGACTTATCAGCTAACGAATCTGTAATACACTTGACAAAAACATTGTTGAAATTGTAACGTGATTAGTAAAATTTAATATCTTTAAGGTAGTTTAAAGTTTTTCTTTATAGATCAGAATTATTTGAATATTATGAATCGATTGGCCTATTCGGCGTTGAGTTGCGTCCGAGACCTTCATCGAGTTAAGTGTTAAGTATGTAAAATTAAGTGTTATTTAACGTAAATATTATTCGTGATTTTTCTGATTTATTTGAGTTTATCTCAACGTTCAATTAGGTGGCATAAATGCCTAAATTTAGACAGTCTTTTAAACGTTAACGTTATTTCCATCTTAAACAAAAAAAAAATTGATATTATAAAATCCGAAATGTTACAACACAAATTGAATGCATTTCCAATTTTATCTATAAAATGAAACTGGTAGCAAGGCCGCGTCCATTTTTTAAATTGAATCTAATTTATATGATTAATTAAAATTTGTTATATGTATAGTCATTTTAATAAGAGTTTATTTATAGCGTAGTAAATATAAACAGTGAAAGCCGCCAATTTTTGCGCGGTGCGATTAAACAAAAAAAATAAAATGACCACATTGTGTGCGGCTTGGGTGGTAGCTTGCAAACATATTTGACTAAACCATTTAATCGCCACGAACCTTTTCACTTGGCCACGGTACATGTGGTGCAGAAATAAATTATTTGAATTGTATTTAATTATTGAATGAATTTTTTATTTAGTTGCTTTACTCTTTTTAACAACCTGACATATTGTCAGGGATACATTCGACATCATAACCGCAGTTTGCATTTTGGAGTTTAAAATTAGAATCGTCGTTAGAGATTTAATATTTAAATCTTATTTTTATTAGCTTTATTAAACCTATTCCCATAAAAGAACGATCAACAAGTAAAACTTTTGGATGCCTCAAAAGAAAGTCAGTACACTGTACGTAAAGATATTTGAAAGGGAAAAATATCAGATAGCAAAATTTAAGCAATATTAGAAAGTTTTAGACGTATACGTCTTATTTACTATGCTTACTCATGATTGAACTAATACTAAACACAACAAAGTTTTAAGTAAACAAAAAAAAAATATTTTAGTGGTCTGAATTCAAATTGAACCGGTTAAAAGGTTCGATCGGCAGGTTTGACTACATATAGTATATACGTTTTCAACTTTCTGATCTAATTTTTCTTTTCCTCCACTATCTGAAAATCCTTAAATTTAATTTCATTCTGCAATTTCATCACAAAGTTTCGTATGCCTTTATTATCACGTTCATATTTTGCCAGAAGTGGAAACAATTGCTCAAAAGAGTTTCATTTTTACAAAATTCTTTCCTGATTATGTCACATTCAAACTCATTGATGCGTATTCTGAACTTGAACTTTAAAATCCGGCGGTTTGCGACTTTAGTCAGTTCAGCCTTGAGGAAAATCTGGAAAATCTTTTATTTTGAATAAATGAATTAGAATCGAAATTCTTGAAGCATATAAGAGCCTTATAGAATTCGAGCGGCAAAATCATAAATCTGCCTCTGAACCTATAAACGTATAAATTTTTAAATGCTCCGCTTAACGTTTTACTGGATGAGTGGTCTTTCAATTTTGACACATTATGTATATATCTCATCAGTCAATGGTGGTTTCCTCAAAACCTAGTTGAAAGTAAATTATTATCGGATGGCGAATTATTATCTGCGGCGTATCCTGCGGCCACAATTTTTTCCAAACTCTTAGATAACTTTCACAAGAGTAACCATCTTTCGGCTGTAAACCAGAAGTTGAATTCTAGGGATGGCTTTGCTTAAAACATGTGGTGAAAATGCCTTTTAAACTTTTCTAGGAAAAGCTCAGTCTTTCGAGATTTTAAATTTACCCTCAAAAGGATTCTTAAATTATGGCTCAATCTTCCAAGAATTTGCGTTTGCATGTCAAATAATTCCTAAACTGAATGGTGGCACGTAGAATTTTTTAACTTTGCTACCTTCAGAACTCAAAATGGCGAAAAAGTCTGATACGCCACAGTTGTAACATCCATATTGTCGGCTTTGAAATTTGGAACTCATTTTTGTCAATGATAGACGTTTGATCTAAACCGGATCAGAACATGTTTCATGAATCGACAAGCAATAAAAACAAACACCCCGATAAAAGTGTTGATCCAAAAACGAAAATTTGTTAAATTTTTGTTGTTGTTTATCTTGTAAAGTTCGCAGGTTTCGCCAAAAACAAAAACTTCAAAATGATCGTTGTCATTGTGGCATCAAAGAATTCAAAAAATAAACTTATACATGAACTTTCATAATGTGGCGTTTACGATGATGACGTTTTATTGAGACAAAGTCGACATCTCGCCTTCGAAATATCTGCTTGCAATGTGCGAATGTTTTTACAATTACAACTTGAATAAAAATGTTAACAAACGACCTTTAAATCATTTGTGGTCTGTTTTTGTTCAAAATTTGATACACAAAAATTCGATCCAGCCATTTTAAATTGTACTTAAATGGCGTTGAACTATATCTCCGGTTCGTAACCACATATTTTTCAAAACCAAAAATTTTATTTAAATCACATTGGGGTCATCAATTTCAATTTTTAGGCAACGGTTATACGAAATAATTTGATTTGCTTACCAACAATTATTTTACTTTTTTTGCAAAGTAATTTACTTACGTACAAGAAGATGACAAGACATTTGTTGTTGTTGACCAATTTGTTGTTAAGCTATCGACCACCTTATAGGATGTTCTAGAATCTGTGTGTGCCCAATTAGCACATTGTCACATAATGTCTTTTGCCTTGAGCTATTATAAACAATAATTGCAATTAAGTGTAACGATTACATATATCCCACCAATTCAATCAATCGTTCAGTAAAATTGTTTGATAGTTTAGCAACAACAATTCTTAAACAACAACTTTGGTCTTGACTCTTAATTAAGTGTAGGCGTACGAATATCAAGTTTATAAACACAGCATAACTTTTAATATATACTTGAGCTTCATTCAATAATATTTGAACAGAAAACAAATAAACATTGAAACGCGGGTAAACGAGGCGAAGATTAAGCAAAAGATTATATCAAGTTTATCGACTATTGTATTATTAAGTAATCCAATTTGAGTGTAAATTTATTGAAATACGAATAAAATACGAATATACGATGATCTCCTATACAAACCTACGTTATGTATCAGGGTAGTATTTAAAAAGATCAACATTGACCTTAAGCAGCTGCGGTTTATTCTGTTACACATAATTCCGTCCTAAAATTATGAAAAATGGGAGATTATAATTTGTTATATTTAATTAGGGTGAATATTTGATTGTTACGAAAAAGGGGAAATTCAAAAAAATTGTTTAGATGTCGCCACCAAGTAACACCACGATCATTCTAAAAATAATTTCTCGAAATTCAAATAAACATACACTAATGTAAATAAATAAAATAAATTCTAAATTTATTTATAATCACATCACTTTCTATTTCGTCTTAAATATCGAATAAAATATCTAGCAAAACAAAATCTAATTTGAATAATCTCAAACTGATTTATGTACACTAATATTAGAATAATGTTATGGTGCCCTACTCGGTACCTAACGGCGGGTGACAGTACTATATATAAAATAATGTATACACAAATCTCAAATATACATATTCTTGATTAATGTGTGTGTTAAGTTTTAACCCAAAACTAATATTCAAGTTCAATTCTTGAATGGTATTTGTTTTATTTTTAGTTTTATTAAGTATTTCGTTTTGTTATGGTTATCAATCAAAAATGATCTGTTTTGTTTTTGGTTTGTTTCATTCTAAAATTTTATATGTATTATATTACGACACAATTATGTAGAACATCGTATGAGTATGAGCGCGTTGCTTTGTTTATCGAGACAGTTGATAAAATAAAAAAAAAACATCAATAATTATTATTCCAATTCAATGATTTGATTACATTTTATGAATTTTAAGTTGATTTACTTTGATTGGCTACTTAAAATAAACAAAATTAATCTACTACACCAAATATGATATACAATATAAATAATATCAGCTCAATGAAAATTGACATTTCCTATTAAAACCAATTATTTGTTGTTTTTCTTTTATTTTTGATATTTACATTCTCATTTCTATTTCTTCCAGGCCAAAGAGTCACAACAAAGGGTGAGTTAAATATTATATTTATAACAAATTTTTTTGGTCTTTTGATTGTTAGATACGCTCGATACTGATATAATCAATTTTAATCAATGAATAAATGTTTAGATAATAATGCTCTCGAATTTAACTTGGCTCATGATAAGATTTAATCAAATTTATTAATTAAAAAATAAAATTATGTTTTCCTTTACATTACACATGTAAATAAAAATCATTCGAATACTTCACATTTCCTTCTCTTCAGTTATCGAATCCTAAACATGGGGATATTCTTAAATTCGCAAAATTTGTGGAATGAACAGAAAAAGTAAATTCGCTCTTTTCCAAAATATTTATTATAGCATTCTCCACCTTTTCCAGAATATAGCTTCCGTTCTCAGATTCAAACCAGTTTTTTAGCCAAGATAAGTGAGTGATGAATTGTGCGTCGGTTCCGGTGGAATGTTTAACCCAATTGGCATTGTGTGTGATGAATATTTTTAAAAATTTAATTGGAGCTGAAAGAAATGGTAATTTACAACAGGTGAATTTTGCAACTGATTTACTAAAAAAGTCGTAATGTCAGGAGCCAGGAAATATACGGGCGATAATAACAAAGTTTGGGAAGTTGTTCAAAATGTACGGCTTGCTATACCAGCTGAGAGAAGCCAACGATTAGTAGACAATGGAATAAATACTCGATAATTTAGCAAATCGCAATTTACAATTCGAAAAATATAACAACTAGACCGGTTGTACAAAGCAAATTTTAATTTCATTTTTTTTTTTCTAACTATTTGAGTTTTTACAAAAACACGATATATACGGAATTCACGCGTAAAAATTCTTTAAAATAAAGTCTTGCTGATTGTAATATAGATGTCACCACTATAAAGTCTCCAGAATTTTTCGCGGCAAATTAAATGCACGGAACATTAGTTGTACGCTAAATTTTGACATTTATTAATTTCGAAGTGAACATTTGTGTTGTAATTTAATTAATAGTAGGCCTGTGATCAATATCAAGTGCTCATAAACACAAAACTCTTGATTAATTAAAAAACACCAACATTTTAGAAGAAAATATTTGATATTCAAAAACTAGTGGCGCCATTAAAAAAAAAATAACAAATTTGAGAAGTGTTAAAATTGTTCTCTACACATTTCTCTACACATTTTTTTTTTCTCCACAACTCGTTTTTATCTGTATTTTTTTGGAGACCGTGTTAAAATTTAGTTTAGCTCGAGCTGCGTACCGACCTATAATTACTAACAATTTTTCAAGACCGCAAAATAAAATGAGCAATGTATGCAGCTCACGCTAAAAGAAATTTGCCATACAAATTTGACGTAAAATTTAGCTAGCTATATAAAATATTTTTTTTTTAGCTGACAATTTCGCTGGTATGCACCTCTGTTGTTGTTTCATTCAAATCTAGATTGCGCCACCATAAATTCTCCAAACATTTTAGCCGCAATTTATCTCACAAGGAAAATAATTTGAAGATAAATTTTGACAATTTTGAATTTAAATTCATTTTATAATCGAAGTAGCCACGAAGTAAAATAAATTTATTTTTATATAAAGAAGACAGAAGTCAAAATGGCCGACCAACATTACGAAGTCGAGTATTTAGAGGATTATTTTTACAGAAACTTCATTCAAAAACAAACGAATAAAAGTCAAACAAAATCAATAAAATTTATCTCTACACAAATTTTTAGCTTGACGATTTATCTGTAATTAAATGAAGACTTGTGGAGACCGCGTTAAAATTTATCTTAGCTCGAGCTGCATACTGAGCTTTAGCTCGAGCTGAGTACCGGTACCGGCCTAATGGCTCGGACCTCTAAGCGTACTTCGATTTAACTGAAATGTTTCGATTTTCAACGGAAATACAGATATTTAAAAACAACAATTTGTTTGGACGTCACTGGGAAGGAATCTCGTAATCACTTTACTGTGTAACCGGTCTAACTCTACTGCGTTACCGTCTTAAATACCAAATAATCCTATCAGCTTATAACTTTAAAAGAACCGCCACCTGTTTGACAAACTTAAAGACCGACCTAATATTTGATAGCAAACATTGATTTTATTTTTTAAGGAAATTGGGAAAATCCATTTTTTTATAAGTACATACGTACTATACAATTACATTATGCTTAGTTTAGTTTACTGTATAGTATTTTATATAGAAATATTTCCGGTTAGTTATATTAAATATTTATTACTTAAATAAAAACTAAATACGAATTTATATAAAAGCAATTCGTTACCAACAAACAGTACTTTCGTTGGTTATGTCATAAATGAAAATTATAGGCGATGATAAATACTCAAAAATGGTTTTGTGGTTTTATATCATTTAATTAGTCTGTATATGTAAATGGAAAACCACAATACAAATACAATTAAATTTTTGATAAATAAAATTTTCTTCGATTGACATGATCCAGAGTAATTTCAAGTGTTAACATGTAATAAATACGCATGCAAGTGAATAAACTTCCGCTTTCCAACTAAGATACTTTATGTATAGCATAACTAACCATAGTCCCCCTTTTTAAATGTAATATCTCTCTAATATGAAGCTCGATAAATATTTCTAGATCGTTTTGTCTTAATCGGTTAATTTTGTTTATTCAGACAAAATTATATGATTTCATGAAACTCTTGAATTTTGTAATTTTGTACATGATTAAAAAACTTTTTTTTTTGGTTTTTTGCTGTGTAACCTTCAACTTTATGTTTTAAAATAAATTGCCTGCCTGCCTGCCTACGCACTCATATATTTTGCCACTTTAGATTACAAACAAAAAAAAAACGAAATAAATCTATAAAATTGTTTACAAAAAAATGTTGTTATGTTTTCGTTTTGTGTACATTACGGTGCTGGATTGTTCATTTTTTATCTTAATAAGACTTACAAAAAAAAGAGCGAAAATTAAATTTTCATTTTAATGCCACAATATGCTAAAGTCATTTTAATTCTATACAATATAACCTTGGTTGAATTTCGCGTCAACAGTGAGAAAGGTACGTTTAATTAAAATTCTGTAGAATACTATTATGCAATATTAAAATCATCCATATTTAAACACTGAACAACCTTTTTTTTTGTTGCACGACCATGAAATTCCCTACACTATTATTAATTATATTATAGTGTACATAAGTAGTACATATTGTTATAATTTAATTAAAATAAAAAATAAATAAAGATAAAAACTATTAATTCTAATTTAATTTTCATTTTCATTGACTGAGGTTATTTTCAAAATGTTATGTCATATTTGTTTATTATAAATTATAAAATCCGCTCTCAAATAACAAAAGCTACATAAACACACATACACACACATATGTATAGCATTTATAATTCAATCAATATTAAATTGTATATCCGATAAACTTCAATTGACCTAAATATACAGTTTTTTGCGAATTTATTTATGTAATGAATAAAAAATGTAACTGGGTCGTATGAAATAGTTTATGCTATTATTATCTATGTACACAAATTATTTAACCTTTTTCAGGTACATATTTTCCATTGTACTGCATACTTATACGATGGTTCAGCCGGAATTCGGAATAGACGATAAATCATCGGTTTTTGTGGTTAAATTAGGGTTTTGACATTGAACACAGGTTCAGTGCTATTAAAATTATTACCTCGAGAAAAGAACAAAGAGAGAATACCCTTAAAAGACTAGGGATTAACTAAGCGCGATTAGTGAAACAAAATTAGCTAATCCACCACAAATCCATTTGCGTTCACAGACTATGGATTAATTCCTAGACAGAGCAGTAAACTACTATGATGGTGAACAGATTTTCGTGTTATAAACATACCCTTAAAATTTATTCAGCACAAATTGTTTAAGATGTCATTGATTTTATAACTTCTGTCGTAAACTCACGCCGCTTGTACAACGAGATAAACTTCAAAATTTTCAAAGATTAGTGCACTAATCTTGATTAGTCACTATTCCTCAAATAAAACTTGACACACTACAGCTAAACTCGAAAAAACCACTAATCGCCTTAGCTAATCCCTAGTCTATAAAGGGTATAAAGTAAGTGTCCCAAGCACCTCATGGCAATCAACTCATGAGCAATCTATTTTAGAAATTTCAAAAATTATGTCCAATTACGTACGTTATTATCCAACTAATTAAAAACATTTTGATATTATTTGTGTGAGTATTTCAAAAATTTTCTAATTGGTCTGCTTTTCTAGAAATATAAAGAAAAAGAAAATTCTTTCATGGAGGATGGTAATTTCACCATTTTGCAGTTTTGACCGGTAATTTGTTTTTTATTTTGTTTTTATCACAGCTTAATGCCTGGTCGCCAAATTTCTGTAACAAGTAGATTTTCCTGAATTTTACGAATAAACACTTAATTTGTATGGCACCTGTAAAGCTTGTAATCGTTAAGGATTAGACACCTTTGGAAACTTGTAAAACAGAACACCACTCATTTTTGTTCAATATTTTTTTTTAAATATCCTAAACATTGGATGGTATATCACAGTTTGTTCCTTTTGCTCTTCTTTAGTCCTTTACTACTTCAAGGATTGAAAAACTCATAACACGCAAATTTGTGAAGCATGTGTTTTAGCCACACTGTCTTGTGAAGTTACATTTCTCTAGAGACAGTGGCCCCTCCAAAAAGGTTAAAGCTTTCCAGTCGTTTTAAATTATCTGGCATCTTTGTAGGAAGAAAGGACCAACAACTTCTTGTTGGTTGAAGTTAGTGATGTTCGAGTAATCATATGTGATTTGCTTAATTTTTAGCACTACACGAAAATTCGCTAAACTCGTCGAAAAAATTAACTTTCGATATCAAAAGATAATGATTCAAGATTTGGAGATCTAACCTGTTTGTATAAATGAAACCATCACTTCCATCTTTTCGTGTTTTATAACATAATTCGAAAGCCTCTAGCAAACTAAAGAACCCACGGGTTTATACCACATTGAAATCTGTTTGCCTTTCTCTATACAAATCTTTCTTAAGTTTCGAATTCTAAATTATGTATTTTAACGGACATTTGAATATTTCGAGCTTAAGACACTTTTGTTTAAACCATATAATTTTGACTAAAGCCGTTTATTAGGTTATATAATTTCAGTTTAATTCACAAATTTTTAGTTTAAGTCGAATAAGACTTAATTGTACTATTTATTTATTTACTAACTGTAAAAAAAAAATCTGGTTTCAATTTAAAATATTACTGAATTACGTTACAAGTTAAAAATACAAAAATTAAACAGTTTACCAAAAATCACAAAGAAAATCAGACATCAAAACCTTAAACGATTCTCTTGACAAATTAAAATCAAAAATCGATCGTACTTTATTAAAAGCAACCGAAACAATTTAAACAGGTTATTTTCTAGATAAATTGCTCCTCCGTATTGGTAATTTAAGAACAAAATCCCCGCTCGATCGTAACGTACATGTTGGCACGTAAATAGAAAACAAATCAAGAATCACACTACAATCAATCCTACAAGCGAGGAGATCACGAACAAAAGTGGCACACGTCGCAATTCTATGAATAGAGAGAGGTTCCAATCTTTAAAATTTACATCTTAAGGAGGAAGAATATAAGGAGGAAGAATATAATTGGGAAGATCATTGTCCCTCGGTAATCTACGCAAGGCATATTTTAAAAACTCTTTTAGGACCCTTTCAATTAAGCTCAGAAGATTCTTGATAAAATGGGTCCCAAATAACTACTCTATACTCTAATTGCGAACGCACTAACGAAATATACAAGATTCTAATCGCATAAAGATCCCAGAAGTCTTTAGAGAATCGTTTAACAAACCCTAACATGGAAAACGCCTTAGAAACAATGCCCTGTGTAAATAAAATGAATAAAAGGGGACCCAAATGGCTTCTCTGGGGAACCCCTGACGTTACATGGATAAATTTAGACGTGTAATTCCCAATCTTAACGATTTGAGTTCTACAATCTAAGTACGACTTAATCCACCTAATAGGTCCAAAGACTCTAATTTCTCCAACAGTAGTTTGTGATCAAGTTTTGCAAAGGTCTCGCTAAAATCTGAGTAAGCAACCTGTACGTCCTTCCCAAATTCGAAATCAGTTGAAATAAAATTGATCAGTAAAAACAAATTTGAAACAGTTGATCTGCCAGGAAGGAATCCAAGTTGCTTAGATAAAATAAACATACGAGTATAAAAAAAAAATCCTTGACTAATTTTTCAAAAAGGTATGGTAAAACGGATAAAATACCAATGGCTCGGTAATTTTTAATATCACTTCTGGAACCCGACTTAAATACTGGTTTAATTAAGGAGCATTCCCTTGGAGGAGGTTCGGAAAGTATCCTTGCTGAAGACTTTTGTTAAATAGAACGGTGATGGGAAAGCCGACAGCATGGGCTGTCATTCTAAGAACCAAGGTAGGAACGGAATCGAAATCTGCAATTTGATTAGTATCGAGCGATAGTAGTTCATTCAAAACAGTATATCAACATCTAATTGCCAGGAAAATATATTTCCAGCCACAGGGCAATAGCTCGATGTCGAATCTGTCGTTACCGGTTTCTTTACATAAACACTTTCAAAAAAGTTGGCGAACAAGTTACAAAATTGATAATTATTATCTTTCAAATTATGACCCACACGAACATCCAAAAACATAGTAGACGGATATCCCCTTGTTTTTCTTTTAGAATCGACGAATTTCCAGAAGCTGTCAGGCCTACCTTTTATGTTCGATTCAATCTCCAAAATGTAATTGTTTTAAAGAAATTTATTCAATATTCGATTTTCATTTCTCAAAGATTCAAAAACATCGTACCTATCAGAAGTAGGAAAAGTTTAAATCTCTTATGAGCCTTGTCTTTACGGTTTTTCAGATTAATAAGCTGTTTATTATGCCACGGTTCGGAATAAATTTCTCCATTCCTATATTTAAAACATTATAAAATTCATTCAACACTTCATCTAAATGTTCGTTTCTTCAAATGCACTCAGGAAAAGCACTAAAGAAGTCCCCAATTTTAAAATTAAAATTTTCAACAATTAAATCTTCCTGGCAGTTTCGCATACCATATAAAATTCAGTGATACTTTTAAAGGAAAATAGTAAATGCTGGACGATCTTGCTAAATCGTTACACGTACCGACAATAACTTCTTGGTCCAACGAAAAAAATACCAGGTCCAAAACGTTCCCACAATTGTTCTTAACTTCCACACATTGTTTGAGATCCATCGAAAATAATCCGGTTATGAAGTTATCATAATTCGCATTCAAGTTCAACGGAGTTAAAAAATCATCAACTCGAAGGCAATTAACATTTGGTAAATTGAAGTCACCAAATATACAAACATAAACGATCCACTGGTTGCAAAATGGGTGCTATGCTGGACTTGATAATATCAATGAATTTATCATACACTCCAAAGTTAAACTCGCATGGAATATACGTAACACAAACAATTAGTGAAAACGAGTGATACCTGATTCGTACTGCGATTATGTCCAAATCACAATCAGTCAATGATAAAGGTACAGATGAAAATTTCTCCGAAACAGGGATTAGCTAAGCTCAAAAAATCAATCTAATTGCATAGAGAGACTAAGGTTTAGCTAGTAGTTTATGGCATCGATATTAATAAAACTAGAGATAAAATAGAGACATCTGTATTTTTATACGAAAACCCCTATTTCGCTAGCTAAACTGCGTACCGATTACCGCAAAGTGAAATTCAGCGGTGAAATTTTCATTTTCGTTATCGCTTGTGTCATTTTTATATGTGTAGTTTCATTTCACTTCAGCCGCGTGCCTGGTTTCACCACACATTTTTCGTACTTTTAAAATGTTAATGATAGTTCCATCTGTATTAAAATAGCACAACTCGTATTTGCAATTTTATTTTAGCGTCTAATGGCGCCACTTGTATTTTCACTAAACTCAATAAACGGAGATTCACTTCAATATATTGAGGGATTATAGTTGAATAATCGCTCTTAGCCACTAATCTTAAAATAAAAATCGGTTAGCTAATCTTAAAATTGACACAGTTAGCAACCCCTGGTAGTATTAAGGTATTGCCTAATCGAGAATTGACCCACTTAACTTATAGTTTCGGTACAACACCACCAATGCTTTTGTGCGACTTAATATGAGGCCGGATGTTGCACAAAAGGCGAGATTATGCATTTTTTTCAGGAATATATTTTTACTCTGCTTCACTCATTTAATATGCTGCTTTTTTAATACAATCTCAGTTAGTAGATTAAAATCACTTTCTGTTTCAATTATTATTCGTCTTTGTCACTCCCAACGATGAAAAATGGTCGAAATGGAGGAAAAGAGAAAGAGTTCATACTTAATTTAACTAACTGAGTATGCAATAGAAAAAGTGACGATCGGCCGACCTAGATCCTGGGGAATGAAAAAATTTTGTAAATGTGATGTTCAGAATTTAAACCAGGCAAAAACTGGCTGGAGCGAATCGGCTAACCATCTTATATCACTTTTTAGCGATCCACTGTTATACGATCATAGTTAAGCTATTGACGAGCCATCAAAACTGATGAACAAAAGAAAAACTCCGCTAATTTACCAAAAAAAGGCTAAAAGGCTGAATCTATCGATGTTGGTGTTCTATGTCGACCCGCATTAACTTAATTTTGAAATCGAAATGCTTCAAAGACGCATAATGGCTATAATCGTGCGTCAGAAACTGGATCTTGTACCTAGATGAAATGAGTTCATGAAAATTAGGTTAATCGCTTGATAATCGAGTAAAATTATTTTATGAATCGTTGACGCTCCTATAGTCAACACCATATGAAAGCCTCCGATTTTGTGTATACAAAAGAACTACGAAATATTTCAGATATCAAATATAAATATGCTGTTTTCTACGCAGAATTTGTACATGACGTATCAATATTTCCAAAATATTGTATTTATGCTGCTATTTACCTTCTCAAAGAGCGTTTGATACTGTAAAGGTAATAAATATTAAAAAAAATATGTGACCTTCAAAAATTCCTAAGGTACATACCTGCTCAGTGCCTGTATTTTTACAATGAAATTATGGAATGGCCAACTGGGACGGAATATAATAGTGAGGACAATGACTACCTGAAGTATTTAAATTATATACTTTTACTTTTTCTAATTTGTTTTGATCATGCTTTAAAAATGAGCATACCAACTGAAATAATTGACAAATAACCCCAAAATTCAACTTAAAATTTCATAGCGACTCACATTTTCATCAACAAACTCAAATTTTCTCCTAAACTTATTTTTGCTGACAATACTTATAAAGTTTTTTTTATTTTCTAAATAATTTGAAAAAGTGAACATGAGCCCTTTCAAGACTAAACTTTTCAATTTCTTTATTCAATATTTCTAAAATGTATACATTAAAACACACTATCTAGATTTTCTTTTTATAAACATAACATCCAAATTTATTCAGCACAAATTGTTTAATACAAATCGATTCGCTAATCTTGAACTTGACACACTACAGCTAATCTTGAAAAATTCACTAATCGCACCAAGTGCAAGCAAATGTTAAATATTTGATACCCAGTGTCTTACAAAACAACATCATCAAAAAAAACAACATGCTCCATAAATTGTTTGTTTTACTCAGTGCTACACATCCAAAACATAAAAGTGTAAAAATTAAAATATGACTTCCAAAAAAATGTGAGGACGTATTTTTCACTTTCATATTTCCGGCTTTGAGGAGTTTTACTTACAATCTATCAACCTGTTAAGTGAAATAATTAATACTAAATTTAAAAGTTCGACTTCAGTTTATGAAGGTATTATTTTATAAAAGGGATTATGTTATCTTTTCCTTTCGTCTTACAGGATGTCTACCGTTAGGAGTCTCTTAGCGAAAAATTCGAAATTGACAACCTCATCCTTTTTTTAATAAAGCTATAAAACTAAATAAATTACTTACACCATGGCGTTAACATATCGTTATTAAATATTTAATAAATCTTTTGTTTTGTTTAAATTATATTTAGAAAAAAATCCATTCTTATGTTCTTTTAAAATTTTAATCATTTTGAAACAAAAAACAGTTTTTTTTAATACGAAAAAGCCACTTGGGCCCTATATCCAACTAAAAATTTCATTCCTTTTTTCATATCACGCGAAACATAATTATGTATTATTTTGTTTGGTATGATCGGGCACATGCACCCTATTTCAATGACGTCATTCGGAATATTTGATGACGTCATTAAATTAATTTTTTTTTATGATTTAATTAGATATACATACATATTTTTATTGCATAGCAATTACCATTCCTTTAGCTTTATACACTTCACCTACAATTATGCGTTTACGATAATCAATTAGAGAATTTCACGCCCAAGTAATAAAATAAAATATTGTTGTACTTTTATGACATTATTTCGTCATGCCATTTGGAATGGAGAAGGTTTCAATAAAAATACATACAAATCAAAAATTGTGGTGTTGGCTAAAAATCCAAATTTTTTAAATCTTAAATTTAATATCCAAATATAGATTTCCTTGTTGAATTGTATACATTTCCATTTTATCTGTGTATATATATACTCGTATACGTAAACAATAAAAACATTTTACCGTTATTTCTTTAAATAGAAGTAAATATAAATAAAAATTACAAAAACAAATGTATGTACACTGTACTTACAATAAAAAAAAAAATTGTTAGGTTAAGTTCATAGTCAAAGTTAATGATTTTATTGTTATTTTATTTACACAATTTTTCAATAATTAAAATTTTCGTCTAATTCTGTAAAATTTAAATATGTAGATATGTAATTAAATCGTGACATGTTTCTCGAAAATTTATTGAAACGTGATTTGCAGCCGTGTTGTTTGTTAATTATTACTTAATATTTTTCACAATTTTGTTCATCTTCGAGAGGGTCAATACACCACTGACTACAATTAAAAAGAATTACCAAGTCGTTGAGTTGTTTAGCCCATTATACTTATTAAAGAGACATTTTGATTTATAATTGTTAATATTTTTATTTTTTTGGTTTTATGAGCATTTTTTATTAGTTTGCAAAGGAAACTAACGTCCAGTTGATTAATGTTTGAGAAAACAAAACATTTTTTGTAATCATTATAGTGGTGTGCATATATTATTTAAACAATTAATAATTCCAGTTCCCTATAATTATAATCTGGAGTTTGTTAAGGAATTTACAAAAATTTTATTATTATGCCTTAATTAAAATAAAACTGATTTCAATTCTTATATATTCAGTGATGGTAAAAAATGCTTGCAAAGCGATTTGGGGCAGAAAAGTAGTTTTCTAACAAAAATTTTTAGACTTAAATTAGAAAATGTTTTCAATTATCTGAATTTGAAATTTCAAATTCTTGTATTTATGCACGAATTTTGTAATCAATCGTCCCAGTTAACCATATAAGATACCCCAAATTCAGAATTTGTAAATTCACTCCCTGGCCCTGGTGAAATAATAAATGAACGGTAGTATATTTATTGGTGACATAATATAATTTCAATTCGAAATTTCTTTTCGTATTGTGTTTCTTTTAATCCCAAATTTTATTTTAATTTATGTTAGCTGTTGCGCGTCTTTTACAAGCATTAGAATAATTACTCTTACATTTTTATTCATTTATTTAGTTTTAGAGAAAAAGTTTACAAATTTGACTTAACATAGTATAAATAAGTACAATGATATTTAAAATTAAACAAACAGCATTTAAAAAAAAAACTAAAATTGCAAACAAATATTTTCAGGTCGAAGCATAATGTTACTTCAAACTACGTTTCAAGTTATATTTACTTAAATCGCTAAAAGTCGAACAAAATATTTTCATAAGTTAGCTCAGTGTACCGTACCCTATGTACCCGCGAGTCCTCCAAACAACTTTTATTGTTATAAATGCTTGTTATGTTAGTTATTATAATTCGCGAATGCAAACGCTATAGACATTAGCTGACCGCCAGTTGAACATTTGTTGATTGATATTTTGAATTTGAATTTATTTAAATCACAATTTGAGGTCAAACAAGAGAAGGTGAACTCTTTATAAAAATTGTCTCATAAATTGTTTAACATTTTAGATCACAGTATTTTTCCCAATACTACAGTAAAGTTGTGGAATTTTTTAACAAATGATTTATCAAGAATACTTCAACACTTATACTTAGTTATCGCTGTGTCTAAACCTTAATTTGTTTCGCTGTTAAAACAATGTATGTGCCCTTTAAAAAAATATTGAATGTTTTTTTGGTAGCTCATGTGAATATTGAATGCTTCAACATTTAACGAGGCATACAAATACTATAGCTACTTGTGTTTACACCATGTACGGATGTGTTGTATACCTATATTATGTATTGTGTTGATAATTGCAAGTTCACACAATTTCTTGATATCAAGGCGCTGAGATTCTAAATTTAGCGACGCTTCTTTATATAATAAAACAATATAGCAAAAGTCTTTGCTGATAATAAATTATATAACCAACTTATAGATTAAAAATAAAAATAAATTGTTATCAATAACAAGCTAATTAATGACGAATCTACTGTGAAATCAATTTTATAAAAATAAAATAAAAACTTATGTAGCGATTGTATGATAATCGCATCACATTGTAATAATGACGACACGCTAAGATATTGATATACGTATATACAATTGTTAGATTGTTGAAAAAAGAAATTTAAGACTCAATTAAGTCTGTCTATGTATAACGTTAAAAACTACTTGGCATTTCATCACGTTTCATTCGCTCAATCAATTAATATTTCTATTGAGTAATTTTTGAATATTGTGCATTGTAATTTAAATTTAAAACTATAGCAAAACAGTCACTTCTGGCATTTTGTAAATATCGACACGGTACATTTAATTTTCGTATAAATGCTGTTTAAATTCCGTATGTTAATAATTGTGTGTTACCCTGTGGATTGTGTAAGCAATACTAAAGGGCTAACCAGCGAGTCTGTAAGAAACGTTACAGAATTTAACGAAACAATTTTCTAACGGAAAATTTGACAGATCGGCTAGCGAATCTTTAACATTATCCATTGTTTTCAAAAATTTAAAACGGAATATATTTTCCCTTGTTCTCGAAAATAAAATTTAATTTGAATTTTGGTTTAAAATTATCAATTGAAAGTCTAAATAAAGTGTGCTTATAGGTTAAACCATGAATAGTGAGTTTGAGGAATTACAAGAACTCTATATCTTGCTAGGGGGACTAAATTGTTTGACCGAACTAACCAAAAAAGAACCCAACAAAAGATCTTGTGCGGTTCGGCAAATTAATCGAACCAGGAACCGTCATGGATATTTTAAGGTGCAGAAATATAATATTGTTTGAAGTTGAACGTATCTTACAAACTCGTTTTATTTTTAGGTAACATTTCTTGAAATAAAACATAACGATGAAAATCAGTTTTTCATCCATACCCGAATGAGTCCAAAACTATTCGATATGCTCTTAAATTTATTGCAAAATCAAATGGCTGAAAGCTCCAGGAATTTATTAAGCAATGAATTTCGCCTTGCGTTAACCTTGTTGTAAGTTTCAGTTGTGTGACCATTTCGAAATGGTTTAAAATCAATCCCTTATTTACAGATACCTCTCACAAGGAAGCACCTTTCAATTACTATCGTGGAGTTTCAAAGTGGGGAAAGAGACTGCTAGACTCATAATTTACGAGACCTGCGACGCTATCTGGAAAGTTCTGGGGCCCCTGTATGTGACGGAGCCTAATTTAAATGACGTAAAGCAAATTGCAACAGAGTTTTTCGAAATGTGGGATCTGCCGAATTGTGTAGGTGCCATTGACGGCAAACACATCGCCTTGCAATGCCCCCCTGGGTCCGGGAGCCAGTTTTTTAACTATAAAAAATTTTATAGCATCGTACTGATGGCAGCATGCGATGCAAGATATGTTTTTACCCATGTAGATGTTGGCGCATATGGGTCCCAGAGCGACGGGGGTAATGTTGTTTTTTATCAAATATTTACATAGGCTAATGTCGTATTTTTAATATGGTAAATGCACTTACATTTTTTTATGGAAGGTAAACGAAATAAAAAAAGGTAAATGTTTCACGTTCCCATTCATTCTTTACTAAGAATTGAACGAGCATAAAATAGAAAAAATTCGGGATTTAACAAAAATGAACACTAAAAATCAGCATTTACCGAAGTAAATGATTTATGTACTTGAGAGTTCGGTACCGAAGCCTTGTTCTTAATTATTTTCATTTTTTATAGGAATATTTAACATAAGCAGCTTTGGAAAGCGATTGTGTAGTGGTAATCTTCAGCTTCCAGAGCCATCACCTCTACCAGGCACAACGAATGTTATACCACATTATTTTGTAGGGGATGCGGCGTTCACTTTAACAAAAAATCTAATGAAACCGTATCCTGGTGTAGGCCTTATAAAAACCAAGGAAATTTTTAATAAAAGATTATCTCGTGCCAGGCGAATGATAGAGAATACGTTCGGTATTCTGGTTTCTCGGTGGCGCATATTACTGACCACATTAAATATGCAGCCTGGCAATGCAGAAAAAATAGTACTGGCATGCGTATCACTACATAACTATTTAAGGCTCAATAAAGAGATTACAAATCTATATGCGCCATCTCAATTGGCCGATTGGGAAGACAGCGCACACCAATTACATGAAGGATCTTGGCGACAAGAAATAAATAGGTGCCTTCCTTCTATACAAGCCTCACGCAACTTACATGTTCTAGGAGGATCCACAGCAACAAGAATGAGAGATATTTTATGCTCTTTTGTTAACAATGAGGGGAAATTAGATTGGATGCAATAAATATTTTTCGAAAATGAATCTTAGGCAATCATAAACTATTACCTATATTATGTATTTTATATTATTTTATTAAATAAAACTGATTGGATTAAAAATGTTATTCAAATATTTTTTATTAATATAAAAATAGCGGTTCATTTATATAGTATGTATATACAATATAAAACATACATATAATAAGTAGTAAAGTAATTCACATGTGTATTTCAATATCACAAAATTATCAATTATAGGTACATATTCCAATATCACAAAATAAGTAAACAAAACTTAATACTAAGGGTACATCCAGCGCAAGTAATGTGAAATATTTTATAATTAAGAATATCTCAATTAGATTTTGCATTTACTTAAAGCGCCCTGTACATACTTTGGCCCGATTGTATGAACGATGATAAATGATTAATTCTCTGATTTAGCGAAGTTTGCGTTGTTTCATACAAGGCAAACTACTCTAAATCAGAGAATTAATCATTTATCATCGTTCATACAATCGGGCCTTATTGACTAAATTCAGCTCGTAAACTGTACATAATTCAATGAGGTTCAGTCTTAACAGAAATGTTTTAAATTATATAAGCATAAATAACACAAGAACTACCAACCCGTCAAAATGACGGACTGTACATCTAATGGGTTAAATTTCTACTATTATTATGTAAGTATTGTTTTTGAAATTTATGATGACTTTTAATATGACAACAAAATAATTATATTTAAGGTCATCATACATTTCCAAAAAATACATACATAATAGTAATACAAATTTAATCCAGATGTACAATCCGTCATTTTGAGGAGTTGGTAAAAATATAAAATATAAATATAAAAAGAAAATATTAATCAAAATTCGATTATTTTAGTAAATATTGTGTCCTTAAACTAGAAATATATGTAATCATCTGAACCCGTGCTTCGTCTTTCACGTGTTCGGGCAAATCTCTGTATAAGAGTATTATTGTTTTGCAAAATTGCTCGTCAACGTCCGTGTTCGAAATTTCATTTTGCCTTGCTGCCTTATGTCTGTCCTTAAAATCCGCCAAAATTGCATTAAAAGTTTCAATGGTTTCACCATAATAATCTGGTTTTTGGCGCTTGCTGAGGGGTGACTCTAAAACTGGGTCTTCAATATCATCTGCATATTCATTTTGAATTTCAAAATGATTTGATTTCGTTCTAAAAATGAATCTGTGGTTTATATAAAGATCATTTAACATAACATATAATAATAAAACATACTTTCTGGGTTGAATAAAATCTTTTAAAAACTGCATACTTCCAATATACGGCCACTCATCCTCTAATGAATTACCGCTGCCACTTGGTAAATCCCTCTTTTTAATTTCTTTATTAAATTTTTCACGCAGCAGATTCCATTTCTTTTTACAACTGTCTTCTACGGAATAAGCAAAAAAAAATATAAGTTAACATAGCCTCAATTCACATAATATGTATGTATGTATATTTAAATTTCAACTTACTGGACATGCTGGTGATTTGCGATATTTCCTCCCAAGCCTTATCTTTTAAAATGATATTTTTATAATTCGGGTTCCGCTTGTCATATAGACACTTATGATCCTCAACGGCACTTATTAGTAGTCCGTTATCCATATTTAAATTGTGTGTATAAATGTGCCTCTTATAAATTTGAGGTTATGTGTTGTGCACACAATGATTATGAATATATTATTTATTTAACACTTTTTTAACAAAACTACGGGCATATAACAAAATTAATAAAAATATTTTAATTATTGAATATAAAAAATAAACAAATCAATATTTATTTTAAATTTTATTTCGATTTATGATAATTATGAATATGTACGTTGTACAGGCTTCGTTGTCGATTTTTATTTTGAATTTGACGTTTCCATCATTTTGAGCGAAAATTTTCGCTTTGTTAAGTTGGGATAAGTGACAGTTCAATTTAACGAAACTGAACGAAAAGCTCTTAAAGATTCGCTGGCCAGTAACATTGAAAGTATATATATCGTAGTGTTACCTTAAAGTTCTTACAGACTCGCTGGTTACCCCTACATTATAGCACAGCGGTAGGGCTTGCGGAAATTTGTATAAATCAAATTGATTTGTTGATTCCTCTTCGTTCAATTCTCCTTTGTATATTATGTATTTGTAAATGTAAAAACTGAACGAATTTAAATTCAAATTTTTGGAGGAACCGTTACTTGTTCAACAAAATTTAAATGTTTTCATCTAGTACTCAATTTAAATTTATCGTCGTTCAAATTTTGTTTTTTTATTTTTTTAGTTCAGTTACAAACGGTGTTGACAAAAGAGCAACAGTTTGTCATTTTTAAACTTTTGGAACAAAATTGTAGTTTTTCTGTGATAGTATGTTAGGTAATAAAAATATTTCAATTTTATCAGGTGTTCGTATACCATCCAGTAGCTGTGTACCCACGATTTAGCAATATAAAGATATGCTCAAATTGTATAATTATGTTTTTGTCACTCTACGACGAGCATATCTTATTAATTTTGTTTATCGTGATACGTACCTAACTAAATAGCTGGGATAACGTCTACAGTTGAAATTCTGACCACCCTAAGTTTGATTGTGATCCTCATTTTAATGTATCACACATCTGTTAATTTATTAATGTGTCTCAAAAGAATTAGAATTATTACCATATCATTCTATTCTATTCTAATAAAGTGTGATCGCTTTACACAAAAATCGAAACACGTAAGCAAAATGCATTTTTCAATCCTCTAAATATAAACTATACGTACATATTTAAGATTAATATAATAATAAGAAGAAAGAGTAAAATTAAAAACTCAAAACAAAATTAAGAAGAAAATAAAAGAAAAAAACAAAATAAATATATAAGATGTCTCGTAAACTATGCCGGTTTCATAACTATTCTACACATGCATAAATTGCTTACTGTATATAAACAAGAGCTATAAGATCAATAAATGTACGAGCGTATATGCATAGTTTTATGTACTATGTAGTACGTCTCATATACATATAAAACGAGGGAGTACGAGATATTTGTATCAATGTATATAAGCTCATATCCATATTAGAGATACACAGAAACAATGACGGACCGGTTTTTTATAAACTTAATGATTTACAAAAAAAAAAATCTACTTTGCTACAATACAGAAAGAAAATAAAGTCAAGATTGTGCAAAAAAAAAATCAGAGAAACAAACCCAAAAAATTCAAAATCGAACAACTTTAATTTGGACACTTGATTTACTTGTTATTGTGCTCAAAGTGAATGTAGATTTTTGATATTTTTAGCTTGGGCTGTATATTTGGGTGTAATATATTTGGCGAATTTTTCCTTACTTTGCAATCAACCGTGTATATGTAACAGCAGTTAAATGTCAATTGTATACAAATATACTATATACTTATGTATGAGTTGATATATTGTGGCAATGATAACCAGAACATAAAACGAAATAGCTCACAGTTACCTTCATTTACCAAATGTTTAGCGTATTATCAACTATAATGAAACATATTTTGCGAGAGAAGTTTGAAAATATAAAAATGTTTAAGAGTTGTCTGCAAAACTATTAAAATCGAATAATTAAATTTTGTATGTGAAATATACTATAAGTGTTGAGGCTGCATGCCTGTAATTGTAGTGCCAAAGCGTTATGTCATCGAATATTTTTCGACTAGCCGGCCATAAATTGTCGTCTATATCACTTAGGTCCAAATCGACAGAGGCAATTAAAACGTTTAGTTGCAGTTACAGTTTTCCGGAATTGAATTCCGAAATCCATATTTTAAGACTATCATTAAAACAGCGACTTTAGTTGAGATTTTAATGGATGTTTTAAATGCTGCTAATATTTATAAATAAAAACCACAGAAAACTACTTGGCAATGTACAGTATTTTTGAAAAAAAATCGGTACTAAACGTCAATTGTAAGAACTGTTTTAGTCACCGATATCCACGACTACAATTATGTAACTATAAATTAAATCTGTACTTAAAATTGACGTTTTAATGTGGTTTAAAAATACCAAAACAGACACTATAGTCGTAGTTGCGATTTTAGTTGCGTCTGTCGATTTGGACGTTATTGTCTGAACCGCCACATATTCGTCGAGTTCGAGACATACAGGTAGACTATAGTCGTTTCACATGCCAAGTAGTACGGTATAAATATTTCACTACTGAAATGTAATTTATACCTCGTTTGCATAATTTTTTTCACACGCATCGAAATACTTATCATACTTAATTGTATTTACTACAAATTTTGACTGTTTTGGTAACTATATCTGTCATTCTTTTCACACGCCACTTCTTTCCTCTAGTTAGTGGAGTCAAAATACCGAATTATAAAGCGTTTGATATTGATGCCCCAGTACTGTAATAGAATATGTATGTATATTTCACACAATCATTTTGCAGATTTTTCGGTAGTTGATTATGTCTCAAATGAAAACGACTTATACCTCTGAAAAATTAGAGCTGCATTCGACGCTGTATTGGCTTATTCTTTGTGAGCTAGGCACTTTAATATTAAAGGAAAAATTCACGTGTTTTGAATGCAAAAAATGAATCAAATGTAAAATGCCATATTACGAGCGAATTTCGTTTTACGTAGAAAATGCCTTTTTGTTACGTTTAGTGACAACTACCACAGGTTAAATATGTAAAACCACAAAAAAATTAAAAAGTAAGAAAATTGTGGTAAATGTTAATATTCCAATCGTTACAGCATCCTCTGCCAAATAATTAAATAATTGACTCCTCTACGAAAGAGAGAACCTGCCAAATTTGGTTATGCGCGTTAAAGCTGTTAAAGCTGTTTTATGCTACGTCGGTGGGAACAATTGCCCATGCCATTATCGGTGTGAGCCCAAAAGTTTAGTTAACTCTGAGAAGAGCTTCGACTCGAATTGAATTCCTTGATCGGTCGTGATATTGACCGAACTCCAAATCTAGGTACGTATGTTTTTGTACAAAAGTAGTGGCAATAGTTTCTGCAGTAATGTCTTTAATGCAGTACGTTTCGGGCCATCGGATAAAGTGATCAACACAAGTTAAAAGGTAAGTACGATGTCTAAATGGATATGTTCGAATCGACCTGGTGAAATATCGAACTGTCCATGTGGTGCTGTGACGACCCCATAACATTCCAAAATTGTATGGTTACAATTTACGGTTCATTGGTAAAAGCAACAATGAACCAACAATTAGCCGGCATATTGGGTCCGCCTGTTACGTCAAAAATATAACATTCGGGACAAAAGGTTATATAACATTCGGGTAAAAAGACATTAATGTTCATTTGCTCATTTCATTAAATATTTTATTATTAATTTTATCTATTTGCCTTAACTGAATTACAAGACTTTAATCAATAAATAGTGTGAAATTAAATATAAGCATTGTTTGTTTTAAACTAAAATCGGTGTGAATAAATTGAGTTTCCTGTAAAGTAGCCCCAAAATACCCGTTGCGCTAAACGCGTGGTTAAAGTGGTGTAGTGGCCCATGTCAACATACATTGAACCACAAAATACCCGCAGTGATTTTGTATGTCTCTGAACTTTGCATTTTTAGCAGTATAAACAAGATTTCGCCCATCGCGTTAAGTCCTGATTTTTGCTAAAAGATTTAGGCCAAAAGTATCGAGATGTGATCAATTTGCGTGTAGCATGGATGCTATATATGGATGATTGTTGCCTTTTAATATTTCGTAGTATATTTATAAACCAGGTAATTTGAAAAGCCCTAAATAGTTTAATGCTGTACTAGTGTGACATTCGGAGGCAGAAAGTAAATTCTGAGGTTCTAGCTTCTCTTGATCAGTTTTTTGCGACTTGATAATTGTGTTGTCGTCAAATGAATCTCGACTGCGGCCACATTGGTTTTGCCTTGGATATGTTGAATATCCGTAGTAAATTGATATATGATATCCAGATGTGGTAATTGTCATGGATTACGTTCAGTTTTTGACTCAATTATTTTTATCTGAGTCAGAGGTTTATGATCGGTATGTAATGTGTAAATAGTGAAGCCCAAACTCCAACAAAATAGAGAAAATGTTTTATAGGAAGATATACATATCACTAGCAATTCCCTATCGAATGGTCAGTCGAATTTCTTTTCAGCGTCTGCCAACTTCTTTGAGAAAAATCACTGCGGCTCCCAACATCATTTATTGAACTATTGCAAAACTGCCCTTACTGCATTTGTTGCATCAGTCGTTATGCTGAAATTGGTGTCATTCACGTATTGGCCATAATTCATTTGTCAATTGGATCGAGTTTGAAGCTGGTAATTCTCTAATGGCATTAATTCGTTTTTTCAACGGCAGAATACTATTGGAGGTAATTTTGTGACTGAGAAAATCAAGAGTGCTTGCGCCGAAAATACATTTCGAGCTCTTAAAGCTAACATCAAACTCTGTTAATTTTTGAAATAGTTGTTCCAAATGAAGTTTGTGTTGTTCCTCAATTTGTAATGCCACAAGTAAGTTGCCATGTAAACAAAAACAAAGCAGAGGCCAAATATAATTACGAACAAATAGTGAGAACCCCAGACAGCGAATACCATCTTCTATCTATTTATTCACCAAAAAACCAAAATGTTGCATCTGAAGAATTGAAAGGACCGCAATTGAAATATTAAACGTTTTCCATGTTGTAAATCAAAATCTAGCTTACAGTTCCTTAGGCTAAGCCTGTTTGGTAAAAGTAAAGCAAAAACTTTGCCGAATGCTTACAATCGCTTGTGCTGCAAAACTGAAATAAGTGGATGGGCCAAAGTATGTACAATGATAGTCCTAAGGCTATTTTTTCCACTGTGCTTATTAAATTTAGGGTGTTTGAGTTTACCAAAATAACATGGATATTTTGTTTAATATTAGATAATTAAGTTCGAGTTTAGATTTTTTAATCAGTATTGGATGGAAGCATACAAATGTGTTATTTGTACATTTTATTTACTAAGGTTCCGCTTCGATTCGCACCACACATTTAATTAGCCCTTAATTAAGAAGATAATGAAACAGTGAAAGTGTAAACAACTAAAAGCAGTTAAAACGGAAAAGTGGCATAAAACATAAAAGTGAAATAGGGAATATGTTTGCCATTGTTATAAAGTAAAAATTAAAATTAAAGCAAAATATCCAATTGGCGTGAAATGAAATTTTCGCTGGCCTCCAAATTATTTGATCTAAACATTAAATTATTCGGTATTATTTTATTGCCTCTAGTTAATAAATTGTCACATATAAAATAAAAGTTAAGATTTACGTTACCGACTAGAGAGTGCAAACCTCAAATTTAAAAATTCGAAATTAGTGTTTGAATTTCTACTATCGAGACAATGTTTTAGTGAATTTTTCTTCCAGTAAAAAACTTTAGAACTATTTGGCACAGTTAACTACTAGGTACAGTATTAAAACGTATTTTCAAAAGACAGCTCATTCCATTATGGTGGAAGTCTCAAGTCACAAACCATAATTGACAGCTTTGTGTTTGCTATCTTTTCTAAACATTTAGACAGATTCACGCTGTTTTATTAAAGTTAAATTTTAGACAATTTGTTCGCTTCCTATAAACAGAATTAAATTAAATTCATTCAGAAAAATATTTTTGTTTATCAATAAAATGTATTCTCTAGCACATGTAGTAGCTATTTATGACATAGTATTGTACAAATGTATATCTATGTATATATAGTATTATCAATTAGCCTAATTGATGAACAGTTGAGACTTTATAAGAAATGAGTAATTGTTTACAGTATGCGGATGAATCATTTGCTATTTTTCCTTATTACTAACGATATTTATATTTCGTTATGCAAAAAAAAAAACTTTTGAGTAATAGTAATAAAGCAAATTTGTAATAAATTTATGGATGACAAAATATATAAATGAGATTTATTTTGTTCTAAATCTACCATTTTATTGTCATTTGCAATAAAAATATGTAATATATTGTATATGTATGTTATATACTGCTAGAACATGTGTTAACTAAAATGAAGGCATTTTGAGATATTTGTGATTTGTGCCTATTTATATCAAAAACTTGTGCCTACATATTTTGATTTACCTATCGGAATAAAATAATCGTAACGACCATAAAAAATTAGCATCAGTGCTCGCAGAACGACTAAAATATGGTATAGCGGAAGTTTTTGAATGAATTTTTCGGCCTTAAATATTTTGTCTAAAATCACGGCTCACTTCAAATACAGTTCGTAGTGAAACGTTTTGAAACAGATATGTTTTCTAATTGTTTAGAACAAATAACAATAAATTGTGTTTTCCGAAAGAGGACAGATCGAGCGAAAGTGTTGTATAGTATAATGGAAAGTACATTTGGCGCTAGTTGTCACTACTAATATAGAACGAAAATACTTCATGTTTTCCAAAAGATGGCAGCACTAATCGACCCCAGTTATAAAATCTTCGCTTATTTATCACTACGTATCATACCTTTCTTTTTCAAATTTTACTACGATTATTAATAATTTATTAAATCGTAAAAAGACTCACATAGTCAAAAAAACACCTTTATAAAATAAGTTGGCAGCATTATTATAATAAAAATTAGCAGTAGTAGTGACATCTAGCTTTAAGACCGTTTTATATTATATTAGTAGTGACAACTAGTGGCAGCATCTGGAAGGTGATGTTTTCTAACAGATGGCACCGCTCGCGAAAGTAGTATTTTCTTGACAGTTTGACATGATCTGTTATTCGTGAACATTTTTCAAGTGAAATATTTGCTTATACACATTTTATTAGATTTGTGTTTTCACTTTTCAGTTTACAAATTTTGTCGAAAAATTAACTTGTTTACTTTTTGTTTGTAGGCAACGTTACTAGAAATGTCTATTGGACAAGTTACGGAGTAATTATCGAAGAAAATGAAAGCCACAAGAGCGGAACACTTGATCAACGTGAAATTCGTCTTGAATTATATCGTTCAAGAAGTCGTGAGTTAAAAGCTGCTGAAACAACTGAACGGCGTGACACTCGACTTGAAAACAAACGCTTACGATATGTTCGAAAAAGAGCCGTTTTAATTTTGGCAACATCCATTTACGATGAAGACTATAATTATAGCATGTAACCCAATGTTTTTATTGGGCAAATTTGTTTGCATTGTTGTGCTTTTAAAGTTCAAAATAAATCACCCGGAATCTGTTGTTTGAATTGGAAAGTTAGTTTGCCACCTCTGGATTGGCCACCTCCCTTTTGAAGACATTTTTAGAAGCAATACATGTTGTTAACGATAGAGGTTCGTTCCATGCCCTCATTTAAAGTTTACCATAAATTCGGTTCAATTCTCTTCTGTTTCACAATAACTTTTAAGTTTTGAGACTATAATGAACGTTGTGCTTAGGGAATGCAATCCCGGTATTATATATAAAGCAACCCGGGATCCGCCCCGGTGGCACAGTGGTTAGCATGCTTGCTTTAAGCTCCGGAGGTTTCGGGTTCGATTCCCGGCGGGTGATGAAAAAATTACGACTGGTTAATCTTGGGTCAATGAATTAATCACTCATTATCCGTTAAAAATGATTACGAAACTACATCATGAAGCGGCCAAATCGCTCTATGGGATGTAGCGCCAGCAAAAAAAAAATAGCGGGATCCCGGATTTTGGTATTGACAAAAAGGCCGGGATCAAATATTTAACAAAAATTCTTAATCCCGGGATTGCACTCCCTAGTTGTAACTGCTAGACAGTTAAGTTGCAAAGACATCGTAAAATTTACGAAACCATCTAGGATCGGCTAGAATCACCAGTCATTCCAAGATCAATAACCGCGAACTCAATGTTTGCTTGAAAGCCACATCTTTGAAAACAAGTTATGAAAATCACACTATCGACAAACATGCGTGTACATTTACTTCAAGATGTTTTTGACCAAACATTTGCCAAGTAACTTTTGGATATGCGGGTGGCGGCAAATCTTTTGATACCCTAATACGTAAGATATCATTTCAATCTAATGGTTGTCAAAAGCAGCCATCTATTCAGGATACCTCGTAAATATTTAACCATTTCAAAGATTTTTTGGAACAATTCAAATATATTGGAGCAAAATATGAAATCATAGGGTCACTAGAGTTCCAATAATATGCCATTTAACTTTAAAAATTAAGGGCCATATTTATAGTCCGCACTACAACCACTGTTGTTACTAAAGCAACTCATTTGGTATTTATAAACCTCACTATAACAACTGTTTCAAAAAAAATCAATTCAAAAACAGTTGTTTTTCGAAAACAGTGACTACTGCTATAGTTGTAGTTTGGTCTATAAATATGGCCCTTAGTTTTTTCAGTGAAGTGCTCTCTGAAATTGTTGGCATTTGTTCATCCGTAAACTTATTTTCAATTTTTTAAGAGATATTTCTTGCATAATTTTCCAAGGTCTGGCAATCAGTTTTGTCGCTCTCAGTGGTACAGAGAGTAAAGCACAGTAGTGCCAAGTGCTTGCTCAAATTTTTGGTCTATTTATTCATTTTGATCCGTTCTTTTCTTTCATTCTAAGTTCATTAGTTTAATGCCTTCTCTATAAAAGGGTCTGGTTGCAAAATAGCTGGCTTTGCGGCATAAAACATCATTGATAAATGGAAGTTAAAAATTGTACTAGCGGAAAACATAGGTTGCTAATTCAGTCCAATGAACAGTGCTATTTTACAAAGATGAGCCCATATTTCTACGTTGGTAATCTACGTTATTGCTAGCTTAAGGTGAGTAAGCAGGTCATCAGGGAAGATTATGTTTTTGGGGGTTTCCGATTTTATGGAGTTTCCGCGATTACATATTAGCGTGATAAATTAACATTTTGCTGGAACATTTTCATATTTTATGTTTGTCGATTGTCTTTTTGGGCTGGTTGCCAGTTCTTTATATTAGCGAATCAAATTTTGACTCGTTCCAGTTTTCATAATTAAATATATCGTTTTGAATTTTAGTTACCCTTTTCTTATGTCTAGTTCTTTGGGACAAAAAAATGATTTACCTCAATGTAAATCATTTTTGATAAATTCAGATTTTTTGCTAAATTTTTCCCTCACCTTCCCGCAAACGAAAAGCCAGTTTTAAAATTTGTCATCCGTGAATAATAATTACAATATTTTTACGATTTTGTAGTCAGAAAAATTTCCATTTTATTTATTGTTTTTCAACACCACGACTAAAATAAATAAATTGGCATTTATTAGTTACGTTTTCGGTAAGCTATCGTAAATAATAATAAATTACTAAAAAATGTTGTGCCGATATTGTCATGTAAAGGCACCTTGAAAATGAAAAATAAAAATGGAAATTAGTAGAAACATTTAAATAATCTGTGTAGCTCAATGAGGATGAGAAAATTGGATTTTTTATTATATTCAGATTAAATTTATCGTACCACAAACCGTGCAAACGGGAGATGCGGCTTTTCAATAGGGAGGTACAGGATTTTGAATCCCGATAGGGGATGGATGTAAAAGTGATTTTTTATCATTTGGTTACGCTACAATCAGTGATGGCGATTAGCACATCTATAGGTGCATTCTTTTCGTACTATGCCTAATTGAGAACAGCGATATTTCAAAAGAACAACCATAAAATAACAGAATACAAATACATGATGTTTTTAATTTTAGGACTATCTGTATTCATAAATTAAAATAAATTTGATTTGTCGTATGTCAAAATATATGAAATACGACCAATGCTTAGCATTGTTAATTATTAGACAGAGCTTTCTCTTTTTCAGATAGACACAGAAAATTTTTGTTCAAATAATTGGCACTAGGCAAAGTGATTTCAGTGCCATCTTTTCGAAAGTATTTTATAAGACAAAATATGACGGCTAATTCTTCAGTGCAATTGTCATCAAGCTTGAAGAAAATATTCTTTAATAAAAATAAAATATTCTTTTATACTTTAATTTTAAATAACATTTGACATCGATCAAAAATTGTGTCTTACAATAGACTTTCACCATAATTCTGATAGGTGGCAGGTTACCTAGTGTCAATTAACGGAATAATTTTTTTCAAATTTGTATATGGGTTTCCGATCAATGTGACAAGAAGAATGGCCCTTATGATTCCCTTTTTCAGTGCGGAATTCATGGGCATCATTCATGCTTGTACTGTAGTAGTAAGGCAGGACATTAAATACTAATTGCAAAGTTGTTAGGAGTCAGTGGCGGCGAATAGCATGTGTCAGCCTGCCCGCATATATATTTTGGGGCCCTTCCAAATACGACCCAAATACGAGATTTTATTCTCAAACCTTGTTCCACTAAGGCCTCGAATTAACGAGTAAAGAAAACCTGTAGAGCTCTAACAAAAACCTAGTGAAGCTCTACGGAACGTGTTTATATGAAACAACAATTCTACTAGGATATTTCTCTGTCTGGGTAAAGAGTGTATTTTAGTAGACCACTACTAATTGCTCTACATTGTGTTTACATGAACTTAGTATTACAAACCGTCAAATCCAATTACATATTTAGAAAATTGTTTGATTTTCAATATCAAAACTATTAAAAATTGACGGGCGAATTTTTGCTTGATGGCCGGTAAAACTTATAAAATTGGGGGGTTTCTGAATGAGATTAAATCAATTTTAATAAAATTTTCTTAGAATAATGTGGTGGAACTTATAGATTTGAACTATTTGTTATTAATTTCCATATTTCAATGTGGAGCATCGCTTAGCAAAAAATAGAGTTTGACGGTTTTAAATGCAACTTTTCCGCTTTGCATGGGGCATAATTTTATACATTTGAAATTCAGTCAAATTTATGTTTCTCTAAAATTTGGGTAAATTTTTGTTTACAGCTTCAAAGCAAAATGTTAAATTCGCGATATGTAGCAGATTTTTCCATATCGAATTTCCTCAAGGTTTATTTCTAATTTTTCTCTTGACTTTTCGGTGGAGTACACAATAACCTGCATTTTTTAAAGCAAACTGTCGGCCATTTCATCAGATATGGCTGTAGGAGGCCCTAGGTGGCATGCCGCCTGAATATAAACATTTATCATTTTTATCATTTAAACGACCTATGTCCCAACATTGCCAGTGAATAGTTTTTCAAGGAATACATTTCATTATAGAGAATTTGGTCTGTAAAATACTTTGAAATTAATATTTGCAAAGAGTTTTACTGCTCAAAATTTTGATATAGTTCAAGCCTGCTAAATACATATAACGGTAAAGACATATTTTATTTTATTTATTTATTTTAGTCATAATCTGACTAAAGGACTAAAGTACAATTAAAAAACTAAACAAAAAAAAATTAAAAAACTCTTACAATAAACGTTTTTTGAACAACTCTCTCGAAATGTAAAAATCAAAACATTTGTCAAATGCGACAAGAACTTTCAATGATGGCTCCATACTGTTATGGTTATTGCTACCAAAAAGGAATACGAAGAAAACCTGGGCGTAATCTTAAACTTCTCTGGGGAACATAAATGCTAAACTTTCCAAACAATTCTGAGCACTCAACCCCCTAGAACATAGAATATCGCGACCAAACACAGCACAGGCTATTTCGCGTCGACGATCTGGACTTTGCAAATTTAGCAATAAAAGGCGATTTCGATTGGGAGACGGTAAACGTCGCAGTGCATAAATCAAAAACTGTTTCTGAATGCTTTCAATTCGATCAGCATGAATCCGATAGAATGGATGCCATATAACTGCAGTAAACTCCAAAACGGAACTATCATAGGTAACGTAAACCACAATGTCTCTTAATTAATCCTAACATGGAATATGCCCTACTAATTATGTAACCAATGTGTTTATTGAAATTTAGGTTAATCGAAAAAATGACTCCAAGATCTTGAATGTTACACGCTCGCCCTATTTGTTCATCCATCAAGACATATGGAGCCTCAATACCAGATGTCCGAGATCGTGTGAAAGTTAGAACTTTACATTTATTAGCATTCAAAGACAACTTATTCAAAATACACCACTCACAAAATATGTCAAGTTTTAGCTGCAAACGTTCAAAATATGTCAAGTTTTAGCTGCAAGAAATCGTTCAAAAATTTAAACTCCTTATACAGATCACGGTACTTTCGTTTAGCATTAATGTCACCAGTTCGTTTAAAAGCCTTAAATGCTTTAGACTTGCAATTAGCAATATTTTTCAAGCGAAAATTAAACCATGGCTAAGCGTAAACGGAGTTCACGAGTTTTTTTTTTTTTCAAATAACTCAAAACCAGTATTTAAAACTTGATAAAATTCAGACACGGCTTCCGACATATTCAAATTATGGAACAGAGTTGCCCAATCAACGTTTCCGAAAAAATTAACCAAAGGAGGCACATTGGTTTTCTCAAAATCATAATTAAAGTCATTACTAATACTAAATACACAAGAATCAAAATCAACAAAATAAAATTTAATCAAAAGTGGTGTGTGGTAGATGCTGGAATGACCAGCTAAATCAAGACATGACTCAATTTCAAGGTCATCCAAAGATGAGAAAACTAAATCCAAAATACGGCCCTGATAGTTGAAAACAGTATTGAAATTACGAGTCCCAAACTTTCCAAAGTTATCTAAAATCTGGTTAGATCTCCAGGCAATTTTCGGTAAATTAAAATCGCCTGCAAATAAAATATGATCATCGCTATTCATTAACGGTAATAGCTCATCATTAACAAAATTCACAAAACCCTTGTAGAAATCAGCGGTACTGCCATACGGAACATACACAGAAACCAAAAATAGCCAAAACTCACCACATTTGAATTTAACAATAAGTGACTCGCCATTTTGACATAATAGATTTACGCGCTGAAATATTAAATCATTTTTCAATGCAACAATGATACCTTCCACGTTCCACCTTTAATTGTGACGTTCTCGGGCTCACGACCTAAAATTGATGTTTATATTCATTAAATTTGCTAATAATTCCCTTGCCAAGGCATGATTGCTGAATGTAAAGTTCTAGATAGGTATGCAGCCAGCTGTTAGTATACGGTTTTATTTACGAAATTAATACAGTTGAACCGTACGATTTGTAGGTTATTATGAGACATAAATAGCGGTAGAGTTCTTTACCAAAATGTGTTTACCCGAAAGAATTATCTCTATACCAAAAACTCTATACGGTAGAGCTTTGGTAGAGATGTTTACCAACAATTACTGACTCTGTGTATCGTTTTTCTTATATCTCTACACTCCGTTAAATCATAGCTTTAGGAATTTTTTTCAGAATTAATTAACATAATTAGACAGATTTTTAAAAAACTAGAATAGCTCCATAGTCACAGTTTAGATTAGTTTGTTTTTGTAAACTTTAAACATTTTCGCCAATATTCACACATTTTTGGAAAATCCAAATGGGTTTAAAATGCTAAATTTTACTCGTATTATAAATTAACAAAATATCATTCACCATAACATAGAATGGATAGAAATACAGAGCTTTGAAGTACGAGTCCAACCATTAAAAATGTCAAATGGTGCCTAACAGTTACAGCTTGCAGTTCTGGACCGCGATTAAATTTCATTAATCCTCTTTTCCTATATAGCTCGCAAGGTCCGCGGATACTTAATCGCCGCCAGTGTTAGAAGTGCGTCGATTATGAACGGGTTTAAACCGGTCTTTTAACCGGATCGGCTTGTAAGTTGACTAATACGAAATTAACAATACCTACATAACTTACAACAACACTGTCCAATTGAAATGAGGCCAGATTTTTAAATATTCAAGATATCCAAGACATATTCCAGCGAAATGTAGATTTGGCACCAGTAGTTTATCCAAAGAACCATCCTGTTTGAATCCAAACCATGATCTAATTTGATAGATCAAAAAATCATTGATATTAATTAAATATAAGTAAATAAAAAACAACAACAACAATAATTAAAAATTCAGGTTTGCGGATTAGCTAATTTTAAGTTTAAAACTGAAATAAAACACGTTTTCTTTTTTTTTCGTTTTATTTGTATTTATAGTTTTGAATTGTATACAAATTTTTTCGAAAAAGAATGGCGTCATCAGATCAGTTTTGAAGTTGATGATCATAAGAAAGTTATACCAGTTAAGCAAAAAACTATTTAGGTGGATGCCAATTTTAATTTCAAATAGTTGTTTGGTGTTTAATTTTATTTCTTTATCTCTATATAGCGTAAACTGCATATTCCGCACAGTATTATTATGATGCGATGATGTCAACAAGATAATTTATTTCAATTTATTATACTCATAACATAAATGACTTCTGTATATTATTTTAAATTACATTGAAGAATTTTATTTATTTTTTTATCACATAATTCATATTTCACATAAAGCATATTTCTTATCATCGCTCCTGCGATAGTGTATATTCAAATTTCATACTAAATTGCCCAAATTATAATTTCTGTTTAGTTTTAATTTTTCTGCATTATACACTTGACTATAATATTTGGCTCAATTGAATTTAACTACCATACATCATTTTCCAATCAAAAAGAGACATAAAAACACGAAATTTTTCACTTTCATTCGTTTAATAAATTTACTTCCAAGCTCTCAACGTATAATTTCATTTTTCTTGTTCAAGAACATATTTAACAACATGTTTCATTAAATTTTAATCCTCGGGGCAAAATATATGAGTTCTATATAAATGAGAGTGTATTTCACTTTTATATTATTTTTGAAATATGCAAATATGCTACGAATATTTTATACGAGCATCGTGAAATATAAAAATTTGTCACGCTAAACTGGTGGTTTGACAACAAAAATTTAACAATGATGACAGCAACAACAACCGTAGTAAATTTAGAATAGTTTTATGAATTCGTCATCTCATCATCATTCTTATAATTTTATTAGTGTGTGCGGATTACGATATACAACAACAAACACTAAAAAACTATTCTAGTTAAGTACACAACAAAATTAAGTCACACATCTTAATTTATTCTGTTGTTTGTTATTAAATGAACTTTAATTATATTATTATTGTTAAGATTGAATTAAGTGCAGCATATAGTTGTGTGTGGGTGATGATGTTTGTGGAATATTCAATTAATACAATACGAGTACTATTTATTTAGATATGAGATGGTCATCACACATCATACAACTTTGGATGATATATTGTAATAAATGTATACATTTACATATTATCTGATTGAAACCTACTCTGTCTTGACGTAGAATATGATATCATTTAATTAAAGCACAAATTATTATTTTTTTTTGTTTTATATGATAAAATCATGTTATCATAAAAACGAAATTATAATTAAGAATCGTTTTGCTTAAAATCGTATTTTTAGCTTAACGGAATAATAAAACGTAATCCGGCAGCTGATTATAAATATTTTGCTCACGATAGATTTGAAATATACCACAAGTGCATTTTTTTTAAAAACATTTGCAAAGTTAATTTTATGAATTTGTCATTTGTGTGCTGCGGGGCCAATAAATCAATTTTTTAAATTTTGAAAAAAAATGCCTCAATGCCTATTTCTAATGTTTCTCTTGACTTTTCGGTGGAATACACAATAACCTCAATTTCTGGAAGCAAACTGTCGGCCAGTTTATCAGATATGGCTGTAGGTGGCGCTAGGGGGCATGCCGCCTGACTATAAACATTTATCGATTTTATCATTTAAACGACCTTTGTCCCCCCCCCTCCCCCTCCATCTTGCCAGTGAATGGCTTTTCAAGAAATACATTTCATTATGGGGAATTTGGTATGTTAAATACTTTGAAATTAATATTTGCAAAGAGTTTTACTGCTCAAAATTTTGATATAGTTCAAGACAAGGCTGCTGGGATTAAAAATATAACTGTAAAGGCATACGCTTATATTCATTTGAATTTGCAATTCATCTTTAAAATGAATTACACCCATACCTCACTTTGCGACGGTAATTCGTTCCATAAAAATGCATCTTGTAAATAAAATTGCAACATAATTAAATAACCTTGACGTATTTCCAGAAAGAAAACATTTAAGTAACGATTGAACAAATAATTTAAGCGACGCAAAACTGAAATTTGGTAGTAACAAATGTACCGTCGCAATTCGAAACGTCGCAACTCGAAACGTCGCAAATCGAGGTATTGGTGTATTAGTAAGCCCACGATATGCAGCTGGCTTCAGGAAAAGGTATTCAGGCATACGTCACCCAAAACAAGCCCTATGCATCGAAAAAAAAAATTGGCTCGATTAATTTTTGCACGGGAACATATTAATAAACCGATTAAATTTTGGAGGAACATATTACGGACCGATGAATCTATTTTTTCGTTGGATGGATCATGGGGGGGGGGGGGGATTTATGATTCCAACTCTAAAGAGAAAACAAAGGGGATGGTTGTTGTTCCTATACGCCACTCTGGAGGTGGACATATAATAGTATGGGGATGTATAAGCTTCAATGGTGTTCACCAAATTAATTGATCCGGAGAATAGCCAGTATTTAGAATTGCTGAATGAGATAACATTGGTAGCTGCAAAAAATTAGTTGATCCGCAATTCGTATTTTAACAAGACAATGCTCTTATACACAACGGTAAAATCCTTAAAGATTTTTTGAAAATTTTGAATCAAACGGCATTGCCTTGACCACCGCACAGCCCTGATTTAAACCTAATCAAAAATGTATGGGCTTATATGAAAAGTTCCATTCGAGGTTGAACGGTCCGAAGAAATAACTTGGAATTCAATAGTAAATGACTGAAGCGCAATCTCCTCCACTTTATAAAAACTTTATAGATGCTATGCCGATGCATCTCAGTGAGTTTTTAAAAGTCAAAAGTGGGCACACACCATATAATAATTAAATCTGATACATAATGTGTTCAAACAGATTTTAGTTATGTTTAGTGGATTTATTATGTTAAAAATAATTTTTGCTTAATGCACAAATAATTTTGAAACAGAAACTGAGTGCACAAACAATTTTGGAATGAACTTATTTAAAATTTTCTTTATGTATGAATTAAAATAATTAAAATTGTTTAATTTATTTTGAAGTACATGCTTTAGTTTATTTAATAAAAGATATTTCATCCAAAAGTATGGTCCACATCTAATTTTGGAAGCAACTTTACTTTGTGATACAAAAAAATTTCACGGTGCACATATAATTTTGAAATGCATAGTATCTTCAACAATAATAGGTGCGTTTTTTTATTTGCTCCCGATAGCTGCTATGCGGAGCAGACAATTTTATATACCCAAATTTACATTTTACGTGCTATTTATTGGAAGATCAAATTTATAATTCAATTCTTCAGTGAAAACGTGATATAAAAAATATTTAGCTCTACCTATTTACTATATGGAGCGGTTATAGCTATTTTTATATGACAGCTCTCGATAGCGGCTCCGGATAGCGAATAAAAAAACGCACTTAATATACAAGAAGGCTATATTGGTATTAAGTAAATATTAATTGCAGAAATATTCAAAATAAATTATTTCTAAAATAGACTTTTCGAACTTTCATTTTGAAAAATACATCAATGCTCTAACAAATTAAAATAGTACTTCCTACATTTATCTTTAGTTTTACTAGTGTACGTCAGATGTCTAAGATTTTACAGAAAACTATGAAAACAATTATTTAATCACAAAACTGTTACACGTTCTTAATACATATTTTGTTAAGGCTCAAGTGTATGAACGCGGGGTAGCAGATTAATCGTCAGTTGGATTATATGAACGGCGATAACGAAAATTAATCGAAGGATTTTTGTCTATCCACTGTTTTTATCTTTTCTTTTTGTTGTCTAAAACAGTGGATAGAAAATGTTGTTGTTTTTTTTTTTGACATAATTTTAATTTTGTCTGTTTGGTTCGGCGGAACATTTTGATGGTTGTTGTTTATTGAAAAAAAAATATTTGGATGGAATGAAAAAACGTAAAATTTCAAATGGCCAACTCGAAAGTTTTTTTTTCTAGTGTAGAAAAACATAAAAAAATAATTTCGTGAAAATACATCCTATTGTATGTAAATAAACAACAAATTAAATTTGAAACGTCAAAAAAACCTGCAATAAAAACTGCAATAAACAGAGTATGAAATTTTTTTTATCCGTGTTTATACAATCGACGAAGAGAAAAATTGTCGGTTGAAGATTAATCTGTATCGCCGGATTTTTTTTTAATTTATTCGTGTTCATACAATCGGGCCTAAGTTGTTTTGCTTTTTCTACAAATTTTGAACTTGAAATTTCCCCAGCGGGTGTATTCTGGTTTTCCTTAGGAATAGGAAAAACAAAAAAAATTGACATTTTCATAGCAGCTTTAATTTTTTCCCCTAAATGCTTATTCTGGCAAGCTTTAATAGGAATTTTATTTTTCCTATTTATAGCAGTTTTGAAATTTATTTTTCCTTGCCTTTTTTCATACGGTAAATTAATTCCTATTGAACTTTTTACTTTAACCAAAACCAACACTAATGTACTACAAGCCTGATTCCGTAATGAGGTACACAGATACCTTCTTACATTAAATCGCTTATACTTGGAAGTATTGGTGGGAAACTTCGTATGTTTTGTTAGAAACAATCGAAAAATTTCAAGAATTTTAAATATGTTAAAAATTAAAATTTATAATTAAAAGAAATAATGATTTTTAGCAATCGGTGCCTTTTGCAATTTTTTTTAGAATTTAAAAAATTTTAAATTTTGGAAAAGCTAGATATTCCATAATATTTAAATCGCACAAGAATTAAAATCACGTGTTAAATTTTTAAATTTCTTGCAAGTCGTCAATCCTAAGAATTAAAACATTTTACAGATTTTATGGATTTCAAGGATTTTCTTAATTCCAAAATCCAACATTTTAAAATTTTAAGAATTTTTTTTAAAGAATTAATGCCCGGTTTCACAAAAAAGTGGCAATCTCCAGTTAAATAATATTTTGATCTATTTATTTTTTTATGAAATTGCGATTTATTTCATAATACAAATTCAACGCATGCAATTCCGAAATTTTTTCAAATTTGAACAATTTAGGTATTTTACGTAAGTTGTTTTAAGATTAAAATATTTGAAAGAGGTTAAAATTTCCAAAAACTTCAAATTTTGAATTGGAATTAACAAAAATACAACAATTTTAAAAATTTTAAGAAAGTACCACGCACAATTTAAATGGGAAATAGATCCCTGCTAATATGGCTACATTTTTGATAATTTGTAGTGCAAATCATAATGATTATTATTAGTTTCAAGAGCTTCGAAGTCAAGAAATTAGTAGATTTTGAGTCATTATATATCAAACTCTCGGAAAAAATTGTTAATTCCATACGGATATTTAAAATTTAATAGCAATTTGACGAAATTTAAACTTAAAAGAGTTTTCTGTATTTTAGGTTAAATAGTTGTAACAATTTCAGGAAATTTAGCAATTTTGGAACTTAAGGGTCCCAAAACGGTAATTATTTTAAGACAATGTTCGATACTTGTAGTTGATAAATTCAATTTAAATTGTAAAAATAATTAATTCAGGAAATTCCAGTTTATTCCAAATATTTGAAATTTTTGAAAAATTTAAGTTTTGGTTTGTTTAATTTTCAGAAATATTTACTTACAATTAATTTAAACTAAAATGTTGTTTTAAGGTTTTTAATAATTCTGATTTGTGACGTCTTTTTAAGATTTTTGGAAATCGTAAAATCCCTTTTCTGAGATTTTTAACAATTTAAAAACATTTTAAAATTTATGCGAGGTATTTTAGATACTGAATTTACTGATATACTCATATCTAGACTCTAGACGAGTTTCAATTATGGTTCAAGGTTTATAGATCGTAGCCATTTTAAAATAAAATTAAATTTAGCTTGAAAATCTTAAACTTCCTTTACCTTTAAGCATATTTTAAAGCTGGAAATTTAAAATGGTCCCCAAATAAAAAACTCGAAATTTTAAAAATTTCATAAACATAAGCTTCAACAACTAAAACAACGTTTTACAACTTTTTAAATTATTAGACACAAACCGTGGCCTTGAAAAGAAAACCTACTAATTTAGTCAAAAAAAAATCGACCTGTGATTTCTCACCAAGAAATGAGAAATAAATTATCAGATATGAGCTCTATAGCAATCACGGAAAAAGTCATACTAAATTCCTTGACGGTTAGACCCCTGGAAAATCTGCTGGTTGAACCATTAGATATGAAGAAAGCGATAATTATTTTCAAATTTCAATCAGATCGAAACTGTAATTGTGTCTGTTACAAATTTCAGAATTTCTAGAAATAGTTTTTCAAAGTTTATAAAGTGCGAAACGTGATTTTTACGTCAATTTTTTCGTTCGATGTTGAAAGGCCGAATGTCGGACGGCCGAATGTCGAAAGGCCGAATGTCGAATGGCCGAATGTATCGAAAGGCCGAATAGGTCGAAAGGCCGAATGTCTAAAGGCCGAATAGGTCAAAAGGACGAATATCGAAAGGCCGAATTTTCATGAAATTTTCCTTCACTTAATTGATTGAAATGAATATCTAAAACCATTGAATTTATTTCTTAATGTAAAATAATTTAAATAAATTGAAAATACGTGCTAATAAATCCTGTGCTTGTAGCATATATTAATATGGTCAAATTTTGCCGGAAAAACAAATTTATTTATTTATTTTTTTTTTTTTATTATAATTAATTGAGAAACCAGATTTTCTCCAAAAAGATTTTTGGTGACAAGATTTTGTCAAACAAGATTTTGGAGAAAAGATTTTAAAAACAGTCTTTTGAAAAACAGTGATACGTGGTTAACCTCATTTTTATACTATCAGTAGAAGCGATATGAGCGATACGATTCCTTTGATCTGTGTCTGCAACGTTGACGAAGCAATTTCCATTATCATAAATATTAAGAATTTTAAGGAAAAACTCATTTTGTAAATTTTAATTATAATTTGGTCTGCACTTTGGTTCCGTTTCTGGATTTTAGTATTCTGGATTTTTTTTCTGTATTTTTTTTCTAGATAAGGTGGACAACCCTTAATGAATTTTTAATTATATGACAAAAAAAAAACGAAAGAAGATTTTAATATTTAAGGCGATTTAGTATTAAACATTTTTATACAAAAATGTTGGTAAAAATATAAATTTTGAAAATTTGAAAGATAAAATATTAAAATCAATTTGGACACAAACGGCCTTTCGACATTCGCCTTTCGACATTCGGCCTTTCGACCTAATCGGCCTTTCGACACATTCGGCCTTTCGAAATTCGAACTTTCGACATTCGGCTTTTCGACATTCGGCCTTTCGACAAATTCGGCCTTTTAACATTGGGCCTTTCAACCCTATTTCAATTTTTTAAATGAGATACCATCATATTCCCGCACGGAAAAATCACCCAAAAAATACCGAAAAATACAAAGTAAACTGCCCCATCGAAAGGGAAGACCCCAATAAATTGTTGATGAAAATATGAAAACAATAGTAATCTACATAATTTCATGCCATCCTTGCGCGGAAAGAACCAATGCTAAGTGGCTTTGAGGAGTTTTTAGTTTAGTATGTGAAATACAAACGTAAATATTTTTACAAATGTTAATATTTTTGAAATTTTTCTGACGTTTTCCTGTCATCCTTGTGCAAAGGGTCCAATGCTAAGCGGCTTTGTGGAGTTCTGTATTTAATTATTATTAAAAAATACAAATTTTTCAAAAATGGTTCTATCACTATGAATATTAAAATTTCAAAAAATCGTCAGGGCGGGGGTTTGGGGGTGGCAGCCCCCATCCTCCAAGGTATAAAACGAATTAAAATATCATAATATTTCAAAAATTTGTTATTTTTAAAAAACTTGATTTTTGGGGATTTTTGTTTTTTTTGGGTTTTTTTTATTTTGGATAACGATACCAACCCTTTTTTAATCATTTGGTGTTTTGTTTCGGAGGTAAACTAAAAGTATAAATTCTGGGTCTGTATTATTGAAATTCACCGTAAAACCCGTTCGTTATATTCATAAACAGACTTGTACACTATTAAAATTGTTGTCAAATGGCACAATTTGATAGAACATTCTATCTGTTTTCCAGTTTTCTATGTTTTTTCGATGTTCGTGAACGTTTTTTTTATCGGAATTAACGATTGGAGGGTTGTGGGTACCACGTAGCGGAGAAATTTGGAACTGCACGAGCTATACCAATTTGACTTTATCATTTACCCATGCATCAAATATCGCTTCTTTGGTTTTTCGGTTTCTATAACGTACTATTTAATTACGTCTAAGGAAAATAAATTATACATACTTCATGGCTTCAGAAAACGTTACACTTTCTTTTGTTGTCCATTTAAAATGATTTTTTATCAAGCTTTTCGCAAACATAAACCGTTAAAAATAAAAAATTTCGGTTGGTTCAGAAAATACACGTTTAATGTAATCATATTCGACCTTTTAGAGATTTATTCGCCAGGTGCCAAATCTGGACTAAAGAGTAGGTGAGATATTTCTTCAAAGTCCCACTTAAGCAGAGCACCTTGAGCAATTCTGGTTTTGTAGACAGAAGCGTTGTCATGGAAAAGCAAAATTATACTTTACCTTTACCGACGCATTTCATCTTGACAGCAGTTTTCAACTTACCAGCATAGTAATGGCCCGTGATTGTGATGTTTTTAAAGATAGAATCAATCCTCAAAATTGCTTCAGCGTTCAAAAATATTGTTGCCATAACTTTCCCAGCTAACGCTAGAGTTAGCTAATAGGTTGTTCTTCAATACTTACTCGTCGGTCCTCCAATATATCCCTCAGCATCTTCTAATGATTCTCGACCACTTTTAAATAATTTTAGCCATTTGATTACTGCGAAATATTTTAGCCTAGATTCACAGTAAACTTTTGACATGTAACCGAAAATATAATTGACATGTTTGCCATCTTTACAAAATACTTTAATACGAGTAACTGCCCGATGTTCAATTTTATTCATTTGTAATTTTTACTCAACGCTTTTATATGCACACTTTGACGAATAAACAATTTAAAACAAAATTTTATTCTGGAAGTATCTTATGGTACAATTGTATTGAATGCCCCTCGTTTGTTCTTAAACCTCTGTTTAAATTGTGTTACCACGTAATTCACGACACATATTATACGTATATTACGTGTGACCCTAAAATAAATGTTTTAAATTACATAATATAGCTGATGTTGAAAAAATGAAAACATAAAAATTCTCCACTTAATTGAAACTAATTAATGATTATTTTATAGCCAGAACAATAAAAAAAGGGTTAGCCATCATATTATAGCCTTAATTAATGTTGTATTCTTTTCTCTTTTTTTAATTTCAGTCGTCTGATCCAAATACAGAATTTTTACGTGCTGCCCGTGCTGGAGATCTCGAAAAAGTTATTGAATTTTTAGAAAGTGGTGATGTAACCGATATAAATACAAGTAATCAGGTAATCATAAAATATATTTATATGCATACATAGGAATAAGCGAATATATCACGCACGCAACTCTATAATTAAATTATAAAATATGCGAGAAAAAAAATATTAAATTAAAAAGCTCTAGATACACCTAATTAATTAATATACACACACATATATTATATGAAATACAAATTTACAGAACGGATTAAATGCGTTGCATTTAGCTTCAAAAGATGGGCATGTTGAGGTTGTACGCGAATTACTAAATCGTGGCGCCGCTGTAAATAATGCAACAAAAAAGAAAAATACAGCTTTGCACATTGCATCGCTTGCCGGACAGAAAGAGGTCATCAAATTACTGCTTCAAAAAAATGCTGACGTTAATGTGAAATCCATCAATGGCTTTACACCGCTTTATATGGCCGCACAAGAAAATCATGACGCTTGTGTACGATATTTATTAGCCAAAGGTGCTAACCAAAATTTAACCACCGATGTATGTGCATATTTTGAAGTTTGTCGTACAGTGTAAAATTTATTGATTTATTAATTTGTGTATTTTGTGTATTAGGATGGTTTTACACCGCTCGCGGTTGCAATGCAACAAGGACATGAAAAGGTGGTAGCCGTTTTACTAGAAAATGATACTCGTAGTAAAGTTAAACTTCCTGCATTACATATTGCTGCTAAAAAAGATGATATAAAAGCCGCTTCCCTGCTATTAGAGGTGAGTCTGCGTACATTTAGTTATATTATCGGAATTAAATATAAATTTGTATTTTATATCTAGAATGAACATAACCCTGATAGTCCATCAAAAAGTGGATTCACACCGCTTCATATTGCCGCACACTACGGTAATATTAAAATAGCAAACTTACTTATTGAAAAAGGTGCTGATGTGAATTATCAAGCAAAACATAATATCACCCCACTTCATGTCGCTTGTAAATGGGGCAAAGTGAATATGGTCGAACTATTAATATCCAAAGGTGCTAAAATTGACACAACAACTCGGGATGGTTTAACACCATTGCATTGTGCTGCGCGAAATGGCAACGAAGAGGTTATAAATATCCTACTGTCGAACGATGCTCAAATTTTATCCAAAACAAAGGTAAATTACTAAAAAAAAAAAATGTTTGAATTAAATTGAATAAATTCTTTTTTGACATTTAGAATGGATTAACACCTCTTCATATGGCTGCTCAAGGAGAACACGTTGACGCAGCAAGAAATCTTTTAGATAAAAAAGCTCCAGTCGATGAAGTCACGGTCGATTACCTCACATCTTTGCATGTAGCATCACATTGCGGGCATGTGAAAGTGGCCAAATTACTATTAGATCGGGATGCTGATCCAAATGCGCGAGCTTTAAACGGTTTTACACCACTACATATTGCTTGCAAAAAGAATCGCATCAAAGTTGTAGAACTACTGTTAAAGCATGGCGCGAGTATAAGTGCAACCACTGAAAGTGGTTTGACACCGTTACATGTCGCCAGTTTTATGGGATGCATGAATATCGTAATTTATTTATTGCAATGTGACGCTAGTCCAGATGTACCAACAGTGCGCGGTGAAACTCCTTTACATTTAGCTGCTCGTGCAAATCAAACCGATGTGGTACGAATTTTATTGCGAAACGGTGCACAAGTTGACACCAAAGCTAGAGAGGAACAAACACCGCTTCATGTTGCGTCAAGGTAAAATATTAATTAATTAATAAACTTTCAAAATTTTAACCGCCTCTAATTATTACACACACACACACAGATTGGGAAACATTGATATTGTAATGTTACTTCTTCAGCATGGCGCAAACATTGATTCATCGACAAAAGATCAATATACAGCATTACATATCGCCGCTAAAGAGGGACAAGAAGAAATTGCTGCCGCTCTAATTGAAAATGGTGCCTCACTGGATGCAACCACCTCAAAAGGTTTTACGCCACTTCATTCGGCGGCCAAATATGGAAACGTTAAAATTGTTAAACTTTTACTACAGAAAGGTGCTAAAATTGATGCACAAGGTAAAAATGGTGTGACACCACTACACGTTGCCAATCACTATAATCACGAAGAAGTATCACTATTACTGCTCGAAAACGGTGCATCACCACATGCGGCCGCTAAAAATGGTCACACCCCATTACATATTGCGGCAAAAAAAAATCAAATGGAAATTGCAACAAAACTATTAGAGTTTGGTGCATCACCCGATGCTGAAAGTAAATCAGGTTTTACACCCATACATTTAGCATCACAAGAAGGTCATACAGAAATGACCGCACTATTGCTCGAGCACAAAGCCAAACCAAATCATGCAGCTAAAAATGGTTTAACACCGCTCCATTTGTGTGCACAAGAAGATCGCATTGGTGCCGCAAAATTACTCCTTGATAGCGGCAGTGAAATTGATGCGGCAACCAAAGCGGGTTATACACCACTTCATGTGGCCGCTCACTTCGGGCAAATCAATATGGTTAAATATTTATTAGAAAATAATGCAGACGTTGAGAAGAGTACTAATGTTGGTTATCGTCCTTTGCATCAAGCAGCCCAACAAGGTCACACGCTAATCATTAATTTACTATTGAAACATAAAGCTGATCCGAATGCGGTGACAAATAATGGGCAGACCGCTTTAAATATTGCCGACAAATTAGGTTATATAACAGTGGTTGAGACGCTTAAAGTTGTTACGGAAACAACAACAACTGCACCAAATCAACCGGATGAAAAATACAAAGTTGTTGCACCTGAGGCGATGCATGAAACTTATATTTCTGATTCGGAGGACGAAGGCAACGATGATGCTACCGTTTATGATAATTTCAATTATAACTATATGATGGATGATATGAAAAATATTAGTGATGATCATCATCAAATGATGAAACCGGACCATGATCATGATGAGAAGGACCATAACCAGTCGAATGGTTTGTTAACTTATACCGCACAACATGCTCTCGTATTGGTATTGAATTTTTGTTTGTTTTTTAGACGTGATAAATGAAGTCATTGTTCATCAGGTAAAATCACAACGATATATCATGGAGAATAGTCCATTAGCAATTACATCATTGGATAATGTGGATATTGCACGAAATCCTATTCATGTCGGGTAAATATTTTCTTTAATTTAATACAAAAAAAATTAATTTGAAAATTTAATTAATTTTTCTTTAGACTGCTGTTTAGTTTCTGTTATTTTCATTTGTTTTATTATAATTTGGATTTTTTATTTATTTTGGCTTGATGATTGCATGGCTTAATTATTTTGATTAACTTTTATGTTTTGTTGGATTATAATAAAATAATAATCATTATTACTTTATAATTTTAGAGTAGGGGGGAATTTGAAATATTTTTTGTGTGTTTTTATTTTATTTGGGGCTACTAATTACTTTAACTATCATCATTATTAAGCATTTTTTTTTTACTAAATTAGGACTAATCATATTTGTGCGGTCATCTTGTTTCTAATTGTTATAAAATATAAATGCATGAGTTAATTAGTTAATTATTGCTCTTTGAATTATAAAATATTGCTAACAATAATTAGCAACACTTAGAAGTTACTAAGTAAAAACATTCGTAGGTAACCCTTAAACACACAGAAACCGCCGACTTTTTTGACTTCGTGATTTTGTAGCACAAACTGTTACTATTTTATCGTGTGCAAAGATCAACATTAGGCAGCAATAAACTATCAATAAGTCTTTTTGATGGTGGAACCGAAATAAATGATAAATGAACTTGGAAAGGTATAACGAAAAGCTTCAGAACCTTCCGAATTAAGTAACTCTGGTCAATAGAGATCGATCCATAAGTCTTTCATTTTGTTGCACGAGATTCTGCATCAACTTCTTCTTGATGACCGTGTTGTTTAAAAAATTATGTCGAGGATGGACAGAACAAAAATCAGCATTTATATGGTCATTGACGACTACGACTTTCCAATACACCAAGCTGAAATTCTTTAATGCGGTAAAAGAAAACATGATTGTCTTAGTCAACTTTTCACTGCCTAAAGAACCCTTGTAGCAATGATGGCCTTGTCCTCCGAATCATGTGTACGTATGTTCTAGGTATAATATACGGTATGTCGACTAACTTCCAAGGCACATTTTATCTCTACTGTGTTATTTCGAAGAGATGTGAACGTTGACCACTTCGACCATCATTCGACGTTTTCGTTCACATCTAAAATGTTCGGTTCATGAAATGTCGCAAAACTTTCATCGTTATTTACGCACTATTTTAAATATGTATTGTAGTTGTTTAAATTGTAGAGATACTTCAAGTTGTAATCGTGTCACTTATATGACACGACTTTCGTCACGTTACTTCCAATGGGATGAGAAGACGATACACCCCTATTCTAATAGTCGTGTCATGTCATTAGTCAGACAATATTGCCGTAAAGTTATGTTTCATGTCACATGATTTTCCTATTCTCTTAGTCGTTTGTTACGTCTAAAAGTCAGTTCAAATGACAGATGTCACTTACAACCAGTAATTCTACCGTTGTTGAGCCATGTTTTATTTTAAAAATTCTGATCCCAGTCCTACCTTATGGTAAAAAATTTTATAATAGGAACTATTTATAGAATTTGCAAAATATTGCAGATAATAAATTTCACTTAGATCCATCAACAAACTTGTTCCATCCATTTGCAGCTGGAGAATGAGAAGATAGTCTGAATTAGCTAAGTATGTACGACATACAAATAAATTTGGCGAATAGCATTTTTAATTTAAAGTTTCAACCCAAAAATATTCTGAATTTAAACCATGGTTTAATTAAGAAATCATACCTCCCCTCCGATGATATGGCCGGAAAAAATTTCCAGAGCTGGAATTAATAAATTTTATATTAGGAACTACGAATCTATTTAACATTCACAAACGTACCAGATACTAGATTTCCACCGAAAGTAAAAAACAAATTTTTCTTTGGCCAACCATTTCCCCAATTTTTTTTTTTCCTAGTAACCATTAGTGCCTTGCAATATTTGTTGAATTGTGGTTATGTTTTATTTAAGGAACTGCTGAGATTAAGCACAAATTCCATTGAAATTTACTATCTAACTTATCCTATACATTTGATGATCACTGAATTAGTTAAAGCACCTCCAAATCATGAATCAAGTTAGCGGGTTTAAAACTTTTCTAGAAGAGATGCCACCACGTGCGTGTTTTGTGACAAGTCCTCGCCACCAAACCAATTTTATATAGCAATTTTTTTTTAAATCAAATACATACCTAACATATTACGAGACTTCATGTCCTGTTTTTTTAAGGCGATTATTCAGACTTCATGCAGATTTAGTCATTTTTGACATGGTCATCCTACTTAGGTACCTATCTACTGTGGTATCGTATGGCAATGACATTTCTTTAAATTGTACCAAAATAACATCCAATTCTCAAAAATTAACTTTGTAAAAATAACGAACATTTTCGCATATTAAACATGTTTGAATTTGCATATCTGCCAAAATTATGCTTTTGAAAATGAAAAGGTTGCTAAAGTTGGTTTAAAGATAATTTTTCCATTTACCACATAAAATTTAGATAAAAATAGCTAGAAGTTAAAAATTTCGCTTACGGTTTCACTGGTCAATCTCTTCTCTACGAGAAAAAGTTAAAAACCTCAAAACGATATCTATGATTTCGTGAAAAGTTGTGACTATGTTAAAAAACTATTTATGTAGCTCGAACAGCATACAGAGCTTAACCACAACATTTTCGAACATTTCGAACTGCTGCTACTATGATGTCAATACTTGGATTAAAATGCATTAGCATTAACTCGGACTTTAACATTTTTTTTGAAAGAGTCAAATGATTGTTGACATGCTGGAGTCCAGTTCCATTTGGTATTTTTAGATAATAAAAATACTGCACAGATTCGTATAGAGCCATTACTTATTTTGACTACTATTATGGGTGCTGCCCAATTCGAAAAATCAACTGGGGTTATGATTCGCAATTGTTACAATAACAAAATCTCCAAAGTTCTTCATCGATTTTATCAAGTGGTATGCTACTGGACGCTTAGCTCTGAATACCAGTTTAGCATTAGGTTAAGTGTAAAGTAAGATTTGTGGGTGTGGTCAAGAATTCAGCCGCTGCACAGTATGCAGCAAATTAGTCAAAAATTAAGCAAGATCTTCCCGTTCTGTCGCATTAAAATACAGAAATTAAAAATTGGCTGCTCCTTTAATCTCGTCTTATAAATTTTCTTTTTCATTTCCGCTGCTTTTACATTTTTTATGCTGCATACTGTGCGACGGCTGAATTTTTTACCGCACCCTGTGTCTTTTTACAGCAACCCAAGTACCCTCGTATCAAAGTTTCCAGATGAATTTTAAAATACAACTGGAAACTATGATACGAGTTGCTCAATCCCTGTCGGATCGATTGATGATGTTTTACTCATAATTTGATTACAAATTTGGTTGATGGCAAATTCCATAAATTAAATTTTTCAATCCAATGCCCTTTTTATTGAGATCAGGAACAATAGATACATAACACTCCGCTGACATGATATTATCTTGGAACTTGTTATTACAATTGATTTTTGCGATTAAATCCAGCTATTGTCCGGATACTGTATTAGCAACGTGATTTGTGTTTGATTATGCCAGTTCGCCAATCTTTTGCTATGTTAATTGAGAAATTGTTGTCAGATGCGGTGTCAGCTTGATGGCAACATCATTTATGGAAACTGTAATGAACCTTCCCTTTGATGCCAATTGAATGTTGTTAATATAAAAAATTTCTTTAGAGAATTGTTTGTTATGATTGTGAGCGTTTTTGTTATCAATTTGTTTCTGTGGAGTTGGCCTATTGCTGAAACAGTTGTAGAACCCCTTTTTATGTTACACCGTTTTCTTAGAAAAAATTAAAAAGACGCTTTTAGAGTAGTAAGCCCAAATATCGTAATGCTGAGAAATGGGAAACCATAATATGAATTTGGTCATACAAGCACCTTTGGAATGAATATCAAATATAGTCGACAAATATGACAAGGTCGAAATAATTACAAGGTGATAAAACACATGGTTCGATAAAAAAAATCGTGGAATTTTTGAATTTTGCGAGCTGTATGAGTTCAGTTGTCAAATTTTTGTTTTTTTGTTATGTTGGTTGTCCCTAATGTATCTTGACATATGTAGCTGTATTGGATGCTTAGTTTATTTTATAAAGGTTACACAGTTTTGGTGTGTTCGGCAATTTGCGTATTCGGCGAATACGGAAATTGGAACATCATAACGGTGTCGTTTTGACGAAAAATGTACGAAAAAGCAGAGAATTGTAAGCAGGTGCATTATCGTGGTACAATGGCCATGCGTTGTTTCGCCACAATTCGAGCATTTGCTTCGCGTTTTGATCGTACGACCTGGTGAATAAAACTCATGGTGATACACTATGCCGTTGAAATCGAAGAAAACAGTGAGCAAAACTTTCAAATTCTGTAGAACTTGTCGAGTTTGCTTCTTCAGGAAGCTTCCATTGGAACGATTGAACCTTAGTTTCGGCATCATTTTCGTACCTCCGGTTCTACTATAAGTTATGACCCGTTTGAGCGAGTTCGTTTAGTAAATTCAACAATTTCGGAGCCAATTTTGCGGTCACATGTTTCATGCCCAAAATATTTAAAAAAAATTGAGTAGGGCTCGTATTCTCGGGTATGCGGGTACCTGGGTATTTTTCGAAATTTTTAGCTACCCGAATACCCGAGTAGTTGATTCGGGTCTCGCAAATAAATTCATAAGCACCCTGCAAACTTCTTATTTATCTCCAATATATATAATATCAGAGCCCTCTAAATCAGCCGTTACAAAAAATATTTTGTCAAAGCATGTAAAAACGCGGGAAGCTAAAAATGTCTAACTTATTCTAGATTGTCAGACGGTGGAACGCCCTAATTTCGACAATCAACCGATTACTAAAATTGAAATGCATTCGGTGAATTAGGCGCCGAAAAAATCATCGACAAGTATCTAGAAATATTAAAGGAAATCTCAATTATTATTGAACTGCTTATGGTGGCGGTACAAGAACTGAGCAAAGAAAGGCAACACTAATAACAGCTGAAGACACTGTTTACTACGGTATTTAAAAAGCTAAAGGAGATAAATACACTTCTTTCTCAAGAATTATTTGTAAATTCGAAAAGCGAAGTTGATGGACAGCGTCAAAAGAAAGTAATTTCATTATTGCTACATTTGCATCACGGCAGTTATCCAAAACAAAGTTCAGGTTCTTCTGACGTAGGACTTGAATAAAAACTGGATATAATGAGCTACTATGATATCGTACCTCATAAAGAACCATAAAACTTAACGACAAAATAAAAGATATAAACGTCGAGCATGGAGATAAACGAATCACTACTTAAACCCTACATCAACGGCTTGTGAGCGGCAAATCCGCCTGTTTTAATCAAATCAGCCTGTTTTAACTAAACCGTTTCAAACCGAACAGTCACAAGAAACCATCGCAAATTGTAAGAGTTTAGCAATATTTTATTCATGGGATTATGTAGTTTTAGAACCTTCCTCTATTGAAACCTACTTAGCTATTTAGTTGGCGATGTCAGATCATCGTATAACAGAATTTGAGCGCACTAGCTAATAATAGCTGAATAATTAACAGTTTTTCCTTCAACATATCATTGTGAGTTTATATTTTCAGAGATGAATATTATAACAATAATTAGGAACAGAACAGCCAAATTGTCTCGGTTTAAGATTTTGAGCTCGATTCCAAGCTAATAAAATTCGTCGCCCTCCTCCCTTAAAAATTTGCGTTGGAAAACAAAAATAAAAATCTGGTGTGTCATGGACCCAATTTTTACTGATCCTTAATATTAAACTTAAAAAAAAAGTTATTTTAGTAAATTAGTTTGGCACGCACAAAAAACAATAATTTAAAGAAATACTTTTATTGGCACGCCAATAATCAACTACATACTTGCGAACACTGAGCTACACTATTCAAAACCCAAATTCCCGTAGTGTGACATATCAAGTGGCGTGACTTTAGTTGTGTCACATCACTTGAAATTGATATTCGTGAACGAAGTGACACGACTGAAACTAGAAATACCTATATCACCTAATTTAGAACTAAAATCGTTTTATTAAAACAACATTATTAATTTAAACAACAACACATTTAAAACAGTATACAAAACTACTCAAAAAAACAACATTTTAAATAAAATAATTACGCCCTTCCATTTTGTGGCATTTGTCTGTCACTTGCAATTAATATCTAGTGACATCTATCGTATAACGTGACTATAGACGTAACAAATAACTAAGAATAGGGAAAAATTATTGTGATGTTGCTTTAGTCATGAAAAATGACGCTACACGACCTTGATAACTAAATTTTGTATTGTGAGAGACGACTACAGCTAAATGGAAGATAGCAAATTTTGTTCTAATATTTTTTAACATGTTGTTAAAAATTAATAATATGTTGTAACATTGTTCTAAAATGTCACTTCAAAAGTATCCATTTTTATGCTAACTGAAATGACAAGTGAAATGACACAACTATGGGAATTGGGGTGCGATAGCTTTTTTCGCCTTTAAGAGGATGGCTATGTGACTAGAGCCACCACAAAGTTTGTGGAACATTAAACCACAGTAAAACGAAATATAATAAAAAAAAAATGAAACCGAAATCGTAACCAAATCGTTTCGTTCTGTTTCGGAATTTTCAAAATTCGGATTCCTCGGAGATGAGAAAGTGTTTTAAAACAAAATTTTGATCTGAATTCTTGGGTATTGTAAAACTATTTAATATATTCGGCATATAAGATTTAAAACTGAAACTGATCTACCTGGATGTTTTCTTTGTTAGAAATTGTAATGAGAACTCAATGTTTTGTATTTTTTTTTTATGTTTTTTTTAACCTTTGGCATGAAGTTTGATTTTTCTAAATTACACAAAAATAAACCAAATTAATTTTTATTTTACACGCAGATTAAAAACTAAATTGTTTTACTTTTATTCACAAAATTAAAAAAATATTAAGTTTCAAAATTTGTAGTTTTGATTTTGATTTTTCAAATTTTTCTAAAACAATACCAAATATTTAATTTTCTTTAATCAAAAACTTTTTTTTTTTACCTAAACATATTAAAACATACTTAATTGGCTGCAATTTACATATTTAATAAACATACATAAATTTTGAAAAAAAAAAAAAAAAAAATGCAAGATTGCACGTGCTCGACACATTACAACCCTGCCTAGAGTCCTTTGGTGGACGTAAGATTGTGTCACCTATGTGTAGGGAAAGGTATTTATTTTTATTGTTGTTTAAGTTAATTAATAAATGTTTTCTTTTATAAAAGAAGGTAATTTTATTGAATGATCTCTCTATAAACATAATAACGCTTTCAAATAAATTATTACCATTAATCATAACGCTTAAAGAGCGTAAATTATTGTTCAAGCTATCCCATTGCTTTAAGGCTATTCAATTCATACTAACATTTTTCAAATAGTTCTGGCAGCATGATCAAAACAATTTAACTAAAAGGTATTTTCATTTCATAGATTTTTGGTATCATTCCTCGTTGATGCCCGTGGCGGTGCCATGAGAGGATGTCGTCACAGTGGAGTGCGAGTTATTGTTCCACCACAATCGGCGGCCCAACCGACTCGAATCACATGCCGTTACGTAAAACCTCAACGCACCCCAAATCCACCACCACTAATGGAAGGCGAAGCTTTGGTTAGTCGTATCCTGGAGCTTGGACCAATCGCGGCTAAATTTCTGGGGTAAAAAAATACAGTTAAACACAATAAATATTGCATATTTTCTAACCATTTACGTTACTAAATTTATAGCCCAGTCATTTTAGAAGTTCCACACTTTGCATCGCTCCGCGATAAGGAACGTGAAATTGTAATATTACGTTCGGATAACGGTGAAACATGGCGTGAACACACATTGTTCGATAGTGACGAAGCCATTCAGCATGTTCTAAATAACAGTTTTGAGGGTGATGAATTATATCAATTGGAAGATTTGCACACAAATCGAATTACCCGAATTGTAACACATGATTTTCCTCATTTCTTTGCCGTAATTTCACGTATTCGCCAAGAAATTCATTGTATTGGGCCAGAAGGAGGTACTGTTTCATCAATTGCTGTACCTCAAGTGCAAGCGATATTCCCAGCTAATGCATTAACCAAACGTATTAAAGTGGGCTTACAAGCACAACCAATCGATTCTAATACAGCCGCGAAATTACTTGGTCGCGGTGTAGCCGTATCGCCCGTTGTTACGGTAGAGCCACGGAGAAGAAAATTCCACAAGGCAATCACCTTAAGTATGCCGGCGCCCAAAGCCCATACCCAAGGTATGATCAATCAATATTCTGGATCAGAAAATGCACCAACCTTGCGATTACTTTGTTCGATAACTGGTGGACAATCGCGTGCTGTTTGGGAAGATGTCACCGGTTCAACACCACTCACATTTGTTAAGGACTGTGTCTCATTCACAACCACCGTCTCAGCCAGATTTTGGTTAATGGACTGTATCAATATTTCAGAAGCATCCAAAATGGCAACCGATTTATACGTTTATAACGCCCAAGTACCATTCATGGTAAAGTTTGTTGTGTTCGCCAAACGAATCGATGTCAATGAGGCTAAGTTAAGTGTATTCTGTATGACCGACGACAAAGAAGATAAAACTCTCGAGCAACAGGAACACTTCTCCGAAGTGGCAAAGAGTCGGGATGTTGAAGTCCTCGAAGGCAAAACCATTTATCTAGAATTTGCTGGCAATTTAATTCCAATTCTTAAATCTGGTGATCAGTTGAATATGCAATTTAATGCCTTCAAGGAAAATCGTTTGGCATTTACCGTGCGTGTAAAAGATCAAGATGATTCGATTGGAAGACTTTTATTTATGAACGATCCAAAAGTTGCAAAGGGCGATCAAGCCCAATCACCAATTTGTACGCTAAACATTTCCTTACCGGAAAAAGTGATTGATGATGACATTAGTCTCGAATACGATCAAAGAAGCATGGAAAAGAATTACCGGGTATTTTTCGACAAAAATCTTTACAGCTCTAAGGTGAACGAAATACAACGAGGTGATATTCGACTCTCGGACATTTGTAATCTATTGGGAACGGATTGGGAAAAACTAGCGAAAGAACTCGAAATTGATGATACTGATGTAGAACTTATCAAAGCTGAATACCCAAACAAAGAGTCACAACAAGCAATGATTATGCTTCGATTGTGGTTACGTCGTAGTGGTAAACAAGCAACTGGTAATAACTTGGAGCAAGCACTTCATCGTATAAAACGATCAGATATTGTTGATAAATGTATCTTCAATTTGGAGCTGGTCACTGATGAAATGGAAAAGGCAGTAGCCAAAATGCAATTAGACCAATCTGGATTTGACAATTTGAAAGAGGAACTTGGACCATCACGCGAAACATCATTGCACCGCAATACAAAAATTGATCCAGCTTATTGTAATGACTTGGCTGAAAAACTAGAAAATCATATTCAACAAATTGAAACAGACACGTCTATTCCTAATGGTCATGATACATCAGAATCTCTTGAAAATGATCATCGCGATGAAGAATTGAAAAAAATACGTGACGAAAGTGCAATTTTAGGAATTTCATCTAAAGTCGGTATTGATAATGCAACGCCGCCACCAAGTCCCGCTGAATTTGAGGTACAAAAATCGAATTTAAAACAAAATGGATCGCCCCAATTATCGAAGCAATCGTCAGAAGATAGCAAAGTTCCACCGACGGCGGAGCAAGAACATGATTTCCATCATTTAAGTCAGCAAACGATTACGGATAATTCACAAATTCAAGATGACAGTAACGAGTATGACGCAGATGAAGATATTGAACGGTCAACTGAAAAAGTCGACGAGCACAGTACCAAAATACCGGTAGCAGCTAAAACATCAACCCCAATAAAAATCAAAACAATTAAAAAACATTCAAAAGTTAATGTAGAACTAAAAAAACAACCGCCAGTCACACGGCCGGCTGTTGGAGATATAGACTGGGACGTCAAATCGTCTGACATCGAAAATTCAACGACATCAACAACATCGTTACCCGATACCCAATTAAGTCAACACAATGAACCAAACGAAATTTCCAGTTTAGCTTTAGAGGATGTTACGTCACAAGGCAATACATCATCTGATCCTACGATTATAGTTAGTAGCGATGATACAGGCGACGAAGATATTCCAAACACTGAAATTAACTTACAAGAGTATCAGGAAGGTGAAAATATGGATGACTATGTAAAGCAGGAGATTGAAAAGGAACTACAAAAAATTCGTGATCAAAATCCAAATGCAGTCATTGAATCGGTGATATTAAAGGAGATGGTGTCAAATGTAAAAACAGAAACGTTACGTGAAATTAATCCGGATGGTTCAGAAATAATTACAATTATCACGGAAACGCAGAAGCCTAATGGTGATGTGTCAGTAGATACGCATGTGCTAACCCAATCCCCAGCAAAATCAGAAAACTTAGGAGCCCAAGGAAATAGTGACCAATCCGATCAATCGATTGTGCCCAATTTAAAGGCACGAACATTTGAATCATCAAGTGGTAGTGATGTTGCATTACATGAACCGGGTGCAGAACTAAGTGAAGACGAAACAGGTGAATTAAATTCGATGTCTTTATAAAAAAATAAAAATTTATCTTACTTTTACGTTTTTTCTACCACAGATTTTTACCAAAACAACGAACAACCAATCACAACAACATACACGGAAACAACTGAGGTGGCCGTTAGTCCAGATTCAAAAGAAAGTGTAAAAACAACTGTTACAACGACAACACAACAACTAACCAGTGATCAAATACCAAGTGAAATAATCCAAGAGATGGGCAATCATCAAGATTGTGAATTAAGGGAATCCCTACAAAGCATAGTCAACACATTTGTGAACGAAGAAAGGAAAAACTATTAAATATTAAATTAAAACAAAATCTAATCTAATTTCTAATTTATTTAAGTGTCTTCTTGTTTTCTATACATATTTTGAAAATACAAAAGCGATCGGTTTGTATCGATCGATATACTTACATACAAAACAACTATACATAATAATCTCTCTAATTTTAAATCGTGCTCTTAACTATTTTACAAAACATTTTTTTTTTTTACAAAAATACGAAACATGCACAAAATTAACATGCACAACGAGTTTTCTAAATTTATTGATTACCTACCTATAATTGAAGAACTAAAACTATTTTAAAGTCACAAAAAAATCGATTCATCTTTACTTTTTATGTTCCTTTTGTGTAAAAACAAAAAAACAACAAATTAATTAATTTATTATAATAAAATATTTGTTGAATTTCAATAAAATGTAGTTTATAAAAAAAAATTATTTTTGATTCAGCAAATTGCTCAAAAAAAAAAAAAAAAAAAATTAAAAAAACTTTAAATTGTTTGGAATGAGCAACAAGAAAAATTTAATTAAATTATTAGAAAAAGAAAAATAATTAAAAGTATATTTAATTATGTTAAAAATTTAAAAAGATATTTACATACATACATACATTATATTATATTATATAGACGTAACTATTTACAAATACAAACAAGAAATGTTTTTTTCATTTTTGTTCGCGGTAATATCAACAAAAAAATAAAACAACAAAAAATACTAAATTAGCCAAGAAAGTGTGTCGCCAATTTGTGGTTGTATTCTGCCAAAAACAATTTAATAATTCTCCCTTTTCGTGTCTTCCAAAATTTGCGAAATATTTTAGAATTTTTTAGAGTTTCCGTTATTTATTAATGAATCAGTTTTAAAACATTAAAGTTAATTTTAGATTATGATTGCATCACAAAATATAAAAACTAAAAATGTTTTTACAACCACAAAATTATGCATAAAAACGCTTATGTAGCCGCTTATAAATGTTAATTCAAGTGGTGAGATGATCACCGTCAAGTAAAATGGAAAATCCATAATATTCAAAAAAAAACATCGGTTTTTGTTTAGTGTACCAATCTAAGTACATACATATAATTTATGTTTTCAATTTTAATTGCATGCACATTATTTTTAAATATTTTTATTTTTTATTTTTATTTTTTTTTTGTATTTTAAAACCGTACTAATATACTATTATAATTAATTATAAATATTTAAAATAAAAAAATTATTTTTATTTTTTGATGTAAAATTTAATGTAAAAAAAAGAAAATAAATAAATGCAAATAATGAAAGAAAAAAAAAAGAAGATCATAATTAAAATATTTAGAATATTCAATATGCTACTGTTAAAAATTAAATCTGTGTTTTCAATTTTACTTCAACCTCTTTGTAGGTCTAAACTTGCCTTGCCCTTGACATTTCGAGAAGTTCAATCTAACGAGACGAAGGAGCTATCCATAAGGGGCGTACCCTAAATTGAATAGGGAGGAGTTTGAAAGGCATAGACTTTTTTCCTCCAAAAATGTTGACACTAAATTCATCGAAGCCATACAATGGTGGTATTATAATTAAACCACAATTAGTAGAACACATATTTTGACCCCTTTCCGACCGAGAGATTTTTTTTATCCCAAAATCAACAAAAGATGATATAAGGGTTCGTTAGTATTGGTTTTCTAACAAAAAAATTTAAAAAAAAAATTTCCCATTTATGGTTTTCCCGGGAAACTACATAGGTACACAATTGTGTAGTCTAGGTCAAAACAGCTATCGATACAATTAAAAAACTCGGAGTTTAAATTTTTTTATACGTTTTCATAATTCAATTTAGGTAAAACAACCAAACTTAAAATTAAAATATTATAATATTTAACATAAAGAATTATTCATAATTATTTTTAAATTAAAATTTTTTAACAAAATTAATTTGATTATTAAACATAAATTTTGGATGGAACTTGGCTGAGTGTTCTGCAATATTGCCAAGTAAGATGAAACTTGGCTTTTTCTTAGTGAAATTTGGTATGCGCGATGGAAATGGAATTTTAAAATGACTTTTGGATAAAGTTCTGGAATGTGGCCAACTAGGATGGAACTTTGCTATTCTTTAACCGATTTTAGTGAAATTTTTTATTTGCGATTGCAATGGGATTCTAAAATGATTTTGACTTGGCTATTCCTTAAATGATTTTAGTGAAATTTGGTATGCGCGATGGAAATGGGATAATATTAAAATATTAATATAAAACAAATTTAATATAAATATAAAATAAAGGTTTATTTACAACTCACATTTTTGAAAAAAATATTTTTATTTATTAATAAATATTGCAGTTTAATTCTATTAAATTACGTTGATGAAATAAAATGGTCGTCACCTCAAGTGCTAAGTGTCCATTTCTTGGTTTTGATGAACGTACGATAGTACTTTAACATTTAATCGCAAATGTCTAGGCCACCCTTATATTGGTTGTAATACCGCACAACCGCTGGACAAGGAACATCCATGAATATTTTCGTATGTTTACACCATCTTGATACATTTTGTACAGGAACCTTTCCAAATGATGTTGACAACATTAATACAGATTTTGCATTGCGCCATTTTACCGCCGCAATTTACACCACGCTTCATTTGCCTGTCGCTCTTAAAATCGATGTTTTTGAGACGGTTCGCCATTAACGGTTTCAATAGCGTAATATCCTAGTTCCCTTAATTTTTCCAAGAGAGGAACAGTTGTGAAGTATCTGTCGAAAAGTAGAAACGATCCCTTAGGCAAAGTTTCAGTTAGCCGAATAATTATTGCTGGTCCTAATCCCGGCGATCTATCAGAAAATGGAGTAGTGAGGCCCTGGTAAATTTCGAAGTCCATTACTATTCCTCCGGAAGTAGCAACAACGAAATTTTTTAACCCGACTGGCCGCGGTTTTCCTTTGACATATTGTCGAAGAGAGCATCGAACTGTGAATGGTATCATCTGCTCGTCGATTGAATACACCTTCACAGTTCTTTTAATCGCTCTACATTGGTTTCTGACCGAATCAATAACAGGTTGAACATGAGAAGCATCAACATAATGCAAACAATTTCTATAACCAAAATGAAGTGGTCCCTTGTAAAGGCTGATGTTAATATTTCGAGGCAAAATTCATTTCTCCAATACATTATCATTCGTGGAAATGGAATACACCCCATTAACAAATGCGCGCCATATAAACGTGTAATTTCAACACTGCTCGTTCCTAATTCCTTTCCACGCTTGAAGAGGGCATATATGTTTGTATATTTTGTAGCCAACTCGAAGTGCTCAGTAGTAAAATATTTAATAAAATATGACATCGGAGAACCTGGTGTGCCACCATCAACATTTACTTCTTCAGGTAATGGTATACCAGTAAAATTTGATGTCGTCCAAATCCACCGTCTGTCTTTAGTAGCACTCTGTATTAATTGCGGTTCCACGGTTTCACTTCCAGATGTGTCTTCTGGTTCACCATCTCCTGTTAGTTCTAGGATAGTTTCCACAATTTGTGGGGAGCAAATCTCTGTGGGATCATTCCATCATCATCATCACTAAACTCATCCAAATCAGAATTTTCCAAAAGTTCTAAAACAGCTTGCTGATCTTCAAAACATCCCAAATTAAAATCTGAAAATTTTGAAAAATAATTATTTTCATGGTAAAAATGACCGGGCCTACACAATTGTGTAGGTTAAGATTGATAAAAAAGTAGCCGAAGCAAAAAACGCTGGTATAATTTTTAAACAGATTTTATTAAAATGCATTGGTTGATATATTTTTAATTAGCCCTTACCGGCCACAAGAGGTGAATATGTACCCCAGGCCAAATCACCTTAATTTAAGTTATCAAAAACTACGAAAATCATACTTGTCGTGCCATATATAGGTTGTCGAGGAATGTAGGTTATATTGTATGGTACATATACATAGAAGGAAGAAACAAGTATTAGTAGCGCTATAAATGATGAATTTCGGAAGGAGAAATGATTTTTTTTCTGAAAAACGTCATTTTTCCCTGACTTGGCGCATATAACATATAATTTTTTTTGTCAAATTATCTTGATATTGGCTCTTGTAAACCAAATTAGAAATTGAAAAACATGTTTCAGAATGTCCATGAATTTTTTGGAGTTTAAATATTTTAAATTTGTCTTTCTAGACCGATTTTTTTAACTGGGGTGAAAAATCACCACAGTGTGGCCGCTATATTACGGGAGCGAAGTGTGGCCGCTAAGGGTTAAAATATTACCATTGCACAGAAGAATTTATAATGTTTTTTAATTAATTTAATTTTATTTTATTCACTTACATTTTTGATTAGCACTCCGTTGCCGTTGCGCCATGTTGATGTTTACCTATTAAATATCCTCACAACACTGAACTGATTTTAGATTTTTTTTGTTTCCATGTGTTAATTATTTCGTTTTTTATGTATTTCAATTTATCCGGGAAACCCCATAAAAAAGCAAATGCGTCAACATAAATTTATCCCAAATTTACTTTAAAATTCTTCCTAAAATTACGACAAATTAATTCGAAAATTCAGTTTTAAATTCAACCTGCAAGTCACTCTAAAATTAACCATAAAATTTTACTTAAAATTCAGTCTAAAAGTTCCCCTTTAGTTCAACCTACCCTAGAATTAACCCTAAAATTCACTAAAAAATTCTCCCTAAAACTAACCCTGAACTTCACTATAAAATTCACCTAATACCCTAGACACACTGCGATTTAATAAATAGGATTTAGTGAATATTTTGAGTTCAGCCGTATTATGTACCTTGATTTTAGCTAAACTCGTTTTCTTGCATAGAGCACATGAACGAGTTTTGCTAACTCGGATTTATTAAACCGCTTTCAGTCTAGGGTAGTGCCAGGAATTTCGAAAGCGAAAACCCTTAAAAGCTTAAATAAGAATTTTATCAAATTTCAGAATTTTAGACTATGGAAATTTTAAATAGATAGAAAATTAATTCAGGATTTTACAAATTTTGTAAAATCGTTAAATTAAAATTCGTCATTTATTTGGAATTTGGAATTATTGATTTTAGAAATTGACGAATTTTGTAACGTAGTTTGCAAAGGAAAGAACTTAGGAAATTTAAGAAAAATTAGAAGTTTTGTATTGTGGGGATATACATATTTAATAAAATTATTGCGAATTTGGGAAAGTAAAAATGGAAAATGGGAGTCTAATAGGATAGGAAGATCTAAATCTTTATAAACTAGAAATTCGTCAAATTTAAGAATCCTGATATTTAGAGAATTTTTACAACATTTTTGAAATTTAGTTGTAAATATTAGCAATTAGTTAATTTAGAGATTTTAGCAATTAGATAAAATAGAAATTGTAAATTTTAGGAATATGTAAATTTAATTAATTTAGCAATACAAAAATATAGAGTACCTATGTAGGTATTATTTAGAATTTCTGGATTTTAATAACATGTACATAGGTATATGGTGTATGGTTCTTTCGTATATATAAAAGGACAAATTTAGAAACACGTGAAACTGCGATGGACTTTAACATTCAGTCGCGGGTTAAAGAAAAACGGGGTACCAAAGGGTAGGCAAGTTTATTTTCTCCATCGCCAAACTATTTTTACGCCGCAGACCAATATCAAAAACTTCGAATAATCTCAATGTATTGGTCACAAAGAATCTCAAAAATTTTAAATACGAATTATCAGTGAGACAAAGGACTTCAATTCAAAGTTTTTAATTTCAACGTGATATTTTCATAAATGTTGAATTTAAATTTGGCGGTTTGGAAAAAATTTAATTTGATTTGGAAAAGAATGCATATGTTGGGATACAGGTGAATTTGATTTGGAAAAGAGTGAATATATTTTGGATAAAGATGAATTTCATTTGCAAATTGATGAACCTGATTTGTAAAAAGGTTGAATTTGGAGTGCAAAACCTATATTTCATACGTTGACAATTACAGTTTGTCAAACAAAAATAAATAAAAAATAGTAGTAGTGGTTTTAACGGGCATTTTAATTAAGCCATTTACTTATAAAATTAAATAATTTAGAAAAAATTCATTATTTAGTTGGGAAACCCTTTTGCTTCAAGACTAGACTTCTTCTCCTGCCTATACTATTTGTAAGAGAAGCATTTTGGGCTGGCGTTGTATTTTTCGAAGCTCCAGAACATAGATTCTCGGTTCTTTTTATTCGATTCTTTGCCGTTCTAAATACGCCGTTCATACTTTTAGATTATCTTTGGAGTACTGATAACATCACCATAGTCGAAGACCGTATATAATCATCTAAATTCTGTTCGAGAATTTCGATATACAGTGGAACCTCTTTTATCCGGAATTCTACCAACCGGAATATCTAATAACCGTAAATTTTGGTTCTCTAAAATCAAGTTCTTTTATCCGGAATAACTTCTAATATCCGGAAAAACGTTTTTTTCTTATTCTTTCATTTTCCCTTTTAATTCGCTTGTGTAAAATTGACTTTACTTTTATCTTATTTCCCAAAAATGAAATGTTTTTTTTATTATGTGATTAACTAAAATGAATTAAAAATCTTAATAAATAACACTGAAGTTTAAAAAATATTAAAATATCCTGTTTTACTATGAAATTATTAAAAAAACCTTTATCCGGAAAAATCAAGTTTTACTTTCTGCATATAAGGCTTTGGTAGTGGCGTATCTACAAATTGTGGGCCCCCGCAAAATTTTTTAGAGCCCCTAAAAATGCTTTTTGCACCTATGAATTAAAGCTTTTAGTTAGAAACCTTTTTCTTCCTCAGCTCGACAGTAAATAGGAAACGACCGAATCTGATTTAATTCAAATAAGAATCCAATAATCGAAGACTCGAGTGCGTTCGAATCGAATTCCCAAATATCCCCCCAGGAGAAATTCGCCGAAAAAAACAGAATCACTAATTGTAAAATTATTTTGGAATTTGCATTTTCTTAAGAAATTATTTTCAGTCGCGGTTAGGTATTTTTCTAGGAAGAAAGTCTCAACAATTCTTCTTGATTTTTATGAACATCACAATGATACTCGCAAGGAATCAAATTTAACGTTTTCTTATCAAAATTTGATTTGTAAAAGGTTAAATTTGGAGTCCAACACTTATAGTTGTGTATTACAATACAAATAAATTAACCCAGCAAACATTAAAATCGGTTTCGTTTGATGTTGGAAGCTTTGATTTCAAACGAGTTTAGCAAATTTTCTTCTAAGTAAATCTAAATAACTACAAAAGCTAAAAGCATTTTTATTTTTATGGAGTCAGATAACGTGTAACTATTCTGACATTCACCTTCAGCAACCGAGACAAAATTATTGGGCCTGTCTTTTTAATAGCAACAGGAACGATTTCTTCTTTCTTTACAAATAGGAACCACCGCCTTTTCTTAAAAATTTCAGAAAGTGGCCTACTTTAAGCTTAATCAGAGCTACATATCATCTATAAAGTACCCCCGGCAGACACAAATAAGTAAGCTAATTGCGAATTCATTGTTGTCCAAAGCCTCTGCGAGCAAGGTCCTGAAACGAATTATGATCGTCAAATAAGGCACCAATTTATTTCTCTGTAGTATCGGAAATAAACTTCAGATAGAAAAACCGTAATCTGTGATTCTTCGGATATAATAAAAAAAACGAAAAATTATCGACAACGTCGCCCTAACAGTCAATTAACGTGTGTGCGGGAATTTTATTTAAAATAAACGGATCTACTGATAGTAGTACATTCCGTCAGAGAAGTTTTTTTACCCCAGATTACTTTTTTCCCAAAAAAATTTAACAATAGGCATTTTCGGAAATAGACCAAAGTAACTTCATAGTAAGTTTCAAACTTTAAAGTTACCCATCTATTTACGAACGATCAAAGTAACTTCAGTCCGTGTGTTCGCTGATGGCTTTTTGACAGAAAATCAAATAAATTATAATACCCTATAAAGGACATTAACGGTCAAAAAACGGCGATAGATAGATTAAATCTTAAGATGGCACTAGTAGTTTTTTTTAAATTTTGTTTTTGTTGTATCGAAACAAAAATATAAACAAAAGCAAAAAACACGAATAAAACTTACAACTAGACATGAATTATAAAAAAAATTAATTTTATATTTGATTTATTTACCAAAAATTAAAAATTGTTAAAGCTGACATCTTTAGAAGTTATCCCGTACTATGTTTTCCCGTATTAAATAATACTGCATTATCGGTAAATCTGCCAATATCATTGACCGCAAGTTTACTATGGAAAAGTGTCATGATGTCCTTTATAGGGATTATAATTTATTTGCAGAAAATACCCGAGTTTTTTTGACAGATTTTACCCCCGCAAACTTCACATCAATAAAAAACTCGGGTTTTTTTGATGACATCAGCGAACAACTTTTTACTTGACAAATAATTTTGGTGTTTTAAATGTCAACATTACATTTTCTTTTTATTATTTTAATATTTTTTATTAATATCATTATCCAAATCGAAGCATTTCATATTATTTTATTTTAAATTTTTCAATTCAAAAAAATTTTGGATTTTTTTTCGCTGATAAAAGAAATAATTTTCGGTTGTCAAAAAAACTCCAGTAAAAGTAGAGTTAAAAATACACCGACTCTTTTTACGCGTTCGTTTTTTTGCTCAAAAAAACTCCGATCTTTTTTACCCCGGTGGTCATCAGCGAACACTAGGATAAATGAAAAAAGTAACTTCATGAAACAAACGCACTCAAAATTCTTTCTTACTTTTTTGTATGTGAAAGGCAACTTGAGCAACTTTGTTACCAACATAATAAAAATTAAAACTTACTCTATGTACACCGAAGGAACAAATTTTTTTATAAACGTGATGAAATTCTTTATTTGAAATGGAATATTTATTTCCTTCACTGAATTTGCTCTTTAAACAAAAAAACAAACAAAATAATTTACTTCTCTCTTGCTTTTACGATTTTTTTTTTTTTTTTTGTGATATTTATATTTTGAGTTTGAGGTATTTTATGTGCAATGCTTTTGTTAGTTTAGAAAAAACACTTATGATTGTTGGTCGTGCGTCTTGTAAGCGTTGCGAACAAAAATTCACGTTTTTGCTGCTATCTGTACCTTATAATCTAAATAATTTTTCAAAAGCTTCATTATTTTCGAAACGATATGTCGAAAATTTGGTAGCTTAGTAATTATTGAAATAAAGCTACAATATATTTTGGATTGTTTTTAATCATTTTATGCATAATTGATAATCAAATTCAATGTAATGAAAAAGTTCAGCATTATGCAATACGTAAAATAATTCAAAATACATATTTAAAAAAATCAACTCAAACTTTAAAAAAGTTTTCCTAACATTTTGATATTTGCAGATACCCTGTTTTTGTTTAATACCACAGATTTATTTTGATTTATCATTTCCATTTGCCAATTACAAGTTTTCCTAATTAATATAATAAGCGTTAGTTTCAATATTTGAGCTTGCTGATCGTAATAAAGATTATCAATATCATACAATTTTTATAAGTTTACAAAACACTTTTGGATAACTGACCGTGGGTATACAAGACAAAAACATCTAAATCACTATTTAATTAGCCAACAACAATATTCGTTTTAATTACTAATTTAAAATTTTTGAAACACCTACGTAGTAGCTTCAAGATTTCTTGCCTTTGATGTCAAGATATGCTCGAGCCCGTTTCGCTATTATTGCTTGGATAGAGATTAAGAAATTATTAGAGAAAATACGAGTGATTCTGGTGCTGAGCTAGTACTTTGTATTTTTAGTTCTATCTTGACAATAACCAACCGGAATAAAAAGCGGACTGAAAATATTTTCCGGGATGAAAAAGTCAACGTTAAACGTTTTCTTAGTTTGACCTAATAGAACTCTTAAAATTTGTAAACTAATGAAAAAGGGGGTGAAGATGGGGTGTTTAGGGTACAGAGTACGCATCATTTTTTTCGTAATATATGACCCAAAATCTACATATAGTCGGTTTGCGAGAATAGTGACACATCTCAAAATATCATATTTTTGAGGAAATCGATTTGAATTTTTATTTTTTAGTATAAAATAGTTGAATTCATCAAATTCAATGTCACATCTATTGAAAACTATGGGTAATTTAGGAGTGACACTATGCCAGATTAAAGATTGTTACATTTAAAGGATTTTTTTCCTATTATCTCAAAATTGGCCATTTTTGAGATGTGTCACTATTCTCGCAAACCGACGAAATGCAAAAAATATTTCTGTTAAAATCGATTTCTATATAAACTAAAGTAAAGGTTACCGGAGTAAAGCTTTATTCAAAAGTGTGTGTGCTTGAAATGTTGCAAAAACAGTTACCCGTGGCATGATTTATGCTTTATAAATAGTATCATAGATTGTTCTACAAGTAAAGAAAAGTGAGTGTTCCAGCTAGTGTAAGATTTCTCAAGCATGCAGCAAATCACATTTATTATACGCTTTGAATATGCCGTTTTCCTTATAAAGTACACTCGCTGGAAAACTCTCACTTTTCGATACTTCTAGAAGATCTACTATGTATTATTTGTATAAATTTTATTATTATTATTATTATTATTTATTAAATTGATTCTGTTTCAAAAACACCGACAGTTGCGAATTTACAATATGTTAAAATTAACCAAGCAATTAATTAAATTAGTAATAAAATAAAAATAACGCTAAGAAGAACATACGAAAGATATAATTTTGATAACATAAACAACAAACTATACAACTTAGTAGCACAGAAATAAATGTCAATCAGTTCTTAAATAATTAAAATACTATCAAAAAACGAAAATAAAAATTAAAATTTTACGTAACAATACGAATCAGAAATGTGGTCAGGTATTTCAAATAGCCAATTTTTAATTTCTGTAGTAACGAGAATATACGGATGTTTTTGTAGACCACGAAAATTATAACAAGCATCCCTTCTAAAACTATGCTGATCACTCTGCGTAAAAATTTCAAAATTTTATAAGCATACAAATTTTGTAACCGTAAAATATTGTTAGATAAATTTCGCAAAACCATTTATGTTGAACAAACAGTGCAACATGAAAAACTGGATTGGTGTGGGCCAGGTGAATCACCGTGAATTTTAAAATAAAAGATCTCACAATTTTCTTTTAAGTCGTTATAAATTGTTAATTATTTATTATACATTTATTTAAGTATGTATTTATTTAGATTTGGTTAAATAATTATTTGTTAAGTTTTATTTGTTAACCATAACCAAACATGATACGCCTTTTTCAGAGACAAGGCCTATCACGAAGGAGGTAGAAAATCCTTGAAGCAGATGACAAACACTGTTTTAAATTGAAACATGGGCTTTTCAATTAAGATCAGTATCCAAATAAGCTGTATTTTTAATTCGCTCCCGAAAGCTGCTATCGAGAGCCGTCATTTTTCTATAGCTAATTTTAAATTTGACGCGCTATTTATTGGTAAACTAAATTTATTAAACATCAAACTATCATTTTTAATTCAATTGTTTAGCGAAAACTTGACATAAAAAATCTCCAATTATACGAAGCGCTATCGGGAGCCACTTTTTATATGATGGCTGATGGCTCTCGACAGCAGCTATCAGGAGCGAATAAAAATACGCAGCTATCGATACCAAGATATTTAATCGGATTAACTAGCTCAATATTAAAACAATCAGATTATCAACTAATAAAAACACATTTAGAAGCAATGTGATAAGTTACTTCATGAGAGTCAGGGTCCTCAGAATCGATGAAACTACAGTTCAAATTATTAAAAGATGACTGATCAGCGTTGCATTTGTCTTTAAAATTATTATGAGCAAGAATGTGTGAGTAACTACAGTGCGCCAAAAACAAAGAAAAAGCGCACTACAATTTTTTTAAGAAAAAATACCCAGATTTGAACGCATGTATCGGTGAAATAACACCTTTCAAAAAAAATATTTTGTTTCTAATTGAAGGAAATTTTGTCTTCTTTTCGATACAGGAAGCCGTTTTATTTTATTTTGTTTTTTATGATATTTTTGAGAAATGCATTTTAGGAAAATCGATGTTAAAGTTCTGAAATTATTGTATTTTGCAGCAAAAATGAAATCTATTCTTCTTTTCTTATGTGTTTCTCATTCTAGTTTTAATTATTTTTGTTAATTTTAATGATAAAGTTTATTATTAACTATCGATTGGCATCAATAACTCATTGGCCGAAAATTTAGTACTGTAAAATATGCTTAGCACGCGGCAGAACAATGAAACATGAAGGTAGGCATGATGTAATGGCGTGGGACTGTATGTTGGTCGGAAATATTTACCGATTTCTCAAGGAAAACTTGATTTCAAGCATTTTATCACTTGAAATATTGAAAGATTGGAATTTAAGATTGTTTTCAAATTTATCAGGACACCGATCCGAAACATTCATCTTCGTACAAGAATATCGTACAAGAATGGCTTCTATATAATTACAGAGAGAATGCGGAATTCGAAATCACCCAATTTCCAATAAAAATGAGCTCAAAAGCGGTGGTGGTAGAGTGGCAGAAAATTAGCCAATACTAAAAGCCTATCAAATAATGAACTATGAGAATAATCTATTATTTTAAAGTTACATTAAACTTACGTAAGAACATAATTTTTATTGGGATGTACCATTTGGCTTTGTAAAGCAATTTTCATTTTCTGTTTTTCTTAATGAATTAGTTTAAATTATCTTTTTGTATAATAAACCGCCAGAAATCTCATCAAATCAAATAATTGTCCGTACCGTACACACAAAGAAGTTGAGGGAATTGAAGGAAAAACAAATTAGGTCTAGTATTTAGAGTTGTAACCTATTCATGCAATGACACTTTGTAACCTTCTTTTGATTGAGAAAGCCAACTTCCGAGTTATTTCGGACTATTTTTAGATTTTGGCCCATTCCTCCACAATGACCCGTTTTAATTATTCCTTACTGCTAATTTGGTGTTCACGGATCTTTCACTCCAAATAATGACATACATTTTCAATGGTGTTGAAATCTGGTGGCTGGGGAGGATGAGGGAGTGTTGACTTTGCATTGAATAATAACCATTCCTTGATCAGCTTTGAGGAATGCTTCGGGTCATTGTCAAGTGCGGAGCGAAAATCTTGCCAAAGTCCCATCTTCTCAGCATTGGTTAACAAATTATCCTTCAAAATATCCAAATAATCAAACCAGTTCATTATGGTTTCAATGAAGGTGAAGTGGCTTACACCGCTTCAGCTAAAAGCTCCCCATAACATTAAACTTCCGTTACCATGTTTTACTCAAGTTCAGTGTTAAGTTTCTGCCACACCATAACTCGCCCGTCTGAACCAACCTTGTTTATGCAAAATATTGAGTATTGTCTGAGGTTCTATCGCCATTTTTTCGCGTTGGTAAACTTTGGTAGCGATCGTTGGAGCACAAACTTTCGATTCGGTTTTATTTCCCTCTTTTTTAGATGTATTTGACGCTCGTTCAGATTTCGGTTGCGACCGCCTCCAGCAACAATCTTTAGGGATTTGGTTTTTGCAAGTTCTGAATAATTATTTTAGAAATTTCTGATAAACTTTTACCTTTACTCTCCAATTTAATGATGAACTTTTTAATTTCTTCAGTAATTTTGGTACGAGAATCACACATTTTTAATTAGTTGGACAATATTTCATTTACCATGTGAAAAATACGCGTAATAAACTTTCACGCAAAAAACAACTTCGTAATTTACCGTTGTTTGAAAATAGGAGTGCAACAAATAATAAATTATTAACATGCTAGTGTTAATTTTGACAAAAATGCAAGTGTACGGACAATAATTTGACATAGTTGCAGGCTGTTCAAATAGTATATCTCATCAAACGTAAAAGTAAATTAATTTATATCATGATTATTATTATTTTAAGGTTTTTAAATGTCATTTGAGTTTTAAAAAAGTAAAAACGGATTTTTTTGTGTGATTTCTAATTGTTTTTTTTATCAATGTTTCTTTAGCCGAGTGGTGGATGGGCAATTTTTGAGACAGTGTACATACATAAGTATATAAAAAATATTTAAATTGTTTAATTAAGTATTTAATTTTATAATATTAGTTATTTCTCAAATTACTCTAAAATTAATATTCATAATTTGAAATGTTAAAATCAACAAATTGTTAATTGTTTGAAAGTTATATGTGGTTAAATGACAGACAGCAATAATTGAATTAAGAATTTTAAACAAATAAAATAAATAAATTAGCCAAAAAATCGTAAGTTTTTATGTTTAACCTGGCAAGTTCGATGTTTCCGCCAGAAGTTGAACATTTCAAACTTGGTCTCATTAAATAAAAATGCGATGTTGAAAAAGTTGTTGATGTGTAAAATAATTAAAAAGGGGTGGAAATGGAATATGTTTTCCCATCTCGCACCAAACTGAGTGTACATTTTACAATATTTTTTTCGTAATCTATAGCCCAACATCTAAAGGGATAAAAAAAAACAATCATAAACGATTTCCCATTTTGTAACTTTTCTACAGATTAACTCAGCCGTACTTTTCTCTAAAATAAAAAATTTAAAAAAATTGTATTCAAATAAAAAGCTTATTTTATTTAATTTATTTAAAATAAAAAAATTCTAAAATATTGATTCATTCTTTACAAACGGTAGGGTTACGGTAGAATACAAATTTAGCCTGCGCAAACCATTTTGATGCAAGGAAAAATAAACAAAATTTCGTAAAAGTAGACAAATTTAGATAAAAACATGAATGAAATATTTTCTACGTTTTCATTCATAAATTTGTAGTTCGATACAGAAAAAACCTTTCGATTTATTGTATTAGCTATATGTATATAAAAAATCATAATACATAAACAAAACTATATCTACATAAGGTACATCTTCATACCAAATGGGGATGTGGCATGTGGCTATTTACATAAAAACCAAAAATACAAAAAAACGAAACAAAGTGAAAACGAATGAAATGAGAAATTGAGAATATGCTTTACAGTGAAGGGAATATATATTCCATTTTCAATACAAAATTTCATATCGTATTTAAATGAATTTGTTTCCCTTACTAGACATCTAATGTTAGTACCAGAAAATAATATTTATAGAGTGTCGCTAGCTTCGCGCTGGCTTATAATTTTATTTTGGTTTGACTGTTCTTATACTTTGGTATTTTGTGTCTGAAGTTACTTTGGTCTATTTACGAAAATGCCTAATATGATGGATTTTCTCAAAATCGATTTTAGTTCATTTGTCCGCACGCTTGGGCAGTGCTAATTCATTTTTTTTTTTAATTACATACAGAAACAAGTAAAATCATGTTTACAAATGTAAGTTTCTTGTCTAAATAAGTGGATGTTCCCATACATATTCTTTTATGATTAATAAAATTTAGTGTGTTGCGGTTAATAATAAATATCAAATTTTAAAATTAATGTAGGCGAAATTAATAATTTAATGAAACAAAATATACGAATTTTGTTAAGTAAAATGTGGTTAAGTTAGTATAATTTGTATATGAAATATTCAAGACACATTTTTGACATTATCACTCAAATAAATTATAATACCTATAAAGGTCTTCGCTGTCAAAAAACGGCGATAGATAGATTAAATGTTAAGATGGCACTAGTAGTTTTTTTTAATTTTTTTTTTGCTGTATCGAAACAAAAATATAAACAAAAGCAAAAAACACGAATAAAACTTACCTACAACTAGACATGAATTATAAAAAAAATTAATTTTATTTTTGATTTATTTACCAAAAATTAAAAATTGTTAAAACTGACATCTTTAGAAGTTATCCCGAACTATGTTTTCACGTATTAAATAATATTGCATTATCGATAAATCTGCCAATATCATTGACCGCAAGTTTACTATGGAAAAGTGTCATTATGTCCTTTATAGGGTATTATAATTTATTTGTTATCACTACATACGAAATATTTTAATACGTATTGTAATGCCAGTTAACAAGCGCTGGAACTAAGTTTGGGAAAGTCACTCATTGTGATGATTAGTCTCTTGGCATCGAATAAAGAAGATTAAACGATTATTCTGAACTTAGCCAATTCAATATTATGGGTTACTCTATTCGTTATTCAAAGAGACGAGTGAAGCAAATCAGTAGAACGGCGATCTTTTATCGTTTTCGGTTTTCGCTTATGACTATACAGGGTGTCCGGGTTTGGGATGCTAGGGTAATTCCTTGGTTCATTCTGAGAAAAGAGGTGTTAAGGGGTGATTGCTTGGTTCATTCTGAGAAAAAAATCGTACGGGTGGGGGGGAGGGGGGCCGTCAATTTTTGATATCTTTTGAGATACAGGGTGTTTAAAAAATTTGGTTCAGGAAAAAAGTATTCCAAAATATTAAATTAAATTCCATATAACTTCCAAAATATTTATCGGAGAGCAACCAACTTAGTCTTATTTGACTGGCATCTGCATTCGTATGAGAGCTATGCTTTAAAGTAAAATAATTTGAAAAAGAAAAAAAAAATTTTTATGAAATTCTTTTATTTGTGGGTGGAACATAAGGGGTGCGGGGTAGCTTCCCTCGAAATACAATCAAATTTTATCATTGTATCTGATAAATATGTTAAAATTGATAAAACGATGATTTAACCGATGTGTGGGTGGAAAATAAGGGATGGCGGGGGTAGATTCCCTTAGGGAACACCACCAACTTGTATTGTCACCGAAGTTACACATGCGTGCGAATTTTCATCAAGATTGATAAAGCTTAAGCATTAAAATTTTGCAATGCAAGATTTGATCACATCCGTGTAAGTTAAATAAAAGAATTAAAAAAAAATTTATAAAATTAAGTTTTTCTTAAAAAAACCGTTCTAATTTTTATGTGTTTTTATAATTCCCCATGATCCCCCCTACAATCCCCCAATACAAAGTTTGGGTCGAGGAGTATAGATTGCTTGATTATTTCCATACATTTCAAAGAAAATTCGATTTGTTGAAAATCGCCTTACTATGAATCAGCCGATTCAGAACAATATAAAAATAAAAAAATTAGCAATTGTGGTCCGATTGTGGTGCTTGATAACTCTAATGAAAGGGCTCGGTCGGGACCTGCAATTGTTGTGCCAACTCGCATTTAGATTGCTTGATTATTTCTATACATTTAAAAAAAAATCGATTTTTTTCAGATCACCTTACTATTTATTATAGATCAGACGATTCAGAGCCGTAAAATCCAAAATCTGCAATTGTTCTCCGATTGCGATGGTTGATGCCTCTACCAATAGAATTCCACAACTTTAATTATTACGCCAACATCAATTTTGATCACTCGATTATTTCTACCTACTTTACTGTTCATGATTATAAAAAATTATTTGATAAATAAAACTAACATTTTTTTTTCTAATTTAAATTTTTAATATTTTTTTTATATTTTTCATTTGCATCATAGAGTGTATAACAAAAAGAAGTTTCTTTATAATAATATGTAATATAATAATTATAATGTAATAATAATAATTAATCATAAACATTAATATTGTTATATATATATTTATATATGTACATATATATACATACACATAAAATATATATATATATATATTTATAATGTATATATAATAATCATAATATGTAATAGTATTTATAATATCAGTTACACCAGAAAAAATAATTGTTATAATAAAAAAAAATCAATAAAATTATTTTAAAAATATAATCAATAATTATAATTATATAATATGCACAAAAAATAAAAGTTTAATTATTTATTTATTTTATATAAAGATTTGTCGCGAATTTAATCGCTATTATTTTAAATAACTTTGTTTTTATTTAAATTTTATTTGTTTCTCTGTTTTGTTTGCTGATATTTATATATATCATCTGTTAATTTATCATTTTAATTAAATAAAATTAAAAACTATAATAATTATACAAAAAATGTTTTTGTTAATTGAGAGCAGTTAATTTTTTACATGGCAACATTTAATAATTTTATTTATTTTTATTTTTTTTTTTTCATCAGTCAAATAAAATACATAGAGAATTTTATTATTTATTTTGGTAAGAGCAAAGAAAAATTAGATGTTAGGAAAAAGTTTTACTCTTGAGCAAATCAAATTCTTACTTTTTATATAAATTTTGAAAGACTCTGGGCATTTATTATATTATGTATTTATAATATAAGTTTTGATAAGATTTATGAAATACGAAAATTAAATTGCTCTTCTTTTTTTTAGATATCCAACTTTATCGTGTGTCGCGCGCGAGTTTAAAATATTTTTATAATCCGTTTAATTTCGTTGTTATTACTTTAATGTCATGGTTATACATAATAAAATTATTTTTCTTTTCATATACATGCAAATTTAATCACTTTTTTTTCTTTAAATGATTTATAATTAAGACTAGAATATAAATCTTATCAAAATTATGGTAACAACCATTTTTTAATTACAACAACAAATATTTCAATTCAACTGCACTCAATAATAATAATAAAAATAGTAATAAGAATTATGTACACAAACTAAATTCAATAAAAAAAAAAAATAAAAAATGCCTTTGTTTAATTATATTATATATAATGTACATATTTTGATGTTTTAAATTAAATATCCAATTCTAAATATGTTGATTTTAAGTGTGATTGTCTTTTATATCTTTCTTATTTAATTTTATGCGTTATTTATAATTTTTTCATTTTATTTAATAGTTTTTAAATATATAGTTTAACAACAAAAAAATTAATTTTTATTGGCACTTAATCAAACAGAATGTTAATTTACAACAATTACGTAACTATCACACTTAAAAAATAAAAACCAAAATTATCTTTAAAAATTAACCACAACCCGTTTTGTCTTTGAGTCAAGTCAAATAACGGTTAAAAATTTAAATTTTGACAGCAAAGTAGCATTTTTAATTTTTTTTTTTTTTGTAAATTATTAAAATTTTAACCAAATCAAAGATGAAAAAGGATTAAAATGTTTACAATGTATTGCCACACATTTAGAGTCGTCAAAATATATATAATTAGAAAAAAACAAGACACTTTATCAATTAATATGTAACGCCATCTCTGCACAGTACTTGTTTATGTATTTTAATATATAATATTTATATTTATTATCAAATTATATATGGTGTACTAATCGTGGTATTAAAACCACTCAATTGATTACATTTTTTATTTTTTAGGTAATATAATTTGTGTGTTGGCAAGGTCCAAATAATGAATTTTCTTTTTTTCTTTTTAAATAAATTAATTTGGCAACAATTATTTATTTGCTTTTTACTTTTTAAATATATGGTTTATTATTTTTCTTTTTTTTATCAATATATATAAATATTAAATATTTTCATTTGAAATCAATCATGTTTTTATCACATTATTTTGTTTGAATTTTTATTTATCGTCCATATTTAATTTTTTTTTACTGATTTTTAACGGCACGCAAGGAATTTAATTAAAAAAAAATATTTGCTTATTTTTAATTAAATATATTATTTAATTAATTACTTTTTTTCTTCGTTATTACAAAATAGAATTTATTTCTCATTATAATTAATTATGTTTATATAAAATGTTATGTTTTTCTTTAATTTTTTAAACAAAATACTAATTAATTAAATTAATTTAAACAAAAAAAAAACAATATAATAATAAAATCACAACCGATAAATAAAATTATAATGGTCCATATATATATTTTTTTTTTGTGCTAATGTAAACAATAAATTAACTAAAAAATTAATAATAAAATAACGAACGACAGCCAAAGTGTCGACGCACATTTGTTTTTCTTTTGTTTAGAATAGTCATTTTTATATATATATTAATATTTGATTATTTATTTAAATGTAAGATGAGAAAAATGTATAAATCTATATATTACATACAGTTAAGATTTTTATTTAAAATGGCCTACTACTTTTTTCATTGTATTTATTTCGTTTCAAAAAAACTATGGTTCAATAAAGGCCGGAACACTGGAAGATTTATTTTACCTTCGGATGAAAATAAAATCAAATACTTTTGCTAACTGTTCTTGTAAATTTTTGGTAGCACACTTTACTACTACGAACATTGTTCCATTTGCCATGTCAAAAAAATCAATAACCGCATAAACATATATTATTTCATATACTATTTACAAAAATATGCTTTTTATTTACAATATTATTTTTAATATATTTAATAATTTTTAACTTTTGATTCAATTTAATGTTAAATTTTGGTGGTAATTTTTAATTATTTATATTTTTAAAGTGTGAAACAAACACAAAATCAAAATGGAAGAAATTAGTATGAAATTTAAAAACAAATATTAATTGACAAAAAATAATACATTTTAAATTAACGGAAGCACTATATTGACTTTAATGTTCCGGGGGACCATAAATATATTTTAATGTTTTTTTTTAAAGGACGTTTAATTTTTTCAAGGATTTTGAGATCTTTTCAAATTTATTTCATATAACTAGATAATTAATAAATGAATCGGTAACAAAAAAAAAAAAAAAAAAAATTGACGGATTTACAATTTATTAAAAAAAAAAATTAATTATATTTTGGTAACTTTGTGTGATGTGATGATGCTTTATAGTTTGTGATGTGAAAAAAACAAAAAAATTATCAAGATAACATCCGGACGGATCGTAAAAATGTTGTGTGGAATCATAAATATAAAAAGACCTCATTTATCCATTATTATTTAATTTATTTTTAATTTAATTAAAACGACGGATTTTGGAAGATATTTATTATTTGTATATTATTTTAAATTAAATTGGAACGGATGGTAACTTAAATTTTTAATTTAATTCTTTCGGATCGGTTACATTATTAGTTTTATTCTGGACAAACCCAAATTTGGTAATAAAAGAAAATATATATTTTAAATTTTTGGTGTATGAACCTTATTCTTATGCGAGACAGACACTGCAAGAAGTACCGGTATATATAATTAATTTCAAGAAAATACGTGTAAGCGCACAAGCACCAAAATTAAGTGAGGAACGGAAACGCTTAATAAATCATTTGGACATTTTAATAATTTCCGAATTGTATCCGTCTGTGTAATAAAATTATTAATTACTCGCATACGAACAGAAAATGTAAAAAATTTTGTTTTAATCTTAAAATTAATGAGGACATGTACTCGAATAGATAATAATATCATTTTTGAATTGTATAGCAAAAATTTTTGTTATCGCTGCGCCGCTAAATAACCAATACTTTGACACCAACGGAAACGGAAGAATAGTTTTGTATTGGTTTATTTGAGCAAAAGTTACAACAAAAACACATACCGGACGGAGACGTGCAGAGAGATCTCCTATAATCTAAATATATATTTCACGAGTGGTGAGTGAGCGATTTTCACACACACATACACACACATGCGTTGTATTTTGTCTTCTTAATTTCAATTTAATTTTATTTAATTAAAATAATTATATTATATTATGTATCGTGTGATTTTTGCACAAAAAAATAACAAGTAAAAAAAATAAAATTTAAATAAAAACAATAAAATAAATATTAAAAATAGGAAGTAAAAATCCATTTTGTGGAAAATATATCTAAGAAAAAAAAATTATTATTATTAATTAGGTAAATAAAATTAAAAAAAAAAAATCATTCACAAAAGAAATTATTCTTATTATTATAGTTTTTTTTTTTTTAATAAATTTGTATTTTATATTATTTTTTTATTTATTTTTAAATTTTTTTTATTTCACAAAAGCAATAAAGTAATATTAATTAAAAAATTTTTTTTATTATTTTATTTTAATTATTTTTTTTTTTTTGTTTTTTAAAGAGTTTCATCAAAAATGAAATAATAAAATGTCATTTAACAAAACAAATAAATTTAATTATGTAATTAATAATAATAATATTTGGGGGAACGGGGAGTGGGGAGAGGAAAGAGGGTCGATTTGTTTTCTAAATTTCTAAAGTGGTGATCAACAACAACAATACAGCAATAGTAACGAAAACAGAATTATAAATATTAATAATCGTCAGTAATTCTGTTGCGTTAAATGTTTATTTTTTGTTAAAGTTGTGTCGTATTCATTTACCAAACGTTTTATTAGTGAAAGTTTTTGATGCAAATAGTCGAATCTTAAAAATAAAATAGAAAATAATTAGAGATTAATATTATTTAGTAAATATTTTTTTTATTTGAATCATAATGACAATATAACACAACAAATGATGTAATTTTTCAATTCTGACTAAATGAATTAATTTAATATTAACCATCTAATTTAATAAAAAATAGATCAAACATTATTTGACAATAACCAAAATTCGAAAATCCGTGTCCTATAATCTAGAAGAATATGGTTGAAAAGAAAATCATGAACCTAACTGTGTTTTCATCGTACATCGTATTGTATTAAAAGGTATAGGATGAAAAACGAAAACAATAGTAATTGTTCCGTTTTTTCCTTGTACCTTCTAATAAACGATAACCGTCGAAACTAGCGTCGAATTGCATTGTTAGGCCCAAATTAAGATTTTGGTCAAAAAATAGGAAATAGGAAATGAATAAGATATATTCAATTTTTTTATTATGTTATGTAATTTCTTTTCTTTACATTAGTGGAAGAAAAAAAATTACACGACACATTAAAAAAATTGAATGTATGTAATACATCTTTGTTCGTATCAAATTACGCGTGCAAACTTTATTTAATACGCCAATGTTTATCGTGTCTTTCAAACACAAATTTCGACGTTCACAGCTGCACACGTTCCTGGAAGGCCAGGTTCCTCTTCATATTTCAACATTACATTTAATTACATCTGAATGCCCATCTGCTTTCACACAATGATTTTACTAGAATTGTTTAGGATTTAGTATCTACTTTTTGGATAAGAAACTTTTGAAGGTCAAAATAATGCCAACAATTCCATTTAATTCGTGTAAAATGACAAGTTTTGAAAAAATTTAAGAAGCCATTACATTTTTAATTCACTTCATCCAGTTTGTAAAAAATGTTGTTCTTGTTGAACATAGGCGAAAATATTTCATGCCAAAATTGGCATATTTTATTGACGATAGTTTTGTTCGGAGCTATGCCACGAGGTTAAATCTCCAAGCCGTATCCACTTGGTTGTTTTAAATTTTAATGTTATTGCTTGTTTATGGATTTTTTTTTGTTTTTTGGTAAGTTTGCTCTAATGGTATTTAGTTCTTAATCATTCACAATTGATTCTCCTCAAAAAATGAAGAGGAGGTTTTGAAGAGAAAATCGTTGCGGTTTACAAAAGTAGCTTAGCTAATTTTTTGAATGTCTTCAGAGCAAATTAAATTTGTGATTAACTGTGTTGCACTTGCACTCCATATAAATAGGACTCCCAATTTAGAAAGGCAATTTGTTTAAAAGCGTGACGGCTACTTTAAGATTTTTCGAATCTGGTAAGGTAGGCTTCCTATTTAAACATTGGTATTTAAGAAGGCCTGTTTAGAAGGTATTTCAATCAAAAAAACTAAAATGGCATTCGGCAACACTTTCCTTTTTTGATTTTTGACTAAAATATCTTTTGAAAAGGAGATTCATTCGAACAACTAAAAAGAAATCATAAAAAGAAACTGTCGGTCAGAAATCTGTTAGACTCAAATGCCTTTTGAGTATTTGGGTTAAATAACCGTTTTGAAAGATATTTTATTTTTGGAATAGAATACCTTTTGGTTGGTATATTTTTTGACTGAAATGCCTTCGTATTCCTGCATGTTGGCTCCGGTGATGCAGTCAAAAAAAGTTTAATCAAAAAGAAAGGAATTTCGGTCAAAAATTTGAAGGTACATAATTTAGTCAAAATATTTTTAGTATAAATAAAATGCCTTTTCATGCCTGTTCATTTGAAGAAATAAAAAAGCATCAAATCAAAACTTTTTGACTGGAATTTATTTGGATTTTTCACTGAAATTATATTTGAAAAGGAGATTCAGTCAAAAAATTAAAAAGGAGATTTAGTCAAACAACTAAAAAGGAATTCCAGACAAAATGGTTGTAAAGAGTGAAAAGAACGTTATAGTTCCTCCGGACTATGACCGAAATGGGTCCACAATAATTTGGAAAAGATTTCAATTTTAATTTGAAAATTAAAACTGCCTTTTCCAGAATTTCTCTTTTCGTTTAAGGGCCTTTATCTGTATCTTTCAATTTAGTATCGTGGCCCTTTTATAAATGGCAATTATTTCTGTTTTTCCTCTGGGCAGAACTCCGAGAAAAAAAATTGAGGATCATGTCTTTTGGAGCTACACGAAGGACTCATAAGCCTTCAGCAAACAATCAATCAGGTGTACAAAGGTATTTCGATCAAAAAAGCAAATCTACCAAAAGATATTCCAGTCCAAAGATTTTTGACTGAAATACTTTTCAAGAAGGTTATTTAGTTCAAATACATAACAGACATAATATTTTTCTGAACAAAAACATTCTTTTGGACTGAAGTTTAATTTTTAAATGAAGTTTAGACAGGCACAAAATTTATTTGGCAAATTTTATAACTAAAACTCCTTTGATTCATTTACCTTCTAATTTTTGACCGGGCCTCCTTTCTTTGTTTTGACTGACCTGCTTATAACTGGGAATCGAAGCCAACCAACATATACGTCTAGGAAGGCATTTCAGTCAAAAAACCAAACCATCCAAAATGTATTCCAGTCCAAAAATTTGTGACTGAGCACCTTTCAAGAACGTTGTTCAATCCATATTCTTAAAAGGGATTTCGGTAAAACAGTTTTCTGACCGAAAAAATTTCAAAACAAATAATTTTTTTTTCCAAATTCACAATTTTTAATCTCAATTTAAACTAGCTTAATTTCAAACCTAACTAATACCCTTGACATTTTGAGGATTAATTAAGCGCAATTAGTGAAACTAGATTAGCTAATTCACGAAAAATCCATGTGAGTTGACAGACTAGGGGTTAGCTAATTCGATTTTTGGTTACGCTCAAAATGGAATAATGCCCATATAAGTATTAAAAATTCACCATTAAGGATTTCAGTTTGTTGGAATATCGCAGGTAAATCAGTCGGATTCATTTTTTAATTAGTACACAACTACTTATATGCACGAATTGTTTAAATTGTAATTCTGTACTAAATAGCAAAAGTCGATTATCTGCTTTTAGTAGTTTTGAGAAAATGAAGGTTAAAGTTTTAAAATCAAATGTAAAACACATTGAGATGATTACAGGTGTTAACCTCATAACTTCTTTATTTTTTAAGCATTTTCACCAAAATTTGATACAATCTAAATTGTAGGCAAATTTAATTATTTATGCTAAATTTATAAAAACAGCTTAAAGTCACTTATACACTAGACAGACTGCGGTTTAATAAATCCGATTTAGCTAAACTCGTTCTAGGCCCGATTTTATGAACGAGGATAAATGATTAATCCTCTGATTTAGCGTAGTTTGCATTGTTTCATACAAGGCAAACTACGCTAAATCAGAGGATTAATCATTTATCCTCGTTCATAAAATCGGGCCTATGCAAAACAAAGCGATTAGCTAAAATTGAGGTTGACATACTGCGACTAAACTCGAAAAATTCACTAAATCGGATTTATTAAACCGCAGTCTGTCAGAGGTATTAGACGACTTTTGCTTTTAAGTTCAGAATTAATTTTATAATCTGTCCTATAATGACGTCACTTGTATTTTCAACAATGTCATAAGTCCTTCCGTATAACCGACCCACTTGTAACATCACTAAACCCAATATAACGAGATAAACTTCAAAAATTTCAAAGATTAGTGCACTAATCTCGATTAGTAACTAATCCTCAAATAAAACGAGATTAGCTAATCTTCAACTTGACATACTGCAGCTTATCTCAATCGCGCTTAGCTAATCCCTAGTCCGTCAAGGGTATAACAATTATTCAAATTTCATTAACTGATTCTCAAATGAATTAGCTTCAATTCCAGTTAAACCATTTTCAACATAATTAAGCAAACAAACGTTTAATGAAAATAACAATTTTTTTTCAATTCAAATTGACGAATGGTAAAGTTGAATGCCTTAAGTGGACATTATTGAAGTAAGTAAAAGCTTTAACAAAAATTTGCTATATGATGTACAGTCTCCCTGGCCAATTTATTAGAGCCGTAGATCGCACTGCAGATTTTTTATAATTACATGTATTGTATGTACTAAATTAAACGTAATATTTAACACCCCGATTGCCGTAGTCGTATCCTTTGTAACGCCAAATAACAGTCAAGTTTTAATATTATTTCTATAAATCCTAGACGATTACTTATGAAAATTTTTCAGCAGAATATTTACGTGAACTCGCACTGATAGCGGCAAAAGGTGGCTCTACAAAATATTAAAATTTTATGGCATAATTTTCAACATTGTTTAAATAGTAATAAATAGATATTTTTCAATAAATATGATGTTTATTTGTGATAGCAATTACTTAATAAAGTATATTGTAAATACAGATTAAATTAATTGTAATTAAATATTCGAAAACCAAATTAAAAAAGGTGTTAACTAAGATTTTCCATAGCACCTATAATGCGTCTAATAATTTGGCCAGAGACTGTATATGGGAATAGAGTCCCACCCTCTAACCGGAAAATAACTGGAACGGCTTTCTAATATATGGAGCCGGTAAAGTCACCTATGGGTTGCTGATTGATTTATGTGTAGTGTGCTTTACCGATCTGTCAAAATTTCATAATAATTCATTCAGTGGAAGCAAAAATACAACGCATTAAGAGTGACAGTAGTTTTTGTGCATAAACAACCAAGAATCAACCGTTTTTGAGTGGTATCGACTATTCAAGAGGATGACGATGAACGTCCACGCCGACCATATACAGTGATTAACGTAGAAAACATAAAAAAGGTCCGTGATTTCGTGAAAGTTTGCAAGAAATCTTCAGTGAGATAGATTCATGAAAATGTTAATTTGTATACCGAAAACAATAATTCAAGAGATTTTAACTGAACAAATTGGCGTACGAAAGCTGAATTCAAAGTTTGTTCCACATCGATTGATTGACGACAAAATTGCACATTGCAAAATAATCAGTCTTCAGCAAATTTGTGTTGTACCCTTTGGCCTTTGGTTACTTCAATATTGTCCGCTATAGAGCACACCAAGCCATTCGTCAATTAACGAATAGATAAAATTTTGCTCAGCGTACCTAACACAGTTTAAACAAATTGTATTGGCTAAGCTAGATTTAAAGTTCATTTAATTAGATCAAGAATTTTAACTCGCGTGAATGTGAATATTATGATTTCAACATCGGAGATCGCCTTCTAATCGTAGGTATTAATAATAACAAGACTTAAACTGCCTACAAATTCTGAATTTCTAACCGACTTATTTAAAGCAACTATCCGGTAAAGAGTTATTGACTATTACAGATTATAACGGAAAACCTTCGTTAACCAAGCATAAAATTACTTATGTAACTCTTTATATATTTTTCCATAAATTTATTAAATGAAGCTCCCCTTTAACGCAAATTCTCAATGAATTCCGAGCATAATACATAGTTCAATCTCCCGAATTAGGCTGCCAATTTCTTTGAGATCGTTTGGGGATAACATCACCGTTTTTTTAAGGAATTCTGCTTCTAATTTTTATTGCAATAAGCATCATTTAAATGGTTGTATGACCTTTCTGTTGGAACGATACGTCACTCTATGCCATAGCAATCATTTAGAGCCAAAAAAAATATCGACGATTAATAACGACCTTATGTAACGTTAGTAGGGTCGAATTACACTTAGCGTCAGTCGACGAAAATTATTTTATTGCAAAAACCTTAAACAGCTTTGTTTTGAAGCACTCAATTAACTTGGTGTATTTTCTAATTTCAATTCCTATTCCAATTTGTTGTTGGCAGGTTTGTCAATTCTAACATGACGGATATGCGAACTAATTCATTGCACAAACTATTCCCGCAGAAAGTAGCAGGCGCCAGAATATAGAGATAATTTTCGCAGTCATTTAAACTCGTCAGACAAGACAAAACTGTGAAAATTGGAATTTTTTGAGCGAGACTCGATGATTCTCCAGTTGTGTGAAATACCTTGAAACCAAAATCCTCAAAATTTGTATCTGTCTAAACTTAGATTCCGGCCTTCTAAAAAAATTGTTTTGACTGAAAGATCGTTTGTTCAGTCATTTAACCTTGCTAATACAAGGACGTTTCGGTATTATGCAAATAGTGCAATATTACCGGTTTTCGGTTGCGCAAAATATATACATATGTACATTGACTGAAAACATTCAACTGCCTGAAACTTCAGATTTAAAACTCCCCAACTATAAAATATGATCGAAGACAATTTTTGTTATCATTGATTTTTTATGAAATTTGTACCTAATTCGACCTTGAGAGTTAAAAAAACGTGAGAATTATTTTTGCTTTCTTCGTTGAGACCGGCTTGAATCTTGAACTTTAGATGGAGACCTCCTGAGAATAGAGAATATAAAAATTTGTCTGCAAGATAATTTCTGGCGGACAAGAAAGAAGTCTAGAGGCCTGGATTTTGGTCGGCTTTCAGTCACAGAAAATATGTACTTTTAGATCGTTGTTCATAAAACTCTTCTTTACCTAACTATACATTCCGACCTGTAAATAAGAAAAGTGTGAAACAATACAATTTCTGCAATCATTTAGCGGTGAGAAACAAAAAATATTTTGAGGAAATGAATTTCAATTTATTAATTGCTTTTCAGTAACTTTTTTTTAATTCTAGAGATCTCCGCGTCGCATCGCATAGAATGTAGAGTTCCTTATAATATGTTTATTATCTGACAAGGCTTTTAAACATCATTGCAGAAATTGTCTGGCAGCTATATTTTTATGTTCTGGAGGTTTTAAGTCGCACTATTTAAAATTTAAACTTACTTACAACTTTCTTTTCAAATAAAAAGCTTTCGAGTTTTTTTATACATCTTTCTTATCTACCAAGGTTAGATGATTACAGAAATTATATCGGATCTTATTTTCATCTTCACGCGATTTAATCTAAATCCGAGGTTGAAGTAATGTATGAAGAGCTTGAAATTTATATCTGCGATTTTTGTTTTATTAGCTGGAAGAGCGTTTGTCTGTCTTTCTGTGCGTCAAAACTCGATTGTTCAATTCCGCTTTTTTGCAGTTTAAACAGCTGTGTAGTGATAGTAAATAAACGCAGTTTAGAATATGGCTAATAAAATGTCAACAAGAGATTCTTTTGAGAGTACAAATGTTCTTTTTCTCTGGTCAATTATTACTCTATTGCTTTCCGAATGCCACAAAAAGAATTTATGAGAACTCCTAAAGAAAATACACTTATTCATGTTCTTTTAACTTGAAACTGTTATAATATTTAAATCTGGAAAGCAAGTCATATTCCAATATACAATGGAATTTTTCTTAAGTTTGTAAGTTTGTTTGTCGCTGTCCATGAAATGTGTTGCTAAACCAATATTTTGAAATTATTTGAAAACAAATATTATTTACAAAAATTATGTTTACCGTAATACAATACTGAAAATAATTGTTTTTAGAAGTATGTTAATTAAAAATTAACGGTCTAAATAGAATTATCGAAATTATTATTTATGTTATGGCTATTTTCTCATTAATTTCGTTTTGACATTTAAAAATTTGCGTTTTCGCAAAAGCAATTAATAAATTGATTGACTAACGTAAATTTTCTCTTCAATTTTATTAAGAAAAAGTACAATAATCAGAACAATATCTTAGAATACTTAGATAGTAAAATGTGTTGCGTGTGAAAACGACATAAAACTAGATTTATAGTAGTTAATTTCCCTTAGCTTAAACTCGATTTTTTTTCATCAATTCTGATTTTGTTATTACAACTGTTTGAAGAAATGAGCAAATAAAATCATCGAAATATCATTGGAACATAACGAATTGCACTATAGAAAAGCGAATAAAGAAAAACGTCTACTTAAAATAATACCAAAACTTATATGCCAGACGAAAAGATCCTATAATGCTCTAATTTATCTAAATACTTGTCATTATGATTCACCGTAAAATATGCTACTAATAAAATAATTTTATAATTACCTTCTCTTAGTTAATTGATGATGACTATCACGCATTTTTTGTTTATATTCCGCTAAAATTTGTTTTTGAATATCCTAAAAGAATATCAAAAAGGAGTATTAGGATCTGATTACAACACATATGTTTTGATGGCAGCAATTTTGAAAGTGTAAGATGATTACTGACCTTGTATTTTTTATTATTATGCTTTTCACTACGCAAACGTTCCCCAAGTAATTCAAATCGTTTTGATGTTTGATCAATTTCATCGTACAATTGTCTGTATTCCGCATAATCTTTGTCAAATTCAGTCTTGTATTTTCGACGTTGCTCTATTGTGCTGATCCTTGCGAATTTGCTAAAGTCGTGATTATTTGGTGAACCACCATTCAGTAATTGTTTTTGATTTTCCATTTCCACTTGTAGTTCATGCTGTTCTTCATCATGGCCTTCTAGATCTTGATTATTTGTTATCGGTATAGTCGATGTTATCCGTTTCGCTGCTTCAGTATTTAGAACCGAGTAACTTAAACTCATTCCACTATCTTCAGATTCATGGGCATTTGGTGTTATAGTGGAACTACTGGAGAGATATAAAAATGAATTTAATTAAAATAGGCCGCAATATTAAAATAAAAAAAATAAAAAACTTACGTGAAATAATTATTGTGTACGGGTTCTTCAGGTTCCCTTGATCTTGGATTCATATTGGACGAATCACGAGAGTCATTGGTTCCTCGCCTACTAAAATATTACCGAAAATAATAATTTAGATTTTATTTTTGTTAATTTCATCTTTCATTAAAATTAAGGTACAAACCTTGTTGTATTTTCTTGGGTAACATTATCCTTTTTGTAATGACTAATTCTTTGTTTTTTCGGCATCGGTCCTTCCAAAACTTTTTCATTCATCATAGAGGGCCGTTTTACCGGTGGTGGTGGACTACCATTGTGCGTACTTGTTGGACTTTGTCCGGATGTTGATGAACCGCCATCCGAGCTAAGGGGAGGTGTTAAATTTTGAGGTTTACGGCGTTTTAATGTTGCTTTTTCTTGTTCGGAATAAAATGGCCAATCTTCTTGCACATCGTTCCATATGTAACGATGCAAATGATAACTATTATCTCGCAAAAATGAAATTGTTTTTAAGACATTGCCTATATTACTTTTATCACGTTCACGTACACCCTCTGATCAATGGAAAATTGAAGAAAGAAAAAAAACAGATTTTTTAATTATATTTATTTAATTTTTTTTATTTTAATCAAGGTAAACCATATTTATTACAGACTTACCACTAGTAATCCTTGCATAAACTTCTGGTTTTTTATACGGTCTAACCGCTAATAAGTGTATCAGCCTTTCTCTGCAAAAACCAAAACAGAAAACATTTTTTGAAAAATTGTCATAAATTACTTTGTAGTCTAAATAAAAACGGAAGTAAACATAATATAAAAAAGATCACGACCATGAGTAGCCATTTTACAATTTAAACAAAAAAGAAACACACTACATGTTACATTCTAATTTGGTTAAAATACAATTATTTTAATCGGGATTTATTATTTGTATTTGATTGCAAAAATATAAAATAAATTTAAAAAACATCAAATTAAATAAAATTCACTTTCGCGAGAAAATATATCTACATGCATATATAAAAAATACTTAACGTATAGTTTTATTTTCTATTGACTTTCACTTTTTATAGTACATATTATGTTTACTTATTGATTACTAAATGTATGAATATAATATTTTCGTAAGTACATGTGTACGTACATATATTACTTATACAAGAAAAACAAAAAAAAAACAAGAACGTCTTGTATTTATTTGAATAAACTTACTTGATTGGTCTTTTCATAAGATCATTATTCCGACTTCCACTGTTATTATTATTCACATTACTATTATTGTTTTGACTACTATTGCGATTATTCCCACTTTTTTGGATACCATTTTGACAGCCATTTGATATAGGTAGTACGTTACTATTATTAATATTATTTACAAGATTACCACCAGGCGATAAGCCGTTCATCGAGCCTCCATTGCCTGATATTTGTGATAATAATCCTATTGTATTACTATTTGATAGGGCTGCTAAATTATTTATATTATTTATTGATAAATTAGAACAACTATTATTAGTATTACTATTAACTAGCCCACTTTGATTATTTGTTTTCGACGAAGATAGTAATAATGACGACGTTGTTCCTGTTCCTAATCCTGATGCCAAAGATGATGTAATTCCTAATAATGATGATTGATTTGATACATTTGATGAATTTATACTATTTAAATTACTATTAATTATACTATTACTATTATTATTATTATTATTAATATTATTTATTAAATTATTATTATTATTTATTGATGATATACTATTATTTTGAGATGAATCACGTTTAGATAAATTATTATTAGGAATGTTTGATATACGATCAAATGAATTTTTAAGTTTCACTTTCCGTCCAATATCTGTTTCGTTAGTTTTAATTACTCGCGTACTGAAAATATACAATAGATAATAGTTTTATGAGTATAAAATAACGTGAAAAAACATTTTGTTATGCTAAAATAAAACAAAAATATAAGCGAATAGGTAATAATCTTCTAGATATTAATGAACGCTATCTGTAAACAGTAACAATAATTCATATCTTTTATTTTTCATAAGAGTATAAAGAAACATCACGAGCGTGAAACAGAAAATAGATAAATAGATTAGGTAATTTTTAATGGCGTTAAACTATTTAACTTTATAATTTACTATTAAATATAGACGGATCCGCTCGTAATAATATTAAAACCCGTGTAAACAATTACATGCATGCATTTGTTATACCATTCACTTTTTCTTTAGAGTTTGTTTTGATATTTTTCCTTTTCTCAATTTTTATTTTGTTTTGCTGATGCTGTCGAACAAAAGATATAATTGACCTTTTACATTTCGGTACAACAATAACAATAAATCTAAAAATAAAATCTTAGAAAGTAAACGAATATACTATATACATATTAGCTGTTTCTTTGAAACATAAGAAAATACATAATAAAATGTTGAGAATAGAAAACGTTGACATTTTGCTTAGATTTAAAGTCTCAAAATGACAAATATGGGTGAATAAATTGAACATTAAAGTACCGCGACTAAGCGCAACCAAATCATAATATGTATGTCTAATCAAATTTCCACTTGATGATGAAATTGAAATTTATTTGCAGTATCAACAACAAACACTATTAAAATGCCAATACTAGTGTAGCGATGTTATTGGTATATTATGAAGCAGCTCCGCACTAAAATCTGGGTCAATAACATAAAAAAAATTATTATACTTTTCATAAATAATTTAATTCAATTTTATAGTAAACAAACAAAAAAATACTAATATGTATATAAGAGGTGGTATTTTTGTGTTTCTACTAATTTACGATTACCTAGGTAAGACAGTGGAAAAATACTGTACTAATCAAAAAGCAAAATTTGAAGTTGCCCGACTGAGTCAGTTTTTTCTTTCCGGTTCGTTAAATTCAATGGATTTTACTATGCGCTGTAAAGTCAGCAGAACCGCTATTATTATTACATATTTGTTTGTTTACTCATATTCCTCAACAGGTATATTAAAATTAGACAAAATATTTTATCAAAATAAAAAAACGCATAAATAAATAAACTATTTAAAGTTAATGTAACCGTTTCTTAAATAGAACATCTAAAAGCTCTACTAGGAACATAATGCCGTCAAGTAACTCAGGACAGTCAATTTTCGAGCAAAGAATATCCCCGGGCAAATGCAGCATAGGACACGACTTTGTGTCAAACTCGGTAAATTAAGTAATAAAAGCTGATTTTTGTATGCTTGACTTTTAAATAACCGATGCATACTCCAAAATACATAGTTCTAACGTGAACATGACTAATGTAAAGGATTTTTAATGTTTAAGTTTAAGGGTCATGAAAATTAGCACCAAAGCGATTAACCAGTCGCAACTTAGAATAGGCTTCCTTACTTATATTAATGCTTGTTGAAACACAAATTACTCATGAATAGAATATCACGGAAATCGTAAACTCTGCTCAATTGCCCAATGGAGCCTCAACACAAAATAACCTTGTCCTAGAAAATAACACTATTTTACACTTATTTGAATTCAAAGGCAATTTATTCGCCATAGACTAAACGCAAGTTCGTTTTGTATACATTCACGATAAAAGCGTTAATATTCGCATAAAGTTTAAGGTCATCGGCATATAAAAGACACTTACAAAAGTAAAAACACTTTATGACATCGTTAATAAAAATTATAAAAAGTAATGAACCAAGATGACTCCATTGTGGGACACCAAATGGACACATTTACATGAAAGATTTAAAATCTGAAGTGTGTAGGTGTAGTGTGTGTGTGTGTACATGGGTGTTGTGAGTGCTATCGAGGTTCATAAAGTTCTTACATACAAATTCTAAGCACAACGTTAATCCAATTTAAAAAAAAGGCGAAATACCATCAGGACCTACCTAATCCAATAATCTTTTAGCACTTCAAAGGCAGTAAACTGAATCATAGCAGCCTCTGGGAACACAGAAAGACATCACATAATCCCTGAGAATGAAGGTCATAAGCATAACAGGTTGGCAAAAATTTCATTAACATAAAACAAACATTTTATAGATGAAATCATTCAGAAATATAAACTCTCTACGTCTACATAATTCAACGGTATCTAAATTTCGCATTTACATCCGCAAAACGAAATACGACGCTTGAATCACGGTTTGATGTAACTAAAACTAACAAAAATTACGGAACAAATAATTCAAAGCCATTAAATAAAAGTTTATAAAATTCCGAGACAATTTAATTAAAACTGGAGTGTGGTATGTACTTGAAATTTCTGCTAAATCTGAGCAGATACAATATCAATGAAAACAAAGGATGAAAGATCAAGGTCCAAATACGTCCTTTATTATTAAAAACCTGGTTGAATTGACGCGTTCCAAAATTAGCCCAGTTTTTGGTAAATTAAAATTACCCGCAAACAAACCATGATCATTTTCAGTTATCTTTGGCACCAAATTGTTTAGTTTTTCAGGCCAGCGTAAACACAAAATATATAGTGCAGCACAAACACTTTGGAAAAGTTCCATTTCATTTTTAATTTTTATTTTAATTCAAATTTTTAAAATTCAAATTTTATAAACGATGTCTTACGCTCAAGAATAAAATTTTTGAAATGTAAAATTATTCAAATTCAACATGCGGGACGGGCTTAAGTGCTTAAATCACTGTTTAATAAGTCAAAAGCAATTAAAATGTTTAAATTGAATTACCTAGTTTACTGAGTCTGTTCAATAATTCATACGGTACAGCCGGACATCGATCGAGGTAATTATTTATACATCCAGGGTCAAAGAAATTATCTTCTGGAATGAGTGTGACGGCCATCGCCATAGTTATTCCACCTGGAAATATGTAGCCGGCAAGGTGGAATAACTATTCTTGTAGCCCTCACACTCATTCCAGAGTGATATATTTTATCGCCCTTGATACGCAATAAATTTTGCATTTTGCTTGGGTCTGGCCCTAGATGATAATTGTGAATTTTTTGCTTCAAATAAATACGTAAAATCCGAAAAGAAAAATTCTACCGATATTTTGGAATATATCTCGGGCGACCGAGAGGAACGCGAAACAAGAAGGTATCATTAATCGTTTTAAAGACATTAAAAAATACTCCCTCTAAGTCAGTTCGAGATATTGCAAAGAAACATGGAACAATAAAAGATATGGTTCAGCGAATAAAGAAAAACAAGAAGCAAACATTTCCTAAACGGCAAACAAATGTTGCGTTGACACGAGCAAAATTGTTCTACAAACATCTCGTGGTTAACATCTCTTCGATATAAAAATGGATTTTTCAACAATACCTTATCCGCAATATTATACAGCAGTACCTAGAGAAGTACTGGATGGCCCGATTACTGCAATTCGACAAGAGAAATTTGGGGAAAATCTGTTGGTTTGGCAGATTATCTGTCAATGTGGTTTTAAAATTACCCCGTATTCTGGCGGGATTTGGCCTCAGTGCATCACGCGAAAAAAAATTTTGGAGTGGCTAGCCGCGAACAATGTAAATTTCGTACGAATGGAGGTGAATCCTCCAACATTCCAAAATTACGTCCAATCAAGAGATTTCGTGCATTATGAAACGGAATTTGAGAAATGATGCACGAACTGTGAAGTCAGTTGAAGAATTGAAAACAATTTATCAATTCGTTCAACGAAATCTATTGCATTAAATTAAATTTTTTTTTTTGTAAACCTTTCAATATGAAGTTAAAATAAAATATAATTTGGATAATTTTTTATGTATGTATGTAAATGATTCGGTACAGTCGTTGAAAATGATTTCCTTACTTTACACGGTAGACCTTATATGGAAACAATATATGGAAACTGAATTCAAAACCAGAACTATAAATTTAGTATAAGGGTTGCAAATTCATAGAACTAAACATCCTCGTAATTTTAGTTACATTTTCTATAAAGCCCGTTAGAACAAAATACGTTACAGTTGATATTCTCAAATGCTTCGATGCTGCTACGATTATCTACTAATAACCGATGTAATCCCACTTAAATGATGTAATTTTCGAGCACATATTGCACCGATTGTTAAACTGAAAATTCATTCTCCGGGGGTCACTAGACGACAAGAAATTTTTATTGTGGTGTTATTCTAGGGCTAACAATATTGTTTATCCCGATTTCATGAGTACAAATTAAGTTTAGATCCGGTTTCTCTATTATTCTAACAAAATTGTTTACATTGATATTTCACAACGTATACTCTGCTTTCGCAATAACAAACCTATTAATTTAACTGCGGCTAGTTCATGAGTTTGATTAGACCTCTGGGGAATTAGCATTCTTGGTTATCTTGATACGACAAGGAGATGGTCCGAAATATCTATTATAAAAAATCGAGATATTCATCATTCCTCATTTACACAAGATTACTGAAATAAAAATCATTTTGATCGACATGATAATCTGACTAAATAATTAGTTACACACGGTCAATTTTGCATCGCAAGAGCAAGATCATTAAATATATTGTGCTATTCATATTAAAATAAATTAAAAAATAATATAGAACGAGGTTTTTAATTTAAATACAACAGAAATAAACTGTAATTTATAATATATTCTATTTTATAATAAAATTAGAATAAAAATAATTTCTCACCTCTTTTTCTTTTGAGTTTCTTCAGCTTCAGCCATTCGCACCCTTGTTGTTTCATAAACATCATCTTTTGCGTGTATTCGCATCTTAGTTGCTAAGGAACCTAAAATGTCTAAGTGGCCTTGACTTTGTTGTATACATTCAAATGAACCCTGTGGGCCTTCTATTTCAGTTATTGTGAAACTAAATTTTTGTCCTAGGCTATTTGTTACCGATGGAAATGACAGAAACTGAAAGGAAAATTAAAAAGAAAGCAAAACAAAAAATATTAATAATTACTGAATTGACAATTAATAATTAATAATTACTATTTTAATCAAATAATTCGAGATGAATAATAATATACCATTTCATATTGTGACCTTGTTTACATCTCTATAACTCTATAAAACCAAGTAATTTAGATTTAGATAATTTAATTGACAACAAATACTGTACAAAAACTATTTTACAAAATAAATTTAAACATTTTTTTTTTAGATACATTTATAGCATTAATTTTAATTTAATTCACGTTACGGTTAGCGAATTCTTGATTAAATGTATTTTTTATAATTTATGAATTATAGTTTACGTTTATGATTTTGTCTAAATAAGTATATCATCGTTATTTTTTAACACATGTTCATTATTGTTCATGAACAATTAAGTTTCAGATGTGACCACAGTCCTGGCGCCTAACAAAGTATAATGCTTGAATTTTCTTTAAAAAACAAAAATCGAACCAATATTTTGAACGTCTGCTGTAGCATATTTTGATACGATAAAATTTTCAAGAAAAAACATTCGAGTAGTTAATTATCAGCTTCGGTAACGTAATACATTTTTTATAATAAATATCCATCACCCTTTTCAATTTTTTTTTAAATTGCATAACCACTAAAATATACACGCGAAATAAAATACTAGAAAAATCCAATACAATCAAAAGAACCTACTGTACGTTTTAAAATAAATATAAGAAATTGAACAAAAATCACGCTTAATACTTATGTCAGTAAACTAACACAACACAAAATCTATGTATATTTTATTCTTAGTTTATTTAACTTACAAAGTAGGTGATTTGAATGAATGAAATATAAGACAATTTTCTTTTTATTTTTGTTTCTTATTTTTTTTTCAAGAAAAAAGAGAAGGTGAAAAGAAAAAGTGTGTATATTGTACATAAATACAGTATTTATATAGCAAACCAGTGAAATTCCAATGCAATGTGTTAATTTGATTTGGCAAATAATTGAAAATAGTTTATAGGTGAGACACAATTATGGGTCTATAAAATAAATGGTTTAATAAAAAATAAAAATAAAAAAATTGAGAATTCCATAGAACGATTGCAAATATCTTCCCATTACTACATTGCCAAAATTAAATAAGGAAATTGCCATATTGTATCCATTACATCCATGCAAAAATTATTTTATGGAACGAAAAGTTTAGATGTATCGGATTCAATTTTTTTTTTTGGTCTAATCGGCGTTAAAAGTTAATTGCCAGGTTAAGAGTACCCGGGTGAAAAAAATAATAATTTATATGATGTTTAAAATAGCGAACATAAGTATTGTAATGTTATTTACCAACAATTTAGCATACAAAATAAAATAGGTAATTTTTTAAAGAAAAGGAATACATAAAAACATAATAAAACTAAAAGATAAATAATAACAAACGTAAAATTGAAATATAATTTTTAATTTACGGCCACAATTCGTATTGCATAAAATGAAATAATTACATTAAATCTTCTAAATACATATTATCAATCTTTTCTAAATAAAATTTCCTTGTTTGAAATTTGTGTTATGATTTTTGATAATCGCTTTTAACACTTTCACGTCATGCTATTTTATCCTAAAACGTTCATATAAATCGGGATATAAAGGTATTTCAACATACTATACGTATGTACTAAAACTGCGATAATTATGTTTGCAATTGCAATTAATAAATTTTATTGAAATTTTCAGAAGTTGTACATAAGTAGTATTAGTATAGTTTTTTATTATGATAGTCGTTGAAACAGCTAATATATTGCAATAAATAGTGTAAATTTCGTTATATAAGGTAAGAGCACCCGTCACTGCCACCCCACCAACTACCGCCACTGCGCGCAAAATTGCAAAATAATAAGGCCCGATTGTATGAACGAGGATAAATGATTAATTCTCTGATTTAGCGTAGTTTGCCTTGTATGAAACAATGCAAACTACGCTAAATCAGAGGATTAATCATTTATCCTCGTTCATACAATCGGGCCTAAGAAACCCGTTTGGAAGTTGTATATCGTATATATTGCACGATAATATACCGAAGCATTTTGAACACAATCGACTATATGAAGTCCGTTACAAATTATATCTAACATTTCATTTCAATAGCGTTGGTTGCGAATGAAAGAACATTTTTGACAAGTCTTACAATAATTGTTAAGAACACGTGGAAAATTAATTTCTTAAGTTTAAATAGTTTTAGAGAAAATCATTGATGGTGAATGTGTTAAAAAAGTGATAAATAGTGTTTCGTGAATTATTTCCCGTAAGTATTTATATACAAATATTTAAAACTATGTATATAACAAAAATACCAAATATTGTGTGGCGGGAATTGTTACTACGAAGTTTACCATTTAAACCAACTACCGCTACCCCTGGCGATGCCGGTGTAGAGTTTTATAATTTTAAGATTTCGAGTTAAAATTATACTTTTTTAAGAAGTTAAGCATTAGCTGTATTTTCTTTGGTCCAATTACCGCCACTTAATATTTGAACTCCTGTTCCCATAAAAACACTGACAAAAATATAGTGGCGGAAATAGGAGTTTTGCTATGGCGGTGACAGGTGCCAAGTAAAGAAAGGTATATTAAAATTAAAATTTTTAAATAAAGAAACTAAATATTTAATTTTTTTTTTTCTAATTAATTTAGAAAATAACCAAAAAAATGTACTTTTTGTTTTTATTTACCAATAAATGCCATTTAATTTCAAAACAGTAGTATTTATTCAGAAGACGATAATAGGTGCAATAATCGGTAGTTGGGTCGTTCTTTTTTTAGTTACAATAAAATATGGCGATGCAGGGTAAAAAATTTCAGTATACCATTGATGTTATGACACAGGCTATCGAGGAAGTAAAAAACGGGCAAAGTGTTAAGGCTGCAAGGGAGAAATACATATAATGGACCACGAACTACACTACGTAATAAGCTTAGTTGTAAATACGAGCCACGAGCAAAGCCAGGACCTCCTCTCCTGCTATATTAGGTGCTGATGAAGAGACACTACTAGTCAAGTGGATCCAAAAGTTAGCAAGGTTGGGGTTTCCTATTACAAAAACTCAGCTGCAGGATTCCGTTGCAGATCTCACAAAATCATTAAATCGGCCAAACCCTTTTACTGGTGGGAGACCTGGAAAAAAATGGTTGGCCGGTTTTATAAAAAAACAACCAGAATTAGCCCTACGAGTGTCGCAAAACTTGACTGCTGCTAGATCACAATTGACAGAATGGAATATTAGGAATTGGTTTGCTGAAATTAAAACTTACTTAGATGAAAACAATTACCTAGAAGTAACAAATGATCCTTCACGCATATTTAATTGTGACGAAACTGCATTTTTCCTTGCACCTAAGGAAAAATCGGTTTTGGTGAAAAGAGGAGCTAAACAGGGGGGCCATTTGTGAATTCGATTCGAACGCACTCGAGTCTTCAATTATTGGATTCTTATTTAAATTGAATCAGATTCGTTCGTTTCTGATTTAAATCAAATAGGAATCTTATAAATCGAAGAGTCGAACACGTTCGAATCGAATTCACAAATAGTCCCCCAGGAGGCCTATTATGAACTTGATGCGAAGCGGATTGCATTTCGCATTTTTTGCGATTCAACGAAAAAGCTTATTTTCAATTCAATTGTATTTTTGAAAAATCCGCCGTCTTTTTCCATAATTTGGCGCATCATTCGACACTGAGCGGTTTAAATGCGAAAAGGTTGTTTTATAATACAAAAATGCGTAATCGCATGAAAATGCGAAATCCGATCCGCTTCGCATCAAATTCATAATAGGCCCCCAGGTTTATTCGAGAATTGCGAATGATGAAAAAAAAAAAGAGTGCATTACAGTAAGTATTAATTACACTAAGAGCATGTGGTGACCTCGGACCACCAATGGTTTTATTTGCATATAAAATAATTCCCAATGGAATTGTAAAACAAATGCCAAAGGATTGGGGTATTGATGTATCAGATAACGGCTGGATGTCCGCTCGAACATTTTATGAATACATAACATATGTTTTCCATCCATGGATTACAGAAAATAAAATTCAGTGAGTGTGATTTTGCACAAAAGGCGAGAAGCGAGTTTTCATTTGATTTCTCGCTTTTCAATTTTGCCTGACAGTTTTTTTTTGATTTTGCACAAATAGACAAAATAAAAGACGAGAAAATTGAGCAACTTTGATTTACTTGTCAAAAATACATTTTATTGACAAGTTTGTTTTTTAGATGTGTGTCGTTGGCACAAATAAATTGTACAAAATCATACTATTTAAAATAAACAAATAATTAATTTTGTGTAGTAACAAATAAAACTTTGTTCAACATTTAATTTCGGGTTGTCCCATATCCTACTTCAAGTGTGATGTTGTTTGTCGCTAATACTGGAAATGTTTGTTAAATTATCAATTAAATATATGATTCTTTCGCTTTATTCCCTTTTGTAATATTCGGTGATGTTGTTCTCTGTACTTATTCTGAGCTCGATAATTAAAAGGGCTTATGCCATAATCAACTTTTGCGCATTATCTGTTTAATTTCCTATTAATAATTTTAATTTTTCGAATTTTTAAGGTAATATCAAAGAGAGTAAGATTTTTACTCTCTTTGATATAACCGTATAAATTGGAATGAAAACTTATTAATAGAAAATTAAACAGAAAATGTTTTTTTATAACATAAATCGACTTAAGCCCTTTTAATTCTCGAGCACAGTATTTTAATAATCGATAGGTTTCCTAATATGCACATAAATTGATTAAATTCAATCAATAGTTTTCCTTTTACGAGTTGTACTGTTTTGCTCAAGTGACAAAATTTTATAATTAATAGAATAACTTTACTAATACATAACATTAATAAGATTTGTGACGGCAAAATTCAAATTTGTTTAATTACATAATGTATATACATATGCTAAAATCTCAACCTAAAATTAATTTTTCCTACTTCTCACCAACACTATACATGGTCGAAAATAAAAGCGAGAGCGAATATCTACTCGCATAGTACAAAATCGCTTTTTCTCACTTTTAGCTAAAATTCGCTCAAAAAACGCGAATTGCTGTGTGCAAAATCCCAGTTCTGTAATATTATATGTTGACGGCCTTGTGGCGGTCATTTCATTCATCGCCACAAAATATTAACGAAATATTTTAAATTCCCATTAATACTTTTACTGACCGCAGCGCTGCAAAACGCACAGTAGGAAAACTATATTCAATACTCAACTTTCAGAGGTTTGCGCATCGGCTATTATTTATTATACCATCTTTTCTGTTATACTTTTAAATTTTAACCATTACAGCAACCAACTTCACACAGCAAAATGACGATTGATACTCGGCTGTCAATTTGGTGGACATTCTATTCTCAGCTTTTGATACGTGCAAAAGTTTGCTTTTTGCAAGAAAAATTTCGGTTCTCCATTTTGTGCGGTCGCAAATAAAACATTAATTATTACAAAATATTCAAGTGAATTTCTGGTAGTGAAAATAATTAAACTACTGTACTATAATTGTATTTAATATTAAGTTGGGTACACAATAAAATCAGTGTATATATTAAATATTGTGTACACCCAAATCAAAAAAGTATTTAATTTATACCGCGACAAAGTTATTAAATTAAAATTTAATTGGGATTACCACCCAACAACGGGTGTAGGCCCAATATCTGGTGACCCCGACGACCGTTTTTACGGTATTAGGATAAACTATTTTGAAGCTTGATACGAATCCTCGTATCAAGCAAAAGGTACGTAATACCGAAAATTATACAGTTTGCTACAAGTTTGAGACAACGCGTCTTACACATACACTTTCATTTTCATTTTTGGTGTACGGTATACATTTGGCCGCAAGCACAACAACAACAACAAGTTCGAACGTATTGAACAAAAACAAATTAAACCATAGGCCACGAGAACCAACATATGCAGTAAACACAACGAGGGATACAAATAAGTATAACAAACACAAAAAGAAACATTTAACCGTTCAAGGTTATTCATCGTATTTATACAAGAATCATTATAACCGGAGCCGAATTCGGAGAAAAATATTTAACCGTTCAAGGTTAAAGGCATCATATAATAATCCAAAGGCAACGGGAGCCGAACAGCGAAAGATATACGGAGCAAATAACCGTATATGTGTGCATAGCAGATCCAGAGGCAACGGAAGCCAAGCAGTTTAGACATCATCAAATAAATAAAAACCGCAAGTTTTGATATTGATTTCATTTTCATTTTAACGTAACAAATTACATATATTTTTTTTATATATTTGAATGATCAAGGGTATGAAACCCTGTAACGTAAAATCAATTTTACTTTCATATTAACTTTAAATTCTACTATGTAAGTTTTCACCACTAGAAATCTTTACTTGTTTACTTCACTTTTAAAATTTTTTTTTCCGCTCCCCAATCGCATTTCTATTTCCGCATTTTCGCATAGAAATTTTTGAAATATTTTGCTATCAAGTTTTGACGTCAGTATTTTGGTTGCATTTGTTGTTGTGTTTTCTCCGAAATTTTCAACGGGCCACCCCAATTATTCGAAGAACGCACGGGCATTCAGGGGTATCCCGTCTCATTTTTAGATAAAATTCTCAAAGCGCGAAATATTATTCACTTTCATTCACGTACTTATTTTTTTTGTTTTTTTAAATTGAATTACATATATTACAATTTCTTGTAAAACGCGGTACTAAGTTTTATTAAAAACGAAGCATCCCTTTTAAAATAATGGTTAACGGAACAAGTTCAGGCAAACAAGCGACAGATTCAGGACAAGACGACGCAACCAAAATGGAAATTGAACATGATGTTAAAACGGTAGAAGCAGCTATGTTGATTAAGCTCCAGCCATTTTGGATGGATAACGCAATCAACTGGTTCAATGCAGCCGAGATAATGTTCACAATCCAAAAAATTACAAGCGATAAAATGAAGTTCGCTCACGTTTTGTCCGCCCTGTCCCCAACAGCGAGTAATACCATTTCCGATATACTCGCAGCGCCACCCACCGAAAACATGTACCTGTCATTAAAGCAAGCTTTGATAGAACGGCTATCACCCTCAGACGAGCGGAAACTTGAAACGCTCCTGAGTGGGCAGGACATGGGAGATAGGCGCCCGTCTGAAACACTTAGGCACATTCAAACTCTAGCCGCAAATAAATTTACCTTAGACATCATTAAGTCGTTATGGATAAGGAAATTGCCGGAGATCATCCGAATAGCTATGTTGGCGCAACACGACACCACACATATTGATGAACTCGCTCGTACCGCGGATAAAATGTACGAGGCAATTTCGCCTGGTGCACAAATATCAGCGATTAGACCACAAACAAGCTCGACGGCACGTCGCCAGCCGGGACATGTCGAAGTTCGGCCTCCCGCATCGAGCATACGCACATTCGAGGAGCGATTAAATCGACTCGAATCAAAAATTAATACACTATTTAACACGAATAGAAGCCGATCGACGGATCGGCGGTCTCCGTCACGTTCCAGAGGCCGTGGTTATCAGTCGCATTCGCGCAGTCCTAGTAATCGACGCCAGCACAACATTTGCTGGTACCATTTAAAACATGGTGCAGCTGCGCACAAGTGTATCAAGCCATGCAAATTCGGTCCAGCAACACAATCCATGAACAACATGGGGGTGGATAAGGATTCAAAAAACTAATTATCCACCGGGTCGAAACGGCCACGCAAAATATCAATCAATCAAGCCGCTTATTCATACACGACTCCGCAAACCACCTGACTTTCTTAATAGACACTGGCGCTGACCTGTTGGTCATCCCAGTAAGATTTTACGCAAAATCTTTATTTTTAACTCAAAAATCACACGATCTAGTTCTATCGGCCGCCAATGGCTCAATTATTAACACCTACGGCACAAAATTGCTACAGGTAAACATCGGACTTAAACGAACATTTACTCATGCTTTCACACTAGCAGCAGTAAACCGTCCGATCATTGGCGCCGACTTTTTAAGCAAATTTGGCATCCTTGTAGATCTAAAGCGCAAACGGCTGGTTGATTCAATGACACAATTGTCAATCAATGCCGCAATGGTTCGAGTTGCAACTCCTACACCGATCCATTTCGCTATCGACAATGGCTACGGCGCGCTACTTAAGAAGTTCCCTTCCTTAACAGCGGAGCCGAATTACAATTTACCAGTTTGCCATAACGTGGTCCATCACATTGTTACTTCTGGTCATTTACCAGTATCAAGACCACGCAGACTAGATCCAGCGCGTCACAAAGCAGCATTGACGGAATTCCAACACATGGTGGAATTAGGGATTTGCAGGCCATCTGCATCTTCCGTGTCATGTCCACTTCACTTAGTGAAGAAGAAAGATCAAGATTGGAGACCATGTGGGGACTATCGTAAACTAAATATGGTCACAACGCCTGACCGTTATCCGATACCCCACATTCAGAATTTCACCATGCACTTGCATGGTTCCAAAATCTTCTCCAAAATAGATCTTGTCAGAGCTTACCATTTAATTCCCGTCGCTCCTGAAGACGTTTACAAAACGGCGATCACGACCCCATTTGGCCTCTTCGAATTCACCCGAATGCCATTCGGGCTACGCAATGCCGCGCAAACGTTTCAGCGATTTATCAACGAAGCCGTTCGCGATCTAGACTTCGTCTTCGTCTACATTGACGATATTCTTGTGGCATCTCAAACTGAGGAGCAACACAAACAGCATTTGGAACAACTCTTCCAAAAATTATCAGAGTTTGATGTTCATATCAAGAGCGCTAAATGCGTATTTGGCGCAACCACTCTTGATTTCCTCAGCCACAAAATTACACCTAATGGTATTCTGCCGTCTGAAGAACGAGTTAATGCCATTAGAGAATTCCCAGCTCCAGCGAATATAAAAAGCATTCAGCGATTTCTCGGCATGGTAAACTACTACCACCGATTTATTCCAAAGCTCGCTGAGATACTCGCTCCAATTCATGCACACTTGGCAGCACTACTCAAATTGCCCAAGACACCCAAGAACTTTTCTTGGCCTGACGCTTGCCACAACGCATTTATGTCAGTTAAAAATGAATTGGTTAAAATAACGCTACTTGCACATCCACTGAGCGACTCAAAGCTCAGCATTGCTACTGACGCATCGGGTACTGCCGTCGGGGCAGTTTTGCAACAGTATAACAAGAAGCGTTGGGAGCCACTGGGATTCTTCTCAAAGAAACTATCGGATGCCGAAAAGAAATATTCTGCATTCGATCGGGAATTACTCGCAATCTATCTGTCAATCAAGCACTTCAGATATTTTGTTGAAGGTCGGGACTTCACAATTTACACCGACCATAAGCCTCTGACTAGAGCAATTCAGTCTAAAACTGAACGCAATCCTAGGCAGTCTCGCCACCTGGATTTTATTAGTCAATTTACCACCGATATCCAGCATGTGCACGGTACTGACAACGTAGTCGCAGACACACTGTCTCGCACCTCCGATAACGAAACGGCCGCAGTCGAGACACACATCGACTTACAAAAAATTGCAAGCACTCAAAAAGCTGACCTAGAACTTCAGAATTTATTTTCTGGTTCCGAATGTCATCCTAGTTCCAACATGAAACTAGAGCTTTTGAAATTACCTGGCCTTGAAATCGTCTGTGAAACATCTACCGGCAACAATCGCCCGTATATCGCAGAACCACTACGTCGAACTATCTTCGACGCACTACATAACTTATCACATCCTGGAGTCCGTGCCACTCGTAAATTGATTACGGCTCGTTACTTTTGGCCCAGTATAAACAAAGACGTAGGCCACTGGGCTCAGTCTTGTTTATCCTGCCAACGATCTAAAGTCCAACGACATACAAAATCAACTCACGGACAATTTGACATTCCACCTGGTCGATTTGAACATATCCATTTAGACATCGTAGGTCCACTCCCTCCGTCTAATGGATATACATATTTACTCACCTGTGTCGATAGATTCACCCGCTGGCCCGAAGCATACTGCATGAACGACATGTCAGCTGCAACCATTGCCACTACCTTCGTAAACAACTACGTATCACGATTCGGCGTTCCGCTACATATCACAACTGATCAGGGAACGCAATTCGAGTCTAAATTATTTACAGAGTTAACGAAACTCCTCGGATCTCATCGGATACGTACAACGGCTTATCACCCGCAAGCCAATGGCATGGTCGAACGTTTCCATCGACAACTCAAAGCTGCTCTCATGGCCAGAGGCAATACAACTCATTGGAGCTCGGAAATCCCAATCGTCCTACTTGGAATCCGAGCAGCAGTGAAAGAAGATCTTAAGTGCTCACCAGCTGAAATGGTCTTTGGACAAACCATCAAGCTACCCGGTGAGTTCTTTGTAGAAAATCCTCTTTCACCTATGCCAACAACGGACACAGTCATCGACCAACTACGGCAAACCATGCAAAACCTTATTCCCTCACAAACTCGCCAAGCTAAACAAACTGATATTTTTGTGCCCAAATCTTTGAGCAACTGCGAATTTGTTTTCGTGAGGACAGACAAGGTTCGCACAGGACTTTCTCCTCCTTATGAAGGCCCTTTTAAGGTCATACGACACCTTCGTAAGCACTTCGTCGTGTCGATTAAGAATAGAAATCAAAATATTTCCATCGACCGATTGAAACCAGCGTACGGAATCTTACACACACCTGATCAATCATCAGGATCAAAACAAGCAAAAACAGTCCGTATCGCTTTATAGTCATTCTTGTCCTCAACTATGGGACAATCACTCGCAGGGGAGTCCTGTGGCGGTCATTTCATTCATCGCCACAAAATATTAACGAAATATTTTAAATTCCCATTAATACTTTTACTGACCGCAGCGCTGCAAAACGCACAGTAGGAAAACTATATTCAATACTCAACTTTCAGAGGTTTGCGCATCGGCTATTATTTATTATACCATCTTTTCTGTTATACTTTTAAATTTTAACCATTACAGCAACCAACTTCACACAGCAAAATGACGATTGATACTCGGCTGTCAATTTGGTGGACATTCTATTCTCAGCTTTTGATACGTGCAAAAGTTTGCTTTTTGCAAGAAAAATTTCGGTTCTCCATTTTGTGCGGTCGCAAATAAAACATTAATTATTACAAAATATTCAAGTGAATTTCTGGTAGTGAAAATAATTAAACTACTGTACTATAATTGTATTTAATATTAAGTTGGGTACACAATAAAATCAGTGTATATATTAAATATTGTGTACACCCAAATCAAAAAAGTATTTAATTTATACCGCGACAAAGTTATTAAATTAAAATTTAATTGGGATTACCACCCAACAACGGGTGTAGGCCCAATAGCCTACTCATCGCATATTAATTACACTATCGCTCTCTGAGTTTTGTGAGAAAAATAAAATTATTTTGATTGTTTTATTTCCAAACGCAACGCATATTTTACAACCCTATGACGTCGGACTGTTTCATCCAATCAAAGCTGAATGGAAGGACGCGGTGTATTAACTATAGGTGGAAAAATAATGGTGGAAAACTGATAAAAGAAAATTGTGCACTTCTGTTGTCAACTTGCTTAGAAAATAGTGCAAAACCAGAAACTATAAGAAAAGATGTGCCTTTAAATAACAGGGCTATTTCCATTCAAAGTTGCTGGTATTGATTATGGCAAATTATTAAAGCAGGTTGAGCGTGAAATTACTTGTGAAACCCTTAAGTCCACAGACAACAACACAAACGAATCTGCAAACAAAATTGAATCTTCAGACCGAACGTTCTTAAATATTTTAGAAAGTAAAAAAAATACCATCCAATGTGCTTTCAGAATTCCGTAACTCACTAGGTATTTGGGACGGTGATCTTCATGAATGAATCAATATTTAATTAAGTAAATAAAACTGTTAGACTAGATAAACTATAGGTAATAGGTGCAACGCAATATAAGGGTGGCGGTGATAGGGAACAATTGATTAATCAAAAAAGTTATTATAATTACTTAATTCCCCAACGAATTGAATGTTTTCCTTTAGGATATCGTGACTAAACTATAATAAATTTAGAATTTAGAAATTTAGATTTTCTCAAACTAAGCTACTACGGTGACGATAGATGGTGCTCTTACATTATGCCTTTTTGGTCCATTAGTTGTTTTACGAAAGATCGAATAATAGGAAAGTTATTGAAAAGATACTGAAAAAACTCATATTTAACGGAAATTTGTGCATTAACACATTTAAGAATCTACCACTGTCAATTGGCGTGTTCGAATATTTGATCGGAGAGACCACACATTTTTCGAAAAAATAAATAAAAATGATATTTTTGTAGGTTATGTTTTTGAACAGTGTTTCATTAAATTCTTTACTTTTCAGAAATGAGTGATTTTAATTACAATATTTTGTTATCGAAATATGCCCAGGGTTCTCAGAGAGCAGAAAGACGCCGGTACGAGGTACAAATCGTTATAAAATTTTTAATTTAACTGAAAAATTTACTGAAATATCAATGAAATGTGATTTTATACAATAAAAGTCTGTGAAATAAAAACAAAGCCTTACAATTATTAAAATATTTTTTTATTTGGGAACTATTAAAATTGATGAGTTCAAATTAAAAGCTACACACGATATTTTGATCATTTTGTCGAAGTACACTACATACTAGTTTCTTTATTTCTCTTCGAAATAGCAGTTGCTCGGTCATTACTAAAAATATTTGCGTTAAGGCTCCGATAACTCGTTGTACATGTATTCTTACGCTGGAAATATTTCTATTGTTCTCAATGGCGATGGGTTCTAATTGGGATTTACCATTTTTGAAAGACTGTATAACTAATCTGGCTTTTTCTTTTTCATAGAATTTTTTTAATCCTCGGTCCGCCATAATTATGTCTACTTCTATGAAATCCAAAATTCCACAGTTTTGAAAAACAAATTTGTCGCTACATCGTCCCCCGTAACCTTTAGATATAAAGGCTATACTCCCAAAAGCTGAAATGCAAATGAGGTATTTTACAGTTTGATGATGTTTGTAGGCCAGAAAACGTTAATTAATCGTTAGAAAATGCTAAACACGTTTGAATACCCATTCTAACGTATCGTAATCTTCCAATCCACTAAAGTATTTTGTTTTCTTTGTACTATTCTTAGCTCTAGGCTTTCATCTTCTCTCTCGGATAGTATCTTCATTTTTCTTTTGAGTTCCTCGATTTGATTTTCCTGATCGCAATCGAAATAGAATTCTAAAAATAACAAAATACAGAATACATTATTTGAACTAACGTAGTACAAATTTAGTTTATAATTTACCTTCGGTTTGGCACGATTTATCCTCACATACGATAATCGTTTGACAAGATTTATCTTGAAAACTTGGGGGGGATTGTATTTAAGTCTTCTGAAACTGGTTCTGGCTTTGGAGGGCTGGTTACTAGTTATTTCCGTTCTGTCCTTTTTTTCGTTCTTTCGTATCTTGATGTTGCATTGTAGTAACGCAACTCCAGCAATGGCACCCAATCGGGATTTAAAACATCTTTAATGTCAGCACTACGTTTGGTCAAGAAATATACTAAGATACTTTAACGAAGAACTCCAAATCATCTCTCCTGTTAATCGCCTTTAACCAAGCGCGTTGTCGTTCCTCAGCAAGTTTTGAATATTTTTTACGAGTCTTCTGAATGATAGGGAACCTAAAAAACTTTATTTCACTGGCTTTGTCTGCACTCATGAAACAATTAATCACACAAGTTAGAACCATGTTTAATCGTAATATTAAAAATCTGCTATTCCGGAAAAATTTGAAATGTTTCAAGTACATATAAAATAATTTTAGTTATTACTTTCTAACACCTACAAATATTTTTGACAATATTTTTGAGGTTATGTTCAATGTTTTTGACGGATAAGGAAAAAGGTCCGTTGCTTTGTTGTGTAACAACAACAAAGCAATATTGTTTTGTTATGTTTTTACTCTGTCTGCTCTCTCCGATATAATAAGAAAACATGGCAAATATATTATAATCTCGTTATCTAAGAATTTATTTATTAGGAAAACACACTCACACATTTCTCGCAAAACGGGAATTCTCGTTTCCCGAATCCGATGCGAATGTGTTTAATATACTGAGAAGTATTCAAACCAGGAAAATATAAAACGATGTAAAAACAAATTATAAAAGAAAATCTGCCGAAAATCGATATGAATTCTTGTGTAATAATTCTAAAAGCAAACAAAAACAATTTCTTCACACGCTTTGTTTCTGTATTTTATGAAAATATTGCCAGAAAATCGATTACTGTCTTGTTGTAAACCACACACTATGTTTCCATTACTTACAAAAGAAGAAAATATACAAAAAGGACAGAACATTTAAGAATGAGTGTAAGAAACTTGCTAATTTGGTAGCTTGGCCGAAAATGGCGTTTAAAATCCAACCCGAATAAAAATAAAAACCTAAATACTATCTAGCACCCACATGTTATTAATTACATTAATCTACCTCTCTCGCCTACTAAATGGAAACATATAATGGTTAAAAATAAAAAAATTCTTAACATTGCCACCATTCGGACTATTCAATACAATTTAAGAATAAAATCAAACCACTTGCTTTTTTTTGCTTTCTATTTTTCGCAAGAACACAAATAAAAGCAAAATAAGTTGGTTTATTCTTACGTCACCAAAGGAATTTTTCTATGTTTAGATTCGTGTTTATTTTTTATCGCAAAAAAATGAAACTGAGAAACAAAATATCTATTTGTAGAACAATCAAACCATCTCGACGTATTAATATCTTAATAATTTTCAACTCAAACTGAAATCAGAATAAAAGGATTCTCATCAATGGTAGAGATAATTTCTTTGTAAATTTACTCAATATGTAAATCGAAATAAAACTAGATTTTACGATTTTTCCAAATGTCATTTGGAAACAGAAAAAATCATGTATCAAAAATAAATGCAAAAAATCCTAGGTAATAACGTAAAATGATATATGTATGTATGTATTTCAAATACAGAAAAATTTCCATGTGTAGCAAAAAGAACTCACATTAAATGAACGTAGGAGGGAAAAACTTTAAATTGGAAAATAATAATAGAAAAATTGATTTCACGATGATAAGTATTATATTGATGTGTAGGTGGAAATTTGTTTCGATTTTATTTAACAGGAAAACCCTGTGAAGATATAATGATTTGTTTTTCCAGCATAATAGGCAATTTTGAATTTTAACCATTTCTTAAATAGGCGTTGAATGCTTCTACTTATAGAAATATTTGTTGTTTTTATAGAGAACTTTACAGATGAATTAATATGTGGTTATCATTACAAATTATACTATAGTTTAAAAAGAGTCGTTCGGAATGTTGATATTCATGCTTAGACTATTTTGCCAGAATTGTAATAACCGTTGTAAAATAGCTATGGATATGATAGACCTGGCGTGACAAACAAGTATCGCTCCTATTACGCAATCATATTTAACAAAATAAATTAATATTTTTTCAAATAAGCTCAATAATCATGTTTTGATATCATTTAGCATCGTACAACAATTTACATCCGCAAACAAATTTTTGCGATCAACTAAAAGAGATTTATGTTTTTTATGAAAAATGAAGAATCGTGATTAATTTAATTTTAATAAAAAAAATGCCGAACGTTAAAAAAAGAATTAAATTAAAAGTGAAAGTAAATATTGTAAGAAAATTTTTTGTCGCCCCAAACCTGGTTGTCTTGTTGTGATAGATACAATTTTTTGTGACATTTTTTATTAGCTCAAAAAAAAGTCCCTGAAAAAGTTTAGTTTTTGATACTAACTACTCTTAGATATTGTTTTTTAGTACCTAAATCTACAATGTTTGATTATCAAGTCTGCCAAAATCATGTTCAAACAAAGCATCTTTAAATTCTACGATTAAATTTTAAAATTTACAAATCCTGTATATTCAAGTATTTTAAAACATCTAGCTTCAAATCAAAAAATTCTCACTAGTTATACAACAAGAGGTTCGAAAATAATCGAATATACAGTTTATAGGACGAGTTGTGTTGCCTAGGAAACACAACGACACCGCAGGTGGAGTTGTGTTTCTTAGGTAACACATCGAGTCCGCAACTGTATATTCAAATGATTTTCGAAGCTCGAGTTGTATATGTTAAGACTACATATACAACGAATCAACCATGTCAAATATCAAAAATATTAATTGTTTGTTTATATTCATGGAAGATATGATTTATTTGTTTGCGGCCGAAACACCACTAGTGGTGTTTCGCGAAACACTACTTAGCAACGCAAATAACCGATATTATACAGCGTAACTAAGGAAAATTCAACTATCTGATTGGTTTATTTTCCAATGAGTTGTATAGTCAATAAAATTCAGAATTGAGAATCCGATTGAAACTTTGAAACTGAATTTTTTTGCCTTATGTGTAGGTAAATGTCCTCTGAGTGATAGCTACTCTGGCGAATATTCTCAGAAATATTGTTCATGTGAGAGTGATTTTCTTGCAGTTCCTATCTTGAATGTACTTAAAAATACATGCTACACTTTACTCAAAAATACAGGCTATACTTAGAATTCGAAGTTTAAAAATACAATTTTCGAATGCTTCCTTTGCGTTTATATAATGCAATATCGGATTCTGACTGTAATAATGACTGTAAGTTTGATTGATTCAAGTAACATACTAATTAATATTCTCTAATTTTTAGAACAAAGAATCCTTATTATGTATCTCGAGGCAAGATTAATTTTTAAAAATTCCAGAATTGGTTTTATAACCCTTCTGTTAACATAAACAAAATTGTATTTAAAAAAAATGAGGTCTACTTGCAACGCAGTGAATGATTTACAAGTTGCGTCTTTAATCATTCGGGCCGTTTAGTTACACCTATTGCGCGAGCGTTTTAGGCGGTCGAACAAATATTTTGATATATCTTCATCAAAATAGAAGCGTACCGATTAATCATGTTACCCACAATTCCGTAACCTCAAGAATTGTAAAATTCACTCATATTTTAAAATAAATTTAAACGGTTTTATAACAATATTATAGCAGTTTAATGCTCATATTCACGAAAATTAATTGGAGTTCAAATCGAAATTAACATTTTGTTTTATCATACGTTTCTGTAGGTAGGAAAGAAATTAGTTACTCTCGACTCGTCGATAATGCGCTCAGTATTATGTCCATTAGGGGTTTTAGTCTCGATAATTACTCTTGACAGTTTAGAAATTGAACGTAAATTCTAAAATTGTTAAATTGAATAAAAAACTTTTGAGATTTTAAAACTACTGCAATTAGTAAAGGTTTAAATGTTTCCCAAAGGCTTATCAATTCTAAACTTAATATTTTTGAGAATATGGTTTCCAAAATTCTCATTTGAGATTCGAAAAATATGAAATTAATGGTATAATACCAAAAGCTCGAACTTCGAAGAGAATTCGTAAAAATTGGATTTTGCAATTTGGAACCTAGGTTTCCAAGAAATTTTAAATTTCGAAAATAGTTTGTTTAGAAGAGTTTTTTTAGAATCCTAAGTTAATTTAGAACACCGAATTTTGACTATTATAGGCTAGATAAATTGTATGGCCGAAAACGAGACGGAATGAAATAAAACAAATGAATGAGATTTTATTATGATCAGCCGATCAGTGAACATCATAAAGCAATTAAAATACAATTTAGGCCCGATTGTATGAACGATGATAAATGATTAATTCTCTGATTTAGCGTAGTTTGCCTTGTATGAAACAATGCAAACTACGCTAAATCAGAGAATTAATCATTTATCATCGTTCATACAATCGGGCCTTAGTAAAACATTTTTTTTGTTATCGTTAACAGTTAACATAATAAAAACGTAAATATGTATCTTGTGTTTTTAAAACAGTTTAAGAGTTTAAAATCACGTGTTTATGTGAAACCAAACCTTGCTGGAAATGGTATTATCAAAAGTTATAATGAAAGTTCGAATTATCTAAAGAGTGATTCAATCCAAAAAATTATGAATTAAAACATTTAAAACCGAAATTCTATTAAATTCAGTAAGAGTCAACCTTCGCTACACAATAATAATACTCAAATAGCTTAAACATACAAGCGAGATGGACGCTGGTTAGCGACACTTCTGAAGAAGATTTCACAGGATTTCCTTACAATGTGGTCCCCAATGTACAAACGAGCAATTATTTTAGTATTTTGATGGAAAACCGAGCGGCGAACATCGAAATAACAACAAAGCACGCTATAGGATTTTGCCCATCAACTACTATTAAACACCTAAAAAATGTCAAAGTTAGACAGTTACTAGAGAATGCACAAGTTCGTTATTCAAGAATATTTCATATACGAACTCCCGGAAGGTAGAACAACCAATTTCACATTAAGCGGTTTATTCGAAATGGACATCGACGTATTAAAAGCTGAATTAACCAAACTAGGCAAAAATCAATTGCGGATATTAAAATAACTCGGTATAAGAAAGAAAAGGTACGACGATCATACCGTGTATTTAATGAAACTCAAAAGGGGACCTTCGTTACTCAACGGAGTAAAAATAATAAAAATTCTTTACAATTGTTTCAGGAGATTATTACCGTCGGAACAAAAATGGTTCAAATCAGTGCTCTAGATGTTTCTTATTTTTCGGTGCTCGAAAGAGGGAAAATTGCAATCTTCTAAATAGCAGCATCTGTTGACTGTCCAAAAAAAAAAAAAAAAACAGAGTACTTATCCCACCAAAAACATAAGCTTCAAAACAATAGGACAAATAATACTATTGGGAGACCACCACCACCACCTTTCCAACTAACCAACTACCATCCAAATCAAAACATCAACTTGAAGAGTATGTAAGTAATAAAAAGTCCAACAGTAGTAATAACATGAGCTACGCTGATAGTTTAAAAACAAACTGTGATAATAATTTATTTTTACTAACCGAAATTAATAATTTAATTAAGGACATTATTTTGAACCTCTCAAATCGTTTTGAACAATTTCACATGATTACAAATTTGGCTATTAAATATCTTTATGGTAAATAATAACTGAACTTGCAATATTCAACTGAACTACCGGTTAATAAATAATTTCATCAAAATTATGTACTGGAACTGCAACCAAATTCTCGAATTTGGATTATCAACCAAATTCTCGAATTTATGAATTTTATGAATGATAAAGAAATTTCTATCGGAATATTAAGTGAAACTTGGCTAAATAATAATTGTCGATTGCGTTTACTAGACCGAATTAACAAAACATAAGGAGGCATTGCAATTATGTATATTCATTAAAAGAAATATTAAGTAAGTATAAATTGCTTCCACATTTCAAAAACCTTAAAATAACTGAGGCTGAAATAATGAATGAGAATTAGCGCTTAGGTGTAGGCGTAATAACAAAAAAATTATTATTCTTCCAAAAAATAATTGTCCGTTCAGAAAAAGAAAAATATTTTGTACATAAATCCCGGTACATTTTTTTCAAAATTTCGCTTGCAGTGTGGAAACCGTGTACAAATTCTGGAAAATGCAAATTTTAATTTTGAAAAAAAAACAATAAAAATTGACTTATGAGTTAAGATTCAAAACATTAAAAAGCGAGATAAAGAATAAATATTTAGTTAGCAATGTGGGATTTTTTTTTTTAAGGATTTTGATTAGCGTTTTGAAAAGTGGGAAGGATGTCGTGCGACCATTCTGTAATTATTCTTTTTTCTGAAAAAAATTACTAAACAATTTTATTTTTTGGTAGTAAAATTTTGTGCATAATTTATTTATTAAAAACAAAATTAATAATATCCCTAAAAATAAATGTAAAAGCTCCAAATCACTGCTGCGATTTTGTAGGAATTTACATAATTATTTAACTACCCCAATTTTGATGGTTATTGTTAACATTCAATTAGATCTTGATGTCAACATAATTGCAACACCTTTCCACTTTCTTCTATTTACACTTACGTCGTTGTCTCTGGAGGTGCAATCCAATAAACAAAATTTCTAAAATCGAAAAATTTCTCAATTTTTTACAAAGACGTCAGTGTTGCGTCAATATGTTACATATGTGTAATTATTTTGTGGCTTTCAATGTAAAGTTTGATCTGATTCGGATCACTATGCATTATGAAATTAACAAATACAAATGGTTTTAGGCTAAAACTAAACTAAGAAGTTGCCAAAATTGTTAAACTACGATTTAATAAATCGGATGTAGTGAATTTCCAGTTTAGTCATAGTATATCAATCTCAAGTTTAGCTAATCGCGTTTAATTGCAAAGAATGATCGAGTTTAGCTAATTCCGTTTTATTGAATCACAATGTGTCAAGGGTGTAACACAGGACAAATGACAGAAATATAGCTAGAGGGAGATTACTCTCGCTGAACAGCGCTTTACTCGGGATCGGGCACTTATGTTGCCAATTAGGTATGCAAAGTGAAAGCTCGTCAAATTCGATCGAATCTGAAATGGTTTAGGAAACCAAAAAAAAAAAAAAAAAACTACGAACTTTATTTTAACTATAGCAAAATATACATTTTGTTGAAATTATTAAAAAATTTTGCCGTTCGTGCAACGCAAGTTAGACTCAGAGAATTTTTTAAGCACTTCTAAAACTCATTTTAAAAAATTTGAACCGGGTTCGAATCCGAACCGTAACCGAAGCTTGAAAATTAATAAAAACCGAAACTAAAAACAGAAATCACGAACGAAAATGCAGACGAAAGCGAAACTAGTTTTGACTAATTTAGGTAATCAATTTGTAGTCTGCCCAATACATTTCATTGAAATTAAATTCAAAGGCTATATGTATGTATGTATTTTGTTCTTGATTTTATTATTTATTTCAATTTTCTTAGTTTCTCTGAATAGTCTATAATTTCGGCATAAAAAATTGTATTGAACTGGAAAACGAGGAAGAGTTATTGAATAAAAATAATTTAATATTGAGAATATGTATTTTTAACAAACTGTCATTAATGATTTCAATATACGTAATTTAAAATCGTCATGTAATAATTTTGAATTTCGGAATTTGACACAAATCATAACATAAAATTTTGTGATTTATTAATCCTGGGATTGTTTAAATATTATCTTAGATTTGGGAAAATGGAGACAAGAATAAAAGATTTCAAGGAGAAATCTCCAAGTTTTTGAAAATAATGTGTAATTCTGCAATATCTGAAACTATTGTAATTTAATTTTTCAAAAGATCAAAAACTTGCATCGATTTTAGATTTTCAATTTCAGACGGTTATAAATAATTTGAGATTACAACGTAAATTTACTGAAATGATGGCAACAAAAATTTGAATTCTCGGCAAATACTGTGTAAAAATAATGAAAATTCTATGTTAAAATATCCCTGCTTTTATATTCTATGTATTTGATTCCAGTTCCCTACATTTTGAAGCATTAAGGTGTTTGTAAAATAATTTAAAACATTGACGAATTTCAAACTGCAATCAGATTTTAATAAAACAGATTTTATTATATTTAAACAATTATTACCAAAGCCAAAGAAATGATCATATTTCCACTCTAAAACCAGAATTAAAATGTATGTATAGATACATCAAAAATATATTTCAATAAAAGACGTTATATAAAATTCACCTTTTCACCTTTTTTTTATTTTTATTAAAATCAGTTGATATTTTTTTGTCTTATTGCTGTAATAAATTTAAAAATCTCGCGATTGGTAACTATCAAGCAGAGCCGAAAAGTCTTTTTTTTTTTCATTTTTACACGATTTGTGTATACACATATGAAATACATACATATATGTACAATTGTACACTTTGCAAAATAAATTACATATGTATACATAAATTTATATAATACACCTATCCCCCGCTTTACACGGAAGATAGGTTCCTAACAAAACCGTGTTAATCGATAATTCTGATTTTATTTTTCTTTATTCTTTTTACAGTTTGTTTTACATTATGAAATGAATGTTAAGTGGAAATAAGTGCGTGTAATATCAAAAATTGACTTTTTGAGTTTTTTTTTTTTTGAAATTCTGATTTTAAAAACCGTGTAAGATCAAAAACGTGTTAATGCGGGGGATAGATGTATATTTATTTATAATTGTTGTGTTTGTTTGTATATAATACGATTTTTTTATGTCGTTTGAATCAACTTCTCTAAGACACAAATTTATTTTTAAAATACGCAAATGGAATAATTTTATTACATATTTCCAAAGGATGCTTGGAATTCTTAAATTTCGAAATATCTAAGAAAATCTATATTCAACACAATATTTAGTTTAGTGTCCACGTTAAATCATACCGATCACCTGAAAGTGTTAAATGGAAAGTTTGTCTAGAGCGCTAATTTGTACACAACAAATATTATTTACATACAAATTACAGTCAGCCGTTGTTTATTTTTCATGTTAGATTTTGATCATTTTTGATGTAACATTTCAAGGTCGTGAAAATGTAGGACAATAGAAAGACAATTAAAAAACATACCTCTGACGAATATCCGAAACTCTTAGAATATATCATATGAATCATCTCCAGGAAATCTTACATCTATTATATAAATCTAACTAGCAGAAAATTTGGAAATTTTTAGTGATTCATTCTAATAAAAAAAATAAAATAAAAAAAAACCACCAAGTTCAATAACAAATTTTTGATGCGTGTATATGTGTTTAATAAATATTCTCGAGAATATTGCAAATTACGCGAGAATATTAATGTTTTAGTATTAAATACATTTATATGTATAAATCTCGTTCATTTCTTGAAAATACAAATACTAAATAAGAGACTTACTTAAGAACTCGTTTGTTTATGTACAAAGTTCAATTTTAGTAGTTGTATGGAATTGCGGAGATAAATTATTTGATTTTGTTAAGTTTAAGCGATAACATACATTTTTGAATTGATTTTACGCATATTTTATCATAAAAATATTGATCTGTAAAGTTATTTTTTCAAATAAACTGCCCAATACTATCAAATGATCACATTAACTAATCGGATAAAATATAGAAGCAAACATTATGAATTAAACATCTTATTTTTATTAAATATACAAAAAAAAAAAAAAGTAAACACCTAAATTTATATAGCGCACGCTTGCTACATACATCGAATTTTAGAACATCAAATACTTCTATTTTCTTAGTCAAACAATCAACATTATTGTCGTGTTTGGTCGTCTTAATGTGACATAAATTTAAAAAAAAAATCTTTAGTAATAATAATAAGAAACTGGTTTACTTTCGCCTTTAATTTTTTATATACATATACATACTTACATACTCTTATATACATACATACAATAAATATTTTTTTTTTTTTTGTAAGAAAACAAATTGCACCACATTCTCTTCTCAGTGCATGATTGTTATAATATTAAAATGTTAAGCGATTGTGATAACGATTATGTAACACAAAATATAAAAAAATGTAACAAAATTATTATATTACATTAATGCAACATTACCACAGAAACATAAGTTATAAAAACGAGTAATATGAACACAAAATCATTTTAGCCTTATTATTACTTAGTATAGTTATCAAATAAATAAATTCTTATTACGAAATTGTATTGACACTTATTTACCGTATATAAAGTTGTGAAATTTTGACTAATTCTAAAAATTCTAGTAAAATAATTTGTACCTATGAAACTCATTTTTTTCGTACTGTTTTCAACACGCAAAACGTCTTTATTTTGAATAGTAGGGAAAAATTGCTTTGTTATACCGTCTCCCGTAACAACGTGTGGCAAAATGCTGTTCTTTTTAAAAAAAATAATTCTATACAATTGTTAAACCTTCTACAAAAAAGGAAAAACGTAACTTCTGTGCCATCCTAAAACATTTTTATTTGAAGAAGTTAATCGTCGTGTAGATCAAAACCGAATTGAAATTCGCGCCTGCACCAGCGCTGAAGACTGTCATTCCGAAGTTGTTTCCACTTCTCAATATTCTTTAATTAAATAAATATTCTTATATTCGAATAATGAGTCAGATCTATTCTTCAGCAAGCTAAATTTGTTAAGTTTATTGAGCTAAGAACGCTTTGTCATTTGACGACATGCTAACGATACACCATCGTAAATACTGATTGGTATAACGATATACATATGTATATTTTATAGTAATAAGCAACGCATTTTTATTTACTTTTACTCCTTAAAGATATATGAATCAAAACATTTTATAAGCACTGATATTATTGCATCACAATCCGTATCAACGACGAAATCGTTATCATGCAGTGAAAATGAAAAAGTGCTCTTACACTTTTTTTCATTATTACATCGTTTACTAACTCCTCTTTCTATTAATCAAAAATTTTAATTTACTACTTTTTATTCAGTTTGCCTGACCATAGTATAGTGGCACATACAATTTCCAAATTGAAATATCCGTATTTAAATTAAATTTCTCTAACCCAGAAGCATTTATATGTTGAAGAAGTCGATTATAACAATTTTCAGATTAGTCTTAATTCCAAGATTATTAGATAAATGTTGAATTAATTAATGATTGATAATTAGGAGCAAAGAAATCCATCCGATTCTAAATCTACATAAATGGATAATATTCTATAATTTCATTAATTTCAGAACCATCATCAGAGTAATTTCGTGACAAAGCATCCGGAACAAAATTATATTTGCCTTTCCGGTACTCTACGGAAAAATTAAACGTTTGTAACTTAAGGATCCACCGAGCTAAACGTCCTGACAGATCACTTTGCCTCATTAGCCACTTCAGACTACCGTGATCTGTGATAACAGTAAAAGGAAGACCTTCGCCATAGTACCTATATATTTTTTCACGCTAAACACAGCTGGTAAACATTCCAACCCAGTAATGTTATAATATTGAACAGCGTTAAGTGTTTAGGAAAAATAAGCTACAGGACGCCCGATCATCGCTAGAAAATTTTTGACATATTACTCCACTCACACCGGTTTTAGACGCATCGCACTGAATATAAAAATACAGAGTATAATCGGCATGACATAAAACAGGAGCCGATGATAGGGCAATTTTCAGATCATTGAAGGATTTATCTGCAGCAGCTGACTATACAAACTTTTTATTTTTCCTAACCAAACTGTCAATGGTTCTGTAATATCGGAATAATCAGATATGAATCGTTGGTACCAACCAGTCATTCCTAAAAATCTTCGGATCTGACAAACAATTTTAGGTTGAGAATAATAGCCGATTTACATTATTTTTTCATTTCATTACTACGTCTCCCACTATCCCAGATAAGATATTTATTTTGTAAGGAAATTTCTTTTCTCAACATTTATGGTTAATTTGGTTTGGTACATATAAGAATCCGGCGACTTGGTGCAATAAATAAATATGCTCCGCCAATGTTTCAGAGGTTAATAAAAGGTCATCCAAAGGATATAAAACTGGTATTTTTGAGACGACATAACAATCCGTCAATGATAGGCAAGGTATCCGCATCTTCACCGTCACCTTTTTCAGCTTCTGCGCATCCAGACATAACCTAGTTTTGCCGTTGCCTTTGGACACAAGTGCAATCGGTGAACCGCACCGCTTAATCGAAAAGAAAAACAGTCTTAAGGGGGGACCTCCTCCAGACAACTGGTTTTTCAATAATTTTTTACAAAAAATTGAGAGCATTTATTGCAATGAAACAAATTGCATAATAATCCACAATATCTCAATAAACCACATATCTCTACTTCAGCATACGGTCTATCGGCGCTCCCACCAGATATTACTGATTCAGCAATTTGTTTCTTAGTTAATCTACGTCCTTTCCAATATTGAATATTTCTAATATTTGATCTATTCTTTCTGTTGGCCACCGAAAAATTTGAAGTCTTTAGAGGTTATATTTGTAGCGTTAAATTTATATGGAAACCTATTTTAAAAGTAAAGTTATTTGATCCACCGAATAGCTAAAAAACATTTAATGAACTACTAGTCAGAATTTCAGACATTTTAAATTTTGATTTAAAAAATATTTCTGTTTCAAAATTCTAAAAATTTAGTAATTTTTTAATATAAAATTCCATTCGAAATTTCAATTTTATTTTAAAATTAAAAATTTAGAAATCACGTATCGGCGACTTTTTCGATTGAATTTTAAGAATATGCCCCACTACTCTTGAATTCCACATACATTTTCAACATGTGGACATCTGTCAAAATTCATAAAAACGTTCGGAAATTGTAATTCCTGTATTCTTGAATTCGCTACTAATGGAATTTTTTCGGTACTAAGGGCATATTTCCAAATTGCAGGTGACAAAATTCCCCATATAAGGAAATGTCAATAATTACGGAGATTTTAGATTTACTGTTTGTGAATAAAAAGTTCACAAAATTTTATTTTGTGAATAAAGAAAGAATCATTTCGAATTTTTTTGTATATCAAAATTCATAATAAAATAAAAAGAATTCTTAAAAAATGAACTGACATTATAGCAAAAAAATAACATTGCAAACATAATTGTTTAAATCTCGTGAAATGATCACCTTCTCGAAACCATACAACAAAATTTAAAATTTCTTAATAAAATCTGTGTTATTTAACAGTATAATGAACGTTTTCGATCATTAAGTAATCATCTTCAGATTTCATTTACAACTGTAATGTGTTCAGTTGTAAATGAAATCTGAAGATTATCATTTAGTGATCGAAAACGTTCATTATACGGTTAAATAAAACAAATTTTATTAAGAAATTTTAAATTTTGTTGTATGGCTCCGAGAAGGTGATCATTTCGCGGCGGCTCCATACTACCTGAATTTATATATGTATTTAGTTGGCCTTATTGACAATTGCTGCTTTGGTAAATTTTCAAAATTGCGTTGTAAAAAAATAAAACAAAACATGTTTTAGCAGAAACAAAACAAATTTTAAATTTACGTAAAACAAAACCAATAACGTACAACACTGAGAACAAATAAATAAAATTGCTGTTCTTAAAAACAGCTAAAACAACTTAAACCAAAAACTTTACAAAAGCAACACAACAAACCATGATCAAAATAAACAAAATATTACAACAAAATATTAATAAACAAACAATTATCAAAAATAAATTCAACGAACTAAGAAATTTGACACAATTTCAAAGTGGTGAATAAAAAACTCCGAATGATTCAAGAATATGGTATTGGTTGCATGTGGAATATACAATAGGGAAATACTAAGGGAATTATTAAGGGAATTTTGGCAGATGTCCAAATGTGACAAATAGATGTGGAATTCGTGAATATGGGCCCAGGTCATCAAAAATAATTTATTTATCTGGACTCTTGAAGACCAAACAATTTTGTTTTATAAGGCCTTTATTTTGAATATGTAGTAGAAAAAATTATTTTGGTCCACCGACTCCCATAGAGCAGCAAAATATTTTAAGTATTGAACATTTTTTCGAATCCAACAACAGAATTTTTAAAAAATCTTTTTACGAAACAAATTCTCTCCTACTAAATCATTTTAGCAAAAAGAAAGTGTTGGCAACCCTCGAGCGACAAAGCAGTAGGTTTATGCTCTTTTAAAAGAGTTGGATTTATCAAGAAATCTTTGGTGGCCTGTTTTTCAAAATTTGATTGAGATAATCATAATTCGCTTAATTAACTTCTCACAACTATCTGAATTTCATTCGTCATTCCCGTAAAAAAAAATAATTTGTAGTACGTTTTAGTAAATAAAGTCATCCAATTTTATCTGCTAAAATTCGGTTATTTCACATTCCACTTTGTATTTCAATTGTACTAATTGAACTCCGACGATGGTTGCTTAAACGACGTATTTTTTGGAATGTGGAACGATGCCAAAATTTGGCCAAACTTTCAAATTCCGCTCTAAACAGAAACAGACACTCCAGTTTACTTGACCCACCTAAATAACTCCAAAATTAAGCATTTTGGAGGCCAAAAACGTTCCAACCAAAGTTGTTTAGTATTTAGAAGGCACATAATTATTAAATTATATTTGATGACCTTGAAATGGCCTGTCAAGGTATTGGTGTTTTTTAATAAGGACTTGATGGCTTATTGCGAATAGGGCGTAACATAAATTTTTCAAAAATTGTTTCTTCGATTAAAACGACAGATAGAGTTGGTTTACATAGTATAATTTAGGACAAATATTAGTTTTTTTTTAAAAAGAGACAATTTTTTATGAAAAACGTCATCATTCATCATGATTTAAATCGTATTTGACGTTAAATATAAAGTTTTTTCTCTCCTGTTTAAAATTTATAAAATGCGACTTACGCCCTATTCGCAATAAGCCATCGATATGTACATTTGTTTTAGAGGATTCTTTTTTTAAATAGTCCAAATCCAGGTGATTTATAAAAATTTGGTTTTGTAGGTTTCCCTTCAAAAACAAACAACTTACAAACAAGCAACGCTTTATTTTCTAGATATGTAGATTCGAATTGGTAAGTTAAGCAAACTCATAAATTTGATTTGAAGTGATCTTGTACAAATGATACCTGCCACCAGGTCATAATACATGCTAAATTTATATTTTATTTCGAAAAGTTGGATTTTATCAATTAAATCAAATTGACTATTTTCTTGGGAAAAAAATAAACCCAAAATAATTCGAATTCAATTTAGGCCAACAAAATACGCTTTTAATTAATATTCAGCAGCGTCATTACCTAAAGCCTGCTTTGACAAAACAATTTTATTAGTGGTAGGTTAGTGTATAGTTTAATTAATTGCATTTTGATTAAAGGTAGGTCCAAATTCTAAACGTTAAGTTGGTGTGCAAAAATGTTGCAGAGGCTGCAAAACCGGTTAAAAATGTCTCGCTGTAAAATAATGGTTAAATATTCCGTCAAATACCAGCAAACAATTAATTATCACCGGAGGTAAACAGTAAAAAATGTTACGATTACATTGAGGGTGTGCGCTTTTTGTTCTGGCTAAGCATCAAATTAGAAAAAAAAATCATTTTTTCTGCCGTCAATTTAATAAACAAATAAAAATGTACGGCTTATTGATAAATATTTGTTTTTAATTTGAAATGTAGTTTTATCTTTTATCAAAAACAAGTTTAATATGAATTAAAAACATATATGTAATGGTTTAAAACAAACAATTGGGTTTAAAAAGGCGGCTTTAGTGTAGTAGAAAATTGATGGCATTTCATTTTATATTCAAAATATTATAAATTTGGGTAGATCCTAGTATTTGGTAAATACTTAAGGGTGTTCATATTTTTTAAACAAAAATAAGAAAACATTGTTTAATAAATTATGATATCCCCAAACCAAATTACGAAACATTCGATCAATTCTCTCTTTTACAAATCCGGAACAATGTTCAAAAATTGAAAATAATTACGATCATCGATCGAATTGAAATTTTACCAGTGCCCAATTTAACAAAAAATAAAAAAATAAATTTGTATATAAATACATAAATAAAATTTTAAAATAACTTTTTTAGCTGTGTTTTGTACAATATTTTTTCTTTAAAACTTATAAGACAAAAAGCATTAAAAATTAAATCAACTTTCACCATTTTGCTTTTAGGTATCGAGTTTTTTTTTTTCTTCAATGTATATTTTTATGTTATGTCACGATACACTGGTGCTTTCCAATTAAATAAATATTTTTTTTTTTGTTGTTGAATTACATTATAATTAAAAATCTCAAAAAAATGAAAACTATTTTATAAATTCCATAAACGTTATTCGCCTTAAAATTTCAACATTAGCATACGCTCACAGGTACACACAGACATAATATTATTTTTAAACCACATATATTTTGACACTCCTCCAGAATTAATATATAATAACGTGATTGTTTCCCTCAAATTTAAATGATATAATAAAATACAATATTGCTGTAGCACAATTTACAACTACTACAAGTTTGAATAGTAAAATATCGATTTTATTAGCAATGTGTTATACAATTAAGTAAATCGTCAAACAAGTAGGAAAGCTGTAGTACAAAGCAATACACATACACACACACACACACACACACACGCACACACACACACTCACACAAATGTGAGAAACAGAAAATATTTATTACATATTTAGTTTGCTAATAGGTTAAAACTATCGCGAAACAATTACTTTTCTTAATCTGGAGAGATTTTTTGTAATTTTTTAATTATATAGTTCATATTTTGTAAATTAAATTGTTGATTAGAAGGAGATATGAAAAATTTAAAATTTAAACTTTCAAATTTAATTATCCGAATATGATGAGTGAAAGGTGATTGACTTCATTTGTTTAATGATTTACACAACACTAATATATTTATTTCCGATTTTAATTTTGAAAATTAGTAAAACTTACCCCATCATTTCCATCAAATTGAATCGTTGGATGCAAATTTATTTTAGCCTGAAAAAAAAAATTAATTTTTTAAGATTCATAAATTAATTTCAGAGATATATGTAGTTAAATTTTCAAATATAGGAATCCTCCGTCTGTTCTCAGTTATCATTTTTTGTGGTAATTTCGCCATGAAACAATTATTAACCGTATAATGATAAACTGTACAAATTACTTATCTGATTATATGTATGTATTATTATTTTATTTTAACTTAAAGTACAGATAGATTAATTATCGTTAATTAATTACATTGCTTATCTTATCTAACGACAAAAAGCATACAATAATATTTAAAACAAAAAATGAATATAACTAGGTATAGATTGTTGCCGAGACAAATTGATTTGATAAGAGTAAAAAAAAATTATGTTAGTATTTCAGCGAGTGAGGAAGTCAAATCTTCCATAAATTACCTCGCAATTTTCATAAATCTGCATTGTATGTTAATGTAATAATGAATTAAATTTTCTTTACTATCTAAATAGATAATACATATTGAAAGATATAATACTGAATACAAATATACAGACTTTAATGTACATATGTATTTCTGTTTTAAATACAACACGTAAGAAAATAAAAGATAAAACTTAAGCAACAAACATTCATGCATTTGCTCATGGTCATCGACTTATAAAGATATTTAATTATTTTTTTTTTTTAAATCAATTTATGACTTTTTGTAATACTTGTCCGCGATCTTGTAAATTTATATGCACCAGGGAAAATTAATATCGATTTATGGTGAGCTACATAGGATGGATTTTTAATACAAGCTACGCACACCTTAGCAAATTTTAATTTGTTGAGACAATATTGGTTTGAAACCGAGCATACTTTATCAAATTTTGTATAAACCATATTTGAAAGCCACTATAGTTGTAGTTAATTTGATTTGAATAGTAGTACAAACTGTGATTTTAAACGGTTGTTATTGTTCACGCAATACACTCTGTATTCAATTTCACCATCGAACAAACGATGCAAAAAAAATCGTCATCATCGATTTATTACAACTTCCATGAGTGAATATAGAAAAACATCTGAATCCAACTGTGTAAAAAAATCATTCAAATCATAAACAATTAAATATGCCTAAATTCAAAAACATGTGCTCTACCGTCTACAAGCGACAGACGCTTTGGCTAAATAGTTAAGGCGTGAAATAGTGATATTGTACCTACTTCAAAATAAAATCGATATATATATAATTTCTGTTAGTAGAATCTTGTATATTATATCAGTTACATATGTGTACTGTTGAACATTCTCCAAAACTTATTTAATAATACATAATTAAGAATTCGCTCTTTTGAGATTTGTGATACTGATAAATTGGTAGTGAAACCGGTATTTCTCGAAAGAAATCTATCATAAGTATACAAGTAAACAAAAATATGTATTTTTAGGAATCATAAATATAATACATATAATGTAATAAAATAATTACGCCCTAATCTAAAACTGCGACCAACAGAAACACTAAGTAAAAAAAAACGTCTTTCATAAACAAGTATGTATGTGTGTGTACGTACTTCTACATTATTTAATTAAAAAAAAAAATTATGATAACAAGGTCATTTGTTTGATGATACTCAAAGCTATTCTATACATATACTCAAATAAAAAATTAGCGGTGTCTGCGTTTTACTTTAATATTTTTGCCGTCTTACACAATTCACAAAGTAGAAGTAAAAATAAATTAAATACTAATAAACAATTTATTTGCACGGGTGCTAGAGGCATCGTTGCCAATGATTTTATTTGCAACAAAAAAAAAAAAAAAACTACTATACATATACTACTACTAAAATTCACTAAAAATACACTTTTATATAAACACAACATGAATGTGTTTGTGGTTGTTGAAATAATTTTTAAAATTACGCATTCATATTTACTTAAAATTGAACAAAAATAGATTGATTTAAATATGAATATAAGAAAAATGTTAGACCCTTAAGCGGAGAACCATAGTTGAGGGGCCCAGAACCATAGTGGCCTAATCCATATTCAAAATTTCTACATTTTTTCAGTTAATCGGTCATAAATGTTCATTGAAATGGAATTTATTATAAAACAAATATACTGAAAATAACAGTTTTTGAAATTGGAGGTCAGTATAATTTGATTCCATTTTCAAGAACATTTATGGCCGGTTAAACGAAAATGTTTAAAAATTTGGGTTAGGCCACTATGGTTCTGAGCTACTAAGTTAGAATAAGAAAAATAAAAAAAAAATACTTAAGAGAGCGAGAAATGGATTTGTGTATATGTATTAGACCATACTTAAAATAAGAATTTTAAATTTCTTTTGTATGGGCTCGGTAAACTATAGCTGTCACTTAAAAAAGCGAAATTTTTCGTGTAAGCTTAAAAATTAGAAAAAGCTTGCACAAATTTTTAGCACGAGAAATAAAAAACCAATTTGCAAAAACCACTTAAGTGAAAGCAAGCTACTTTTCAGGAGAAGCAAATAAAGATTTAAATCGATTTGTGAAAAATCTGGATTCGTGTTTCTTTCAAAATGTATACTTATATAACGTATAGCTATAAAATTTTGACAGTGTAATGCTGACATAAAATTCTGTTAGATGAGCTAAAAATAATAAAATCGCTTGTGCCCTTATGTGGTTTTCGCTTTGGGACACAGAAATATCGAATCGACCAACTAAAATGTATGAATTTGAGCAAAAATCAGTCGACAAAATAAAATAACCTTCCTCCTCTACTCTAATATATAAAATAAAAATAATAAAAAAAGTGCTCCAAGAAACCAGCAACTAATTTTGTAATCACCTTCTCCCGCATACTCAGAACTAATAATCTATTATTAAAAAATTGTAATTTCTTAGACTGAATGCTAGTTACAATAATAATTTATTACGGTTATTTGACATATTTTAAATAATCTCTCTTGTATTAGTTCTAAAAGCGAGCTATATTCATTCTAAGAAATTGTTTCTTGCATTATACCATTTTTCTTTACAATTCCTTTTTTTCTTTATGCATGAGTATTTGCAAAAGTAAATCATAATACAAAATAAATTGGTTTCTATAAGTATACATAAAAAGACATCTATGCTTCTGCAATCATTCTCTAACCGATTTCCTGACCGAAAAATCGTTTTTTTTTTGGTTTATTGTTTGCAATCCGGATATTCGGTTTTTCGATTAACAGAATTAATTTTTAAAAATATCTGATAATTTTGAATAATCGATTAGTGCTCGGTTTGGAAAAATAACCCTCAAAATTGATAAATTCAGGGGTAGACTATTCACCCTAATTTAGAGTGAGTAGGACGATTGTGAAGTAAATAAAAAAGTATATGCTTTTACTTGAATTTGTCAAAACTTTTAAACTAATCAATATCTTTAAGTAAACTTTTAATTGTTGGATAAAAAAGTATTTTTAAATGTCATTGAAAAAAAATTCGATTTAATCGCCCACTACATAACAAGACTTTTGAAAAAATTAAAGTAAAAGCCTTTACTTTTTTTACTCATTTCAATATTGAAAATTTTATCGATTAAACAAATTAAATTAGTTACGTAACGAAATTTATGAATTTTTTTGAATTGTGAAATTTTATGAATTTCGCTTTCCTCAAGAATTATCGAATTTAAAATTACCAAATTTATACCAATTTAATCTAATTCTAATATTTTGTGTAGTAAGCTACTTGCTAAACTCTTTATCCACTCTTTCGACAACAACTTTCTGAATATTCTGAAAATATACTAAAATTCTATATTTTATTATTAAACTACTTTGAAATTTTGTAACATGGAACTGCTTAAAGCAGTTTTACGGAATTTTTCTCGTGATCATTTATCGTTCTAAGTTTACAATGGAGATTTAAAAGTTTTGAGATTTAGAAAATTTGCTGTTTTTCATTTTTAAAATTTAAAACTTGATGATTTTGAATTTTATAGAATAATTTGATTGCAAGAAATGTTGCAACAGCCAAATGGGTTTAATAATTTTCCATTAAATATTAGAAGACCTTTAATCTTACGAGTTTGATTGACAAAAATCGAATGAATATTTAATATTTATACTGTAAGGTATATTATTGAGAAAAAATTTTAGATGGGATGTGGAATTTCATGTAAATGTGGGCTGATTCTAGAACTATTAAATTCACGTTATTTTATTGCCCATTTTCCATATGAATCGGCCGGTATGTGTAAAGGAGATGTTGAAATACATTCAGTTTAAAATACACCGACAACCCTCAATAATACTGAGAATAACCAGATGTGGATCTTGTATGGGCCATATTTACATTCTAAACTTCAATACAATAATTTTAACCCAATGCCAACCCAATCGTTTTAAACCAGAACGTAACGTTATAATGTTTTATTACATCAAAACAAAAACAAACATTTCTTTTGTAAAATCTAAATTTTATTCTGGGCTAAAAGAATTGGGTTGGAATTTGGTTAAAATTATAGTATTGAAGTTTGGAATCTAAATATGGGCCATACAAAATCCACATCTGTCTATTTTTATCTGTGATGATTAAATCCGTTTTTGAAATTTATTAACAGTCAGCGTTTTCTAATAATTTTGAATTAAATCTATTCCAGAAAGCAGAAACCTAGTAATAAAAGGTTACAACCTTATATAGTTTAAGCTTCTGCAAATGGAAAATAGAACTAAAAGCAGCTTTAGTACAAAAGTTTCAATTCGATAAATGACACTAAAAAAATTTTCGTAACTTTTAAAAATTGTAAGAATAATTATCGTGAAAAATAAAGTAAAAAATTGCAATTCTCAAAAGTGAGTTTACTTGAAGGGACTGATGAAGGAAGAATTTTCGAAACCAGGTTTTCCATGAATTATATAATTTTTTTTTAAAAAAATTATCACTACAAGAAAATTCTTCTATTATTTTTAAATTGTTTATGTTTTTCTCGTACAGTGGTGTGCAATAAAATAGGGAATTCCTTTCTTTTAGCTAACGATTTTTCTGATCGAACTAAAATGATAACTTCCGTTATTTTTTCCATCAATATATTTTTGTATATTTATGTTGGTTTTACAATCAGTGTTGCTATTACTACGCATTTCTTTAGTTGCGAAATAAATATTTCTTTTAAGACTGTGTCCGAAACATGTAATAAATATTTTTTATTACTAATTGTTGACGTTTATTTGAAAAAACTGCACACACCCAAATTATATAGTCAATTCCTATAATTTGAAACAGCTACAGAATAAATTCATTGTTTGATTTACTGGCTGTGCTTGATGTACTGTACCGTCTTAGCTTAATTGGCGTAATTAAACCTTAATAAATGTACCATCCGTGACATTTTTTGTCCAAACAACTATAAATTTCTCGAAAATTATAATTAAAATAAAGCAACAAAAATGTCACGCGGAGAAAAATATACCAAACAATTACACTATTCGGACAGCGTAATAAAAAATTGTGAATAAAGAAGAATATTGTTCAAATAAATGTCAAAAATGTGTACTAAAAAATATTTATTATGGGTTTCGGACACAGTGTAAATAGGAAATGTCAAAAAAGTTTGGATGGCCATATCTCCGGAGAAATTTCAAAAATTCTGTGTTGTTTCTTTCGTTGAACAACCAAATATTAAATTTCATTATACTGAATTATTATTTTAGTTTTGTCTTATTCTTGAAATATAATTCCAGAATTTTTTCTTGTGCTTTGTGCACAGCTGAAAATAATAAAAACCAACTACATATTATGTTTATTAAATTTAACTTCTTATATACTCTAAATTTGAAATCAATATATGTATGTTATTTGGCTGACTCTATTTCGAATTTCGCAAAATTAAAAAGAAAAACAAAAAAAAAATCCTTAATTACCTATTAAATTGCACACTACTGTACATACATGTGAAAAAATTATAAATTATAATTAAAATAAAAATAAATATTTTAACAAATTAAAAACATATATTGTTTAATCGTTTAATCAAAAGTTATGAATTTTTTTTCGCTTGATAGTTGTAATAAATTTGCATTTATCGATTGTTGGACGAATGAAGTGGTAAAGCTACTCGCACAACCTGGCAAAAAATGATTGAATGGTCGTTGCATATCAAAAACCAGCCGAAATTAAAGAAATCACTAATCAGAAGAGTTTCTCAGGTTTTATGGTTCAACTGTATTGCTGATATCACTTTTCATTAAGATGACTATTTTACTCTAAACTGTATTTTGAGCTCAACTCTGTCTCCACCTTTTGGAGATGCAATAGTTCAATCGTTGATTTTTGTGCACGCAATAGATTGCCAAATTTTATTGCACCTATCCGAGTTATTATCCGTCTTTTGTGAAGCTTCCTTGTTTATTGAAAAAACCTGTGTGTATACTCTTTGTAAACATTGAGCATGAGTTCATTACAATAGAATGTGCAGCAATAATTGGGTAACATAATTTATAAGTTTAAAATAATGCTTCAATAGCCTTGTTTACATCACCACTGCAAATTGCTTTGTTTTCTTCTTAATTTTATTTAGTCTGTACAAGGATTTTTATTTGTCCCAAGATTGTGGTATTTGTGGGTAATTTGCATAAAAAAAATATTTTTCAAAAATATGCAAAAACAATGCGTCCTATGTTATACTCTTCTCAACAGACCAATTGTCGTTCGTTCATGATAAGTTAACATTCGATTCCCAGTGTACCTTGGTTAGCCTCCTTCCTTAATAATAAAGAGGCCACTTCTACTAGCTATACAAACTCTTCAACAAGAGCTCCTCTCTCATTTGTATCTTTATTATGCCAGAGATTTAGCGTTGAAGGTGTGTACATGCTCCAATTCTGGTGAAAAAATGTACACCACGAAGTTAGCTGTATGAGTTGAATTATTTCCAACTAGAACAAAAAAGCTGACCATTGTTACCAATAAAAAAAAATCAATATGAAAAATAGTAAACAATTGCTAACATCGTGGTGTATATTTTTTCACCAGAATTGGAGCATGTACCCCAAATACCTTCTGATAGTTTTGAGGGTTTAAAAAAGTATCTATTGACCGATAAATTTCAGCGTATTGTTAAACAATCGTTTTTACAATAACGTGACTCCTAAGGAATAACAGAGTATTAAACAATTTCACTTAGCTGTGAAAACCTCGAATTTAAATAATTTTTTGAATGATCACATGGATATTATGTAAAATGCGATGGATAATCGAATAGCATAAAAATTAAAACTCCAGGAAAAGCCGGCCAGTTAAAAAGTTATGTGCATTCTCCTTTAATCTATTTATTTATTTTTAGATAAAAAGTCTACAAATTTGACTTGACATAATACATAAGAATATGCATGGAATGATAAAAAAGGATTAGCACAGGATTAATTTTTTTATTGTACTAGTTTAATATTTTGTGGTCTACTGTCCAGTGGTACTGGACATCGCATTTCGATTGAATATGTCCATTGAACATACAAAACGACCTGATTCCATGCTTACTTACAAGGATTTTTCCGGTAATTTTAGAGCATTTTATTGTGGTCAATGTATTTTTCCATTTATTAACCGCATTTCTTGACATTTGATCTGATCTGGATCAGAACATGTTTCATAAAACGATAAGCAATAAAACAACTATAACTTTGATCCAAAAACAAAAATTTGTTAATTTTTTTGAATTGCTTTCAATGTAATCTTTGATCTGATCCGGATCACTATGCGTCAAGAAATGCGACATTGTTACACATTTATATAAAAATTTAAAAATTTGAAACGAAAAAAATTGTATTATTTCTTTGTTCGTATAACATTACATGTTTGAAAATTAATTGTTTCAAATTTAGGCAAAAACTGAAATTCGGAAATTGTGAGTGATAAACATTTGGTGTCAATAGAAAGAACCAAAGAGCTAGGTGTGATCCGATAATGTATTTTTCAATATTTTTCATAATTGCTCAAACAAATCAAAGTGACTTCTAGCACAAAAACTGTTTAGCTACTATTAATGCAAGCTCGCTGAGTTAGAATTTTTTTATTTTTTATTATGGGATTAGAAAAATGAGGTTAGGAGTAAAATAATAGTTTTGACAATAAAATAGGTGGGTGATGATTTCGGTTAGTTTTTTAAATATTTACTAATTTAAAATAGTTTTAAATAAATTAATTGAATTAAAGAATGGGACGCGGACCACATTGTACACAAGAGGAAAGAAAACTAATTTCAATATTATGGGGTCAAGGCAAACATACAAAGAAATTTCCGGAACAGTGAAAAGTCCGCAGAATATATTAACAAATGCTTTGTAGCCATAGCCACCCAAAACTTGTAGAGAGAAGGCAAAATACGAAAAACTTCAAAAAGAACCGATAATCGTATTAGACAACTAGCGAAGGCTGATCCTCGAGAGAAATTTTAAGAGAAATTGGCACAGAATTCAGTGCTAATACGGTTAGCGGACGGCTTGACGAAGGGAATTTGTTTGGATTTTGGAAGATCAGCAAGGAAAATTCCATTTTTAAATGCGAGACACACATATAAAGCTAAGAATTATATTTGCAAAAGATCGTAAGGATTGGAACGGAACAAGTGGCGTTAGCAAGTGGAAAAATATTCTGTGAACAGACGAAACCAAAGTAAATTTACGAGAACGCGTTGCAAAGCTTTCGTAAGGCGTCCACCTAACTCAGAATTCCTATCCCGTTACACACAGAAAACTGTTGTAATGGAGGAAGATTAATGATGTGGGGCTGTTTCTCCTTGTATGGTGTTGGGCCTTTATATCGAATAGAAGGGACAATGACAGCTGAAAGAATTTAAATTAAGTTATTTTCTTTCATTTTTTATAAATTACACTTATTCCTTTGGCCAACCTTAAAAATCTTATAAGTTACTTGTGTTTTGTTTACGTGACATTTCGTCATATTTTGAGGTATGTTTAAAATTTTTATCTCACGTACAGTGGTAAAGTGAAATTTTGTGTAAAATTATCAAATTCTCTTTTCGAAAAAATGGGCGTAAAGGACTTAAGCGACAAACAAAAATCTGGTGTAACCGCTGTCATTGAAACTGTGCAACAATCTTAAAGGGCCATAGCCAGAAAACTGGGCACATTTTTTCTAAATTTAAACATTGTAATCGACTTATAAAAATAATATTTATGTGGTTTCAATAGGTGCGCAAGCTTTGTGGCCAAGTACTGTATGTATGTATTATGTATATAATTTTGGTCCGGAATAATTAACTCAAACTACCATTTAACTAAATTTAAATTTACTAATTTATTTTATTTTGAAGTTAACATTTCTGAAAAATTGTAAGAGAATCTGGAAAATTGTAAGATAATTTAATCCAGTTTTGAGCTGATGAGCTTATGATTATGAAAAAATCAATCCTCCTCATCAGGCTGTGGCGAATGGACTGATTGCACCACAATTTTCATTCTAACTTGCGTTTGAAATTCTAATCAAAATAACTGAAATTTTTAAAATTACAAACCAAAAATTTTTATAAAGAAATATGTATGAAATTTAAACTAAAATTAGAAATCAACTAGCTAATTTTAAAAATTTTGATATTCCTAAGCTAAATTTCCTTGAATTCACATCACATCAGAATGAACTTTACCCCAAAAAAAGTTGAAACACAACATAGAAAAAACTACAAAGACAAAAAGAGAAAAAATAATCATATGGTTAATAAAATCAATTGGAACTCCAAGAAAACCAAAAATTTGTAAGTCATTTTTTTGTTTAAATTTAATTCTTGATATGTAAAAGAGAGCAAGAAAGCAAAATTTTAATTTGACATCTGCTTCTGCGAAAAACTTTGAATGTGGGTAATATTTACTCACTACCTTAAAAATCGACTTTCGGCTAAGCTCTCAATTGTAAACGAAGAGTTTCGATAGTCGTTGGGCTAAAGCTAAACTATGCGAGATACGATTTTCTGTTTTAATTCTGTTATTATCAATTATAAATGCAATATTTAATTTAAATTTAAGCTTGAACGATCAAATTTGTTTACTTGTCTCAAGTAACCACCTCTGAAAAAGGGCATTTCATTATTGAACCAAAGAATGGTGTAGTGTCGAAGACTGATATTTATAATATATGTAGCTTTCGACACTTTTTGATACCGAGTTCTTGACAGTCTTTGCAATTTAATGTCTTCGACATTATTTAACAGGATTCTTTGACAGAAAAAAAAAATATTCAATTGTGGCTTTATTTACGTTCAGAACAGTTTCAACAATTATTTCCCCTTTTTTACAATACCACAGTTTAATCCCCAGTTTTTAACAATTTTCGACAGTTTTGGACTATAATTTAAGGTTTTTGACCTTTTTTAACAAAACTGCTGAGAAGTCAGATTTTCTGAACGGACATCTTGTTTGACCCTCCCTGTCGATATTCGCTCTAGTGTATCAATTATCGAAATTTGTAATCCTAATATCCTATCTATAGCTATAATTTTGTTTTAAATTATCATAACGTGTCTGTATAAGCAAATTCACGTATTTACCGGTTCATAATTCTTCTCCGTCTTAATTACCCATTGAATGACACTTGACTCGAGCAGAAAGCATTACAACATCAGAAAATTTCCGAGTCAATTACTGTGAATGGATTTTCCGTTAAATCAAATGAATTTTGAAATTCGTGCAATATGTCGTTTAACGCTTTTGTCATATTTTCAACGCTAGTAGTACTAACCTACTATTAAATTATAATTGTGTATGAATGATTGATTTTGAAAAATACAAGTTTACAGATAATTTAATTAATTTTTGGTTTAAATCAGATTTTTGTATGTAAAGCAGCATTAAAAGCCATTACATGGCGTCCCGCATTATACATACATACATCCTGGATCAGACCCAGAATATGCCTTACAAACGGTTACAAATTTAACTGCATCTTGCAATACGATGTCTAAAATGGAGAAAGTATTTTTCTTATTATTTATAATTACATATATTCATTTTCAATACCTCAAAAATTTTCGTGTTGCATGTAAAAATACATAAAAAATAATAAATAATAGTTTAAAATTAAAAGAAAAAAGTCTTTTTCTTGAAAATAATAAATATTATTGTAATTGTATGTACGTGTACACGACTGACTATATAAGTGTATAGGTAAACTGATTGTTTTTGATTGGTTGTTTGTGTTGTGAATAACAAAATTGTTGAATTGCAAGACAAATACGCGTAAATCTACACAAACAAAATCCAAATATGTGATCTTGCACTATTCTACATCAAGGCGCTTGTGCGAAATCTTTCCCATGTTCGTGTTATATATCTTAAACAAATATAAGCTAGTGTAATATGTGTATATATTGTAAGTAAAGTATACATAATACAAACTAATAATAACATAAATTTTAGTGTTGTAAACCTTAAAAATGCCATTTTTTTGTTATTTTTGTATAATAATCATGTTTTTATGAATATTAAAAACAAAAACAAAAAAAAAATGATTCAGTTAATTTTAATGTGATTTAAATGAAAACTTTAGCTCACGTGACTTGTACAGACGAACAAAACATCACATTTTTCGTAGAAACCAATTAATAAAAAAGTGAATATTGAAAAATTTATTTTACGTAGCTATGTATATTACTGGAAGAGTCGCGAAGTTAAAAGGCGTTCGTTGAATTTAGGAAATGCTAATCGAAATTTTAAAAATGGTCATTTTGATCGCTCGTTGTAGATTTAATATTAGACATTTAATTTAAAAATAAACTGCATTTACTTTGTCCTTGAGAGTACTGAATTTATTTATTTTTGATATACGAATTGTGCTTTTATAAGAGAGAAAGTATTTAAAATTTCTTAATTTTTTATATTTTTAAAACAAAGAAATATTTTTACTTATTTTTTTTTTTTTTTTTGGGAAAAATCTAAGATGTACGAGTATTTGCTATTTTAATTCGCGCTGTGGGAGTACGTTTTCTTAAATATGTATGTACAAACACAGTACAATAGAAGAATGTAGTTTACACATACATGTATATCTGCAAGACTTAAGATTTGCTCAAATTTTGTGATTTTGAAATTTATTTTGTCCGGCCAAGGATTTGTAGTTTTTAAAATCTGATTCATTTATACATTCCCCCATTCATACCTCGTACTCTTGATGTCTTTGTATTTAATATTTTTACTTGCCGAAATTTTACAGTAACTACCTCACATATTTACTATACACTTTCTTTTTTGTATCTTATACAAATGTGTGTGTTTGGGCGAGTGAATGTGTGTGCATATATTAAATAAATTATTTATAACATGTTATAACGTTATGTACGAATTTAGTTTTAATTTTATTTCTTTACTTCTAACCTATTTATTTATACTATTGTATGAAAATTCCAAACTCTAACTAATCAATAAACACATAAGTAACCTTGAAGGTTTGACCGTGTTGTTATTTTGAAAATTATGATTTAAAAAGACGTGACCAACTACAAAGCAAATTATGAAATTTTCCAACATTAAACTCTGATTTAGACAGAATGAAATTCAGCATGAACAAAAATTTCTTTGTATAATTTTATTTATATTTGATTCATCCATTAGGTAGCAACGACATCATTATACTCATCTGTGAAGTACATACATTATGGTCAAAAAATAAAATAAAAATCAAGACAACATCTAAAGAAAACTGCCAGGAATAAACCAAGTACATACATACATACATATATAAAATTCTTGACACAATAACAATAATGTACTACTCTTTTACAGATTCACTGTATGTATAAAGTTATTTTTCATTTTTACCTGCACAAGGTCTTGATTTTTCTTAGGCAAAACCAATTATGTATGGATTTCTGGTTTTATATACGATTCTAAACACCTGCCTCTAGTTTAGCGCCTTTTTTATGATGATATTCTTGTAATGAAAACATACAGTAGTGTGCAATTTAATAGGTAATTAAGGAATTTTTTTGTTTTTTTTTAATTTCGCGAAATTCGAAATAGAGCTAAATAACAAAGTATATTGATTTTAAATTTAGAGTATATAAGAAGTTAAATTTGATAAACAGAATAGTTGGTTTTTATTATTTTCAGCTGTGCAGAAAGCACAAGAATAGGTAATTCATACGATTATATAAGTTACAATAAGACAATAATAAAATAATAATTCAGCCATATAATGAAATTTAATATTTGGTTGTGGAACCAAGAAACAACACAGAATCCACTAGTTTTTGAAATTTTCCCGGAGATATGGCCATCCAAACTTTTTTGACATTTCCCATTTAACAGAAATGTTTATTTCGCAACTAAAGAAATCCGTAGTAATAGCAACAGTGATTATAAAACGAACATTTAAATGTCAAATTTTCTTAAACCGCAAGATCTACCATCTTTCAGAAAACTCCGAAAGCATAAGAAACTTTCACATAATGCCACTAGGTGTCACTAAATATTTGCTGTCAAAAATTGTATGACATTTTTATGTGTGCATTTTGTAAACATAAACAAAAATATTTTCGTGTTATAAAAGTGATTATTATTAATATGTGATAATTAAATTGATTTTGGCTGTCCCCTTTTGAGAAACTTCAGAATATTTTTTTTGATTGTCTAGTGACATCTAGTGGCAAACTCACTGTACTTTTTCTTTGATCGCGCTGCCTCTTTCAGAAAACATGATCTATTGATGAAAAAAATAGTGGAATTTACCATTTTAGTTTGGTCAGAAAAATCGTTCACTAAAAGAAAGGAATTCCCTATTTTATTGCACACTACTGTACTATAGTCTTCTTTTCTCAATCTCTTTTAAAGGTTATCTTCTATTTAATTGAACACGCGTGCACATATTGCACAAATACTACCCGACTCGATAACCGTTAAAGTAAATACATGATTTATTTGTTGGTATATATTATTAATGAAAATTTTTAATCTAATCTGCACAATTTTATCACAAGTTGAGTTGTTCAATAGACAGTTTTGTTCCAAATCGCGAAAACAATTATCGAATTTAGTTAAATTAAATTGAATAGTGTTAAATTTTTGAATAAAAAGATAAGATAGATCAAAAAGTCTTCCTCACAATTATTTTTTATCTTTGTTTGCTTACGAGTATTCACACTTACATTTGTTCGAAAAAGTGAAAAATGCTATCATACGCGATGTAGTAGTACCAAAATGGTACTGAAAAAACCTGTGAACGGATTGATGCACTGTAACAAACACATTTTCAACCTTAATATTTTTCTTAATCGCAGTTTTATAGCCCAAATTACAAGACAACTCTATTCACCAAAAAAAAACTCGTATTTTCACTAAATTCAATTTAGCAAAATTATTTAGTGATCTGAAATGAAACTCTGAGAAACATATTCTGTGCTTTAAAGGTTAATATGTAAAGAAGTGCAACAGGGTCATTAAATGCGTTCTAATACTTCCATACTAAACTTGTTTTTCTTAACTACAGAAAATGCATTTTGAGAAAATCGATGTTAAAATTTTGAAACTTCCTTTTTTAGTATATTTGTCGGATAAAATGGAAATTTTTTTTCTTATTACCGTGTTTCTTTAAATTTATTATTAGCTATCGATTGGCATTAATTGCTCAATTTGATTAGCATGGCAGTATAAATGAACGGATAAACGCCAAAAAAGCGAGCAGAAATGCTTAATGTTTTATGATAATAAATCTTCAGTTGTTTGCAGTTAAAACACATTTCGATCACTTAGGCATAAGAAATGGACGAATTTGGTGTGAAAGGCTTTTATTTTCAACAGTATCGTGTCACTTTCCAGACATCCGGTAAAACAATGCCCATTTTGCGTCAAATGTTTCCTGGACGTGTCATATTTGAAATACGGCGATACCATTTATGGCTACCTAGGTCACCCGATTTGTCACCACCAGACTTTTATTGTGGATCTATCTGAAAAGCAAGCTGTACATCAATGGTCTTGCCGATCTGAAAGCCAACATTAGACAAGAAATTAAAACATTACAGTGGTACAATATGTCCATAAATAAGCGAAGCGCATTGGTAACGATGCCCACAATATCATTCGTAATTTTGAAGAATTTTCGCAGAAATAGTTCCGGTTTACGGTAATACCCCATTATCCCCATTTAAACGACCTCCAAATATGCAAATTCCATTTACCTTGATTTATTTCAAATGAAATTGAAAATATATGGTAATGGCTTCTAAATAAAACAAATTAAAATAATTTAACTGACGCATTACAATTGTTTCATTGAAAATATTGAAAAAGGTTCGATCCTAAGATTGTCCAAGCACAATCTTGGATAATGTATGAAATTAATTCGACTTGGGCAAAATGGACTTTGTAACGTTCTAGGTGTCAACAACTTAAAATGTTTGTTAAATTTTAGCATCTATAGAATTAAAAGTATTGAGTTTAAGACTTCTCCCTCTATCTAAATAGTGAATGAAGTCCATAATTGCGGGGATTTAAAATTCTCATGGCTCAGCAAGAACTAAGAAGTTACGTTCAGCAAAATAAATCAAAAAGTTTCATTTAAAATGTGAGTTTTTCTAATAGTTTGAGAAACACCAGGCTTTTTCATAAAGAATTTTCTAATTAACAATTCTTTGTAACTGTTCCCCTGTGAAAAACAATAAAATGGATTTCTTGTGGCAAAGTATCAGTCATTTTAGGAGTTATGTTAATTCAAACTGCCAAATATGCGAACTAAATTATTTCAATTCCACAAAGCAAATTTTTTTAAGAATTTGAAGATTTGTTCAGAAATTGAAACTAGTTATGTATCTTACATCATTTTAACAAAATCTTTTATTTGGTTGAAACATCAAATTTAGGCCAATTATTTACAAAAATTTGAATGCAAATCAATTTATGCAGTTCTTCAGTATTGCCAGACAGCTTTTAAGAAAATCTGAATTTTAAAGGGCAAGATGGTGGGATTTCGGGGGTGCAACAATTTCTTTTGAAATCGATACATTCAAACTTTATCAGCTTAAAGCTTTCGATTTAGGCCTGCTGATTCAAAACTATGTCTGCAAGGTTATTTCTGTAGTCATTAAATTTGACAACCGAGAAAGATGTGTGGAACGTGGAAGTCTTCATTCTGTGCAATACTATATTATGACAAGTTTCAGTTGTGCAGTACGCCTTGAAATTAATATCTATTCTCAAATCCTTTGTTTGGATAATAGTTTAGACTGACAAAAATGAATATAAAAATTAGGCTAAAAGGCAATGAATTGAATTGTAGAAAAATTTACATATACAAATAGCAACAGCCAACTGCTGATTAAATATTAATTCTAAACTACATTGATGTAATTGTCTTTATGGACATTTTTATCTTTAGAATTCTTAATTGTTTGTTTAACCGCAGAAAGCGGGAAACTATCCGCCACGTACGTCGTAGACGGTCCTATTTATACTGCAGACTTTTTTTTTGACGTTTCAAGCCTTCTTTCTGGTCAGCACATTTACAAAGTCTACAAGATTGCTTGGTCGAACGTGAGTAGATGTGATGCCCGCTTGCATACATGACATTTTAGATATGATAAAAAACGATGCAAAAATTTTAATTTTATTACTAAAATAATGTTTCAAGTAATTTTTTTTATTGTAATAATGTTGACACAAAATGCCCCCTTTATTTACTCGTTAATAATTTTTTCATTTAGAGTTTCACCAGCATTTCTTTGTGTTGAATTTTACTAATTTTTCTTTCTTTAAAAACTGACTTTATGCCAAAACGGTGTTGAGCTATTATTGTAAATCTATCTGAAGTAATGTTTTGCATCGACAGTAGACACAAACAAATAATTGAATAGTAAAACTTGCCGTATATATAGTTTCAATACAACACAAAATCAAAAATGAGTAATTTATAAGACACCTACCCATTTCAATTTAACAGTTACATATTCTATTTCAATCACACATCTATACAATACATTTAAGTTCCGCGATGTATTTTAATTTATTGACATAACACTATACGAAAAAAATAAAAAATCGTTATAGTAGTTAAAACACTAAATACAACACCAACACAATTATAATTGAGCGACTTACAATAAATGTAGTGAGTGATTCATTGTTTTTAATTAGCATATACCAGCGATTTTATTTGTTGATAAACTAATAAATAAATAAAAATAATTGTTGGTCTATCCTGCTCATATTTTTACAAATTCACTTATTATTATAAAATCAAAAAATTGATGTGTAGGTCACACTCAAAAATGAAGAGAACAAAATAATAATTGGGACATTTGAAAAGTATGTTTATATTTAAGTATGCCAACTATATTGGTAGTGGCAAAAAAATTTATTTTTAATTTGACACCCACTGCATAGTTTCAAAATTAAGTAAATACCTAATTAAATGATTTTTCATACGATTGGGAAGTGGGACTAGAATACTTATTTGGGAAATATTTTATGTTTTTAGTGTTTTAATTTCGCGTTTCTATTTACTGACTTTAATAAGAAAAGGTTTAAGAAGGTCAATATATAGATATAAGATTAGAAAGCATAATCGCATAGTTATTTGAAGCTATGAATTAAAGTGAATATGGACAGTTGATTATCGGGTTTAGTAAATGTTTGTTAAAACATTGCCGCAAAACATTATGAATTAAAATTTTTGTTGAAGAAAATATATATTTTCGACCGGCAAGTTGAAATTAAGCCGAAAAATTGAATATGAATGTAGTATACGTTAATTGATGAAAATTTGGAAATATCGGTTTAGAAATTCGGTTTAATTTTGACTTTAGCAAACGGTATCTTTTAATCTTATTAATATTTTACATTTTATCAAACCATTAAAGTGAATCAGCCTTGACATTAAAGTCAAATAATTTAATGGTATAAAATGAATATTATTTAGGACTTTACCTTTACAACGCCACAATCTCTAAAAGCCAAAAATTATCGCAATTTATTCGTGAATGGACCCAAGTAACTTTTCAATGATTATAACATTACCTAAGTTACCTCGCCTACACTAGAAGATAAGAATACATTTCGGGAGCGACCAAAAAACAAAAAAGTATCTTAAGTAAAATTTAAAATTTGTTAGTTTTAATCAGAAATATGTTGTAGCACGGCAAAAATTTTAAAATTTAGTTTCTTTCGTTTAGAAGAGGAAAAACGGTTAAGGCAATTTATGCGTCAACAAAAATGCGTTCAATCCCCGTAAAGCAGGGAATTTTTTCAAATTCGTGCATGAAATTACGTTTCAAGTAAAATAGCTATCACAATCGTATGAACTATTGATCATATTTTAAGAAAATTTTCAGCATATGAAATCTTTTATTATGATATTGTCACAAATTTTTATATTTTTGGATAAACAATTATGATATTCAAGGTTAAATTTAAAATTTTGGAAAAAAGTGCACTTTTGCCGTATTGTCCATTTAGTCATTTTATGCACGTTCCACATAATAAATATTTTGTAATTTACAAAACAATAAACACTAATATTGCTTCAAAGTATGATATCGTTGGAAACAACTGCCTAACATAATTTACACATATATCGGTATTCGCTACGTACTTTGTGGATCGCACACACACGAGGATCGTTAATCTTTCTGTCCATTTAGTGGTCATATATTATATATTTATTTTAATCGATTAAGGCGTTGAATATTGTGAAAGTAATATGCGTTTTTAAGCGTCCCTCGCTCTCTACCAACAGTATGCAAAAGATGAATTTAAGAATCTCCCGCAAACAACGTGTTAAAAAATGTGCACAAACATAAATCTACGTGGTCCGTTTTAGGAACTTGCCATGAAACGTAAATCTACATGTACATAATATGTAGATTAAGTGTTAACCAAATGTACAGTGGTGGCATCATAATTAAGCCACAATTAGTATAAAAATTATTTTGACCTTTAAAATTCCAAGTAAGGTTTATTTAGTTTTTTTTGTTCATTTTAAATATTTCTTAGGTATATATGGTAAATAAATGAAGTATATAGTAATTCATAGGTTAACAATCACAATTTGTCAAATGAGCATGCGAGCCACACAAAACAAAAGCCTCAGAATTTATACTGTCTATTGACCAATTAATGAAACATTGGTCCTGCATAAAGCTAAACAATATAGAATAACCTTCAGGGCTAAACATGTGATATAGACACCCCACCCCGCACACAATATTAACAATTCTTCTGTTTCTTTCATTCGTCCAATGAGCGACTTCAAAAAAGAAACAGACGTTTTGCAAACAATATCTACTTATTGGATTGATAAAACTACTGTCATGATCTTCCACGATTCAACGTCACTACACTGATTTCAATTGTCGCTTTTCAGTACTTGAAAATGCGTACATCATGTGAACGCCTTCCAATCGAAACTTCAAACATCTATCAAAATTTCGAATATTTGCTGGCCTATTTGGAGAATTTTAAATATTATACCAGAGAAACAGCACTTGTACCACACTGTTAGCACAGCGCATTATATTTCTTTGCTGAATTTCATGTTTGCCGTCTTACTTTGGTCACTGGAATAGTTATTGGTATAAAAATAAAAATGCAAATTATGCTCAAAATAAAAACCGAAAAAAAATTTCTTTTTTCTTTTATCAATTGACATCAAAAATTAAATAAAAAAACAAAAAGAATTTTCAAAATTATTACTAGAATAATTCTATATGTAATAACAAAACCTTGGTTTGAAACTATCCATTCCGGAATGAAAATACACGGCATTATTGTTGTAAAATTCCCAAAGTAAGACGGCGGTTATGTAACTAATTTATTCGAAATAACTAGTAAAATACAAAAACGATTTTTGAAATTTTTAGGTAATAATTGGTTTTGTTTAATGAATAATCTTTTACTTGTAAACCGGTTTCGAAACCAAGCCGTAATCGTCTAAAATTGATAAAAACCTATACTGAACCAAAGCGAAAAATAAAAATTAGGAACGGAACAATAACTATTGCAACCTGGTATCAGATACATTTTTTACTATCTGTAGAATATAACAGATTAAATATCTTTACTTACATAACTTTGTATGCAAAAGTCAATTCGTTTTCTTTACATTTTTAACACTTATAAATTCAGGAAAATAAATAAAGGTTAAGTACGGTTTATGTTGTAAAAAAATATCATCGCGTTTTGGATCATAAATCACCATAATTCTACTTTATCGACTTTTGCGAAAAATTATTTGGTTTGTTATTGTAATATTACCACATTGGCAATATTGTCTAATATCCACAGACATTTACATGCTACGCTAATGTTGCGAGTAATTAGAAAATACAGGTCTGAATCAGGATTGGAATTTTATTGATACTTACATAAGATAATTTTTATAAAAGCTTACGAACACTACTTAAAGTATTACTCAAAAAAAAAAAAAACTTAGATAATCAATGTTCAAGAAATTCTATTTTATATAATTATTGAAAGTATCACATTTATTATTGCTAGCTACAGGGTGGCTGATGAAAGCCGCTACCAAAAAAAAATTGAATAACTTTTTTTCTATTCAATGAATCTAGTTAATTTTTTTTTTATTTTGCAGATTGACTTTTACATTTAACAAAAATGGATAACTGGGACACTGAAACAAGAATTTGGATTGTCCGCCGCTATCACGCTCTGGAGTCCGTAGTTTCGGTTCAAAGAGAGTACAGGCGCACGTTTGGCGGCAATCCTCCGAGCAGATGGACCATAATGAGACTTGTAAACAATTTTGCCGAGCATGGGACAGTCAACAGAAGACCTTACCATCGAAACCCTTCAGTTCGAACGGAGGAAACAATCGCTGCTGTAGCTGCTGCCATACAAAACAATCCACGTGTTTCGACAAGAAGCTTATCTGCTCAAATGGGTATAAGCAGACAGTCATTACAGTCAATTATGCACAAAGATTTGGACTTATTCCCATATAAAATTCAATTGGCCAACAAACTGAACGCTGCAGACTTGCCGATTCGCTTGGAATTTTGCCAGAAGATGCTTCAAATGGTGGAAGAGGATGGAAACATGTTGAACTGTCTTTTCATGTCTGACGAGGCCCATTTCGATTTAAACGGCAACATAAACAAACAAAATTGTCGAATATGGAGTGCTTCCAACCCACAGTTACTCCATGAGACGGAATTGCATCCACTTCGTGTCACAGTGTGGTGTGCAGTTTCATCACGCTGCATTATCGGGCCCTACTTCTTCGAAGAAAACGGTCACACCGTTACGGTTACTGGAGACCGTTACTTGAGCATGTTGAGAGAGTTTTTCTATCCAGAATTACGCCGAAGGAGAATTTCTTTCAACTCTGTGTGGTTTCAGCAAGATGGTGCAGCTCCTCACATAGCCCAACCTGTTATGACAGAATTGCGACGAAAATTTCCCAATAAATTGATAAGCAGAAACTCCACATTCCGTTGGCCACCCAGGTCGCCTGACCTTACTGCACCTGACTTTTTCTTGTGGGGTTATTGCAAACAGGAAGTCTACAAAACAAAACCAACAAATTTGAATGAACTAAGGCAATCCATTCGAGAAATAATTGCGGCTATTCCTGTCTCAACTCTCCAAGCAGTAATGAACAACTTTTTGGTAAGATGCCGCACATGCATCAACGAGCAGGGGGGGTATTTAAATTCCATTATTTTTAAAACTAATTAAGCTATATTTAATAAAATTGAATGAGCTTTAACATGAATAAAAGAAAAATGAATTCCATACACTGAAAAAAAAATTATTTGAGTTTCTTAATGTAGCAAAATTCATCAGCCACCCTGTATATACAATTTTATCTTTATTGAAATGGAAAATACAGAAATTATCTAATTTATTCTATTTTAAAGTTAAGTAGAACACAAATGATAAATCAAAGTATTTTTCTATTTTAATTAATATTAAATATCATAGAAAAATGAGTAAGTATTACCGTTAGATATAGTGACATTTTTAGTAAATTACAAAATAAGCTAGGTAGTTATTTAGTAAACAAGGCACTAAAACATTTAAACTTTTTTACTAATGTCTAAATTGTAAAAGTACAGGTGGTTTAAACTCTAAAACAATTAAATTTTTTAATAAATTATCAATTTTATGTTAAATTTGTTTGTGGGAAATGCTGCTTCTTGGCGTAGCATTATAAAATAATTTTATTACCTTCAATGAATTTGTTTTATTTTCAAATATAACTTTCATTAATTAATTTGTATTGTTGTTTCGTTTTATATAAAAAAAAATGAAAACAATTTTTTCTATTGTTGACCCAAATTTTATAAAAAGTAGTTTTTATTTTTCGTCTTTCATATAAGTAGTAAATATTGTGATATAGTTTCAATTTTGTAGTAAACATATTATTATTTATTAGTACATATTACAAATTGCGCCAAATCAAATAAGAGTAATCAGATTTCCCACAAATCATACATGTCGATCAATTGCGAATAGTAGTAACTGTGTCCGATTTTATTTATGTTCTTCTGCTTTGTGTTTGATATTTTTTTTATATGTAAGATAACATTCTTATACTTATATGTTTTCATTCATATGTATTTTCATAAAACATTTATTTAACCGTTTGCGCGTTTCTAAATTGTATAATTAAAAAATAAAACAGTCAGATCAAACTGAAGAATGCAAAAATATGCGATTTTTTTTTTTATAACAAAAGCAACTCGTGTTATAATTATGCAAGGTTTTGGACTACCGAAGGTTTTAGTAATATTTTTGCACAAACTAAATAATAATAAAAAAAATGCTACATATGTATTTTTCTAAAGAGTATATGTGTATAGTATATATTTATATAATACTTATCTAAAAAATACCTATAAACAGAATAATGTTTACATCAAGAACAAGCAGCTGAGAAATATGCCACTTAGCGGTTAGACTGGTTTTTAGTTGTGTTTTCTTCTAACTTGCTTAGTAATAGTGTACAGAAGAATTTAATTAATAGTTTAGGTAAAGATTTAAAACCAATAGATTTTAAGGTTAAGTCGACAAAAACTAGAGATATAGATTTTTACTGGACTCAAAAACATTATGTATAAATATATATTTTACTGTTAGTTTATGTAATTTACTTGCATATAATGTATTTAACCAGCTGTTCTATTTATATAAATTGATGGTATGTTAACATTTTATAAAACAAATACTAAATTATTTTAACGGCTGAGAATCAGGTACCATAACTATAATTCTCAGTAAAAAAAATAAGTATCCATACGCTCCCATACTCACTTGTATGTACATCAGAATAATGTTATTTTTTATGAATATTAGGGTCGGTCGATTGCTTGTTGATTGACCATGTAAACCGGATACTAACCAAACACAAACGTAAGATATTTATTTATTTAAAAAATTATTGTACATATTGTGAAAATAGATAAGTAGAAATAGTAAATAGATTTTACATATACACATGAGTTTATTATTAAATTTGATAATATATTTAGAATTATGTATTATTATTATACTTTATGATAAACCACAATTTCCGTGATTGGGGACGATAAATTTTGTGTTTGTTTTTAATTTTCATTAAATTTATTAATGCAACGATTATTAGAATATTATATTTTCTGTTGTGAAATATTATTTATTTTGCAACAAACAAAATGTTTGCGATAAAGGTATCAAACCTAATTAACACGACGACTCGACTCTCAGTGGTGTAAGGTGTAATTTTATCACATAATTTTTTCATAAATTTTCCACAATAAATAGAACTTGACTTTCATATTTCTTAGCAAATTTACCCTCTAAAACTTGTAATATAGGTTCGCAATATTTTGTTCGATCTGCTTACGAGTTACAAATTTTCTATTTCGCATTAACATAGGGCCAGCAGAATTTTATTGCTGTGTAACAACTAAGAACTAATTTATGAATACAAGTTGGCTTTGACTGAATATAATCTCGAACTAATGAGATCCAAAAGAGCAACCTAGAAAAGCTTTTGTGACGGAATCAATAAATTGCCTTCTGAAGCGCGGCTCCAAAAAGTCATTCCAATGGTATAATACTGCTCCAGAGGGAAGATAGGAGTTTCATCAAGAACCGGAAAGAAACAATTTGAGTAGTTTTAGACACCCACTTTCCGGACTCTATTGTGACGGAATCTCAGAAAGGCTTTTACGATGATCAATTTGAGGTAACTTACGCACCACACAACAGGATCAGGAGTCTTTCTGGAAGGATTTTTACTCTAAGTAATGTGAGATGGGCCATCGACTCTTTTAAACCGTTCAAATCAAAACAACCGTGCAGAACCATCCCTCCTGTAAACCAATAGAGATGGCATCCTTCGATGTCCACGTGTTAAGGAAGTCAAGAATTTGGTGCCTCAAAAATCGTCGATTGACAATTAGAGATCTTGTTGATATCATGCAAATATCGTTTGGGTCAGAATATTTCGGCAGACAACTCTTGCTTTTTAAATCACGATAATGTGCCGTCTCACACGCATTGGTTGTACGTGACTATTTGGCCAAAAATTCGACCCATGTCGTTCCGCAACCGCTCTATTCGCCTGTTTTAGCTCCGTCTGACTTTCTGCTATTGCCGAAACTCAAGAAACCGCTCCAGGGACATAATTTTGACTCGATTGAAGAGATAAAATATATAAATTACTACAAAGTTGTTAACATTTTTTGTGGAACACATATCTGTCACACTATTAAAAAAAATGCAAAATTTGAAATAAACCGTGCAAAGTGAGAAGTTAAAATTGCAAAGTTCAAAAATAAATTTGATAATTGCAAATTATGTTAAATATACTTTGCGGAACAGTTTTACTTTACACTTTGCATTAAACGCCAAGTAAAAAGTGAAAAGTTGATAAGTGGTACAAATAGAACAGTCGGCAATTTAGTCAAAACTGCCGGTATGACGGACACGCCACACAACATAAGTCATATAAATTATGTGTTATTAAGTCTCCACCGATTTGCTTTTCGACATTATTGACGAGGTAAAATTTTATCGTATAACCCCTATGGGAGTTAAATATTTAAATATTACGAAAAAAATTTATCAAATTTAACACTTTCGCGGATATGAACTTAGTCTTTATGTTTCAGAACAATGTTGTTGGATTTTAATTTTGACCCAATAAAAGATTCAGTGTTTTAAATTTGATGTCCTTATTCAAACGAATCTGTATTTTTAAATGGAAAATTAGTATTTGTCCCCAACATACAGCAATAATTTTTTTTTCCCCGCCAAAGTTTTAATTAATGATTAAACCTGCTTGAAATACCTTCCAAAGAAATCCATTTCCTATACTGTCTACTAATAAAATATTTTGCAAGTAGTATTGATCAAAAAATTGTAATTTGTAAGTGTCAAATTAATTTTTAGTATGTAAATCTTGCAAATCGTTTTACTTTAAAGATATTTTTGTTACCAAATCCTTACTGGTTCTCTCTGGAATTTTAATTATATCACACTCTGGTAGAACGAGAAGCAAACTATATAAAATAAAAGTAAATAGCAGAAGCATCAGATATCGTTACGCCTTCCACTTTGGATACGATAACGGGGAAAATATTTCTGTAATATTTTAAAATTGTTCAGTTCCGGATTTGTGTTATATATAAAGAAATTTCAAAATCACTGCTAGTTCTTGATATTTTTAGCTTCTACGTAAGTAATCATCTCATTAAGACCACATTTTTCAGTAATTGTTACTGCTCAATGCTCAAATCGAAATGCCGCCTAAATCGAGAAAAATTACATACAATACCACATACCCATTTATTTCCTAACAGCATCAAACGCGTTGAAGTTAAATTAAAAATGTAATTGTAAACACAAAATGGACATACAATGCGGTTGATAAAGGTATACAAGCATACAGTTTTATTCTATGTGAATATTTGTTATCATTATCACCAAGCAATTTGTTATCGCATGTTATTTTTTTTTGTTTTTTTTTGTTTTGAGATAAGAGAAAAATCATAATATGATAATTCGTTATCGGTTTCAATTTATACTATAAAATACAACAAAAAAGAATAGAAGTCAAATTGCGGTAAAAGAAGCTAACGAAAAAGAATTTGAAAACTGAGATTACCTGTAAATCTCTCAAAAATGAATCCGGTTTACCAAGGATTCTAAAATTTAAAAAAAAAAAAGTACATCATTAGGTACCTCTTAAGCAATAAATTGGGGTAATTCCAAAATTTTACATTGTACTAGTGTTATCAAAACACAGGTGCGAACATTAGTTAAGATAATTAGCAATTGATTGCGCATTTCAAGAACAAATACTTGCCCAATTAATTATCTTTAAATCAGTGAAGAATAGATAGCATGAAGACACATTCTGACCGAATATTTACGGAGTTGATGATAGAACCACAAATTGCGTGATTTTTAAAATAAGAAAATATAAATATGCACAGTTAACAAACAGACAAAATTAAAAACTTCCACAATCGATTTAACCTTCACTAAAGCCAGTCCAATGAGGTTTAAATAGAGCAACTTTTACTCAACTAAGAAAGGAAACTACTACAAAGTTTATGTATACAAATTTACTTCGATACAAAAACTTAAAAAAATATTTTCAAATGCGACAAATAATCAAACTAGTAAATTTGCAAATTTAATAAAAAAATCTTACACATTATATTTCAGTTTGGTATCTATCACATTTCATGTGTGTGTGTGTATCTTTTTATTAATTTTTTAAACACATAAGTATGCGTTTTTTTATTTATTATGTATGTAATATATTATTATGTATATGTATATGCTTATAAATCACACCACTTTACGTTTATTCAAAACAACACAGCTAACAAAAATTGTCTATACATATATGAAAAAACTTGTTTATTTGAAAATAATTTTAATGACCTTTTAATATTTAATCGTACATTTGTATAGTATTTGTATGTATAGAAACTATCAACAGCGAAAGAAACTCCATTTATCCATTTAAAATAACTAATCCAACACAAGCAGCATAAACCATCTTATGTAAGTGTGCGTAGTTCAAATGAATGCAAAACCAAAAATAGAATACGAAATTATTTTATGATCTTAAGAAATTAAGCAAATATCAATTATTTGTACGTAAACACATCCTTCGAATTCATAATTCAAAAATTGTTCTTTACCAAGAATATGTATAAATTTTCTGAAAATTTCAAAATAATCTAATACATATAATAATTTTTAAAGGGGGTTTTTCCGTTCATATACAAACATAAATTAAATGACGTATTGCATTTAAGTATATTTAATAATAAACAATGATCCCCTTAAAATAATCATAAAAAAACATTAAGTATGTACTAGTTGTAAGTCTAATATCTAATAATGTTTGGCCTAATTTTTACGTTGTCAAAATGAAAAGGAAAATATGAAACCAAAACAAATATTTCAAAATGAAGTGAAAGTATTCGTATTTAAATGAAAAAAAATTATAATTAATATGATAATTAGAAAAAAAATTGACTGATAAACACAGCTTGTAAGAATATACACTTAACCACCAAACGTAATATTTGGGTGTGGGTTAGTTTTATACATAATTTGGATAAGGATGCGGAATAAGTGTATAAGGGCGGCTTACGCAGACACAAAATATTTCACCACCACGAATTTATCAGTTAATATTATTATTACGAAACACTTCATATTCTTTCTTTTGTCTTAGTAGCTAGCTCAGACATGTACATGTAACTTAATACTATTTTAATTAAAATCAATTATTTTTGTTTCTTTAAAATTTAAAAGTAAGTTTTTCTTTTTAGTATTCGTACAAAACCAAAACTGGTTTTCTTAAAGGTTTATTAGTTTTTTTATTTAGTTTCTTCATATTTCCATGGCCGTTTGTACAAAAAAAATGTTAAAAGTTTTATTTTATTATTGTTATTTGTTTGTAGTGTAGATTACAATTTTTACGTTAAATGTATGTATGTATACGTGTAGGTACCCAAAAATTATAAAAGAAAGAATTTTCATAGTTTGAACATATTCGCTAATTATTGGGTTCTATACTAGGCACGTGACCATAATTCATATATATTATATGTGTCAGATACATTAAACAAAAAAACAACAACGCATTTTTACAGATCAGTGATTTTTCACTATTTCCTTGGAATTTAATTCGTTGCGGTAATATATTTACTACAACAGTAGTATAATCGACATAAATTGAAATAACATGCATCAATCAATATTTATAATTTTTTTACTGAAAATATACCTAATTTCAATATTTAATTGTTCCTTTTTCAATATAACTATCTAACAATTTACTGAATTTGGCTTTAAAATCATTTTAATCAACAAAATGGTTATAAGTGTGGTCCAACAAATAGAAGGTAAAATATGTTCGACACATTTGAATATAACACTACCCCCAACAAAGTAACAAACTTTTGCTCTATAAACAATATATAGACTACATATCGTCGACCAAACTCGCAGAATATGAATGTCCAATATGGCATTTTTCCTACATTTACAATATGTTTTAACGAGAAGGAAATTGTCGTTTATTACTAATCCCTCTATAGTTTTGTCGCGTTTTGTTTTATATGTCAAAAATAGAAATTGGCTTAAGTCCAAATACAATGAGAGTTTTGCGTAAGTTCTCATACTGTGATATTGAATTTGTGATCGAAATGTGTTGTTCGGTATTAAATTTGTTGTTATTTTTTGCGTTAATCTATTTGATTGCATTAATAATTTAATTGATTTATCTCGTAAAAATTGTGACGTAAAAATGATTTTACTTCATGTTTTTATAGCTTGTTTACTAAATAACTCACTCATACATATTGAAAAATACTTAAATAATAATATTCGAACGAAATATGTCACGTTGCTTAAAAATACTAAACTTGGTTCTAGGTTAAAATTTAACACGTGAAAATGTATTGCAGGATCTATGGTGATTTCAGACACTATGAAAATTGATCACATTACTGAATGACTGAACTGAACCAACTGGAAGTACAGAATTGTCATGAAGAAACTTCAGAGCATTATAGTTTGCTCGTATTTGCAGAAGCAGAAAAGAATGTCACCCAGTCTGTGGAAACTTGTCATGACGAGATTTCAGAGCCAGTGTTAGTTATGCCTATGTGTAATGTAGAACACGAAAATAATGTCAACTCAGAAACAACCATGGGGCCACAGCCGTATCAACAACAAATTATTTCGTTGGGTTTTTATTAAAAAATGTTATCCGATTTTCCAGAAATACTTGTAGTTCAGCAGAAATAGTATTGACTTCAGTAAGGTAAATCTAAACGTTTTCAAGTAAACAGAAATGAGTTGAAAATGAAACGAAACTCTAACCCAAAGGAGAAAGGGCTACCATATAAATTAAATCATACTTTGTGTGCTAGACATATATTATCAAAATTGTCGTGGTCTAAAATCTAAGTTGATAAACTTTAAGTTCTACGAGTTGATCTGTATAACCGAAACATGGTTTAAACAAATTTCATTTTTAAATAGTTTCAGCAAAATCTTCGAAAAGTTGGTATAAATCGTTGGTATAATGGTGTGCTTTCAAAAACTATAGTGACTAGATCTGTAGTCACTCAGGGATCCACCTTGAGTCCAGGGTGGGAAAAATTCATGTATTTTTAAAAAAAACTATAAATTATTTGATTTTTTTTTGATTTAAATCAAATTTTTTTAATTTAAATCAACTTTTGTTTTAAATTAGTTTTGCAGATTATTTTTAATTTCTGGATTAAAGAAATATAAATTTTGCAGTAAAATTTAAAAGATTTTTGGTAATCATATTATGAAATATTTTAAATCACATAATAATTCGTTTCAAACTAGTATGCACAAATGTGTTTTTTCCACTCCATGGTTGGCTTCGACTCCAAGATGCGGCTTATAATTTCTTCGGAAATTTAGTTAGATAGATCTTCGTATAAATCGCATCATCCATAATTTTAAAACTGAGTTTATCTCTTTAATACCCAAGACACACAGCAGTTTAATAAATCCGATTTAGCTAACATCGTTCAAGTATTCTACGCAAAACAAATCCCCGATTAGGTTAAACTAGCGTTGACTAGTACTGAACTCGAAAAATATGATAAGAAGAATACTCATCTTAAATAACGGATTAAATTGCATACAAAAATAAAAACTGATTTAAATCAATGATGTTTTTAAAAAATAAATGGTTGATTTTTAATTTTGTATATAACCTTAAGATCTAATAAAGAGTTTTATATTTGTGTCAGAGTGAAACGTAACTGAAATTTCTTTAGAATCGGCGTATATAACCGAATAAATCTTTATGTTTGAGGTAGTGCTTGGTTTAAAAGCAACTTTGAAACGCTGATATTATCATTAGTTAGAAGGTTGGATTAATTATCTCTGGTTAATTATCCGTTTCATAATATACCATATCAGATTTCAATAAATCATGTCAGAATTTGTTTTATCGATGATATATGTCAGAATTCGGAATATCATCAGCAATTATCTCAGATTTTGATATATCCTGTCATCATTGTGTATACTTATTATCTCAGAATTCGCTATATACTGCCAAAATTCGATATATCTGTCAGAATATAACATGTAAGAATTCCAAATATTTTGCCATAATTCGATAAATCATCTCAGAATTCGCTATATACTGTCAGAATTCTACATATTATGTCGGTGTTCAAAATATCGCATTACACTTAAATAAACCATCCCAGAACTCACCATATAATATAAGAATTCGATTTAACATCTCACAGTTCGACATATGTATCATTCCCAAATTCATCATATCTTATTCATGTCAGAATTCGTTATACCATCACAATTCGACATATCATATCCGAATTCTATACGAGTATATCATGTAATATAATTCGAAATATCACGTCAGTATTTGATATATCATCTCAGAATTTGCTATATAGGCTGTGGTCGAATTCTCGAGTAAATCCGCAAAATTCGGTAAATGCATTTACCTTTTTTTGATGGAGGGTAAACGAAATAAAAAAACGTAACTGTTTCACGTTTGGATACTTTATTCTTTATTGTTATATCAATTGAACGAGTAAAAAACAGAAAAAAATTCGTAATTTAGCAAAAAACGAACATTAAAAATCTACATTTACCGTAGTAAATGATTTACCCGAGAATTCGACCGCAGCCATTGTGTCAGAATTCGACCTATCTGTTAGAATTCGAAATATCATCATAAATAATCTCAGAATTTGATATATCACGTCAGAATTCTTTATACATACTTATAAAATCAAAGTTCGTTATATCACGTCAGAGTTCGATATATTACCTAAGGATTTGAAATATCATATCAGAATTCGTTATATATTTTCAGAACTTAAGTATCATATTCAAATTTATATATTTCACATCCGAATTATGTATATCATGTAAAAATTTGAAATTTCATGTCAGAGTGCGATATATCATCTCAGAATTCTTATGTCTGAATTCGAGATATCATGCCAGAATTCGCATATATCACCTCATAATTCGACATACCATATCAGAATTCTATATATCATGTGAGAATTCGAAATGTAATGTCAGGATTCGATATAATTCACTATATACTATCAGAATTCAATGTATCCGTCAGAATTATGTCGAAATCCGATACATGATGTGAAAATTAAAATTTCATAATTTTTTTTTCGTATGAATTCGAAACATCACGTTAGAGTTCGATATATCTCAAAATTCGCTATATACTGTCAGAATTCGATAAATCTCCTTGAATTTGTTATACCTATCCTGTTCGCCAGATACTGTTCGAATTTGATATATCTGTCAGAGTTTGATGTATCTTGTCAGAATTCCATTATATCAGACAGGATGGGGAAACAACAAAACAAAAAAACAACAAATCATCATTTTTTTGAGTTAAATCAATTTTTTGTGTCTAATTAGTTTTGCCGATTATTTTTAATTTGTTGGATCAAAGAATTATAAATTGTGCAGTAAAATTTTAAAGGATTTTTTTATAACATTTGAAATATTTTAGATCACACGATAATTCGTTTCCAACTACATATGTACAAATAAAAAAAATTGCGGCATTCAACAAAAATGTTAAACTTATTAGTATTTTGATATCGCGATAATTCAGTAGTTGTCACAACCATGTGTTTATTTATTTGGTGTCTAATGAAAAGTGTAGTATGTTTTCCACTTCAAGATTATTTCGACTCTAAGATGAGGCTTTATTGCTCCGGAAAGGATTTTTTTTTCATACCAACTTAAATAAAGGATTAAATTGCTTATAAAAATTAATCAAGATTTAAATTGATGATTTTTTTAAAAAATACAGGTCGATTTAAATCAGATAAAAATCAATGATTTATATTATTCGATTTAAATCATTCCCACCCTGCTTGGCTCCCCTACTTTTTCTAATTTTTATTAATGACCTACTAACCATTTTATCTTGTAAATATCAGTTGTACGCTGATGATCTGAAAATCTATATGCACATTCAAACTTCTAATGATTACATTGAGCTTCAATCTGATCTGCAAAAAAACGTAACTTGGCCCAATCTAAATAAGTTAAAACTTAATATGTATAACTGTGTTGTGATGTCATATACTAAAAAAATTAACAGGCAAACCTGAGGTTTGCAAACCCCGAATTTCAATTATATAGTTAAATCATAATGAGCATTTTTGTAATTGTGATCTTTTCAGATTTTCATGTAATCAGTTTAGAATGGTTATCGCTAAAGCATTCAACTTAAGTTAATCGTTATAATTAATAGATTTATAGTAATGTCCTTAATAATTTTTTTTTGTTAAATAAATTTTAATTGTTTTTCTTTTTGGACTACTAAATATAAATGTATAAGTAATTGGAGACAGCGAGTAATTGGATTTACTCTGTTCGCTGTCCTGCTTTGAAATCAATCAAAATAAAAAAAAGTTAAAATTAGATAACAGCTGAAAATACGATTTATCTAGGTGCAACTGTACTGTTCCCTATCTAAAAAGTCCTCTTACGATCGACTACGATCAAATAATAACGATGGTATTTCGCGGCGCATAAATTCAGTTACATACTTTATGAGAAAAGCTAACAATACCACGAAAATCAGAGTTTGCTAGAACATGTTTAGTAAGACATTTAATTTAAGTTATTGTACAATATAAAACACGCCGAAACAAAAGTTAAGCAGAGTATTACGAAGGACACAGGACAAAATTTAAAATTTACAAGGTTTTATACATCTCCTGAAAATTGCTGATTTTTGACTTGGGGGCAGTGTGTGAGTTTGATCGACGATATGTACAAATTTTTTGGGAACGTACTATTTGTACAGTGGATTAGGGTTTGCTATGCGTGTAAATCCACAATAATAGCGTGTAATATAATCTTTAAAAATATAAAATAGCGCGTGCAAATTTTCAAATAGACAACATTATACGGATGAAATGGGATTCAGAGAGAGAGTTTACTTCTCACTTCACTTTTTTGTTTTTTATTTTTTTTGCTTTAAAATTTTTCGTATTTTTATGATTATATGAAAGTAAAACCGTTTAATATTTCACACAGAACATAAAATTTTATTTTTAGCAAAACAAAATAAAAATTTTCTTTCTAAGAAAAATCATCGTCACATTAAATTATTGACTTGGTTGGTATAAATGTGTATCAAAAATGTATCAAAGTATTTGTACGTACCCATTCAATACATCGTATTATTTTCTGTCCCATAGCGTGGGATATTACTGTGCAAGTATGTATGTAACATGAAAAATCAATTTTTCTAGTATCACCACAATGGCGTGGTGGATACAACTACTTACGTCAGAAAAATTACGTAGATTCGTTGTACACATTTTTTTGTCTGGTATAAATTTTTTGATTGTTTTAGATTTTTAGAATATTAGATTGTCTCTATTTGATGCGCACTGACAAAAATTAGAACAAAACGTTTTTATATTAAACAAACAAAAAAACGATATTTGAGACAGACACGTGGTACAAAAGTAACAAAGTGATGTCTTTACAGACAATATTACATGTAATTCTTCTTGAGGTGCCTATTTAGGTATTTAACCAATTTCGATACTTAAATTAATAATTAGAATAGTACAACTCAGTATAAATTTACTTGGATGTCAGCCAATAAAGAACAATTATTTTGATCTATACACATACAAACCAAAATAATTTATTTTCGGCATTACTTATTGATATGCAAAGGAACTCATATACCTGTACTCCAATTAGTTAACACTTTCATGGATATGCGCCTATTACGTCAAACAAATATACATTTGCCATCATTTCAATAAAGTTAATTTAGCAACATTTGCAGTCAATTTTTCAGAAACTATATAAACACGTGTTTCACATGGCATGTTCCTGTTCGAACGAATTTGAATTTTTATATGCAAAAATAGTCCCACAGCAGATCCACCATTAATTTTGTTTTGTTCGCGAAATTGTTAAAATTAACAATGGAAATGTAATTTTCTTTAGTGAATATGATGCCACAGTGCGATTTTTTGTAACGCGTCGCGGTTGTTTAAGCCACTTTTATGATTGGCCTTCGTTCATTCCTACTGATGAGTTTTTTAACCAAACGTATTCCTCGCAAATATCGTTATTTTCAAAAAAATTAACAAATCCAATGAACGAACGAACAAATGAAGGCAATCATAAAATCGATTTTAACTACCTAGCGTGATAAAGTCAAAATGATTTACTATAATGTAAACAACGGCACGTGTCTATAATGCGAAAAGAAACTTTTCTTTGGGTCATAAAAAATAAAACTATAAAAACTATGTGGTTTGGAATAACTACTTGAATCAACAAATATTAAAATAAATTACATTACATTTTAATTAGTATAAAATAATAAAGTTTTTTAATTATTTAAAACATCACCGTATTTCTATCACATTTGTTATGTGGAAAGATCCGCCAATTTCTCACGCTAAAAAAACAGCTATCTCTAACCTTTAAAAGCATTGATGTTTTCAATTTGAGGCAATTTATATTTTACACTTTGTAAATTTTTGTGATTCAATTCATCCACTCAATGAAAATTATAAATATTACTTTCATCGTGACTTGGTAGAACCAGTTTCTACTTTTGAATAGATAATTGGGAATTAAGGTCTTAAGTTTTCGTTTTTAGCATTATTAATTGATAATTGTGATTTAGAGAGATCAAACTCCAACTTTATGTTCGCTATTCTCTTCGAGACTAAAAAAAATTGACTTGAGCGAAGAATTAAGGACATTAAACAATGGTTACAAATTTGTATAATTAAAGATTAAAGACAATATTCTGAATCAAGCTGATTTTGGGAATCCATTATTATACCGCGCTTCTGTCTTCCTTCAAACCGACTAATTTTTGAAATTTCATGAATGCATAATTTAAAAAATCTGCAATTAAATAAAATGCGTGTTACTAACGCGTCTGCCAATGTCAATAGCATTTCCCAAACACCTTTCTAGACAATTTATTTTACCAAGTTTAGTTCACAAATCGACACTTAAATGACTAAATTTTCAGTTCTGATAATCCAACCATTAGTTGGAAAAGTAATTAAGCCCGATTAAATGTCTGTAAATTCAAATGCCTTTATTACATGAAACAGAGAGAGAAACAGAATTAATTCATTCTTCAATGAATTGATTACAATTAATAAATAATGAATGAAACCTAATTAAACCCAAACCTAGAAATCGGCGAGATAAATTATCTGTTTATTCCCAAATAAAACCTTAAGAATTGAAATATTTTAATCAAATTTCCCAACTTTTGGAATTGTAATTTAACGAATCGCATAATATCTCTATCGTAGGGTTGGCCACGTTATCTCACATTATGAAATCTATTTTTCAACTTATCTGCCTGCAATATAAAACAGAATGGGTTAGATACAAAATTTCGACGATCATAATATCGAATTTAAAATCTTGATATTGAAATTTCGAATCTCAAAATCTCCAATTTCAATGCAGTGAAAACTTTTTATAACGAATACCAGTAGTTTATCGAAATTTTCAGGTATAACGGAGATTCACACGGATTTTCATTCGCTGAAATGGACATTTTGTTGTATAAAAACGCACTGAGACTAATCAAATCAGTTATAAGGAAGTAAAATAACAAAATTTTACATTTTCATAAATTCCATTTATTATTATTATTATTGTTGAAGGGCCATGTGGGCGTTTAGCCACCTCGCATTGCAACCTAGACGTTTTTTTTATGCTTGAACCCTGCTAAATATCCGTCCAGTCAATATTCAGGCTCTTAATGAACCTGATATACTGCCGACGGTTTGCGATCTCCCTCCTAGATGTTTACTATATCAAGTACTTCTACTAAAAAGACGGTAGCATTGGTTCCCAAGGACTTCGAGAGGGCAGTCCCACTCCCGTATATTCCTACTCCTACCTGGCTTCTGTTTTGATTTTACTCTTACGAGTTGCTGGGAATGGAAAATCACCTGTACGTCACCCAGCTTTACTACAGGAAGGCTAAATAAAATTGGAGAGTGAGAGGAATGAGGTATCCAGAGTTCGCGTACTTTGTACTAATTAACCTATCAGCCATTCATCCTTCGGCATATGCTGTTCCAACTTAGATTAGGGGTTTTTGTCAAGGTTTTCTACTTTAGCGCCGTACTTTAGCCTGTGCCAAAAGGCCACATTCTGCCTAATGGTCTCAGTTACCAGTGGTCGCCACAGCATATGAACGAAACTTTTCGGTTGGTTAATTGACAGGTTGTATAATCACAAAAAGTAATTAATGAAAAATTGAGTATAAAAGTTTTGTATGTTCCTAAATGCAAACTAAGTTTCAATTAAGTATGTTTTTGAATGATTGAAATGATTTTTTGCATGAAAGAAACTGAATCCGTTCATAACCAATTTGTATCTATAATAAATAAAATATTTATTTATTTGATTGTTTTTTGCAAATTCTATTTATTGTCGCCATTCGTAGTGTGTTGCTTCGACAACGCAGTCCGGAGTTCATTGACCAGCAATTAATAACTAATTAAACAAAATGCATTATGCCGGTTGGATAACCTATCGTTTTGCTGACTACTTATCCACGTTTATTTCGTAAAAAAAATGGTTCAAAAGATCTCGTAAGAGATGCGTTAAGGTAAGAGATAAAGATATGCATTATTATTATTAATTTTTCGGGTTTCCTAGGAAATTCACAAAATAACTACCCAATAGATTACTCGGCAAATTAATTTTCGGAAACTCTAGCTGTCATCCAGTCAGCAAGTGCCTTACATAATTTTAATTTTTTCCGGTTAAAACATGAAATCCAATTTTAGAAGAAACAAATTATAAGCAATTTTGCTACTATTTTTAGCAGCATATACAGAAAAGCTTTTATGAAAATTTTAGTATAGCTCTAGGCTTGGAGTACGTGCCTGTTTATCCATCCCTGCCACTATTTCACTGACTTACATATCGATTTTGGTAAAGCTCTAAACCGCGTTAAATTGTGGTTTAAACCCAGTGAGAATATTTTAGTAGAGTTCTACTAATCTAAGTTATGGTCTAACTCGTATTTTTCGAGTGTATGTTTGAGTTTTCATATTCTTATGTAGGTTGTAAAAGAGAAATTTCTTTGGGTTTATTATTATACGAAACATAATTTTGGGCAATTGTTGTTACAAAGTTCTCACGGAAACTATATTGATTATCAAGTTCTCTAGTAAGCGATACAAATTATATTTAATAGTTTAATTATACAGATATTATTTATTTTCAAATTACTTTCAAATTTCTGTCAAAGTTTCTCTAAAATTTGGTCAAATTATGATTTATAAATTCATTCAAATGTCTTTTCATAATCATAGATAGGCTTACCATCTCGAATCTCGAAATTTTTTCTGAATTCAGAAATTTGTATAGAAAGAACCGAAGGAAAAATTGAATTGATTTCATATTAAAATTACACTATCCGATCGGCTTTACTTTCTGATGCGAATACATAGTACACCTCCTGGTCGTTAATTTTCGGAATATACCCTATTACCTTTATGAAACTAATTAAAATATTAATTTATATGTAGTTCGTTTTTATTATTTTATTTTTTTTTTTTAATTTTTCTTTACTACTTTTGAATTTATTTATCAAGCTAATAAAATTACGATATACGATGTCATCGAATGGCATGGTTTGTAGAATATGTTTACACGAAATAATTGAGCTTTGGTAGAGATTTGAGTAGAACTTTTAGGGGCTGTTTATACCACGTCTTTCTGATTCTATGTGGATTCACAAACCAAATTCCCTTCCTTACATATGGACGTTTGGACAAAATGTCATCTATATTATGCACAACACTACTAATAAAATAATAATCAAGTAGCATGGAATGTCAAGGTTGGATTTTTATTAACGAAAAACAATAAAGTAACCAAAAACCATAAATAAGCTAATTTGTATGTGTTAGTATGTAAGGACGGTAATTTGCTTTGTTGAATCCACAGTAAAACCACTTTGTAATTGGGTTGTATAACAGTATACCAAAAAAATACAAAACAACCCAGATAAGACTATAAAAGGTAGAAGAAAACGAAAGGCGAAGATGTAAACCTAAAATATCACCTGCAAAGAGGGACCGAAGTATTAATTTTCAGAAGGTATTGTGTACTGGGTTAAAGTTGTATTAAGTATTAGCTAATAATAATAAACGATATTTACAATCCAATGTTGGTCCCGTGCCTGTTAACAATCTAGACCCATCAGTTTATACCGCGAGCCAGCTTCTCGCATACCTCTGACTCTCACACTTTTACATGACAATAGGCCTGAAAATTTCAGCTTTTCGACATCTACAAGATATTTGGACCTTAGCAAGCAGTAGACGTAAAGAACACAAAGCTCGGTCGATTCAAGTATCTAAATCTCAAATGAGCAATCCAATCACGCAGATATCATGTATAAAGTCGAGAACCTGATTGAATTGTCAGTATAAAATATAGGCTTAACGTGTTTCACTTTTATGAAAGATGCATTCAAACTTAAACATGAGATTAATGAGTACGGCGACAGGCAAAAATTGCCGATAGTTTGTTCTCACCTTTAGCACAACACTGTAACTGCATTTCCTTCATTTTAATATTACGAGATGTCTTGTAGTATTATATTTAGAAAGAATCACTACTCACTCGCAGCGAAAAATTTATTAGTGACCGACCGAATCGGGCAAAATCCTCTCTGGTTGTCACCGACAAATTATTCCACTAATGAACCGACTTTTCTCAGTCCTAAGCAAGTTAGCAATTTGTAAGCTATGTAAAGGAGAGCTAAACTGCGATATAATGCGGCTGCTTTCCATTCATCGAAAAGACAGTTCCCCTCCGAATATCAAGAGGAAAAAGTGAACGATTTGTTCAGGTCAACGATTTCTCCTCGTGGGTTGGGCTTCAATGCAGGGCACCACGATTATTTAAAGAGTTGTATCTACAGTCTGTGAATGTGGCACTTTGGAATATTAATTAGGTTGAAAAAATGTTCAACCCATGTGCCGAATACCGCATCGACATTAACATGGATGTTTTCATTTAGAAGACTGCCATTTCACTAGCCTTGAAAGTGTCAGGTTGTTCGACAATAAGATCGCTAAATTGAAGGCTGGGGACACACTTTATTATATTTGCTAATTGACGTAGAAAGATTGTGCGATATATTCAAGAACAGTAAGCTGAAAAATGGTGCAAAAACTGTTTTCCAAGATACAATTGTTCAAATATAAGAAATTATTCCCGAGTGTTTAAACAATTTAAACAGAATAATTTTTTTATTTATTTTGTATACTTACAGAGTATTCACAATGCAAAAACTTTTTTACTTACAGGTTTGTGTGAATTTCCAACACAAAGAACAAAAATTATTGTGGAAATTCGTACAAGCCTGTACGTAAAGTATAAAATGTTTTTAAAAGTTTAATAAATACTTACATACATAGTTATTATGAAGTATTCAGAACAATAATTATATAAGTCATTATAAAATCTATTGGGTTAATCCTTTTAGGATGAAATGAATAGATCAACAGTGCAATAGCTGCAGACCGCGATCTACTTCATTTCATTAGTGATATGTCGCGTAGTGATATCAGATGTAATCCTGTAATAAGATTAAGCAGTCTTGTGTAAAGAATAACCTATTAAATAATATTGTAACTTGGATATAGTAATCGGGGGAAATTAAATAATTGAGCAGGAATAAATCAGGTTGCATCAATCAATTGAGAATTCGGAGCAACGCTTGATAAATTTATAATGGATCGATTTGTGTGTAGATTGCAGAAGGATCGATTTTTGAGTGTTTATATGAATCTGCAGTCGTAGAGATGAGCATCGTAAAATGTGTCTGGGGGGACAAATTTACCAAGCCCGACTTATCTCAAGCCTTCCACCAATTGATGTTGGAAGAATCGTCTCAAAAAATGCTTACTTGATCGCTGTGAATCGTTTCCATTATGGCTGTAAACCAAATAGCTCAATTTTTCAAGCGATTTTGGAAAGGACGTTTTGAGGTTGTGAAGGAGTTATTCTTTTTTTTTTTATTGACGAAGTAGTGGTGACAGGACATACAAGCACAGAACACTTTATGCATAGTAAAAAACCTGAGTTCAAAAACGAAAATCCAGATTTTAGGCCTAGTTATATAGACGAAAACGAAACGAAAACGAAACGGGCTGAAACGAAAGACGAAAGAGTCATGGTTATATAGACGAATTGACGAATTCGTTTTTTGACGTTTGGCAATTTGGTTATATTTTATTTCAAGAATTTACTTTCGTGTAATTATAATATTATTCAAATAAAATAAGTTTTGAAAACAACAAAGGAATGGACACCGACTTTTATTTATTAGTATTATTACCAATAAAAAAAATTTAAAAACACATATTTTAAGGGTTAGTCAAAAAATCAGAACCGATAGAGAATTACCGGAAGAACGAAACGAAAGCAAATTGAATTGAATCAATTTCACCGGCCGTCTTCGTTTCGTTTCGTCTATATAATTGGTCTCATATGCTTTCATGCATTCAATTCATTCGTTCCGTTTCGTTTTCGTCTATATAACTAGGCCTTAAGGCTTTATACGGATTAGCTTTGCCGGTTTATTATTTCAAAATATTTCGATCAGCCACCACTTTTAGAATTATAGTGCAGCAAAATGAGTTTAACGTGTTACACCGATGTGGCAAGTTATTTAACCAGTATGTGGTTGACGTTTACGCTAAGGTTGAAAGCAGAAGGTTGGCGTTCATTCGAGCTAAACAACGCCGAGGGCGTGTTTAAAATTACATACACTTGCAAGATGCTCTGCGAGAAAGAAATCAAGCCACTGAATTAAGGCAAATCACAATATTGTCATCATCGTACACTGGCACTCTAAGGTACTTACATGAGCGAACTCAAGACGACCTATTTATAATAACAGTCACCTGCAATCACAAATGGATTGAAATTAGAGATAGCCTACTTCCGGGCAATATACCGCAGAAGCGACATGACATTATTAGCAGAGTATTTCACTTGAACATAAAAAGCTTATGAATTTGGTTAGAAAAAGGAAAGTATTTGGCACAGTTAAGTGTTATATGGTTACTGTCCAGTGGCAGAAGCTTCAAGAAAAGTTAAAACCAAACAAATCGATTCTGCCATAAGCGATGAAATTCCAAATAAAATGACCGACCCAGAGTTACACGATATTGTTGTAAGCCACATGGACATAATCCATCGATCATGTGGTTATGTAAATAGAGCTTCACCGTGCATGAAAGATCAAAAATGCATTAAACAATATCCGAAATTACGAAGCCATTCCACTGTCACCACTACAGCCGAAGGATGTCCAAGGTACCGGCGCAGAAAATTTGGCGAGGGTTTACTGCTAACATTCCAAATACCCAGATCGATCTAGATAACCTTTGGATGGTCCATTACAATCCTGTTCTACTTAAAACTTTTAACGCCCATATAAAAGTAGAGCTTTGCAACTTCATTAAATCAATGTATGTAAGTAGTAAGTACATAAATAAAGAAATAGACCAAGCGGTCTTTTGCCTAATTTCAACAAATGAAGTCGAGCAGTTTTTGTCAGGAAGGTATATTAGAACCTCAGAAGTTGTTTGGAGGCTGCATTCATTTAATATACATGAAAGGCACCCTGCAATAATACATCTCGCTGCTGGCAACGAGTACATTTGATGGTTGAGACGTAGTTGAAAATCCTCGAGATACTACACTAACAGCCCTTTTTAAATTGTGTTCTCAAGACTGCTTCGAGAAACACTAATTTATGATCAGGTTCCGGCATATTATACGTGGAAGATAACAAATTCCAACGTCGCAAAATAGGGATTCAAGTTGACGGCCATCCTCCAGAATTAGTTAAAAGTGACACTTTCGGGCGAGTTTATACGGTTCATTCGACAAATGCGGAGTGTTACTACCTGCGAATGTTTTCACATACTATCAAGGGTCCACAAGTTCTCAAGAATTGCATACTATCATTCGTAATACAACTAGTGCTCAATTATTATCGATAATTTTTTACGAGTTAAAACCGCGCTGAAAATTCAACGAGTGCGCAGCACGAGTTGAATTATCTGCGTCGGTTTTAACGAGTAAAAAATTATCGATCATTAATTACAGCACGTGTTGTATTTAGTAAGAGAATACAACTTTCCCGTCAGCGATTGAATCACAATTCATCCATTTATGTTATGTTGTATGCAAATTATTTGACAAGCTTTTGTTTGCATGGCTTTTCCTTTTATGTGTGTATAAAAAATCCAATCATAATAAAAAAAATTGAAATACAATTACAAATTAGAGATAATTGTTTAGGATTTTCTTGTTGCTATGGTAAAATTTGTAAAATTATCACGTTGCTATGGTGAAAATCGTAAAACTATCGCGTTGCTATGGTGAAAATCGTAAAACTACCGCTATAACGTGTTTTGTTCGTATTTTGCATGGCAATCTAAATGCTATTGCTGTAATAATCGCTTTTTCGTAAAATTTCCCATGGCATATTTTGTGAAAGTTGTATTCTCGATGAAGTAATATACTAGCTACCAGGCTGCTTGCAAAGCTCTCGGTTTATCGTAGATGATGCACACTGAGAAAATACCGAAGACAATTTTTTACAAGATTCGTTTTGAACAATCCTTGGAAAATTTGGAATACACTGAAGAAATTTGTCAAGTCATTTTCAGAAAAATATATTACACCTGTTTCTTAGATGTGCCGGGTGGGACTGGAAAAATCTTTTTTTTTTAAATTTCATTCTAGCCAAACTTAGGTCTCAAGATTTAATAGCGACTTCTTCAGGGATAGCTTCTACTCTTCTACAAGGAAGATGTACTGCACGTGCAACGTTCAAACTTCCTTTCAATATAATGAACGATGAATCTTATGTTTGTTGCATATCTAAGCAGAGTTATATGATCAAAGCTACTACAAAACTGCACGTTAATTTTTTGAGATGAGGCAACAATGCCACATAAAGTTTCCAAAGAAGCTTTGAAAACAGAACTCTGAATGGCATACGAGGTAGTATAGTAATGCACATTTAGGTGGTGTCACAGTTTTATTTTCTGGAGATTTCAGGCAGATATTGCTTGCCCTCAGAGGAACGAATGAAATGAAAAAAATGACAATGCGAAGAAATTCTAAATGTATCATGACATCTTTAGATTAAGAAATAATTTTTCTTTTAAATTCATGTTTAGTCGATACTTACAAATACTCCTCAAAGTCGAAATAAAGAAAAATGAAGAGCACCATTAATTATCTCATAAACAACGACACATAGTTGCTGATTTTTCATTAAGTCTGAATAGAGGGTCCACGGCCGGCGTTCTTCATCAAGAGGCCCTGCTGCAATACATTTTTGGGCTAAAAATCAACGATAAAATGAATGGACTCATTCATTTTGAAACCAATTATGAAGACATCGGTTTCACAGTCATTTCAAATTTGATTTCTAATCGCAGTTATTTCAACAACAATCACCAAAAAAACAAAATAAATGATTATTTGATGTGTTGAGAACAGCTTCTAGACACGGGAGTTATTGCACTCTTAGACCTTGAACCTTCCATTTGTTTTCCAATCTACTTATATAGATCTGCAAGGCAGCAATAACGTTAGTTTCTTCTTTCCACCCCATTCCCGCCCTACCAGTTAGGAGACCCAGGTAGATCTTGCATCCATGCACTCTTTTGTGGTCGGGCCTGATATACAGTGGTAGACATTCGTTTAAACGCACTATGATTTTTGAATACAGTCCTAAGGCTGCGTACCAATAGTCGAGTAAATTGTTCTTTTACCTACTTTTTAACAGTGTACAGGGTAAATCGCAATACTGTACTAAAAAGTTGGGTAAAATAGGAGAAAAAAATAAATGACGTTGTTTTAACTTTTTGACGTTTCAGTGAATTTTGTTAAAATTTGCGTGTTTTTCATTAACCCTTATGTCTATGCATCTTTTTTCTTACGTAAATTATTTAAGAATTACCCGGGAACCTACCTTATCAGATTTATTCGAGTATCACTTAAAAATGTAACTATTACAATTAAATTATTTTAACATTTCTAGGCTCTAAAGCCAAAATGTCATTGATAAAATTGAAATTTTAACGATTTAAGTCGAAAAGGTTACCCGGATAACTCAAAATAGACATGAGGGTTAAAAAATATTTGACGTTTCCTATTGCACTTAGCAGCCAGCGATTTTAACCCTCCCACAAACGCACAAACCATTTTTACTTCTAGAGAATTGGTACGCCAATTGAGGTAACTTCTAGTGAATTGGTACGCCAATTGAGGTAAATATGTACTAAAATTGAAATTTACCCTACTAAATGATTTACCCGACTATTGGTACGCAGCCTAAGAGTAAAGTGTTTTGATTTTTTAATTGTGTCTATCATCTTAAATCTGTTGCTAAGATAAACCATTAGTAAAAATTTTTATGGCTTACTTTAATAAATTGAAAAATTTAAATTTCAGGTAGACATTCGGTTTAAACGCATTTGTGATAATGGACTAAAATAAAAAACAAAGTTAGCAATTTTTCATTTATGTATTATTTTATTTAATATTTGGTCTGGCCTCCACCTTTTTGAATAACTTCGAAAATTCGAGTAGGCATTGAATTTGTTAAATTTTTGAGGGTTTTCGCATCATTGTGGCCCAACATTCACGGATGGCACTTTTCAAATCTTTAATTGAATTATATTGCTGTTCATTTCGATAAACTTTTCGGGAAAGGCTCTCTAAAGGCTTTCGATAGGATTGCAATCAGGACTGCAAGCTGGCGATTCAAGAAGGGAAATGTTTTACTCGAGAAACCACTGTGTGGTCTCCTTCGAAGTATGGAGCGAAGCATTGTCTTGTTGAAAATTATAATTTTCGTTCATGTTATTATCCAGATAATTTATCAAAACGTCTTCCAAAAGTTTCACGTACATAAGAAAGTTCATTCGTGTCGTTATAAGCAGATGGGAAGCTCCTCGTTATAAGAAAATGCTACACATACCATAACACTTTCGCCTTAAAATCCGCTTCGACCTAACGATGCCATGCTCCTTCAAATTATGTCAGTAGCAACTATAGCAGTCGGGAAAATCCAGATTAATTTTTTTTCGTCAGAAAAAATCATTCTCTGTCAATCCGTTACCGGCTATTTACGAGCAAATTTGAGCGGTTTATTCATATGCATGGCAGTTGAAATTGGTTTGCTCCGAAATTGTAACCATTTTATGTTCGCTGAACTATTCAAAATACAAGCAATGTGTCGGGTCCGCACAACCCTCTTTACGGGTTAAGTACTTTAAAAAATAGGAAAATGTTCAAGAATTTTCGAGATACTTGAGAAAAAATTTGGAAAACTTTTAAATTCTCGAGAAATGAAATTCGTCGAGAAACAAATTCCTCGTTTTCTCGAGAAATAAAATTTCTCGGGAAATCGCAATCTCTAAAAAGAATAACCTGTTAAACAATAATGTAACTTGAGATATAATAAAAATATGGGATAAATTAATAATCGGGGGAATGTATATAATTGAGCATGAATAAATCAGTTTGTTCATAAGTTGAAATTCTTCAGTTGCATCTCAACTTTAAAAATTTACAAAAGAAATCTCAAGATATTCTCATATCAAACTTAAGTAATTGAAATTTAACTAGCACCTGGTGGAATATGTTTTAGTAAATAGATTATTTAATTCACATTGATTAACTTAAAATGGTTAAATAAAAATTTATTCATTGTCAAAAGAAAGAAATAACAGAATGACAAAGTAAATTTCACGATATGTAATTTCTTAAAAATACTATTAAGCCTTGTTATCGATTAGCTAGGTTTCTATAAAATAGTTAATGTCTTATAATTCACATTTCACACACCAGGGCTTAACCAAGTAATGACCATTCGAAGATTGAAGCGCAAAATCATCTTTGGCAATTGAGTTACTAAATTGGATAGTCAATTAAAAAATATTTCAAATATCAATGAATCAAGGCTAAATTAAATATTGGATATTATCTTTGCAATAATAACCACTTGCAGCAATAGATAAAATTGGCAAACAGTTTTTAATATTTTTTGCCAACCGCCTGTTATTTGAACCGGCATTGCATATTGTTAATAGCTTCTGAATTATATTCAATTACGAATTCTTGATCGCCTTAATAAATAAACAAATTGGCCTTTAGATTTATTGCAGGTTCTTTCTTTATAATAAAAGTTTCAAGAAAACCATTCATTAGATTTTACAAGCTCCTAAGTAAAACATATGTTAGAATTTTTTCATCATTGATTATAAGGACGTCTAAGAATACGAAGGGTAATAATGGGAAGCCAATAACCTGCGTTTTTTTTTTTTTAAACAAATATTCAGACAACCAAACAATTTTCCAATAAAAAAAATCAAATATGTATACTTAAAATATGTATGTAATTAGAAATTTCTATGTTTTTCATACATAAGAAGGGTGCGTTGACTTTATCAAAAATCATTTTCTCTAATAAAAACATATGTTTCTCTCTTTTTACACAACACACATAATATAAATTGTAACACACTGTTTTTTACAGACTAGCTAGCTATAGCTAGCTAGTCTATAAAAAAACGTAATTCAAAAAAAAAAAAAAAAAATCGTCGCGACAAGAAAATTCAATTTCTTGATTTTCCAAAACCCGAAAACAGACAGCACCGCAAAATTTAAGGTAAATTTGGTCGGTGTTGCGAAGTGCTTCCTAATTTTTTAATACATTACAAGAACAACAATAAGAGAGTCATATAAGTACAGAGAGATGGAATAATTTAAAAAAAAAAAGAGAGGATCAACAGTTCGTGGCCTAAATTTTTGGCACCGTTAACTTTCTTCAATTTTTATTTTTTTTATTTTTAGGAATTTGAAAAATATTAAAAATAAATATTGTACGTAGAAATTCTAATTTATACTTTTATAATCAAGAAAAAACTATTTTTTTGTATTTTTATCAAAAAAAAAAACGCTGACAAAATGTCATACCACTACCGAACCGAGCTACCTATCTTGCATTCTTATACAATCGCACACTTGTATGAATACATAGAAATGTATGATTTTTTTTTTATATATTATTAAATAAAAATGGCTGATATTTTTAACTTTTTTCTTTTTTTTTTGTCTGTCATTAGATTATATTATTGAATTTTTTTACATACTTAATTCGAGAAAATTTTAATTTAAAACTTACTTGATTTCTTTGATATTCCTCAATTGCTCGATATGCCGAATCAGTTAATTTGACAAAAACCAATTCTTTATTATTATTTAAATTATTTTGAGACAATCCATATGAAATACCAGTACAGAGACCCGCCATCTTGAAAACTAAATTTCGTTTCTTTTTTATATATTCTTAAAAATTTAATTTTTTTTTTTTGCCACGTAAAAAAATTAAGTTAGATAAAAAAAAAGATATATGCTTAATTAAAAAAAAAAACACAAATAATAATATTTTAATTCGTATTTTTCATATATATTATTATTATTATAATAAAACTAAATTTTATATTTTATAACAATAATTTTCCACTAAAGTATTAAAAAATTCACTTTTTTCTTTAATTTTCATATACTCTCTTATTTATATGTGTATATATTTTTTGATTTTCTTTTTTTTTTTTTACAATCAATTTAAAATAATAATTATTAATTTAAGAAATTAATAATAAACTTATTTATAATAACAAAAATAAATTTAATGTAATTTTGCAATATTTTTTTTTTTACAATATGTTATGTAGGTATTATAAAACACACTTCAATAAAAATCAGATTTTGTAGCACTGGAATTATTTTATATTTTCTTTAATTCAAAGTTAGTTTAGTTACAAAAAAAAACAAACAAAATATTATTTATTAAATCCGCGAATTTAATTTCAAATATTTTTTCAAAAAAAAATTTAACTTTTTTTTTGTAAGTGAAATATCTTTAACTACTGTTCTTTTGTAATTTTTCACTGCGACGTATGGCCGCGACGGAGTCCGTCGCTAGACTAATTACATCGTGAATATTCGTTTATTCCGAATTCGTTGTTTTTATAATTTTCGATATCGAAAATTTATTAGAGATATTTTTCGTAAATACCGAACGCATTCTAAACATTTTGCTAGCAAAAATTTATTTTTTCAATTTTATTCCACAAAGATGACCCCGGGGTTGGAATATAGTTTAAAAAATGATTATTTAAATATTAACTAACAGTAATATTTAAGAATATTTATTTTATTTTAAATCGGGGAGGTTTGGAAAGCTTGGTTCGAAATTTCGAATATACTGTTTTGAGCATTGACAGTGTAATTGGCACCAGAAGTGCTACTTACCAGCTACTTCAAGAATAAAATTAAAATATATATTTCTTGTATAATTTGTTTATTTTTAAAGATTGTCATTAAAAATTAATGTAAATTATAAAAATAAAATAACATACAATTCTATTTGGAATATTATGATTTACCTTTCTTAAAACGATGTCGGGCTTGAGCCTTGGTGTAACGATTTCGATTGGCTGGTTGTTCCGGTTCTTCAAGATCTTCTTCTTTTTTAAAATCTTCTAATAAATCAACTGGAGGATCAAGTAAGCTCTTCATTTGAATTTTTGTATAGTATCTGTAAGCTTTTGCTACACCAAAGCCTAGAATTGAAATTGCAATAACTAAGATTACCATTACAGATGGATGTTTTAGAGTTGGAATTTTGGCGAACACTTGATCTGCAAGAACGATTAAAACACCCAGTATAATTCCAACACCGGCACCAACCCATGGAACTTTTTTCTCCATCATTGTTTCATGATTACTTAAGGCAGCCGCTTTTTTAGCAGCATTTAAAATATTTGAATCATTTGGTTGTAGTTGTAATGCCCGACCATATGATAAAAGTGCTGTATCATATTGTCCTGCAGCAACATTTACTTCAGCTTTCCGAAAATATGCTTTTGCCCAATCCGGTTTCAATTGAATCGCTTTTTCTGCATCCTCATTCGCATAATAGTAATGTTTAGCCTTTAGGAAGGCTAGCGATCGGTTGCTGTACAAAATCGGATCATCCAATGATAATTTTATTGCGTGAGTGTAGTGTAATATCGCCTCCAAGTACAATTCATTCTTAACGCATTGGTTTCCTTGCTCTTTTAATTCTTCTGCAGTTGGCGTGTGAACAATTTCTTCATCATCAGCAGGATCATTAGATTTTGTCTACCAAATATAATTGTAGTTATTAATTTAATTAAGCAAAATATTGATTTTTTTTCTTGTTTCGCATGTTTCGTCCATCTTTAACTCAGCTGACCGATTTTCTAATTAGCAGATACATACCATTTTTGTAATAAATGTATTTACGAGCCGTATTTAAAGTTTAAATCATTCTAAAAAATAAATGTACAACATAAAACCGTGTTGTTATAAAATGACAGACGGCACTTGGTTGTCAAAATATAATTTGGTTTACAGTAGAACCTCAATTTATGTCATGTCACATAATCCAAATTTACTATGTGACGTAATATGTATGTGTAGTAAATAATTATACAAAAAATATTTTTATTTATAATTATATTTATGTAATTAAATTATATTTAGATAATACATTTAAATTTATTCTTTTTGATTTATGAAATAATAAAATTTAAAAAAAATATTTAAACAGGAATTTTTCAGTTTGAAAATGTAGAATACTATTCTTCATCGCTCAGTAAATCGTCATCTATATTTACATCCTAGAAAAGTACATAATAAAATTCGATTTAATTGATAATTGAAGATTATTTCAGATGATTTCACTTACCGACGTATCTATATTTTCATCTAGCGTCATTCCTTCTATTTCTAATTCAAACTCGTCGAGCGAACTTTTACGCTCCAATTCTACGGATTGCGTTTGGAGTTCCGTAGTAGATCGAACATTTAAATTTCTTATTTCTTCTAACTGTTTGGCGATATCAACTTTGATTGTATCAGGTAGAAGTGCTGCTTTTAATGTTCCTAATTCATCCTTTTTACTTATTTCTAAACCGGGAATATATTCAAACTGGCCACTTTCTTCCGCCTGTTTCATCTCATTGAAAGGGGTTCGCTCAATATTTAATGGTACTCGTGTCGCAAAATTTGCTGGCAGTGGAAAAGTATTTTTAGATAAAAATTGTTCGGCTTTTAATGATTCATTAAAAGTTGGGAACAGATTTTCGTATTGTTCGGGATCGGCTAAACTTTGCCCGGCCTTTTCATTTACTTTGGCTAACTCTATTCGCCACAAACCGACGACGTAAGTAATTTTGCTGGGTATATAGGTGCGTGCGAAGAATGCTGCTTCTGGAATCCGACCGGTATTGATTAAAATTTCAAGACAAGCCTCCAAATCACCGAGAAGAAACATTGAAAGAAATGAGATATTATGTTTACCCTGATCCCCTCCGGAGGACCCTAACGTTTTCAACATCTCCTTATTTCCTGTACTCGTAGCCAATAAAAGAAGACCTCCATAATCGTTGGCTCTTTCCAAACACTCTTGGACTAAATCGAATTTATTTTTACTTGTTGCCACCTCTGCTAATTGTGACCATTTCTGGGGATTTTCAGATTCACGGGCTAAAATCAAAGCTGTATCCAAATCCCCAATTTGTAACGCCAAATCAAATTTATGCTCTGAATCTGTTGACACTTGGAGAGCTTGCTTTTTGAATCCTTGCTTCTCTAAGAAATGAGCAACTCGTGTACGATGTTCTTTAGGAATGGTGGGCAACACACGATCAGCCGTTTCAAAATCACGTCTCATAACAGCAGTCTGATATTCTAGAATTGATAGTAATAGGGAATAGCTGGTTACATTTAACTCTTTATCACCCAAATACAATCGATTATCTTTTGGCACATAGCCAAGTAGATACATTGTGCGATCCAAATGAGAAATGGTTACAATTTCACCACCAACATAGTAATTGATTCGATTCACAGAGTTTGTATATATAAAACAATCACCAACCCAGAGGCCAGTTTTAACCTGTTCATTTACTTCTCCAAGCACATCAAATGCATTTTCGATTCCATCATCGCCTAAACCTTGTTTCGATTCTACAGCAATAGCTATCGCTCCGGTATCAACGCGCAATATAAAGTATGACTCTTCCGTGGCCAAACATACCAACAGACCAGATTCATTCCAAAAAACATGTCTATAAAAGAGGAACATGGATTAAATAACTAAATTACGATTTATTACTGAGAATTGCTCACTTTGGTTGAACTTCAATGCGGCGAATCAATTCAAGAGTTTCCCAATCATAAAACGAAAGTCCAGATGATGTCTTCACACCAAGAAGATAACCACCAAATATACCTGAAAAAATATTTTGATTAGTACAATAGATATTTAAACTATTTTGCTACAGATTTACCTTCTTTCATGGTTAAAAAGCAAAAGTGAAATTTAGAAACGAAGAATTAGCGTTATGAAATTTTATAAGGATCAAGTTAAAATATTTGTTTGAAATGAGCTTACCTTCTGCACCGTAATCTGGTGTGAACGACTTGCGTTCTTTGAAATTACGAAACAGCTTAACAGCGCCACTGCTTTCACGTATAGCATATTCACTACTTTCTAATGCCCAAACGAACTCCTGTGCCGAACCAAATGCTTTATTTCTTAGGGCCATTGATGTGTAAATTATATATTCACCATCTCCACAAACAACAACAAAACGTCCATTTGGATTATGTGCAATAGTTTGTGGATATATTTCGCATGCACCCATATCTTTTGAAGCAATTGGAAGTCTTTCCCCATCTTTTATTTCAGCATCCTCTGGTAATGCTTTCAAATTAACTTGTTGCATTTCTGAATGTTTAGCCCAAATGATTTTGCCACCATTTATATCCATCGACATGGCTGGTTCTTCGCGACCTACCTTTATAATAATCGAACCTTCATCGTAGCCGAGGGCAACATTATTTGTTCCTCGCATACCGCAAATTGTCCAAACACGTTCAAAACCATAATTGAGTGATGTTTCTAATCGATATGTTCCGGAATGCCATATACGTACGGTACCATCCTCTGAACCTGTTAATACAATCGGCAATTCTGGATGGAATGAAACAGCCGAAATGTTCATAGCGTGACCTTCTAAAGTTTGGACACAAGTTTTATTTTGGTAATCCCAAATTTTAACCAAACGATCATCGGCACCCGAAATTAAATACGGTTTATCACCCCCATGATAGTAATCGACACAATTTACACCCTTTTCGTGACCTTCCAATGTGAAATTTGGTACATTTGATCCCAATTGCCATACTTTAACGTTACGATCAAGCGATGCACTTGCAAATGTATTATTATCTTTTGGATTGAATACAATTTGCATAACATAATGGGTATGACCCTCAAATATTCTTTGACATGCCCACATTTTATCCCAATTCCATAATTTAATAAGCATATCATCACTGCTAGTCAAGATTAGCGGTTGCGTTGGATGAATTGCTATGCATCGTACATAATCGGAATGCGCTTCAAATGAATGAACTTTATCGAGAGTATTGTAATTGAATACTCGTATTTGCATATCATCCGATCCGGTGATTACCCAATTTTTACGTTCCACAAATTTGGCCGAACGTACAGGCAAATCACATACCTCAAAATCCTTAACCAATTGTTGATTTTCATAATTCATGACGTGTACATGACCATTGTAGAGAGCACATAACATCCATGGTTCTTTCGGATGTAAATCAACACACTTAACACGATCGGAACGTGATGTTAATCTACGCTTTATATCTAGGCGCAATGGCTAAAATTGATATGATAAAAAACAAATGTTACAATATAAAATACAAATCATATATTATTGTGTGGTGAACAAATAAATTAAAAATAAAATTTGCGAATGTCAAAAAAGCAATGATTCCGGCCCCAAAATATTTTCACAGAATTAAACCGAATTTTCAGAGCTAATCACATAATATTTTTTTACTAGAGTATATAAAATCAGTTTAATTACCATTTTTATGTAGTTTTAACAAAACTTATTGTTTTAAAATAATTTAATTTGTGTTAAAAATGAAACAAAATTAATTTTTTGACAACACTTTAATCATAGACGTGGCTGCTACAATGAAGTTGATTATGATTCTTGCATTCTTGGTAGCGATTTATCGGTCTACGTGAAATTGCCTCGTTGCATTTTTTTTTTTTAATTTCGCCTGAATGTGAGTACACAAATGTGAAGGCGACATCTCTTGCTAGATTTATAAAGTCTAGCAATGTTGTTAATTCTGGTTGAGCTGTTAAAATGGAGTGTACGTCTTGTAGCCCGAGATTTGAAATAAACTAGTTTATATTATCAAAGAATTTATTTAATATGTTACAGTACATTTGATGAATTTTTACTCGGCCGCAGTGCAGCACAAACGGCTCGAAACATTAATGAGGCTTAGAGCCAAGGAAGTGTTAACGAATGCACAATACAACGTTGGTTTCAAAAATTTCATCGTTGTGAATTCAGTCTTGAAGATGAGAAAGGTCGCGGACGTCCTTCTTCCATTGAATTGAAGACTTTGGTGGAAGCAAACCCACGCACGACTGTTCAAGAGCTTGCAGGGGACCTATGCGTAAGTATTGGATTAATTTCGGAACATTTGAGCCGAATTGGAAAGTTGAAAAAAAAATCGCGGTTATGAAATTTGCTCTTCACTTCTTTTGCGCAACAAAAACGAACCATTTCTCGATCGCATTGTGACGTGCGATGAAAAGTGGATTCTATACGAAAACCGACGACGTTCAGCGTAGTGGTTGGACCGTGGCAAAGCTCCTAAACACTTCTCCAAACCTGAGCTGCATCAAAAAAAGACTATGGTGACTATTTGGTGGTCGTCAGCCGGAATTATCCACTACAGCTTCTTGAACCCTGGCGAAAATATCACAGCAGAGAAATATTGTCAACAAATTAACAGAATGCATAATAAAGAACTAAAACATCTGGGTCCAGCATTAGTCAATAGGAAGGACCCAATTCTTCTGCACAATAATGCTCGACCACATGTTGCACAACCGACGCTGCAGAAGTTAACCAACTTAGCTACGAAGCTCTGCCTCATCCACCATACTCACCAGACCTCTTGCCAACTGACTACTACTTTTTCAAGCATCTCGACCACTTCTTACAAGAAAAAAATATTCAACGACCAAACAGCCACAAAAATGCCTTCGAAGAATTCGTCGCTTCTAGAACTACATAATTCTAAGCTACTGGAATTAATAAACTTGTATCTTGTTGGCAACAATGTGTAAATTCTAATGGTTCTTATTTCGATTAATAAAATTTATTCTAAACTGAGATATGTCGTTTTAAATAAAATGGTTGAAAACCTGCATTAATTTCTGAACAACCTAATAGTTCTTATTTCGATTAATAAAATTTATTCTAAACTGAGATATGTCGTTTTAAATAAAATGGTTGAAAACCTGCATTAATTTCTGAACAACCTAATAAACCTAAACTGAGATATGTCGTTTTAAATAAAATGGTTGAAAACCTGCATTAATTTCTGAACAACCTAATGGTTCTTATTTCGATTAATAAAATTTATTCTAAACTGAGATATGTCGTTTTAAATAAAATGGTTGAAAACCTGCATTAATTTCTGAACAACCTAATTTTGTAATAGTTAGCCTAACGACGAAGGGACTCATAATACCCAAAATGTAAGTGCCTCCACTTATAAAAAATATTAAAAATATTTCACTATAAGGAAGAGAAAACTAATATTAAAATAAAATTTTAATTCATGTATGTACGTTTTTAAAATAAAAATAATAATTGTTTATAAGTTGTTATTTTTAAAAAATAAGTGGTTAAAAAGGATGATGGAACCTGGGCAAGAGGTCACAAAGAGAAGGCTGATCTATTTGCGGAGTACCTCCAGGAAACCTTCCAACCACTACCAAGACAAACTGCCAATGAAAATATAATATCTATTCACAAGCTGGATGAGTTTGAAATACGGCCAGTAACTGTCAAAGAATTAAAAGAAGAAGTGAAAAGTAACATGAATGTTAAAAAAGCCCCAGGGTATGACTTGATTACTTGCCAAATTATCAAAGCTCTATCAGACAAAGGATTTCGTAAGCTACTACACATAATCAATGCGACCTTTCGGTTAAAATATGTTCCACATCAAAGGAAAGTAGCAGAAGTAATCATGATTTCAAAACCTGATAAACCACCTAACGATAAAAAATCATACAGGCCAATTTCTCTGCTGCCAATTATGTCAAAATTCTTTGAAAAATTATTACTAAAGAGACTTAAACCAATAATTGAGGACCGACAACTAATTCCTCCACATCAATTTGGATTCAGAGAAAAGCATTCTACAATTGAACAGGTCCATAGAATCACCAACATACATAATTGAAAGAACGTTAGAACGTAAAAAAGTATACTCAAGCATATTCCTGGACGTCGCGCAAGCATTCGATAAAGTCTGGCATAGTGGTCTAGAATACAAGCTGCATAGAGATCTACCGAGACAATTCTATGCCATACTAAGATCTTATTTATCCAATAGACACTTTCGAGTGAAATATGAGGATGAATACTCTGAGCTAAAGAAAATCTCTGCCGGTGTTCCGCAGGGGAGTGTCTTAGGACCAATCCTGTATTTACTATATACAAGGGACATACCAACCACAAATGAAGGAACCATAGCCACCTTTGCAGATGACACAGCAATTATGGCAGTTGGAAATAATGTCGCTGATGCAACGAGCAAACTCCAGAGGATGACCAATGCGGTTTGTAACTGGATAAAGCGTTGGCGAATCAAACTTAATGAGACAAAATCCACGCATATTAACTTTACTTATCAAAAGGCTTACCAACTACCTATAGAAATTAACTCGCAACTCGTGCCATATACAAATACAGCTAAATACCTTGGCATGACCCTCGATGCCAAGCTCAAGTGGAGAGAGCATGTCAAAAAGAAAATAAAGTTCAGAAAAATGTATTGGCTCATAGGTAGAGGCTCTGAGCTTACAATTCACAATAAGCTGCTGCTATATCGGAAAATTTTGAAGCCGATATGGACCTATGGTATACAACTCTGGGGATGTACCAAGCAAACAAACGCCAAAATGATACAGACGTTTCAAAAGAAGGTTTTTCGTAGCATCGTCAATGCTCCGTGGTACGCAAGAAATGAAGACCTTCAGAGGGACCTACGGATGGAATACATCAAAGAGGAAATAAAAATGCATGCCGCAAAACACGAAATAATAGTCGTGTTCCAGTCGACCACTTCAAGTACTTATGAGTAGTTAGGTTTGTGTCTTTGCTTAAATTTAACTACTCGTAACTGCTCTTGCATTCTGGCAAAAGCAGTTACGAGTAGTTAAATTTAAGCAAAGACACAAACCTAACTACTCATAAGTACTTGAGGTACTTGTGAGTCATGATACAAAGACTAATTAATTCCTTGTATCATGCTTGTGAGTGGTCGACTGGAACACGACTAATATATAAAAATTTGTATTTGAAAGAAAAATTGCTAGATGAGCGCAGTCTCAGTCGTAATAAAATAAATTGAAAAAAAAAAAAAAAAAAAAACAGAAATAGTACAAAGTACAAACACACAAATTTATTTTTATGATTGGTATTTATTGCTATAAATTTTTATTGAATTGGCACCTAGAAACAAATAGCAATCTCAACGGTCTTCTGTCAAATTTTCTTTATTATTATTTTTTCAAAACAAAACGATTTCTTTTTACTTACTAAGTTTTTTCTACCAGTGAATTCTACTCACACTAACTACTACATTATATTGTGATTTTGTACTTGAGTATCCTTACAAGTGCATGAATTTTATAAATTTGAACTGATTTAATTTAGCTATCGAAATTTGGACTAATTTTCATTGCTCAGCGAAAGTCGAGATGATCCTAGTTTGGTTGACACCACACCTCCACTCTATATCACGATCAAAAGTATCTCACTGACCACTAAATAATTTTATTGAGCACAATAATTGATGAAATGCAGATGATTCGTATAGGATATGGTGCCGCCCATAATTACATATTGGTGTAAGTTTGAAATTTTTACAGTTATTTTTTGCATTGTATCTTTGCAAATTATAGAAAAATTTTAAATGTTTTTGATATTTTAATTTTTTATTATTATCAAAAAATGTCTCCTCGTTCCATTTCAGGTAGTCTTTTAAGGCTTTCAGTAGCTCAGGTATTGGTACATGTTCACTTTTTTCATTAAACAGATAGTGTAGTGTACTGTATGTATCCTTGTTAATACGTATTCTGGAATATGAGTGTATCGAAATATTATTATGGAAATTTGTGGTATATTGTGATGCTAAAGATACAAATAAATTTGATCTGTATGATTTATTGCATAGGGTTAATCCATATATTCGATTACTACAATTATTAATTATTATATAGTAATTATAATTATTATTTGTGTTAAAATTATTTCGATTTTCATTATTCGATAATTCTGATGACGTTGATGATAATTTACCCATTCCCTTCTTTATTCAGCTATGATGTTAAATCAATTTTAAATTTTAATCTAAATAAATAATGAAAAACGAAATTAACTAAAATATAGTAGTACTATGCGCCTAAATAAAAGTTGTTACGATTTAATCTACCACACACTTATTAAGGATTTGCACCAAATTTAATTCTTTAAATTGCCTATTTCCGGACTTACCTTCATTAAAATTTGATTCCTTCTTCCCAGATGATGCGATTTTATTAATTTGGCTGCTATCATTATTGCTTGTTTCAGAATTATTATTATAATTATTTATTCGATATCGATAGTTTGATCTGTAGGTGCCATTCACCTCTACTTTTCAATTTGTTCAAATTACCCGTTACAACTGGATCACTTGGTTATTGGTTTTCACATTTATGTAGATTCTAGTTCAGGAATAGAACTTCTTACTAATAGTCGTCAAAAAACGCATAATTTTTATTGTAATATATTTTTAATTTTGTTCGTTTAGTAAAATTATTAGCATAATCAAATAAAGTATACAATTTAGGAAAATTAAATATAACTACATAATTAAATTTATCACGATATGGTTATTAATTTAGGAAAAAATAAAAAATAAAAATCATTGAAAATTGGTATTATATTAAAATAAAGCACCATAAAACTGATAAAAATATTGAATTACGATTTAATTTTTTTAAATATTTTGTATTTTATATTTATTATTGACAACATTGAGAGATATATTTTAATTAGAGATAATAATAATAATAAATAATTACTTTTCCTGTATGTTTACTTTTTTCTTTTTTTTTTTTATTTTAATAAAATTAATGTTTTACACAACAAAGGTTGTGTGCTTTTATTATTTGTAATTTTTTTTAAAGTTATGTGTGACTGAATTTTTATTAATTTGAATTATTAAAAAAATTAAAATTTTAACAAAATATTTTAATATTATTATTTTTTTTCAGTCTCATCACATTTATTGTATGCTTATTTTTTTTTTTTTTGAAGGAAACTTTTTTAGTTTTTTATTTAAATATAATGGATATAAAAGTAAATATGTATATAATAAATATATTATGTAATAGTTATATATAAAAAAAGCGATAAATAACACTGGTAGAGATGAATTTAGATTGTAATATTTTTTTTGTGTGGCACAGGTTTCTCCAAAACTCGGAAAATTTAGTTCAATTGCGGATGTGGACAACAAAACTGTCTATAATCAATAAATGTTCATATTACAGCTAAATTTAAGTTTAGACTTGCTTTCTATTTTGCTTTTTTTTTTATAATTTTGTATAATTATATTATTTGTAAAATGTTATTTATGATAAATATTTTGATTTTATTATTTTGAGTAGGTATATAATAATTATATTTAAAGTTTAGTTAAAATACTTTAAATTAGAAAAAAAGGAATATTAAACCACAAATTAAAATAAATTAATATTTTTTTAAATTTAATTTGCATTTCGGAACAAAAATTAAAAAATTAATTTAATAATATACTATGGTTAATCGTGAATATATACTATATATAAATATTTATAAATTTAAATTTTTAATAACAAATAAAAGTAAAAAAAAATGCCTGATCAGATCTATCTAGATCTACATATTGCAATAATCTCTACTACAATTAGGCATCGATTTTTATAAACATAATTTAACATAAAATTATAACTAATTAAATTAAAACTAAAACTGATTATTACTTTTAAATACAATTAATTCGTTATTTATTATATTATTATTAATATTATTTTGAGTTAAGTATCAAAAAATACTTTTTCATTTTTTTTGTGTGAAATTAAATCTCATAATACAATCTGATAAAAAGACAAATCTTGATCTTGCAAACTAAATATTCTACTCTATTAGAGACTTCGCTCGACATAAAAATAATAGTTTAGTATTGTATGATTTTATAAATAAAATGGGCCCTCATTAAATTTTAGAGTGAGCAAATCTCACTTACTTTAAATAACAGTCTTTTGAACTTAAACAAAAAAAATAATAATAATTTGTAATAATAATTTGGTGTTTGTTTTTTTATTTTTTTCTCCCCACTCCGAAATTATTTTAATCATTTTGGTTTGATTTTCTAACCATTTCCGGAGTAGTGGGTGGCAAAACTAATGGCTTTTTGAGAATTTGTGGTTTAACTTTAACCTGTGGTTTAAATGATGTTAAACAAACAGTTTCGGATTTTGTGCTGTTTATATTAGACAATGAAACAGACGATGTTGATGTTGCTGTTGAAGGTGTAGTAGATGATGTGGTTAAACATCCACCAGTCAAATGAAGATCTGCAAACTGTGAAACATATTTTTGTGTATTTCGCATAGGAATCGGACTTTTGTGTAATTCTTTGCTAGTTTTACTCTCATCTTCGCTTATGTGCAACACATCGTCCAAAATAAGATTATTGGTTTTTAATTTTTCGCCATTATCATCAAGATCCAATGTCTCGGCGGTCATTTCTTGCTGTGGTTTCACTTCGGCTTTTGGTTTTTCGATTAATTTATGATCTAATTTTACCTCTTTTTTATTCAACTGATCATTTTGACTAGAATTTTCACTAGAGTATCGTTCATTTTTCTTAAGAGTTGATTGGTTCTGAGCAAACCGTTCAGCCGATGTCATATCCTCTAGTTCCGAGTCAATTGAATCACGAGATGATCGGGTTGATCCTTCTTTTGATGAAAGCAATGGCAAATCCATTACTAAATCTGGCTGAATACGATTTCGTGTTAATATTCGTGGCGTTGTTAAACTATGCTGTGAATTTAATTCGACTCGTTTTTCCCATAAATCCCGATTCTGTTTGAAAACGGTGCTTCCACCTTTTGTCGCATCTCCTGGACCAACAACACCACCAGGATTAACACCATTTCCAATTCGACTCTCAGACATACTAAAACTTTTTGAATGATATTTTCGTGTTGGTCGTGTAACAATTGTCGTGGGCTCTACATCACTTCCATCTATACTGAATAATTCCGTATCTGAATGTCGATTTTTATCATTACAATCATTTTCACCTGTATCAATTTCTTTTATAACATCGCTACGACGATTCAATGAACTAAATTTATTCGGTTGCAATGACACAGATAAATTATGCGTTTCCGCATTATTACCATTATTTCGCAATTGGACGCCTTCATATTCATCAAAATGCATTTTTTGTTGATTTGATTGTAATTTTACCAGATTTGATGTACCACCAATTTGACTCACTTGAATACCACCACCACCACCAGATGAATATTGTTGTTGATTTAGTGCATGACTTAATTTAGTTGGTTCAGCATAAATCGGTTCTGCTGGTTTTTTAGTCTGGAAAAATGTTTTATACCAGGAAATTAGTAAAATGTGTATGATAAAATATTTATTTTATTAAGCGGGCGGGAAATGCATTTTTTAGATTATGAAGTGGAATATTTTAATCACTAACATTTCCGTTCTAAGATTACTCTCGACCACCACCAACCAAACCAACAAATTTAGTATTATTAATAATTTGTATACAAAGTTAGTATTTAAAATTATATAAAATTGAAGAAAATTGTTAGAAAAGTTAAACTGTACACAATTATTCATTTTAGACAAAACTTAGGATTAGTAAGAAAATTTCAAAAGAAACAAAAACAAAACAAAATTTTAAAAATTAATCTCACCTTTAACGATTCTAATTGAGTTGTTGTTGAACTATATAAAAATGGTAAAAATATCAAAAACAAAAAAAAAATCAGTTAAATAATAATATTATATATTTTAACTTTTCCAACAATTTTCACGATTTTTTTGTAGACATGACGAACACACGTATTAGGCACACATAAAACAAAAATGCTTTGATTATTTTTATATATTTGTTTGACTTTTACAAATGTATCATGCTTATTTTAATTGAGTTTTAATTAAAAAAAAATTTACAAAAATAATAAAATAATTACAATATGTGTAAGGGTACATAAAATTAATTGGAATAATTACTTAAGGCTGTATGGTACTCAAAAAAAATTTCTGTTTTGGTATCGATATTTAAATGTCCAAAAATGCGTCTAAACTGTGTCTATAATAAAGAAAAATATCGTTTTGTATTTTTGTTTTATTTTGATGTAAAATAAATATAACTGTATGTCGACTTGTCTTATTTCCCTTTTTCCCAGAATAAAATTATATGCTGTTTCGGTTATTCATTTTCGTTGTTTCTATGGCAACTCAGTATGTTAAAATGTATAATTTATTATAAAACGGTAAGATCCTTGACATTCACCATTTTTTGGGGTTGGCCATCTCGTAGAGTAATAGGAAATCAAAAATTAGCCGAGGTCATACCCATTTTTGACAAAAAAAAATATATTTATCGATACTGAATTTTTTCGTATCGATAAATATATCGATATTCTCAGTATTTTGATTATATCTTTCTTATTTTATTATTAATCTTTATAATCGTGAATTAATCCCTCAAAAATATCTTTCTGCATAGGTCAATATAAAAGATTTACATGGTTTAGCGAGAAAAACTTAAGAAAATTGAATTTTCCGTAAGCACCATTATCCAAAATTTCGTCAACTTTGAATTTTTATTACGGATAAACTATAAATAATTTTGAAATAATCCTGTATTAATCCCTCAAAAATACCTTAAGCTTTATCAATAAAAAAAAAATTTGTGAATTGATAAATATTTGTAGCCACAAATTGATTTTTACGATACCCTTATTTTTGTAAAACGAGTACCATACAGCCTTAAAAAAAGAAAAACAAAAAGAACAAAAAATATACGTATTATTGTGATGATGCCGTTCCCTGACTTCTGAACTTTAATAATAATTAATAACCAATCAAAAATAAAATAAATTTTAAATTCTTATTTAATAGAACTGGGTCTGTGGCAACGTCAAACCATTTCAGGCATAACATAAAAGCCTTAATTATGAGCGAGCGCCCTGCAACAAATAACACAAATTTTAAATTCAAACTTACATGTTTTACTTTAAACCGTTCCAATGATTTTCGGACAGAAACCATACTATGTATACATATAACAGATAAATAAATGCGATTGATTTTGCCATCACCACAATACAACAAAAACATGTAAAATTGAAATAATAATAATTAATCATACATGCGGGCGCACACGAAATAACTTTCACTTATTCAAAGCCACAACATTGAGTAAAAGCACAACAAAAAAGCGCTTAACTCAAAATACACCTAATATATAAAAAAAGCTAAAACAAAACATAAAGCTTTCGAATTTTAGGTAGTTATTGTATCGCTTTCAATTGAGATTAACGATAAACCACACAAAATACAGCAGAAATTGCTTTTTAAACAGTTGTTTCGAGTACCTCGTATTGAAAATGGCTGAAATCCTCTAGGAAATCCATTGAATTTTCAAATGAGTGCGGTTCATCGTGATAGTTGTATTTCGATCGTATATCATTCACACTGTCGATTGTATCGTAATGTATATCACTCGGACTATCTAATGTTTTTATTGATGATGATGATGCCGTTGATAGTTTTGTGTTTACTGTTTCAATTATATTACTACTGCTACCACTCAATTGCTGTTGATTTAATGATCGTGTTAACGATGATATTGTTGTTGAATTTTCACTCCCTGATATTGATGGTGATGTATTAGCATTATTTGTATTACTATTAATATTACTATTACTACTACTATTATTATTATTATTATTAGTTTGTGGACATATTGATAGTTGACTATTTATTGAAATATTGCCACTTGGACGACGACGACGGACGGATTCTTCTGAGCTTGACGACTTCAAATGATCACTTGTCTTTTCACGATCCTCATCTCTGTTTAATATAAGAAAATAAATACAAATTAGTATATAAATAAAATTAAACTGAAACCAATGCATACTTTATTTTTAAGGATATATATTTATCAGGAACTAGACCATCTTTTCCATTAATTGTACCTTGCCACCAATCGTTTGAGACCTGTTTCTTTAGAACGACTGTATCACCCTTACGAAATGATAATTCACGATTTGATCGAGCACTGAAATCAAATTGTGCCGTTGCTTCCATTGTATCAGATTCTAAACAAATAAAAAAAAAATCAAATTAATTACCATTATATTTCACTTTGTATTATATTTACCATCTTCAGATGGATATACTTCAGAATCTGGATCTTCTGTGACTGGATCTGTGGGCGAATCACCAACATCACTGTAAATAAAAATAAATTATTAATATTAATCCAACTAATTTTAGCATGCGCATAATTAAAATCTTACATATCAATTTCGGGTGAAATATATTTTTCATATTTAATGCCACTTAAATCCTTTGGGAATAATTCATCATGATAGACAATCATATTTTTAATCAATTCGTTCACTTGGTTTTGATATTGAACTTGATCTTTATCTTCGGGTGCTGGCATTAACGTTGGTCCAAAACATATGGCTAAATTATAAGCATCCATCATATTTTCATCAGAATATTCCGATAAACTATAAAAAAAATAAATATTGAAAATATATAAAGGTGATTGGTTACTTCTTCTAATCTCAACTCACTGATTTAAAAATGCAAATAAATATCGGATTACGATGACAACCGAACGTGGAAGACTTTGTAAAAATTGCTTTATCCCAAAAACTACTTCTTTCTTAGACTCCAGTTCTATAAATATAACAAATCGATTAATTTTAATTTAGATCAATTTAACATCGATCGATAAACTTACGTGCAAGTTGTACAAAATGATCAAAATAAATAATCGGGAATAATGGTTCTCTCAATTCGCGCAGATACAATTTTAAAACACCAGCCACTGAATTTATATCCGACGCATCTGTTGTATCCGCCAAAGGATCTTCGCCCCGTTCAAAACCTTCTCGGAAATTGGTGATTTCAACTTGTGAACCGGAAACTCGGAAAATACCCTGATGGTGTAATCCAAATAGATTAATTACTCGAATACAACTGCGCATAATTAATGGAATTTCTTCGTGTGTTGCTTCGAGATACTCTTCAAGCGATCCACCAAATAATTTTGGTTGACCTGACATATTCATTCGGCCGATACGTTTACGTTTTGGTATATTTGATTTCACCACAATACTTGTGTGTATTACCGAATCTTGTGCCAATGCATTTCGTAATAATTCGGCTTTAGAATCTAGTCGTGCTATTCTTGATGTTCCTAAAATATACTCTCGAATTTTTGAGATATAAAATTCTTCTATTTCGGCCTTATCTGAACGTAATTTCACAGTTAAAGTTTCAGGTTTGGCCACTTGATACGTTGTTCCATCACCGAATAAATTACTACAATCATAATCTTTAACGTTTAAAATTTCTAATAAATTAGTTTCGGCCGTTTCTAGTGTTTTCCAAATTTCTTCCGATTCCGTCCTTAGATTACTGACCCGTGTTTGTAAATGTTGTAGTCTAGCCTCCATATCTTGGTGTAGAGCCTTTAGTAGTTCTGGTTCTATATCTTCACCCTGTTGTCCCTGGAAATCTAATTTTTTTGGTATCATAAATGCTCCATGATGCTGTTCCAGGAATTTCTGTTTATCAGCTCGACTATCCATCGAGTGTACTGTATGACTAAGTGAATCGGAATTATTTAGTACAGCACGACATCGGCCTTGATCCGCGGTTACGTGCATTAAAAGTGCACGTGACACAGCCGAATGAAATCCAAGATCCATGCACTAGTAGAAAATAAAAAAATTAAAAACAAATCCATTGTCTGATGCATTTAAATTGAATTTAATTAAATTATAAGCTGCTATCAAATACTTGTCCCTCGTCTACTTTTATTTATACAATATTCACATTCATATATGATTGTCACCCGCATTTATATCATATAATTTTCCCAAGACAAAAATAAAAACAATCACATTTCATTTATTTAAATTTACATTTTCCTGTTATTTTCTCGGTTTAATTTACCTACTTGTGTGACCTCAATTAAACTACATACATAAATACGAAACCGAAAACAAATATGAACTTTACTAAGGTTAAACAAATGATATACTCACATCAATTAAATCGCTGAGATCTTCGACAAAATATTTATGAATTGTTGTATTCGAAGCCTCTAAACACAATTGATATTCATTTTTGGCCTTCAAAGCTTTCAGTCTTGCATCTGTGTATTTATTCTTTCGCTAAACACGATGCCAAAAAAAAAACAAAAACATTTTTAAATATTGATTCATGTAAATTGTATAAAATATTCTTACCTTTGTTACCTCCTTTTCTATCAGTCTATATTTTTTACTACGTTCTAATTTCTCTTTTGGCATTGCCTGTTGTATTTTTGCTCTTTGATTTTCGGCTGTACGTAATTTTGCCTCGGCCGCTTTACATTCTGTATTGTAACTGTGATACGTTTTCATTGTTGTATGTAATTCTTGTAAAACTTTTAAAATTTCTTCATGAGTTTCATAGCTTATTTCACGGCATCGCCGATATATTCGTTGTACATCGTCAATAACTGTTTGTAGTCGGGCTACTAAATGAGTTGAACAGATTTCTGATAGGGTTGCATGATCTTTTGATAATGATTTTGTTTGGTTTATCATCTGCTGCCAACAAGCATATGACGAAAATAGGGGCCATTGTTCACGCCTAAATAGAGATACAAATTATATTATTATTTAATGTATTTATAATGTAATGTAATAAATATTTACTTTTGTTTTTGTTCTTTGTGCCTCAATTGCAAACTTTTTGCTAATTTATCCAAACTTTTACTATAATCTAGTTCTACTTCACCGCGTCGTCTAAAAAAATCTTGTAGTTCTTGTATCAGTGATACTTGTGATTCCATTCGAATATCTAGACATCGTAATTGTTCATTTAATTGTAGACGGATATCTGTAAGAAAATTAAAAAAAAAATAACGTATTTAGCATAAAGTCTCATAAATTGTGAGAGGGTTATTCCTCTTTCAAAAAAGATTTTTGTATCAAACAAATTAAAAAGGGAATAAATATACGGTTTTGAAAACTCAGCGAACCAACCTCAAAAATCACCCTTCATTTATACATATAATTTTCATTTACGTGAAACAAAAACAAATTTATTTTGGTGTGTTTCCTCGTCGATTGCCATATTGCATTTTCATTTGGTAGCCCCAGCTTAGTGGTTTTATATTTTTGTATGTACAAGTTTTCATTTCAATAACTTTCTTTTTCTTTTTTTTATGTATAAAAATACATTTCATTTGTTGTGGGAGCGAATTCATATTCTTTGTTGTAGCATTGCTTCGATTCGTTATAAATTAAATTTATGAATGAGTCATTGTCATCATTCGAAATAAAATAAAAACATGAAACTTTGATTATGATCCTATTTATGTATATTGAGTTTAAAGAGAACTTAATTATAAAATAGTATCCGAATATCAATAAGTGCATATTTATGAAATATTTATTTAAAACGTCACAATCGATTTTACGAGTAGCAATTTGTTGATTAATTTGTTTTTAGTATTTGGAAAATTATTTACACAAAACGTCTATATTAGTTTACAAAGAAAGCTGATGGATTACCACCAAATTGTTGTCAGTTTTTCCGTTTTGGGCATATAAATAAACGATTAGGTTAATATTACAATAAAAAACAGGAAATTGATATAAAAATTAATTTATAAATATTTAAATGTTATTTTTATAATCACATTATAAAGGGTGTAAATTCACACCAGCATCAACAAATGGAGAATGGTAAAACATTTATAGAAATTTGATAATTTCTTTAACGTTCTTGCAACAGATATACAGAATACATCTGTGTAATTTTCAAATTAACATAAATCTTTATCGTTTGACTGACAACTGACAATTGATTTTCAAATTAATTTCAATATCTTTATTTTCTGGGATTGGTTCTTTTTAATTTATATTTAATAATATGTATGTATGTCCATAAAACATGGCTTGATTGAAAAGGAAGTCTGATTTCATGTTAATGTTTCTTTAATATTTTGAAAAAGTAATAAAATCATTGTAGCTATCTTTCATGAGATGTAAATTAATTATAATTGATTTGATAGGGATACATTTTAACTTTCACCTTCAAAACAAATTTATGTGATTTGAATTTCTAAATAAAGTTACTGCGGTAGGATTAGGGATATATCACTTGAACCTAACAATTCAAATAATTTAAAAAGACCTTGACCCAATAAATTGTGGCAACAATAATCGGGAATGATGATATTTGATGCCACAAACTTTTTAACTGATTACTAAATCTTTTGAGTATATGAAAATGTCTCTTTATTATGTTACTTGTTAATTTGTTATGCGAAATCAAAAGCTGAACGACAATTTAATTTATTTTGATGAATTAAGTATTACATACTTTAAAAATAAAGTATTTACTAATGGATGCAATTTTAAATATAGCTTGTACATAAATTACAATTGTTATAGCCATTCCATCCCTAAACAAAACATTATTATTTTACTGTACCTCAGTTCTTTTTAAACATTATTAAACTATTATTTACTATGAAAAAATAAGTTTCTACTACCGAAAAAGTAGAATCATAGAAATTTCCAATTTTCAAACAAAAAATTATTCATAAAACTATTTTAAGAATATTTTTTTTTATGGAAAACGAATAATTTCTTTTTTGTTATTTTACTTCATCTCTTGAGCGATGAAAATATTGTTACAATAAATCTGTAATTTTATGACTTTCGGAAATGAAAATGAATTTTACTTTAAAAATGTATATTTACGAGTAACGGTCGTATATTTCCAATATTTTATCGAATTAGAATTTATTTTCGAATATAACAACTTATTTCTGGTTTCCAAATGAATAGATCAATTTATAGTTTAATTTAGTCTAACATTTCATTTAATTGTGGCTGGCGAGGGTCTAATTGGACAATTTGAATAATTAATTGAGCACCATTCGAAGCTAGAGCTTTTGGTTAATTTAATTATTGCTAAATAAGGTGAACAAGTCTTTTTTTTTGTTCTAAGTCAAAAAAGGGCGTTTTTTGTTGTTTAAAGTTAATGGTATTTGTAGACACAATAATAGCAATTAAAAGAGTTTATATTGAACCACATGCATATAAAAAACATATTAATATTCTCAGGGCACACGTTTAGTACTTCATTCTTTCTTCACTTTCTGTGGAATAAATAAACGAAAATATCCAATATTATGAAAAAAAAAAATACGATAAATTAAGTTAAGAAAATAAAATAAACTGGCTTTTCTTTATACTGACTTATTTATATATACAAAAGGTTTTTTTAATAAATGTAACCCAAGATTGTTTAATTGTGGTCCGTAATTCTTTTACGATTTAGTTTAAACTTAAATCAAAGACCATACAATATGGAGGTAACTTCAATAAATTGTATGTTAAATGCGAAACAAAACACATTTTTATGGTGGTATTGCCAAACAATCCAAAAATAAATCGAAAACTTAAACTAATTTACTTTAGCCATTCAAAATCGTCTCTTTTGATGACTAAAAAAAGATGAAATCGCTTTGAATAGAAAAAAATCATAACCGTGTTGTCCACCAGTGTTGATCGGTCTTAATGGCCGCTTCTTTCTTACTTGCCAGGATACGTTTGAGCAAATTAATTAGCTATGCCATTTTTACAAAGTAATACCGTGCCGATCAAAACAATAGTAACCGTTGAATAACGCAAATAAAAGAGGTCGCAAACATCTTGAGATTTTTAATTAAAGAAAAAGGTAATTTAACATACTGATTAATGATAACCGCACCCTATTTTTGTGCTGAGACAAATTAGTTTGCTTTATATTTGTTTATTTGGACAGGTAAACTTAAGTCAGTCAAATAATATATCCCAACTGACTCATTTGTTCGAGGAAAAATAAATTTGTTCAAAAATAATAATAATTGAGAAAAACAGGTTTATTTCCCCTTTCGTGTGCTAAAAAACCACACGAACGATAAACAAATGAATTGCAATTTCAGTGATGAGATGAGGGCAAACACCAAAACAATACATTAGACTGGCACAATAGATCTGAGTCAATTATGGACCATTACAGCGCAGTTACTGAAACTGAGTTAATTTGGTCGTAATACAAGCTGCTAAAAATTTAGGACCAAGTTTGATTGAAAATCGCTTACTACCTTATTGGCAATTGTTCGACTTCATTTTCATTAATGCAGCTCTACTACATTCCTCAGAATTTTATACGATTTACCACTAGTAACCATGTGATAGCCAAATAGTGCAAAATACGGTGAATATTGAGTAGACTGATGAATTGCGTTACGTAATGCTGAATCAATCTCTCCAATATGTTCATCTTAACTTCGATGTTCCTATTTTAGATAAGCTCGGATCGCCGATTAAATGGAACGGTTCACCCTCTCCGAGACATTGCCATGTGGAGCATACAATGCAGTTAACGAATATTTCAGTTTGCCAAGCTAATCGGACGTCTTTTTTTTTTTTTTTGGAAAAATTTAATAATTTAAAACGATAATAATAAAAAATAATAATAAGTTGTACAATACTAATATTTTGTATGTTGTTAATAATGTTACAATTTGGTTTTTAGTGTGTTCTAAGTTGTTGTTCTTTCCGCTCTTGCTCAATATTTCAAACGAATGTGGAAAGTGCTGCAGAGCTAGTAGAACTGAAATTTTGGATGTGAAGTGTAGCGGTTTTTGAGGTAAAAATTTTCATAAAAAATGTATAGAATTAAGTGATTACGATATTGGATTAATAAGAAAAGATATTAAAATAGTTTTTTGTTGTAATGAGTGTCGAAACAAATTTGAATTTTTAAAAAGCAATTATATTGAAATCACAAAATTGTTGAACTATCATAATTTATTAATTGATAAAATGGAGATAATAAAATAAATAATGTGATTGAGGAAATTAGAAATGTAGTGTGTAATGGTACTTGTGCTAATAGTAGTTCAAGTAATGAACTGCATAAAACATTATATGCGGATATTGTGAGGTTACCAGCTTGTGAAGATCCCAAAAAGGGTAGTGCAAATAAATTAAATGTTTCCACAAAAACTGGAGGAAAAAAAAGCGGTAACGTCTTCAACTCTGTCAGTCAGTTGAAATGGGTGGGGTTTCTGAATTGGTAAATAATTCTGAAGCCATTCAAAAATCTTCGAGTTGTGACAGAACTTTTGATAATGCAGTATCATCCAATTCTGTTGCGCCTGTAATTGGTGAATTTCAACCAAAACATGGAGGTACCAAACCGATTTGCAGTACTAAATATTTTCCGGATAATTTTGGGGTGAAGACAGTGGAACCGAGGTTGTGGCTTGGCTATACCTATCAAAATTTGATCCTAAGACGACTGTTGATGATATTTCATCGATGGCAAGGACTTGTTTGGAGATTGACAGCTGTAAAATATTTAAATTAGTTCCAAAACAATATAATATGGAATCTTTAGAGTTTGTCTGTTACAAATTGTGAATTAAAGATGTTTTACGAGCTAAGGCCTTAGATCCCAGTACTTGGCTGACTGGAGTACACATTAGAGAATTTAAAAATAAAAAATTTCGGATAACAGTGCCTTCACGGGTGAAGCTTCGGACAACTCCTGCAGCAATTTAAATTATAAAACCTTATTTATTAGTAAATCTGTTTTAAGTGGAAATCCGCAGGTAAATGTTGATTCATGTTTAAAGTTTGACCATTTAAGTGTTCGTAGTTTATAAAACATTTTAATGAGATTACAATTTTATTAGATAAACACGAATTTGTCTTTCTTGCTTTGATAGAAACTCTTCTTAACAGTAAGATTTCAAACAACTCGCTTCGCATTAATAATTATAAAATAACACGCTTTGATCGTCCGAATAATACGCGTTGGGGCGGGATTGCTGCTTATTCTCGGGCTACCTTAAAGGCAAATAAATTGTCCTCTGGTATATTCGGCAAAGTTGAAATGTTGGCATCTGAACTTATCGGGCGTTTTGGTAAAATTCTTGTATTGGTTATTTATAATCCTCTCCTTCGAGTACTGATGATACATATTGACAATTTACCACAGTATGAAAAAGTTATTTGTTGTGGAAATTTTAACTTTAATATGTTGGTGCTTGCTTGAGTTTAAATAATTTGTACTATTTACCCTTTAAGCCGACTAGATTAGATAGCAGTCTGTTGGATTTAATAATTTTGTATGAGCAGGACCTACACAATATTATTTCTTTTGGACAGCTAACAGTTCCGGCTATTTCTGATCATGACTTAATTTTTGCCTATAAGTTCAGTCGTACCAGAGATAAAATCTCTTATACTGTAGTTCCAGATTATAAAGCAATCAATCATGAGGAGTTTGTAAATTGTTTCTTTTCGTTAGATTGGGTTAATCTTTATTTTTCTCCTGATGTGAACGATATACGATATACATTACATATTTTGGATTTAATGGAACGTAGAGATTTGGCTTATAAAAATACAAAAGATTTAAATTATAGCTCCATTTAAAATCATTTAAATATTTTAGAAATGTAACCAACAAATGCATCAATCAAGCGAAAATTTTTATTCTATTTTGGGAATATACACAATCCTAAAACAACGTGGAACAATTTAAAAAAACTTGGGATTTCATGCAAGTCAACTGAAGTAGTAATTGGCTTTTCTGCTGATGAAATTTTGGACGGAATTAGTAAACTTAGCGAATCATTGGTTATGTTGCCTTTGCCTGATATGAATTTTATTGGTTCTGATAGTTGTACTTTTGGTTTTGATTGTGTTGATGATTTTATGGTATTAAATGCAATTCGAACAATTAAATCGGATTCAATGGCATATGACATGCTAGACTTTAAAGTACTCAAATTGTTTATTGATTTGGTTCTGTCGCATATCACATTCATCATTAACCAGTGTTTGACGAAATCAATATTTCCCAGTATGTACATATATGGAAAGTGGATTCGATTATTCCCCTACCTAAAAAGGATGTACATAATTTCCAATATTTGTGACATTCGCCCGATTAGTATTTTGCCTGCCCTATCCAAGGTCCTGGAAAAAATTATAAAACTACAAATAGTCGAGCACTTCAATAGCTTTAATTTTCGGTGCAGTTTGCAGTGGGGATACAAATCTTGCCACATTTTGGTCCTTTTAGACTTTTCTAAAGCGTTTGATTGTGTTAACCATATTCTGTTGCTTAAAGTTGTATTACAAATTTTCTGATTCCGCTATTTTGTTGCTTCATTCCTATTTAAGTAATCGTAAACAATTCGTGAGGCTTGGGGATGATATTTCTGGTATAAGTGATGTATTTGCGGGTGTCCGTCAAGGATCAATTTTGGGTCCTTTACTTTTTTCCATTTATATAAATGACCTACCTTGGCATATTTTAAATTGCCGATTTCATCTTTATGCTGATGATTTGCAACTGTATATTGGTGGCGACTTTTTAGAATTAGAAGAGATCGTTATGTGACTGAATGCTGATTCAATTAAAAGTAAAGCTTTATTGCTCACTATTTAGAAATAACTCACATAATATTGCACCGGTGCTATTTTTGGGCTGTGATATAATTTCGTTTGTTCCAACGGTCAATAACTTAGGATTGCTATTGAATTCAAAACTTACGTGGAATGATCATGCAAGCTCTCTGTGCCAGCGTGTTAATTACAGTTTACATTCGCTTAGGTTAATAAAAAAGTTTTGTTCGGTTAACTATTTTCACCTATTGTGATGTGATATTTTCCAATTGTGATAGTTCCTCAAAGCGTTTAGTTGAGGTTACATTTAATAATTGTGTGAGATATGTTCATGAGTGACCTAAGAAAGTTTGATTATATATCGGAATTTAAGAAATCAATCCTTGGATGCGACTTGTTTTAGTTTTACTGTTACAGAACCGCTGTTTTTATTTTCCGAATAATTAAATCAGGTATACCATTATATTTGCATGATAAATTAAATTTTTCTGTGTCATTACGAACTAGGAACGTTAATTTGCCTATTAATAGAACTAAATAATGTCCACAATAACTCAGGAATGATAAATGCGATTACCACTTGGAACAGTTTACCTAATGAATTAAAAAAAAGCTCCGTTAATAAGTTCAAAAAGGCTATGTTAAAGTTAGTAACTTAAAATCAAAAGTTGTTGTACATATTGTATTTAATTATGTACATTATTGTATATAAGTAAGTATGTTTATTATTGTTGAAATGAAAATATTTGTTAACTTTAAGTCGTTCTATACTGTTGTAAATATGTAAGATGTACAAAAGCCAAGGCATATGCATAAAATAAAACATTATATTATTATTATTATTACTGGGAAACTTCGGAATTGTTTAAAAGTTTCCAAATATTATGCTTTTAAATTGAGACCCGTTGTCAGTAACCAGAATTGATAATACAATTTTAGGTGATGTTGCAGACGGTAATAGCTTTAAAAGAACAAATTTCGAGAACTGATCGACTACAATAAATGTATTTCCCATTTATAACCTGGGATATGGTCCCATAATACCTATAAAAATACGTTGCCATAAGCGATCAGTTGGATGAAAATTTCCCATAGGCGGTCTAGATACGAAATTGCTACTTTTCACCGTAGCATATTATCATACGCCATCTTGAATTTTTCAAAAGACCAGTCGAATTTCGAAAGCATATGTTTATACGAGCAATTTAAGCCCAGAACGAATTTTTTATGTTTCGTCAATTTTTGTACAGAGGGATGGTCCAGTTGGCGTGAAACGTCCCATACGTATTTAGTTTGTTTTTGTTAAAATTTCATGAGTTTTTTTTGATATTGTCATTGTAGATTAAATTATTTAAATAAGATAAAAAACACAAGCCATGCCTAAATATTCACAAGTCCGATAGAGGCCATTGCCATCGTTAGAAGTTTTTTTGGTTATTTTCAAGCTCAAAAATTACCAGTACTTACGTCAGAGATATGGAAAGAGACAAGCAAAATTCTAAGCGGTAAATGGACTGCTCGGAAAGTACGCGAAGACTGTTGTGGCATTATAAGTAAATCGTGACAGTTAATAAGAAAGATATAAGTGAAGAGGTTAATAATGATTCTTCGTTATGAACAGAGTCAATTTTAATCATACCACGCAAAAGGAGGGTTAACCATGTACGATAAAATTAATAGTGTATAGTAACATTTATCAAGTGTGCACTTCTGCATATAACAGTATACATAATTCTTAAATAAAAATGTTGTATATAAATCAGAAAAATTGACTAATAAAATCAGTATTAACCAAACCATACTCATCGTTACTTCACTCTCTGGTAATAGCCCCCACCAAGCGGCAAGCCTAGAATAAAGTGAATAAAAAATAGATTCAAGCTGAGGCGGAATCTAACAATCGATGTCACCCTTCCTATGCTTGCTTTAGAGAAAATAAAACTAAACATGTTGTTCAGAAGGGAAGTCTATTCTTCCCAATATTGCTTTGTTCGCATCAAATGAAAGACAGGAACATTTTGCATCGATTGTCATTTATAAAATATTATAAAAAGTTTTTTTAAGGGGAGAAATTTAGAAAATAATTTAGTAGTAATTTAGGAGAGTGAAATACTTTTCATTGTCTCCAGAACAAAATTGTTTTTTAACTTACACATTCTGCATTTCTCGACGACGATATAATATGTGTACCGAATGAAATTTGTGATTCCCAAATTTATATTATCTCATAGGTTACTACGCAAAAGAAAAAAACTGGTACCGTTATTTTGTAGAAAAACAATTTAAAAAAACGAATAAACGGCAAATTGGACATTTGTTTTATTTGTTTCGAAATGGACGCATCATAAGGAGAAAAATGTGATTTAATAATTAGATTGTGTAATGATCATCCCGAGTATACCAATAAAAAAATTGGTAAATTGGCCGGTGTTTCCAATAATACGGTAACAATAATGTAAAAAAAATGTCAAATCAATCTTTCTGTATCACGCAAGCCCGGATCCGGAGAAAAATCAGGTGCTCCAAATAAAATGTTGGATCAGAAAATTGTAAGAGTCATTTCGAAACATCCCTCGATGTCTGTGCGAGATTTGGCCAGAAAAACCAAAACAACCAAATCGATTGTGGAACGAGCTAAAACCAGAAATAATCTACGGACATACAAGAAGTCAAAAATCCCCAAAAGAAGTGTTGAACTATTTAATAGAGGGATCGATCGAGCAAAGAAACACAACAAATGGTTGAACGAAAGAAAAGATTCTTGTTTCGAAATGAACGACGAGACCTACGTCAAAATGGATTTCTCGACACTTCCAGGTCCCCAATATTACATCAAAAAGAAAGGTAAAGAACTGGACGGAGCAATTACTACCATAGCTGTTGAAAAATTTGGCAAAAAAACATATGGTTTGGCAAGCAGTTTGCCAATGCGGCTTAAGATCACATCCATACAAAATAAATGGGATTATGAAAAGGTGAATGTTCGCCGTAAAATGAACAAAAAGTTTAAATGAATACGATTATTTAAAAACTGTACAATATGTGCAATAGAACAAGTACAGAAAAATAATGATTATATATTGCCGTTTAGTTTTAATTCTTCATGTACAAATCACAAATTTCATTCGGTACACATAATACTTCTCACATTCGCTCGGAAAAAAATCATCTAATAAGCATTAGAAGATTCGTCATCAACTTTTAACAATTTAACCGCGCATGTATACATAGAAAAATAAAATAATAGAGCCCCCAGTGGCAACGTTCGAATTGAACCTAAATTTATTCTAAGTAATAAATATAAGAATAAAGCCAAACACAAGTTTATATAGAAAAAAACGCTTAGATTATTTTGTTGCGAGTCACCCTAATTTCAAACTGGTATTGTCTATCTACTACATTGCCATAAATTCCATTTTTAGAGCCAAACATTTTCTCTTTATGTTTTCACAACATTAGAATTATATAAAAATGTATCACGCATATTCAAATTTTGTATTATACTAAAAAAAAATGGTTGGTATAGTTAAATTCAATTTGTTTAAATGTCGAAAACTAATTACTCAGAAACATGAAGGATATTTTTTGTTTTATTGTTCATCCACTCGTAAATGTTTATAATACAATTTTTTTTACATTTGTATTTACTTAGCCGAGTTTTATCGTTTTTAGGATAATGTCATCCTTAACAAGCAAATATTTCATATTTCATCTGACTTCCTTTATAAATATATTTATACATGAGGGAGGGGAATAAAAAATGTTAAATCTTGAAAAACGAATGCTCTGAAAAGTACCATCACCCTTCATTTAAATTTATGTACCATAAATTATACCTAGAAATTGATTACAAACATATTTTCAGTCTACCTATATAAAGAAATGAGGAAACTTTGTTTATTTTGATTTAGATGCAATTAACACGAATGTTCTTATCAATTGGGGAAATTGATTGCCCATACTCTGTGTTGTTTCAATCTGCAACTTGTATTACAAATTAATGTAATTCTTCGCATGAATAAACTGATACCAAATATGTACACCCAAAATTGGGTACGTAACACTAACCACTATGTATTCACTAAAGTCATTAAAAAATCATAAATTATCTGCTTATCGCTAAATATTTTGTTTACAAACTGATAAGAACGGTATGCAAATTTGATTTTTATTCGACTTGTTTGATAAGAGAATTTTAATTGCGGGAACACATTGGGGGGGTTTGTTAACAAATGATAACTATTTAATTAGTTTTTTTTAACAATTTGTTTAGTGTAAAAGCATTATGTAATGAAAGGAAAAAATGGAACCAGATATTTAGGTTGAATGGTTTTCTAGTAGGCGTGATTAACATTGCAACCAAATCATTATTTTTTTTCGCGATTTTGGCGTTAACCATGCGGAAAAAAGAGGCACGTTAAAAAACAAAACAAGTAAAATAAACAACAACAAAAATCGAAAACGCATCAATAAAAGCAGCAGCTGTTGAATTTTAAGGTTTTTGCATTTAAGAGTGAATCATTTTTAAATCGAGTTATTAATTTACTTTCATAATTTTATTTCTTGACTAAATCAACTCAACTTGTTCCTAATTTAGATACAAGTTTTCCAAGCGCTTTATTTTTGAAATATACCTAAACCTACAATACAAGCCCTCAGTGAATCGCAGACAATGAAACCGTGCTTCCATAGCTATTGCAAACTATAAACTAAACTGTCATCTCATAGAATATTCAACTAACTCTGTATGATATAAATTTATTTCTATTGATCGATATGGTTTTGGTAAGGTCTAAGCAACGATCGGAGTTAATTACTTAACTGATTAAACGATTCTTTCGTCATATTACTTACTATTAATCACCGAAAAAACATAAATTCGACCATACTTTGACAGAAGCTTCTCATAAACACCTGCCTATTTTGGATCGCACCGATTATTAAAGATGCAATAATATTCGCAAACGAGAGCATTTACGAAAAATGGAGCGACATTCTCAAGAGAAGGAGAAGATAGTATGATAGATAAACGAACAAAGAAGAATAGAGTCACACAAAATATAGCGAGACCGATTTATAGCAAGGGCATAGTTTAATTTAATCAGTGAGGTGTGCGATAAAAGTGATTAAGTAAACTAAAATTAGAAAATTTTAAAAAACTGTGAACAAGTAAGAATACGTTGATAAATCTCGTATGCGAAACTGCCATCATCGTTAAAAGAACCAGCAGTGCCGGAATTATAAGTATCTCATTTTGAAGAGGTTGCTTCCAATGTTGGAAAGCAACAGCGAAGCAGGAACAAAACAAATTGACCAACAAAACCAGAAACCGTTGTGAAATCAATCGAGATTGCCTTGACAGGAAGAAATTCATCGTTAATTATAATTTCTGCCCCAAAAATACTGAATTTTGTTAATCATCACCAAGATTTACCAAAGAAGCCGAAAAAGTGATGGTGAAACCAATGGTGGAGACAACTAGATATTATTAATGCTGAAATCGTACTTAAGTTGTTTTAAGAGTGTAATTAAATATTGTATTTAGCTAATTATGGGATTTACTTTTGGCTAATCCATACGTTCCGATAAAGTTGGCCCAATGGCAAAAAGAGCCCAATTTTTTATGGTTACTTGCGGGCTTGGGGGTTATTGTTGTTTTGTCTTGGAAAGATATCGAATGACAATGACAGCAACACCGCAGTGTAAAATTGGTCGCATAGAAAACTTTAGGAACAGGAAAATTTGAGGTATAATGAAGCAATATAAAAAGTTCAATCACTTACCAAAGGTGGAATTGAATACGGAGAGATTTAATGCCCGGGCTCTTACGATAAAAGGCGAGCAACGTTTAAAAAATGTTTAGCAGTCCTCGCATATAAAATGGTTTTTCTATATACATACTTACATAATTGCGTTAGCAGACAGAAAATTTAAATTATCATAATTCAGTCAATTATTATCGTATAAAAATAAAATAAAAACCAAATTAAAGATAATTTTGTTAGCTCTTCAATTCTTATTCGAAAAGATTTTTGATATTTTTTGTAATTTCGGAAAAATTTGTACCGTACCATTTTGCACCGTCATTATGATCCAGCAGGAGGAGCAGCATACCACCTAGAATCTTAGATTTGTTTTGAACAAGTTTCCAGTTTCTTAATAAACATATCTGCAAAGCATCGAGTCTGAGGAATTGTTTCCTTTTCGTATATCTATTTTAACTGGCCAATAAGTGTTGAAGGGCAGAATCAAAGATTAAAAGCCCGCTAGGAATAGCGAAATGACTTCATTTGAAGGGTCTGCAAAAGCTTCCAAGTTTTGCCATTAGCATTGGAATATAATGCAGTCAGAGCAAGCTTAACCACCGATTTTATTGAATTGCGCAAACCCGACTTGGAAAATATTGCGCAATCTTTCTGTCGCCCGTTGAAGAGGGAAAGATGACAAGGTCAGTTTTGAAGATGTATTAGATGCCAGAACGAAGGTCACTATTACCAGAACTGGAAGGGGACTCGGAAAGGACTGCAACAGTTTAATTGTAGCGTGTTAAGCAAGAAACGTGCTTCCAAGGGCGAACGGACAATGTATCATCTTGGGCCTAGATTTCTTGGCAGAACACGTCCCTTGATTTCAAGAACCAAGATTTGAAACATTGTGAAGGCCATGATTTGCTACAGGCTACCTCTGAAGAAACGTTGGAAATATAACCAATGTGCCAGACTATGTATCTGCGACAAAATAAACAGCAACCTTTAGGGTATCAAATTCATAATAGTAAAATGAAAGTTATTGCACAGAAGATGGATAATCATTTGGAAGAAACTTGTGAAACTCATAGGCTATAGACGGCACTATAGAAGGATTATTTGTTTATTTTAGATGAGGGAGACATTTCCTGTTTGTCCCGCGACTTGGTTTCACTTTCTTAAAAGACCAATTAATAATAATTTGACTAAACAAATTATTTTAAACCCTTTAAAATGTAATTTGAACTCATGTACTTAAATCTGTCCGGATAAAGAAAAGCTGCCCAACATTAATCGGTACTAACTGTATTTTATTTTCGTTTAACTACGGGCAATAATTTTCTCCTAACTTTCATTCGATTTCGTACTTCAAAATACTTTTAAATGTAAGCAATTCCAGATTTTACAATTAATAATACCAAAAATATTTAGGGGTAACCTGACCTCAAAACACATTAATCATTGGAATTTTGTTATTAAAGAAATTAAAAATTGAGCATAACTTATCAGATTAGGCAGTTTCGTTTTCGATTGATTTATATACGATAGCACAATTTTGAATAAAATTTGATTTCTTGTTATATCCTTTGAAAGTTGTTGACCAGTATTATTGAAATACCTAATATTGAAGACTTTTTATTAAAAATGATAAGTTAAACACATTCTACTTCTGTTAAAATCATGTCTAATTATCTGCTGAAATTATGTACATAAATTTGCACGCCCTATTCTATTTATTGTAATATCTTCATTTCTTTACGCATAAATAAAAAAATAAATTTATACAAAAAATGAAAGTCTTGTTTTGCTATTTGTTATATTCCACACTATCTTCCAGACATATATGATTAAATACTAATCATAAAAAAGAAACGCTTCTTCATTCATAAAAACATAAATAATCTTTTCAAATTGATATATTGTAATGTTTGATCTATTTGTGTGTGCAAACAAATCTATTTTGGATTTTATTTATTATTATAAATACCAAGATCTTGTAATAACAAGAATACGAAAGAGTTAACCGAATTTACCATATAAGAGTAACTGATGCGAATAAAAGAATCGATTTCTTCGAATTGTTATTCATAATATTTATGAATTCTTATATAGAAAATACACACAAATGTATGCCAGAATCGTATTTTCATCAATTTCCATTTTTAAATTGTCAAGATTTCAATCTCATAAAATAGAAATTCTTATATTTCTAAGAAATTAAGTTTTGTTTTTATGTGCTGTGATATAAGTATGTAATGTTTAAAACATTTTTATAAACGATACATCACATTCATACTCGCCCTATTGCAGTTTTCGATTTACTTGAAGTATGTATGTTTAAGTACATCATATTTAATGTCTCTATGTTTACGGTTGACATCGAAAACAGATGTTTTTTGTTCTTATTTTTAAATGAATCTAGATCAAAACCATTATGCATTATGATTGTATTGCTTGTTGCTTTACAAAGGAGTAACGTAAAAGTATTTGCGTTTAATTATTTAACGACATATGCTACTTATTTCAATGGAAAGGATGACGATCTAGGACGAGAGAATCATAAAAAATCAATTTGATTCGTAACAAATTCTTTATGGATCGATCAACATTTTTATTTATACATACTAAATAATTCTCTGCCGTTTAATACAAATTGATTAACTTTTTTATTGGTTAGTGATTGTCTGCAAGAAATAAAATTCCGTTTTATAGAAGAAAGATACTAGATTCGTTTATAATCGAACAAATGGTCAATAATGATGATAATGAAAAATAAAAGATGAAAAAAAAACTTTCTTTTTCATTTTTCCCCAAGTGTTTATTTATTTTTTTTTCTGTTAGAAAATTAATTATGATAATCATTTATTAATTGTTTATTTCATTAGCAATGTTTTATACAAAGTAAATTTTATTAGGTACACACATTTAGGCCGTACGAATACAAAACAAATAAGTTCATTCGAGTTATGTTTCTTTCTCGATGGCTTAGTGGACGAACTATCCAGCGCTTTTAATGAAGCGGTACTGTGATCTTGTCCTCTTAGTAGGCCTAGGGGTAAATCTCGACCACCCTGGTGGTCCAAGGAGATTCAGCAAATACATCAACGATGCAAGACTCTTTAAAACAGCAAGGAAAACAAGAGCCGCTGTAGACTGACACTCCTATAAGGAAATCCTCAAAATTTACAAATATCAATTAAGAAGTGCCGCCCCGGTGGCACAGTGGTTAGCATACTTGCTTTACGCTCCGGAGGTCCCGGGTTCGATTCCCGGCGGGTGATGAAAAAATCACGGCTGGTTAAGGGTAGGATCAATGAATTAATCACTCATTATCCGTTAAAAAAAAATGATTACGAAACTTCAAAATGAAGCGGCCAAATCCCTCTATGGGATGTAGCGCCAGCGAAAAAAAAAAAAAAAAAAAAAATTAAGAAGTGCCAAGAACAGATCTTGGAGACTATACTGTAGCAAAATTCAGGAGTCTTCAGAGATGTCCAGGCTGCGTAAAGTACTATTCACTGGCCCTTACATCCCAAGCTATCTTCAAAGGCCAGATGGAGCATGGACCACAAACAGTGCGGAATCGCTGGAACTACTACTGGAGACTCACTTTCCTGGTTGTTCCGAATCTGCACCTACTGTATCAGCAGGTAATAGGGCAAGTAGAAGAAAGATTCTGTGCGCGATAAGCAGCTTTAAACCATATATGTCGCCAGTACCTGATGGTATTATCCCTGCGAATATTCAAAAAACTACGGATCTAACCATTTCCTGGTTAGAGGTAATTTTCAGAGGCAGCCTAAAACTATGTCACATTCCCAGTAAATGGACGGAAATGAAGGTTGTTTTCATACCTAAGGCGGGAAAACGTTCACACTGCAGTCCCAAAGACCTTAGACCGATTAACTTGTCTTCTTTCCTTTTCAAAATACTGGAAAAACAAATTGAAGCTACATATTAGAGGCACGATTGTGCCGGCAAAGCTGTCTAAATCTCAACATGCCTATTGCAAAAGGAGAGATTTGTAGAGACTGCTCTTCATTATTTTACATATTTTATTGAAAAAATTTTCGAATATGGAGACTATGCGATGGTAACCTGTTTGGACATTGAGGGAGCCTTTAACAACATGCTTACAAGGGCTATAACCCGGGCACTTTCGAATCTAGGAGTGGGCGAATCTCTCAAGGACTGGATAGATCAAATGCTAAGAAGCAGGATCATAAATGCCAGTCTGGGGAAATCCTCCGCCAGAAGATTTGCAAGCAGAGGCACGCCGCAGGGTGGCGTACTGCCCCCTGCTTTGGAATTTGGTCTTAAATTATCTGTTGCTGAGACTGGAGGATAGTGGCTTCAAGGTGGTTGTCTATGCGGATGATGTCGCTATTGGTGTCCGTGGCAAATATCCGTGGATGGTTCAAAACTGGATGGAAAGTCGGGGCTGGAGTGTTCTGCGAGGATCTTAAGCTAAACCTCTCCTTCTGTCTCCCCGACTACTGTAGCATTTTTCAAGCTGAAGTAACTGCGATAAAGGAAGTCGTGAACTGGTTGAGGTATAACGTAATACCGACTTGTGATATTCGCATACTTATATACGGACAGTCAGGCTGCCATTAAAGCGCTTCAACCTCCTCACGTCGAAAGTAGTCCGGAACTGTCTCTCATCTCTTAACGAGATAACAGATCAGTTCAACATTCATATTATATGGGTGCCAGAACATTTCATTAGTACAGCGAATATAAAAATCGATGAACTGGCTCGACGTGGTACAACAGACCACATCTCAAACAGAAAAAAGGATATTGAAATGCCTCTTGCGATATGCAAACTGCTGCTTCAGGAGGAAGCTAGTAAGTTGACGAATGGCAGATGGTCAAATAGTGCCTCATGCGTAATAACTCGGCAGGTCTGGCCAAAGTTGGACTTGGGGAGATCCCTTCAGCGGGGTCAGATCAGTGTGGTTGTTGGAATGATTACGGGGCATTGTCTCATAGGCAGACATGCGGATAGATTTGGTTTCTTCTCACATGACTACTGCCTAGTTGCGAGGACGAAGAGGAGGAAGAGACAGTACTGCATCTTCTTTGCACCTGTCCTCGTCTGGCACAAAACAGACTAAAGTTTCTAGGGACACCCCTCTTCAACGACCTGACGGAACTCAGCAGGATGGAGGTCAGGAGTATCCAGCCCTTCGTAGCAAGCTCAAAGTGATGAGCTATGAAAATACTTTTTTATTAGCTATGAAACTGTTGTGTGAGTTTTCTCGACAGCTACTCTCTATATATAATATATACACTCCTTAATATTATCTATTGCATGCGCCTCATGTTTTTTCGTTTTAAATCTTACAAGTATTTTCATAGCTAATAAAAGTTTACAATCACAAATTACAGGGGTTAGGAATCTGTATGGGGTTATAAATCTGTATGTGGCTAGGAGAAATTGTTTTATACTTTTTAGTCCGTTTTAAAAACGTAGTATTTAAAAAAAAAATTTATTTAAATAATTATTTTCTGCTTTTTAGTTTTGTGTGTGTAATGAAATTTTGCAATCGATTTTAATCGGAAATTCGTGATTTATGGTCGTTATAGATTCCGTTACATTTGTCTTAGTCTCGCTTAAACCGAAAACTAATATGGTGGTACTGATCGTATTTCTGTTAAAATTTATTTTGTTTACAAAATTAGTACAAAATGTGTTGTTTACAAAATGTGTTGTATCACTGGATCCCATAATCGATAACCGTTCAATCCATATCCTACAAATATGAATTTACTACTCCTACTGTCCAGTTTCTTCAGATTTCCTAGAATTTTAGTGTATGCGTATTTTCCAAAAATTTAGACAGATTGGGTTTTCTTAGTTCACTTTTCTACAAGAGATATATCCAATAATTCAGTCAGACTACGATTTAAGAGATACTTTGAAGTACAAAGTGCTTCTCCCCATAAATTATTATTTAATTTTGAATCAAAAATTAGTGATCTTGCTTTGTCCATCAACACGGAGAAAAAAATTACTAATTTATTTCCTATACATATATTTATAGGAATTTAATTATAGCATACCGTACTATATTTTTCGTAAAACATACTATGTACATAGCTGACTTTCCACTCTGCATTTGTGCATAGCATGAAATGCAATATTGGAATCGCTACTATAATAAGAGCTAATTTTTATGCCATATAGGAATATTTCTTAAAGGCATTTCTACAAATCCAATGTATTATAGGAATAATTCCTATAAGATACAATTTCCTTTGTTTTATACGATTCTATTTATTTTTAACGTAAAATCATTAAAAATAAATTGAATCCTCTTCTCCAGAAAGAGTGTGTGTGTCTAAAATAGGGACCACTACTATATAAAAAGGCAATATTTACCACAAAATATAGCTGTTATAATTGCATTCGTATTCTCTGAAACATATTCATGTTATTTTCATTTTATGAATATAATTCGCTAAGTCAGTACGTTCTGCTTGATACTTAAGGTATCAAGCGAGAATTGTATTTTTGGAGTTTGGTCGTATGAAACCAAACTACCACATAGAGAAGTCGAGAAGGGTCCTCTCCTCACTTCTCATTTTTGAGAGTCGATACATGTGTATTGACTCTGGAGTAAAGTAAAGGTGGGGGTAATGACAAATGATATTTCTACTTTTTCCAGTAGATATATTATGATGAAGTGAATATATTTCCTATGACGACCTGCACGCTGCACCAACACCATTAAACATTGCAATGGCTACAAAAATATGCTGGGGAAAATACCAATTTTATGGCAATAAATACTAACTTGAAATTCATATTTTCCTTTACTAAATAGGAAGCGCTTATTACTAAAATAGTACATATTACTATTTTTATAGTACATTTTACTATTTTTTATGGTACATTTTACTATTTTAATGGTAGCAATTTGTATTCGCATCTCTTTAAATTAACTTTGTGTTATAGTAAAATGTTTTCCTATATTAGGCCACAATCCTGTGGGCTCCTATAAATTATAGAAATGTCTCCTATAATTTTTTTTCCGTGAAAGTACTGTTAAAACGTTCCACTTTCCCGTTTAATTGAGGAGGATGAATGACTAATTGTATAATCAAGTAGTATACCAGGGACCATAAAAGGCCGGTATGAATTATTTGCAGTTTTCTTCCCGCTCTTAATCTTACTATTTTAAATGGATGCCTCGTTAGCTTTGCTTCCATACACATGTTTCACAGATTGAATCAAAGGCATAGTCAACTACTATATATTTGGCTAACTATACGTTTCAAATATCTAGCTCATCGAGAAGTTAATTTAAAATTGAGAGCAACATTTGTACCGAACAGATAAACAGACAGACAAGAAAGCGAGTTAATAAAAACGTAGTAAAAAAAAATTAAAAATTGATAAGTAGTTTTTCAGTTAATTAAGAATATGCAAAAGTGTGCTATTTTATTGAACACCACTGTAATTGATTGATAACCTTTCAAAATGGTTGATTACTTCGAAAATTGATAGTTGAAATAATCTTAAGAAAAAATTGTACATTTCCAGAGACCATATTCGCTCATTTGCTGAATAAGTAGCTTCTTCCCAACACGTGCCCGACAGCACATTCCCGACTCCCTCAAAATGCTATATGAGGCGATTGTCTCAAAAACAATAATGACTGCATTCACCTCGCGTGCAGATCCCCAGATTTCAAAGGAATTAGGTCTCCTAAGTGTTTAACTTCAATACTCGAATTTTACTCGAAAAAAGGAAATCAGAAATGTCATTTCGGTATTAGTGTAATTTAAGTGACAGTGAAATTCTAACGTTTTAACTATTTGATGCATGAGTTAGCATTTAGCTTGTTTCCTAGTTAAAAAAAATATGTTTAGTTACACCATGATATTCCCATGAATATCGTAGTGATAATACTTTTATGATGAGACTGATTTATGAAAACATAAATCTTTTTTTCGGTTGGCCTTAACTTTTGTATCGAATATTCATTTGACCATCGGCATCTGTTAGATAAAACTAGGGAGGCTTCGATCATAACATGGAAAATCTGAGTTTCTGTTAAAAGGCTTGACAAAATTTCATAAACCTGGTAACAAGCGAGATAATGTTCTTGATAATTGCAGAAATAAGAATACGGATAGTTGACAATAGTACAATACTAATTTTCCAGGTTACATTGATTTACAATAATTGTTTTCTACTATTCATGTATGTAATTTTCGATTCGCATTCGATTCAGCCCCGCGTAATCTATAATCAACCTGATTAAAAATGCCGAATTTTCCAACAATAATTACTGTATCTAGAATTATGAAGCAAAATAATTTACAATTGTATTTACCTTTTATTCTAACAAACGACGCATTTCGGGAACAAGGATTAACAATTTTTCATTGCTTTGTATGAAAATTTGCTCAACATCACAATTTAAACCCTTTTTATAAAACAATAACGTTGACGTTGTATGATCTCATCGCAACTGAATTCGCAATAATCATATTTTCATTTTAGAAAACACATGAGTAGACACACATGTACCATTTACCCTTTGAGATATGATGAGTTTATAGCGAATTTGACTTATTCGATTAACCTTAAATGTATATAGTATAAATAATCCTCTGCGTAAAATAATATTTAATGAGTTAGAAAAAATCCCGATTTTCAATTAAAGCACAGTTTAGTTAAATAATTAAATTTTTTTTAGAAAGTATTTCCCTTTCACAATATTTTCCACTATGGAAGTGCGCATATATATATGAATGAATTCACGGTCAGAAACATCCGATGCGTAATGAATAAAATAACAAGAGCTACAAGCATTATAACTAAATTCACAATACAACTATAATACTACTACTTCCTCCCATTGTTATTTATTATGTTGGAAATCTATAAATATATAGTTTGTCTTTTTTTTAGAAGTACATACACATAAATTAAAGCTTCTTGTCCGCAATACAACACACGATGGTTTTCAATTTCAGTAATTTAATTTGATGGCAAAAAAATTATGAAAAACTAATTAATGTTTGTATAATATATAATTGGTAATTGACCTTTCACAATCATTTGTTATATAGTTAATCATGAAAAACTATAAATAAATATTAATTAAACAAAGAAAAATAATCGAATAAGTATGTACATATTATTGTTGTAATCAACTACTTACCAGGAAATACATCACGGGATTCTGGACTTGGTGCATGTATCCACCCATTTTTTTGTTGTATAATACATTGAAACATGTTGAAATAGTTTTATTAATAATTACACTTTTATATATTTGTGCCAATAAATTTAAATTAATTTTCGTTGAATAGAATCAAACTGGTTCGTTGTGTAATTGTTTTATGTTTGTCCAGTCATTTTGATTTAATCACTTAATTTAGGTAAAATACCACAAAATTGTAGATATTTTAAAAAAAAAAAATTTACAACCCGATTATAATTATTACAGTATTGATTGGAAGCATTTACATTTTCACTAGTAAATTAAATTGAGCAACTGGAAATAATAATTTTTTTTTTTTGAGTAAAATATTTTAATCGTAATATGTATACATACAAATAATCTCAGTTTATTCGATAGAACGTATAAAACAGCTCCATATACAAAATGTGCATCCAATTGTTAATTTACAACCAAAATAAACAAACAACCAGGTTTACAAAAAACAAAAAGTAAAAGAAAGCATATGAGAAATTGCTTAAGAAAGGTGAAAGTGATACATACAAAGAGATAATCTAAACTATGTTAAAATGTATAATTTACACATTACATCTATAAATTCATTTTCATTATTCTGGAGATAATCTATTAGGTGTTCTTTTAAACGTCATACTTTGAAAAGACAGTCCTATTTTTTGGTGCCCTTGTTATTCTCAAATATGGTTTCGAAGAATTGTTCTCCTTTAGAAAAACCTTCTTGGTCCTTATTTGCCTCAAATTCGGATCCCCAAATCATATTAGAAAGTGGTGTAACAGATAACGTCTTTAAGAAATTCTCGCCTCTGAAAAGTCATCGGTGCTTGTGAACCCACATACGAACATCAAACGTTGTTGTATTTTTGAAATTTGGCGGGAAAATTTGCAATGGGATAATAATATAATCTCTACACAAAAATGTAACATAAAACTAACAAAAAGGAAGGCAAATTTTCAATATCTCTACCAAATTGGAATAGTATAATATCTAAGTGAAATACCAAACACTTTTAATTTTATTTATCTTTCAAGTGTCAATGAACGATTTGCTTTTTTTTTATTTGTCTGACAAGACTAACAGAATAACCCATAAAATATAAAAATATAATATGGATGCTCCAAGTATAATCTACAAAAAACACATAAAGCAAAACTTCAAAACTCTCAAGTTAACACAAAAGAAGAAACCCAGCCTACAAAAATGTGTGTAATATTTTATTATTTTATAATAAATCTCCATGTTTTGTTTCCATCCACATTTATCTAAAGAAAATTATCTTAAGAATTGTATACGAAATTAAATATATCACAAAACTCATCATCACTAGACTAGACATCTTAAAAACTAACAAAAAAAAACAAATTTACATACTTGTTTATGTATAAGTTTACTATTTTAAGAATATTTAAATTCGATCTACAATGAATAAAGCAACGGGAATAATTCAAGGTGGTAACTCTGTCTGTTTTATAGTAATTTTACTGTACATAATGACTATTTCCTGTAAAGTGTCTTTAGATATTCTCGCAAAATGTACGTGTCGCCATAAATAACTCAAAAATCAAGAAAACATGTAAGTTTTTGATAAGTGACAAATGCCTATAATAATATAACGGGTTTCCGGTATCACCCAAAAGTAACAATAAAAATCAAACTCATCTTAATATATTGCTTATGTTAATTAAAAATCAAACTTTAATGATTTTATGTGATTTTTGTGTTTGCATTTAATCCTTTGATTGTCAATTATAAAAAATCCAATTAACAATTTTTAAAATTATAATTCAAAGCATAACAATCAGCCTAAAATGTTTTCACAATTATTATTGTAAGTTAATCAACTACAAAGAAATTGAAAAAGACGCCACACAGTGCATAGCCGGTTAATAATGAAGCGATTGACGACTATCAATAAAATTGGATAAAATCAATTAGTGATGCAATAAACCAAAAACTATTTATAGTAAGTATTAAAGGCAATTACAAATTCTTCAAACAATTAAGTGCTTTTGAATTGGTCTCCAATTACATGTGTGGCGATAAAGAAATGGACAATGACTTCCGACAAATTATATATGATTTTAATTCATGTATGTTAAAAAATTATATTTATTGGATTGTTTTTGTTATAAAATTTAAATTCAAAATGAGAGGTTTAATTAAAATTTTACTGTCCCGATTTCATAAATGATACGTCAATAAAACATTAAAATTTGAATAAAGTCGTGCTTATTAATAAAATTAAATAATCTATGGCTATAAAGAAACCATTTCAATCAAACATGTATACGCTTTGTGCGAACGTTTAAGATGAGCCCTTGCCCAATGAAAGATTTTAGACCCAATAAATTTTACGCAATCATTTTTTATGTTTGTCGTAATTAATTAATTAATTTTTTTAGCCTTACGCTTATTAATAAACTCTAATAATATGTGTATTAGTAGGAAGTTTTAGTGCAGTGGCGACGTGTCGTAGCATTAATTTCAAATTCAATTGATAAAACATTTTACAATGAGGGCAAAAGGGTACTGTGTTTTGATCTGCTAAATGTCCCGTAGAATTGGGCAATTGAATTTTTTTGTTCGATTTGGCGCAGCCGATTCTTCCTCTAAAATTTTGTGCGTGTTAAGAATCAAATTATTTTCAATTATTTGCCTATGAAATGCAATTTTTTCCCCCTCATACACCTACAAATTTTTTTCCGAAAAATAAGACATCGTTAAACAAATACTTATAGGCTTGAATTTATAAAATTAACTTGACCTTGATAGGTAATTTCAAGATCATCAAAAATAAATTGGCTGTATTATGCTTAATTTTCGAGTTATTTATGTGGATCAAGCTAAGTGTTCCACCTCGGCAAAAACCCATATCAATATTAAGCTATTATTTCGTCGAAAATGCAAGCAACAACAACTTTTTGTGGTTTTCAAATTTCACTACCTTAGGTAATCCTTTTAGGCCATGAGATTGTTCTTGGAACTCTAAATTTTGAAAATGTTTAGAAGATAATAACAAATTACGAAACAAAATTTTATTTTGCTATCATAAACGTAATTGTTAAAAATATTTAAATTCATAAAGTCAATCCAAAACTAAATAATTCTACATGAATCATAAATAACCCCATGTTGCGAACAGTATAAATAAGAATCCAAAGAGCTTTATTTAAGTTGTAGTTTTTATATTGTTTTTCGTAATTCATTCACGCCTAAATTCAAGTAAAATTTCATTTCAAAACCTCGTAAAGTTGGAAAATTTTCTTCCAACCTTGAATTGGAATAAATTTCAATCTACCATCTCACGGTTAGCTGAAAGGTAATTATTATGAACAAAAAATTTAGTAGAATTAGCACGAAATTTAAATCAGTTTGTACATTTCAGAAAGGAATTGAAGGATTTCTTATTATTAAGTTTCCTTGTGGCCCGCTAACTTGGATCATTTTTTATCCGGCCCTTGGGAGGAAAAGTTTGCTGATCCCTAAATAAAACCGGCTCTAATAGCGTTGCCAGACTGCGGTTTAATAAATCCGGTTTAGCTAAACTGGTTCAGGTACTCTATGAAATAAAACGCGATTACCAAAAATTAGAGTTGACACACTACGGCTAAACTCGAAAAAATCACTAAATCCGATTTATTAAATCGCAGTGTGTCAATGCTATAACACAAATCAAATAATCTCTTCGCGATGAAGGCTAAAAATTAAAAAAAAAATACTACAATGAAAGAAAGTTGTTTTGAAAAAAGTAAAAAGCAAACGTGAAAAGCCTGAAATATTGAGAATTTTTTAAATGTTTAGCTAAACGAATTTATTATGTTATCGATGAATACAATCTTTCTTTCTTCTTTTTTTTTTTAAATAATCAGTTAATTATTATGTGAAATCATTAATAGATTGTATCAGACCACCAACAAGTTATGATAAACCCGATATTATAAAGGAACAGATTCATGGACAAAATAATTAATTATATTTACATACTTCATTTGTAAATGTTGGTTAATTATTTTATATACAGCTCCTTTCGCATCGTCTTGTAAATGTTTCTGAGGCCCGAGTTTTATAGTCGTTGCTACAACTATAACTCATTTTATAGTAACAGTTTTCGTATTTATAAACCTCACTATAAGATTTGTTTGTAATGTAACAACGTTTAAACTTTAAAGTGATCAAAATCCATCACTATAAACATTGCTACAAAATATTTATTTTTGGCGTCATGGAAACATTCTGTCTAATTATTGTGCATTGTCAAAAATTTTCTAAATAAGTCGATAAAAGCAATTGGAATGACTTCATTGACTTATTCAAGATGGCGTCAAATAAGTCAATAAGTCTGAAATAAGTCGGCGTTTGGAAAACAGCCTTAGTCTTATACCCTAGACAGATAGCGGTTTAATAAATCCGATTTAGCTAAACTTGTTCAAGTACTCTAATACCTCTGACAGAAAATCAATACTTTTGAGGTTTAAAAACTCGGGCCAAAGATTTAAGGCGAGCCATTGCGCTTTAAAGCCCAGTTTACACCTCTCGTGAACATGAACGTGAACAAAACATTTTTGTTGATAAATTTGAAATTATTTGCTTTTTTCATTATAACTGATTGGAATAAACTTGAAATTAAATTAAGAATTGAATAATTATCAAACTATTGAATTATCACTATAGAATAAGGAAAAATAGGTCATATGGTTGGAAACAGCCGACCACAATAAACCAAGACCAAAAAAAAAAATATCATTATGTAGGTATAACAATATTTTTTTCAATTCCCCGATGATTTCATTTTGTTCACAGACAGATTCATTATTTTGATAATTATTTGATAGACGTAATTTTATTTCAAGCTTATTCCAATCAGTTTTAATGAAAAAAATCAAGTAATTTCAGATTTATCAACAAAAAATGTTTTGTTCACGTTCATGTTCATATTCACGAGAAGTGTAAACTGGGCTTTAAGGCTAAAGGCGTAATTAATATATTACGTAAGTAAAATATATAGGGATTAAAGGTAATTGTGTTTAATTAGATTTTCACGTATGGTCGTTTTAATCCACATCGAAGTGTCCCTCAAGATATAGCTGATGTTTATAGTATTTTATTAGAAGAATTGGGGCCTAAACGGCCTATAAACATTTATTAAAATAAACAGGAGGAGATGAATAGGATGTTAAAGATTTTGGTGGACAATCAAAAAGAGTTTATGGCGACTGTGTTGCAAAATTAAAACCTACTAATTGAAGAGAATACAAAGAATGTTTTCATTGCGCCTACTACGTCTGTTGCGCCATTTCGACCGTTCGATCACAAGAAAGAAATTTTGCGAATTACATGGCACAATTAAAACAATATTTTACGGGAAATAATGTGATGAGTGAGAATCGAAGGAAAGAGTATTTCCTATTATGCGTTGGTGTATGTATGTAACACACGCTTATCAAGATGTATGGAGAAGAGTCACTCGCAGAAAGAAAACTGGACGAAATCGAAACTAAATTGCGCGAGTTTTTTGATAAGTCAGTTCCATATTTTATTCGTTTTAATTCCTGACAGCTAAGGATGAAGCCTGGTGATACTTATGAAACCTGGATAGGCGATTTGCGAGAAGTTGCAGCCAAGTGTAGTTTTAAGTGTATCTGTAATTAATCCTATTACGGTAACGCAATACAGGAACTGGTACGATCCACAATTTTGCAGAAAGACAACTCGACTTTGGAAGAAACGATTGCTGTTGCTCAAGCATATGAAAGTACTCAGGCAGCAATCAGCATTCTAAAAAATGAGTACGGAAGTATTAAACAGGAGGTGAACCAAGTCCACCGGTTTCAACGTGGTTCGCGAAATCGCAGGAGATTAACTTCCAGAAAAGGTCAAAGGGATTTTTCAAATTCGGAATAAAAGTCTTGTTCATCAGCTCGGTTGTCCTGATACAGAGCTAGTGCAAACAATTCTGAAGGTGTATAGTAATACAAAAATACCATTGAAAGGCCGAATCGAAGTTGACGTGAAGTTAAATAAAATTAACCGCAAATTACCATTGCTTGTGACCGCGGAGGATGGTGCCAGTGTGATGGGTATGAATCGAGGCCTTGCCATTGGAACTTGACGATGTGTCAAAACCGCTGGTAACGGTGACTACATCATTCGGTTTGTACCAGTATCAATGTCTTCAGTTTGGTTTAGCAAGTGCGCCTGCCATTTTTCAGAGATTTATCGAGCAATTAACGGCAGACATGATAGACAAGGTGAGGAACATATTACAAATTTGGAGGAATTATTTAAACGATTGGCTGAGCTGAATCTTCGCTGTAACATAGATAAGTGTCAATTTTTCGAGGAGCACGTCAGATATTTGGGCCATATCCTGGATGAAAAGAGTATCCGGCCTACAGCGAGGTTCGTGTCAAAGTAATTTCCGAGATGGCGCATCCAAATGATCTAAAGGACCTTCTCGCATTTTTGGGTAAGGTCAATTGTTATAATCGCTTTATTTCAAATTTTGATCATATTTCAGCTCCGTTGAATGAGCTGAGATGAGAGGATTATTTTTGAGTGGTCAAAGAAGCGTGAAGTCTTTTAATCTGTTGAAGTTTGGCGACAGATGCGTCGAGCATGGTATAGGGACGGTAATTTCACACAAATATAATACGCATAAAACACTGTCAGTCACAACTTCAAATCGATTGCAAAGATGGGCGATACATCTCACGGGATTCAGATGCACAATTCGCTATAAACCCACAGAGCAACATGCCAATGCGCACGGCTTATCAAGATTACCAATGGGTCCGGAAGAAAAATTCGAAAGAGGGGAGGAGCAAGTTAAACCGTGGACGAGATATGTGATGAACAATTGTCAATGTTTCCAGTAGATTGTCAACAAATCCGCAATGCAACGAAAATAGGTAAGGAGTTATCTCGGTTATAAAGTTTTTTCAGCAGGGTTGGCCGAATATCGTCGAACACGAACTTAAACCATATGCTGTAAAAAAGGTTGCCATTTCTATCTACAAAGAGGCTGTTGTTACAGACCGATCACACTCGAGCCATGGTACCCGTCAAAATGCAGGAACGAGTCAATTACTCACAGCAACTAAACCATGGCAGACGATCCATCAGGCTTTCGACGCAATGTGGCTTTTAAGCATCTACAGATTCCGCGAGGTATCCGTTCGTTATAAAATGGTTGATATTACAGCAACGTCTACGGTTCGAGCGCTTAAAGCTTTATTTGCTCGCTTACCTGATACCATATCAGTGATAATGGATCACCTTTCACATCACAAGAATTCGCCATTTTCTGCCAGAGTCGAGGAATTGGACAGCTTACTAAGGCTCCGTTTCATCACGCATCAACTGGGGGAGCGGAGAGGTTTGTGAGAACCTCTAAACCGTAATGTTGAAACACATGAAGAGTGGAGGAACGACCGAGAGGGTGCTTTTTAAATCTGAGTACGTACCTCTTTTCACCCGAACCGAATAACAAATCGCCTAGTGAGTTGCTTCATGGGCGACAACCGAAAACAACTTTAGCTCTCTTGTTTCTGAATTAGACGAACGTAAATTCAAACAGCATTTCGAAGTTTGCAATCAAGCAGCCAGGATTAAGGGAGTAGTCAAAGAAGTGCAAGGGCGTATTATGTATATTATCAAGACGGATTATGGAAGAATCTGTCGGCATCAGAACCAGCTGAGACCGAGACAACTACACATCGAACCGTAAGGTGAAGCAGATCTGTTACTTAAGGCCATTAGGAATGTAAATACCGATGTCAACGGCTCAAAATCCATTTTAAAACCACCTCCGCTAGTTTCAGTTACACCAGGCTTAATACGGAAATCATCAAGAGTTCGGAAGCCGGACCTCCAATTCAAAACAGGGGAAAATAAATGTATAAATTGAAAAGTCATTTTGAGCATTATTATTTTGTGATTTGGATATAACGGATGTTTGAATTTGGACGTTAGCCAATAAACATTTATTAAAATAAAATACATTTGTAAGTATAGAATACATACAGAAGTTTGACTGTAATAGAAGTGGATACAAGCTCCAATATTAGTAACTCATTCGAATGTCACGAAAGATGTTGCTTGCCTAAGATAGCAGGATAATAGATCTGGAAGTTGCAACCTGCTAAGAATTAACAACATCCTTGCTGAACCAACTATCCGTAAGGGTTTGGTGTAAGAATACTTGGAATTGTGCAACAGCACAGTTGTTTATGGTAAATGGTAGTAGCTAGCAAATAGTCGAATGAGACATTAGAAGACTGATGTAGGGAAGAGTTTCGTACCATAGGCCATGGTCGTAAATTTTAAGCGAAAGCTGTGGTAAACCAAAATATTTTTTGTCATTTTACTGTTAAAAATAATTTATTGAGAGCGAAAAAATCCTCAACTCCTATTTTGCTTCCTTTGATGATTTTTTTTTTCTTTTAGGGTTTAAATTTATGAGCAAAAAATATATTACATATTATTAAGGAACAGTAGTATTAGAATACTGTGAACATAATTTTATAAGAAATTAGGTTTTAAGAATATTTCAACCAAGTTTAAGGCGAAAATGTGTGTGTTGTCAACCGTATTACCATAGTAAAATCTTGCTCTGTTAGTTTTTATGCTTTGAACATATTGTGTAGCTTTGTATGCCTGCCTATAAATCTGACATATTTGTAATAACTATTTTAAAGATTAATTGAAATGTTAACGTTATGTGTTTGGCGATGTTTAACCTCAACACCATATCATTCAATTATAATCTAAACTACTTAAAACAAAGCAACAAAATATATAATTTAATAAAAAATACAATAAAAAAGAAAATATTATTTCAAAATTCCCATAAAATGGAGAGAACAAATTTAAATACATATTTTGTTCTATTGTGTACTTACACTTAGTTAGTTATAGAGATTTTATTTTTATTACAATTTGTAATTCTATAATTTTGTAATCTAACACTTGTGTTGAAGATTCTGTTATTTTAATTATATTTTTTTTATTGTTACTACTATTAAACCCAATAAAACTTTCTTAACCCTTTCCTTATGAGAAATGTATATACATACATACATTCGTTTTTTTTAAACAAATATTAAACGATTCACGATTTTCATGTAGGTATTTGTATAATACATTATTTACATTCTGCCCACATATTACCTAATAAAGTGTTTAGTATGGACAGAAGCTAACAGTCATACACAAAAAATCGTTTTAGGGAAAATGAATTTGTGTTTAAGTAACTGATATTGTACCACCACCATAAAATAAGTCTATACTTAGCTTATTTAGATTAAGAATCCTACACTAAACGTCTAAATTATTAATTCAATGTCATGCAGCCAAGTACAATACCAAGCTAAAACCAAATTTTATCGGAAACCAATGAATGGAACTTTTTTATCAGTATCTTTAATTTTTATCTATACATATTTTGATAAAATTCTTTTAAATTTGTATGCAAAATAAGATAAATTAAGAAGAAAACTTTTTGCAAAAGATTGTATATTCGATTCTTTAATAAAAATTCGGAGAAAACGTTCCCAATTTTCATTCAAAATCAATCACCACAATTTAATTTTCTACAAATGTTTACAAATTTAAAACAAAATATCAGAAAACTCATTCTGGATTGATTTGTATTTGACTTCATTTTTTATAATCGAGTTGGGCAAAATATATAATTTCGTATTTGATTTGAAATTAGCTTTCCTCAGAGTATCCATTAAAACAATCTTGTTGTTAGAAACAATTGCGAAAAAACAACTTGTTATATTATAGTTTATTACTTTATATAACATATGGCAAAATACAAGACTGGTTCACTGACTTCCGGTGTATTTAAGATAATATTTAGATCGGAAATTAATATATTCTTACGCATTTAACTTATCAATTCATTGAACTTATATAAAACATGATATAAATTATGCAATGCTACAATGTTTTCATCTTCTAAATATAGGAGGAATAGCTATTTAGTCTTTAAGAAGTTTTGAAAATCTTTAAGAATATTGAATGGTGTTTTTGTAGGCCTTTGTAAAGAAAGTACATATGTAATTTTATTCTCGTAAAATCTTATTTGAAAATATGTGACTTTTGAAATACACTTTCACATCCAAGTGTTAAATGTATGAAAGAAATCAGAAACACCCTTGAAAAATCTCATCTAGACGCCATTGACATCATATCACATTCTATAGCTTCTCTATAATATATTTAAGAAAAATCTTAGTCAGTCTGTGATCTTTGTCTCCAATGAAATAACTAAAAATGTTAATGAAAAAAGTAAGAAAACAAAATTTCTATTTACATAACTTTTCTTCATTTATGTAACATTTCTTCTTAAGAATATTTTACATTTCCGGCATTTTAAACAAACGAATAAAACAAAAAAAGGGCGACACGTCTTTATGTTAAGATAATTGTTTTTTTTTAGGAGAAACCTATTGTCAACACCCATCCTAGCAACCAAATGGCCTATAGATTGATATAGACCAACTAATATTATTAATTTCCTAATCCTTAACATAAAAGTAGGTACAACGATTACACAATTATTGCAGCATCTTTCGTCTGCCTTTTAGCTATTAGCACACAACAAAATGGATGAAGAATTGTACATTTTTTCTGAATAAAACTGAGATACTTATGTATATGAAACATTATTTCGAAATTAAACCAAACCACTACAAAGTTTATATTTAAAAAAACAAACTAAGATTTTCTTACATTTTATTTTAGTTAACTTAAAATAAAAACGAAAAAATTATAACGTTAAAACTTTAATCTGATTTCAGACAAAAAAAAAACCCTACAACTAAAATTAAAAATCACAATCACTTTTTTTTTTTTTTTAACTGATAAATTGAGCAATTTTATTACAATAGTTTTTATTTAAAATATATTATAATGGTATCGATTAACACACATACAAAATATAAAAACACTAAAATTTTCTTTATACTTTTCTTCTTAAAGAAATACTTTAACACACACAATTTTCTTGAAACAAAAACACTACACAACCGCCATCTTTAGATGGGATTTCTGTGTTTATTTTTTTATAGTTGTAATTTGGTTAGCAATACATATTTATTTTTTGTGTAACAACGAAAAATCGAACGCGCATGGCCTCCACCAAAAACAAAAATGATTGTATTGTTTTGTTTTACCACTATAAATTATTATTGTTGTTCTGTTGAATAAAATAGTAAATTTAAAAACAAAAATCACGTATAGTAACAATTAACAAACATCTATTCCAATTCACGATTCTCAATTCACTGGAAACAAAAACAACAAACACACAATGTTTAACGTAAATAGAAACAAAACTCACACATCTGTACATACATTCGTATGTCTATCTCGTTTTTACCTGTGTACATTAATTTCATTTATCTTTGTCATTTTTATTTATTTATATTTTTTGTGAAATCAAAACAAAAATAAAAAGCATGTGCCTAAAAATATATGAATGAGATGAGTACGAGTAATTAATATAAAACGGGAGAGAAATATGTATAAGAGCCGTGTTTTTTTTTTGTGTGTAAACCGTTAATTCAATAATTTCAAATCAACTGTACAAGAATGATATATTACAAGATTATTCAACTCTAAAAACGTTACTCTCTTTTTTTCGAATTTAATAAAGCGTAGGGACCAGTCTCTATATCTTTCTTTTTTTCGTATTGTAATATAATTTTATTTCACTCATAGCTGGATCATCTATCATTTCGTTTATTTTAATCGGCTTGATTGAATGAATGAATGAGATACAAAATCAATAACGTACGATCAATACAAATGCACGTGCTATTATATATATCTTTCTTTTACTTTCCATAGTATTAAACATTTGTAGCACTCACACAGATTGATTATGAAATTTATTTTAGTTTTGTTTGTTCTACAGTCAAAATCAAAATAAACGTTCTGCTCATAGTGTGATGAAAGCAAATCGATGCGTTTCAGTACAATATTTAATATCACTGCTGTGTAGTATATAAAAGCAAATGAGAAAATAAAAATCCAAAGAGAAAATAAAGCGTAGGGACCAGCATGTTTACTCTCCATAAGAGTTGGACAATCTTGTAATATATCATTCTTGTCAACTGTACAAAAAAATATATTCTCTCTGTACAGTCACAGTTTTTTCCCTGAGTTGTTGTGTAGAAATCAAAAGAGCACAAAAAAAAATGCAAGATTCACACAAATAGAGAAAATATGTACATACTTATTATTACACAACAAAACACAGCATCCATATTTTAAAATCTCGCTCTCTCATTACTATTTTAAAATAGAAAGAGATGAAATAATGTTGAAATGCACTTAACATTGACGTCATAATATTATGTTTATGTATATGATTGAAATTGTTGTATAGCCAATTTCATTTTGAGAAAATATATTTTGTGCATACAGTTGGTTATAAAAGAAAATAATTTCATCGTATGTATGTAAACAGTTTTTGTAAATTGGCTTTGAATTAAAATACATAAACTGTTATTTTACGTATACGACACATTATTTAAGTTTATAAAAAATATTGACGCAGACGGTCTATCGAAAAACCAATAAGACTTTACCCGAGTAACCAAAAATGGTGATCACAAAATTTTAGACCAATTTGTCACAAAATGTAAGTTCCTTTTTGTCACAAAAAAAGTTGACAATTTGGGACATATTTATGCTGGTATTTTGTGACAAAATGTACGTTGAATTTACCACCCAAAAAAAAAAATATTAGTCATCAATTTGTCACAAAATGTAAGTTCCTTTTTGTCACAAAATAAGTTGACAATTTGGAACTTATTTATGCGGATATTTTGTGACAAAATGAATGTTGATTTTACCACCCAAAAAAAAAAAAATTAGTCACCAATTTGTCACAAAAAGTAAGTTCCTTTTTGTCACAAAAAAAAGTTGACAATTTGGAACATATTTATGCGGGTATTTTGTGACAAAATGTATGTTGATTTCTCCAACCAAAAAAAAAAAATTTTAGTCACTAATTTGTCACAAAATGTAAGTTCCTTTTTGTCACAAAATAAGTTGACAATTTGGAACTTATTTATGCGGGTATTTTGTGACAAAATGAATGTTGATTTTACCACCCAAAAAAAAAAATTTTAATCACCAATTTGTCACAAAATGTAAGTTCCTTTTTGCCACAAAATAGGTTGACAATTTGGAACTTATTTATGCGGGTATTTTGTGACAAAATGAATGTTGATTTTACCACCCAAAAAAAAAAATTTTAATCACCAATTTGTCACAAAATGTCCTTTTTGCCACAAAAAAAGTTGACAATTTGGAACTTATTTATGCGGGTATTTTGTGACAAAATATATGTTCATTTTACTCCCCAAAAAAAAAAAAAAGATTTTGATCATTTTTGATTTGGTGAATTTATATGTAATTCGCTAAGTCACTACGTTCTTGCCTCATACTTAATGTATGAAGTTAGAATTTTATTTTTGTAGTTTGTGTTTGGTCGTAACTACCTGAGTACCTGATGAGTAGACCGAACTTTTTGTTTGTGCGAGTTTCTCTGCACGAAACCAAACTACCACATAGAAAACTCATGGAAAGTTTTCATTTTTTTAGAGTCGATACATTTTGTATTGACTCTCGGCTCGGTCGGGTTAAAGTACGGGGGGATTTAGATATTTCTACATTTTTGGTAGATATTTTTTTAAAATAAATAAAAATATCAAATAAACCATACAATGGAGTATTTTTTACAAAATTATTTAAGTAGGGTCATAAAAACTTTTTTACGCATAATTGCATCAATAAACCAACAAATATCCACAAAATTAATGATAATTAGGTGAAACTTTTATCATAAAAAAACTGTCGAATTTGTGACTAAATTTTCAACAAATATTTCAAAATTATTCCAACAAAAACCGGCAAATTTGATTTACCAAATGTTCGTTTACGCGTGACAATCGGCGTCAACCCCATCCACCATTTTTCATCCATATTGTGACAATTTTTTGTCACATTTTTTTCCACCAATCACCATTTTATGTGAAATTTTTGTCGCTTTTTTGTGACATGTGGTTACTCGGGTAGAGTCATAAATTACCTATATGTACATGATTATTGCTGTTTAAACTGTATATCGCACATGACAAAGAATAGTGACACAATTCGAAAAATCAAATTTTTCAGGAGAGAGAAAGATAAATTGTTCATTTCGATTTTACTACACTATTCTTATACCCTTGACAGTCTAGGGATTAGCTAAGCGCGATTAGTGAAGCAAGATTAGCTAATCCACCACAAATCCAATTGCATTGATAGACCTAGGGATTAGTTTCCTAGGCAGAGAAATAAAATACTATGATGGTGATTCGCTCAAATATAACTAGTAAATTAGCTGGACTCGTTTTTTAATTCAAAACATACTACTAAAACCTCCTAATCGGACCACCCCTTAATCGGACCAATTCCAAATGGGACCATTCTCAATGTACTAAAAAAGGTTTCTCATAGTAAAATCTCTCTGTAATTTGGACCACCTTCGAATTGGACCTATGGACCGCATATTTCCTTTTATTTTATAGTTTTCCACCTCTTATTAGGACCATCATATTGCCAATTTCACAATTAATGTTTTATTTACGGTACATATTTCATGTGTTTCATGCATCGATAATTTGATATGTATTCAGTTTAAAAATGACCTTAGATGTCACTGATAAATTATCTCAACAGCAGTTGGCGAAAAATTTGGGATTAGCAAAACGGAAGTCCAAAGAATATTGGATAATAAAGATTAAATTAAATCTACGGTCGATAATTTTGGCCCTTTAAAAAGAAAGAGGGTGTCATCCTGCACCACATATGGAATGCTGGACGAAAAAATATTTCAATGACGAACAATGACCCGAGTAAAAAACTTGCCAATTTCAGGTTCAATTATGCATCAAATGGATGACTGGAAAAATTTAAAAATAGGCATAACCTACTTTTCGTTATTTTAAGTGGAGAAGGCACCTCAGTAAATATGAGTGTAGTGGAAAACTATTGTGAAACTTTAAAAATTTTGACAAAGACCTACGAGCCACAAAATTTTTATAATTTGGATGAGACGGGCCTCATTCTCCGCGCAACGCTATCACGGACTTTAAAACTAAGGAACGAAAAATGCACAGGGGGGTAAACTGTGTAAGGAGAGAATGACGGTTGCCCATTATTATGCAATACGGGTGGCGAGAAAGAACCACTTGTAATTTTGGAAAGGCGAAAAAACTAAGAGCATTCAAAAATTTGAACATTGCACAAACATTCAATATTAATTGGCGATTCAACAGAAAGGCCTGGATGACGTTCATTCTATTCGAAGAATGAATGCAGAGGTTCAACAAAAAAATGGCAAAACAAAAGCGGAAAGCGATTTTGTTTTTAGATAATGAAACTTGCCACCCAGATAAGCAGTATAGGGTACAGCCATGTGCCGCTTCAGTTTTTCCCCCTAACACAACTTGTGCATTGCAACCGTTAGATTAGGGAATAATAAGAAGCTGCAAGACACATTATCGGAAGCTTTTGATGAATCGCTTGGTCGTAGTCATTGATGAAGCAAATGGGATGGAAGAAATTTCAAAGAAAATCTACACATTAGATACGTGTTCCTAGTTGACACCAGCTTGGAACAAAGTAACGATTGAAACAATCAAAAATTGCTTCAAACAGGCTGGATTTGGAGGTGAGATGGACGAGCTTAAAGTGGAGATTTTAGCAGAATCAAACGAATCCAAAACAGAATTTCTCGAGAATTTCCTTCAGAATTACGAGACGATTGGGAAGACAATTTTTTTACTTCATTTAACCAAGAGCAAAGCCTAACAGAACATGGCAAGTAGTTTGTCATCTGATGGAGATGATCTAATTGTTGAACCTCTACTACCTACACAAATGCCTTTAAGCCAAGAGCAAAGCAAGTTAAAACAACTTAAGAATTATGCCAAAGAAAAAGGGTTAGACGAGATGTTCTATACCATCTCGAAAAAGTTGAGCAAAAATTAATTGAGAAAGAAATAGCAATTTAGACAAATCAATCAAAAATTACGATCTATTTTACTAAGGCGTAAGGAATTTAAAAAATCTGATTATGATTAAATACATACATACTAATGTATGTATGTGAAATGAAATGCCATTTCCTCCATAAACAAATCCTTATTTTCGTTATTTAACGTTGAAAAATTCGAATTCAGCTTTCGGCGAACAGTCACTTTCGACGAGCCACAATTCGGTTCTTATTTCATCTACAGAAATAATAAATAATAATAATTTAGTTGTTATTTTGTAAGCTTTACTTTTGCTCCTGATGATTTTTTGATAAAACTTAAGGTTTTCGAGTTATTCGTGCAAAAACTCTATTTATCAAAAAAAAAACTTCGTACAACATTTTTGGCTTAGAATTCATCCGTCTATCGATTTCTGCCGTTATTTTGAGTGTACTAATTTCCACTCCAATAAGGTAAAAGCACACATCGGCACAATATAACTTTTATTCCTCGAGCCATTCTCTACTTACTGTCCAAATTTCACGTCAATCGGTTTTGTCCGTAAGAATTCCGAGCGAAAAACCGTCAAACACTGAACTATTGGCGTCCAAAAAAGGAAGAACGACACATTAAGGCATAATAAAAGTCACATTTTCAGGTTATGAAATCGATTGTAGCGCGCCGATTGTAGCTGTTGTCTGTTGTGTCAATTTTCCATGTCATGTGCGATATGTACAAAATATTAGATTTGTTCTATAAGCTATAATACAAATACCTACATCATGTTACATAGTACATTATGACGGAGATTTAAAATTTATTGTTAAAAAGTGTTTACACATAGTTTCGTTAGAGTCACGCAGTTAATTTTCGAAAATAGCACGTTCATGGTTGTGCAATGTTATGCGCTTTTACTTCGCTGATTTTTTTTTTTTATATTTATTTAAAGAATAAGTGCGCTAAATTTAGATTTTGTGTATCGAATACTTAATTTTTTTTATGTTTGTTATTTTTACGAGTACTAAGTCGCTTATTAGATGAGTAAAGTCTAGACTAGACCACTTAAACGGATACATAATATATATTATATTATCATAAGTATACAATTTATATTGTTTATACGATTATTTCACATGTAATATGAAATGTGATGAATTGTAAAATAAGTTTACTGAGAACACAAGGTCATGCTGCACAGACTTCATATATCTGATACTATTATTAGATATGCATTAAGAAAGACAAACAATATGTAATCTTACACATTGTATATTACGTCTGTATGTCAAACATTTCACAATTTTTACCCCATGGACATTAGGTTTAGTATTTTTTTTTTGTACTGACGAGCAAGAAAAGATTTTTCTATTATTGTCTAAAAAAATACATATTATGTTCATCTTCATCTTAGAAAAAGATTTCCAATTTAAATACACTCATAAGATATATTTATAGAGAATTTTGTGTAGCACTTACTAATTTGATATATGATACGGCGCCAATTAATGTACATCTTATTTTTGCTGCGTATTTTAATTACAAAATAATTTTTATTTAAATTCGTTTAATTGAAAAAAAATTCTGCTGTGGTCACAATACAAAATGTTTAATTGAATTGACACGCATTATCATAAAAATATCAAAAGGGTGAGCTAATTCTAATTAGTATGACATTCTGTTAAACTTCGTATTTGTAATGTGTCGAATAAAAAATTCAAGATTGAAATATATTAAAATTTATACAAACTATGTTAGCTACTTTATAGCAGGTCAGTTGGATTACTCGAATCTTACCTGAAAAAGAAAAAAAAAATCGTCAATAAAAGAAATATTGTATAAATTAACTCAAACTGTTGCTTGTAAAGTCTTTGTTACCATAAATAAAGGGTAATACCATAGGATAAAGCGACTAAAAGTGCACTAAGGGAAATAGTGAAATAGAAAGTGAAGTTTATCACCCCTATTTCTTTAGTCGTGCCACTTCTCAATTCTAACGACAATCAAATTTTGTGTACTCTTAGTCGGTTGAAGCGACAATCGCCTTATGAAGTAACAAACATCGTTTTACGTAGCATTCTCTAATACCCGTCAATTCAATCGAGTAAGAGAATACCAATTTATAGATGAAGTGACACGGCTAAGGGAATAAGGATACAATAAAAGTTGAAAGCGTAGTTTTAGACAATATTGGTCTCAAAGACAGGAAATGCCGACATCAGAGGCAGAACCCCGACAAAACTGCCACACACCAGGGTCTGGCCAGACCTTTTTTGTCACCACTATTCTCTTAGCCTTATTAATTCATTCGATGTGAAAATTATCGTATCACTTGAACAATAAATTGGTTATCTCCAATTACCAAATCGATCGAAGAGACGTGACACGACAAACCAAAATGCTTTAGGCAACTAGAAATATTTGAGGCAAATTAGAAAAAAAAATCTTACAATATTATTAAATTAAACAAAAAACAATATTTTAAAATATGTAAGTATCAAATAAATTATTGCATCCTTCTATTTTGTGGTATTCGTCTGGCACTTGCAAAAATTAAGTGGCATCTGACGTACAAAGTGACTTTAGACGTAACAAACAACTAAGAAAATGGTAAAATTGTTGTGATGTGACTATAGTCATAAAAAATGATGTAACACGACTATGATGAATTGGGGCGTGTATATACATATTTGGTTACTTTATTTTTATATTTACAATTACAGATTCATGGGAAAAGTAACAAAAATTAAGGGTGGGCGGGAGTTTTAGGGCATCTAGAAACACGAGGGTCTAGCACTCTAGCCAGACTCCATATACAATTTATATGAAAATAAACTAAATATTTATGTCTGTTCTCGCATATTTATCTCTCCCGTAAAGGTTTTTCTGTGCAATTTGATTTAATATTTTAGTTTCGTACTTAGTTTAGTGCTTTATTTTCCGTTTTATTATTCAACAAGAAACGGGTGAAATATTTGTTTTATTTAAATAAAAATGGGCAGTTGAAGTACATCAAGTAAACGGCAGTTGGAGTACTGCACCGACTAATCGAAATGCAGTAAGCCCCAATTTGGTCGGACACAAATCCATAATGTTGTGCAGGTTTAGTGGCCAACTTCTTTTACTTTCTTTTACGAAGTAAAATAAAGTATAGTATTTAATCATGAAAATTTTCGACTTTGAGATTATTGAAGATTTATCTGTTTTGAGGTCCCCTGAGTCCGAAAAAGTGGGTTTCGAAATGATGTCTGTCTGTCAGTCTGTCCGTCTGTGTCCGCTCTGCAGCTCAGATGGCTTAACCAATCGAACTGAAACTTCAGACTTAAGCTTTTTTGATAAATTGGAAGGCCCCAGTGAATTTTAGTCCAAATCGGGCAACCGGAAGTGGCCACTCCCTTGGGCCAGAAAATTTGTTTTGCAAATATCTCAAAAAGTATAAGGTTTACAAAAAACTACTAAAACAAAATGTTTCCAAAAAATAAAAGTAAAAAAAAACTAAAGAAAAATTAAAAATTTAAAAAAAAAAAAAATTAAAAAAAAAAATTTAAAAAAAAAATTAAAAAATTTTATAAAAAAAATAAAATTGATGTGTGGCCAACACATTTCTTCTACGAACAGGGAATTTTGAGAAACCAATTACGCAAACTTCTTACAAATTTATTATTTTTTATTACTTTCTTTTACATAAGTAAAGCTTAAATCTAAAGTTTCTGTTCGATTGGTTAAGCCATCTGGGCTATAGAGAAGACACAGACTGATAGACGGACGGACAAACGGACAGACTGACATCATTTCGAAACCTGCTTTTTCGGACTCAGGGGACCTCAAAACAGATATACCTTCATTAATGCCTTACATAATATTTGGAGTTAAAGCTCCCAGATTCCGCGAAAGGCTAATGGCCCCAAAATGGAACCTTGAGAAACTCCAGTACCTATTATTATTTCATCACTATTAGCAGATTCAACTTGTGTGCATTGCTTTCTGTTCGTAAGATAATTTTCGAAAGTGTTAAGCGCCCGACCCCTTACACCAATTTTATTTAACTTCCGAAATAGTATTCCATGGTTAACACTTTCAAATGCTTTTTGATGTCAATTAAAAAAACCGAATTTTCTTTCTAGATTCAATGTTGCTAAGTATAAAGTAGTTCAGCTAAATTTAAACAAGCTGAAAGCGTTGAAGATTGCCTCTGAAAACCCCACTATTTATATGTTATATGTTGTTCTAATCTGGATTTTAAAACTTGTTCATATATTTTAGACAACACCGGGAGGACAGAGGTAGGTCTATAATTACCCTGATTCATTCACTCGAGCTACTTTAAGTTTGCCACGGAAATAATCCGACCTGAGGGATTGATTAATAAGGTGCTTAATAATCGGGGTTTGTTCCACCGTCATTGATTTAATCAATTTCGAGGTTACTTTGTCATAACCCAGCGCAGCAGAATTCTTAAGATCAAGACAGAGTTGTTTAATAGTTATATATCGTTTAATAAAAAAATCAATAGCTTCCTTTTGCTTTTTTAAGTTTATAAAGTATTTTCTTTTCTTTACAAAGCGTAATGATTTCATGTATATACCAATAGTTCTTGTACGAGACCACAGGCTGCACCATTCAACAAGTATGAGCTTTTATTGAACTGATTATTTTTCGAGACACTCTTCCCACTTTAAATTCGCAATAAGTTATTAACGTAATTCAATACGTCTATTTTAACTAAGTCGTAACTAACGAGTAGTATATTTAACCACACGCACTGTAGTTGTTTAGGTTCTTGTCAAGAATCAGAAACAACTTTGTGATTACTGAAATCAATATAGTCGATAGCCAAATGGTACTTATTGCACAGTAAGTTAGTTACAAAAATATCAATAATTGAAGATGATTGCTCTGTCACTCTAGTTGCCATTTCTAAAGAAAGTTTATTCAGAAAGACGTAACCCTCAGATATTGAGAAAGGTTTTAAGATTTTGATACTAAATTTTCTATATAAATTTCACTTTTAAAATCACTCTAATTACTAATCGATAAAGAAAATTACTTTTTAAATATCTGCTTATTATATTAATTATAATTAATTATGTAATAAAACGGGAAAAACTGGGATATTGAATTGACACATCACTCTTCCTTCTCCTCCAAAAAATAAATCGAATTCTTTTCTAACACCAAATTTATCGTTTATCATACTGAAATAAATAAATCGGTACGCGAATGATACAATTATTCAACAGAACACTTAGAATCCCGCAAAAATAAAAAGATTGGAAAGGAGTACAAAGAAATTGTGAAATTAACGCATTTATTGGAATACTGTCAGCTTATCGCGTAAGCGGAAGTCATACGTAACAAGAGTATTTTCTGTGGAAAACGATGGATCTTACCATTTCTAGAGCAAAACTGTCATACCGCCATTTCATTGCTTTATCACGATATATGTATACAAAACGGTTGCCGTATGCGTAATTTTCGTGCTCAATCCGATAAAGCTACACTATAGGTGATATATGGAATTTTTAAACGAACATTTAGAAAGGAATTAGGAATGCATATTGTGATATCATCAAATATATAGCAATTGTTTCTATATCAACGGGGAGGGGGGGAGGGGGGGGGGGGGGGGGGGAGGGGGGGGGGGGGGGGAGGGGGGGAGGGGGGGGGGAGGGGGGGGGGAGGGGGGGAGGGGGGAGGGGGGGATAGATCAGTGAGGCTGGAATTAAAGTATGTCGGGCTTGCAATGCTAAAAACACACTATCCATTACAAGGCAATATTTATAGGAGTAAAGATGCGCATGCGCAGAACGGGTTGTTGACCAAGGGCAAAATTAAACGATGGAAGTAGCGTCGAGGTATTCGAATTCAGGAAAGACAATCGTTTCCAATAATTTTTTTACCACCTTACAAAGTTGTAAGTGCCTCTTAGAGATTGGTCTAGATTTTGTAAGTACGCTGCGAGCAATAAAACATGTATTTCCTGGAAATGAAAAAAATTCTGCACGGCCAATAAATGCATATCTCGGTACCACGAAAATAATGCAGCCATATACATCCCAAAGAAAAACAAAGCAGTGATTCTTTTATCAACAATTAGATGGTGAGCTACAAAAGCCAGAAGCAATTAATTATTTACTATAACATTACCACAAATGGCGTCGATGCAGTGGATTCAATGCTAAATCACTTTACCACAAAAAAGATGAGCTTTAGCCTTCCTTTATAATTTAATTGACATTATGGAGTTGGTGAGTTATATAGTCTGCAAAAAAGTTAACCATTATAAAAACACAGATGTACGCAGGCAATTTTTGTTCTCGTTTTCAGAAACTTTAGCTCATCCGCAAAATGAAGCTCGTTGTAACAATCCTCAAGTAATAAAACAATTTTATAGAAACCTGGCTTAGGGCGTCCAATTTCTGTTCAAAATATAAATACCGGTATTTTTGACGTTCGTTTATTGCAACATCAAGCCTTTCTTGCAGTCTTATCGATAATGATTTTCCTTCGGACGTGGGGCTTCACTGTCAATATCACTTTCTAATGTTGAGTATGTAGCTTCTGGAGCTGGGATTAAAGAAATTCGGTGTCCGGATGGACAGTTATATTAACTATTTCGGTTTTAGTTAGTCGAAAAGTTGACATCCGAGCCAAAGGTTTGCTTTCCTTTGTGCAAATATTGCAAAAGTCAAGATAAGTTTGTACACTTTTCTATGATCCTCTAGATCAAAGAGGTTTTCATTCGGTCAGCGAATGGTCCTTCTCTCAAATTTTGAAGCATGAATGTCAGGGTTGTGTCAGCTGACAAAAGTGTGGCATCCCTGGAACTCCGTTTCGGTAAATCTGATAGTTGATTTGACGTCGATCAGAGCTTTTAAGATGCAATTTCTTAATTTATAAATCCGCTCTAGCATAAAACTTAAGCTGTTCCATCTTGTTTTTGTATTTAAGATTACAGATAGTTCTCTGCCGAATTCAGTTATAACGTAAGCTTGAAGACTACAATTTTTGGTCACTGATCGTCGCAACAACTTTACAATCTTCCTAATTTAGTTTAATTAATGGAACCAAATTATTGACAACGTCGTTTGTTGTTGCAGAGCTATGAAAAAGGATCAGTCAGCCCAAATCCGTTTCGTTAGATTCATATGCAAATTTATAATCCTAGTCTTCTTTACAAAATCTGTTTCGGGAATGGACAACTGACATTCAAAAAACGCCTATTCTTTATGGACGACCACTCATCAAATGTAATCGGATTCCTTTTAGTTGAAGGTCTGTCAGTTTTTCACTACTGTTTGTCGAACTGAGTGTGGGACTTGCGAACCCCTTGCAATTTTTTTTAGCTCAATTGAAGTAGTAAAAGCTTTGAATGGAAATGGCTAGATATTTTTGTTTTTCTTTCAGGAATAGGCAATTGTGTTTTTGAAGTTTGTGAAGTATCAGTGAGACCGCTCGACTCTTCTCACGTCGTAAGAAAGAATTTCATTTCAACAATATTAAATTGTTTTTTATTATCAGACATGGCTGTCTAACGTTTGGAAGTTCACAATTGCTTGGATGATAAAATATTAACCCTTGTGTCTATGCATCTTTTTTCTTACGTTAATCAATTAAGGGTTACCCGGGTAACCTTATCAGATTTATACGAATATCACTTAAAAATGTAACTATTTTTTCATATTTGGTTTTGAAATTCTTTTTGCTTTTGCATTTTGTGTTTGTGGAAGGAAAATAAAGATTTCTTTTGTTGCTTTCGCGAATTTCCTATTCAACAAACATTGGTTTTCCAAATGGATAACACAATTATGACCCTCTTAATTCTCTCGGAATCATTGATTATTATGAGGGAGCATGTCACTGAACCGGTTTTGGCAAAATAAGTTTTGCTGTTTGATAATGTAAATAGCAGATAAGAACGTTTGGAAAAGGACAAAGCAAAACCCGCAAAATACTGGATAATAGTTCGGTGGGTCTGTGATTCAGGGAGTTCTTATCCTCTTACAGAACAAATTTATACCTGCAAATCTTCTTCGGGTAGAACAGTAAACCAGGGAGAAAGAGCTGTGAAAGACTTGTGTTACCAATTCAAAGAATCTGGAAGGAATATAGTGACTGATAATATTTTTACTACATTGCCCTTAGCTCGGCTTTTGATGTCATGGAGCCTTTCAAATTTTAGTACGGTAAAAAAACAAACCTTTTTTACCTAAACAAATGCTTCCATCCAAATCGCGTCCGGAGATGTGATCGGCACTTGGATTTAGTTCAGACAATTGTACCTTACGTTTGTGTGTGCCTAAAAAAAAGAAAGCCGTTATACTTTTATCGACGATGTACCATTGTGATTCAACGTTGGGCTCACTCAATAAACCAGATATATTCAGAATCACACGATAAAACGGAAAACCCAAAGATAGCCCATGGTTTTTTTTCAATACAGTTGACATTGCAGCATTAGCTGCCAATATAATTTGCCGGTAAAATATTTCTCAACCTCAGGCCGTAACCCACAGTAATTTTGCACAAGACCGTGAAGAACCGTGGAATATAGTTGGCGATGCCCTCTAATTACAGTAGATCAAGCACTACAAATTGTATCAGAGAATTTTCAACATACATAATCGGTGATAGAGTGAATGTTAGTAAACCAATTTCTAATCAGCGCAGCGGCTGGAAAGCCAAGCCCTCTAAGGAATGCTTCGGGATGAATTGTAGTAGTAGGAGAATATATTATCTGCAAAAACTCAACAGTCAACACCCAAGAGAAAACTCGAAAATGCTGTACGATGTGCAATCTTCCCATTTCTAATGAACACTTCTTACAACGAAATGTGTGTCTTGCTTGTTCCGAATAAATGTATTTTTGGTTTTCTTTTAATTAAAACTTTTATTATCTTGATTTTTTAAATATGTAAAATGAAATGTTAATGAATTTTAGAACCGATTTTTCATTTGTATAAGAAATAAAATTCCATTTTCTTCTATTTTGCGTAAGGTTACCCGGGTAACCCGTATTGATTTAAAGGTGTAATTTGTAAACCGTTAAACATTTGAAGTACCAAAATAGGGACGATTACTTTTAAAAACAAAATATGTTTACATTTAAATGATTTTGGCATTCCTGGATCTTAGACCAAAAATTCCAATGATAAAATAGAAATTTTATCGATTAAAGTCGAAAAGGTTACCCGGGTAACCCACCATAGACATAAGGGTTAATGGAGGGGTTTGATAGTACAAACTTACATCACAAATTCATAAACACTTACTTATATCACAAATTCACAAGTACCAAAGTAGAACTTACAATTAAAAAAAAAACAGCCCATTAACCTCTTGTAATTTATTTAAATTTAATTTGAATTAAATAACAAAAAAGTTAAAAATTCAGAAGAAACATGTTCAAATCCAAAGTCTTCAGTAGGAAAGGTGGTTGAGAAAAGAACTACTGGAAATGGGCAAAAAGGCAAGATTGTACAAAACCGAGATAATCCCAAAAAAAGAGGAATTGTTCAACACTTGTTTATCTGAACCTAGATTATTTGATAAAGTTAAAGAGGTATCAGTTTCGAGAGGTTTTTTATATTATTTATTAATTATTGATATACAACAACAAATTATCCAGTGGATTTACCAAAAAAGAACTGTAGCAGTAAACTAATAAATGTATTTATTGGCAACAAACAAGTAAAGCCTATTAATAGGAAAAAAGTTAGTTCAATGAAAATACACTGTTTTTCCCTCTCTCTAACAAGCCTCCGTTGTTTAGATTTTTCTTTTTTAATATTGTTGGAAATAATAAAATTTATAAAGAACTATGACTCAGACTAGAAAACCCCTTTTTATTCGTATACAAAATATTAGGGGACAACAATTTTCTTGACAAAGACATTCAGTCCACATGATTTATTTCATAATGAAATAAACATCTAAAAATCTGGTGATCACTAAAAAAAAAAAAAAATCTAAGTGTTCTATAGAAAAAATATTTATCTATCTTTTAATAAAAAACATTTCAAAGACATCTGCGTTTCGCTTTACTAGTTACAATAATTATGTATGATCAAACAAAAATTTGAGACAGCTCATAAAACCTCAAAAATGTTCCCCCCTATCTCATCAACAAATAAATACGAGTTAAAATACTTGAACATTTTGATTTTTTGAATATGTGAATAATATATTCAAATTGACACAAGTGCAATTCTACCCTCCCCAACGATACAAGTACATATATTTACTAGTTATAAAATAAATAAGTAAATAAGCATAGAACATTTTAAGATTTATCGTCTTTTTGTTCCCAGACGAAGTTAAATTTAAATATTCACACACAATCATAATACTCTTATAAGAACATCGAAATAAGACGTAACATAATAGTTAGCAGATTTTTTAAAATGTTGCGTAAATAATAGACCCTGAACAGTGAGCATAGACAATTATAAATGTTATATACAAATGTGTTATCTTACTTAATAAAACGACAAAAAACACCCTTACAAATTTATTCGCGTGCCATATTTTCTCATTCAAGTGTTTGCTGTTATTTTGTTAATATAAGGAAAAGATGATGGGCTCTTACACATATACAAATATATATTTTTAACGAATTCAATTCTTATGAAATGATGATGCTTCTAATAACCACATACAGAGACTGTAGACACAGTAAACACATAAATAGTAGGTATTTAGTCTCCTCCAAAAATAAAACTTATATGTATTATAATCATCCAACAGCTGCAGGTAACTGCTTTAATAAAAGAAAAGAGAAGATTATGTATATATGGATGTATGACGCTGCGGACTATCTCTAAGGCAGATGGTGCAATTTGTTTTTTAAAACAACCACGACTATTCGGTGGTCAACTGAGATATAATGAAACCATAAACACAAGTTTTTTGAGCGTCATTCTGATAAATTGTAACCAACTAACATCGACATCGCTCGCACATTCTGTTATCAAAATAGGAATAGGAACAATGAGTAATTATTAATTATCAAATTTGTGGTTTGGGTTATGTTTATGATGATAACCGTATAAGCGGCTTCCTTTATATTTTATTATAAATACATATAGTTTAATATGGACATAATAATAATTACTACACATTTGAACTTCAACTTCAACCATTATCTCATTTACTAATTATGTACTTTAGTCGCGTAATACAAATTTCATAATTTTTCCGTCGATACATATTTACATAAATACATATACAGTCATTAAATTTAATTTTTTTTTATTTATTCTAAATGGTGGTGATTGAGAAAAACTACATACATATTCGCGAATTTTCTTGGTTTCTTTTTCTTTTACAGCCACACAAGAAAAAGTACGAGTTTGAGTGAATAAAATTATTGAACGGTGAAAATGAAATAAATTAAAACAAAAAAAATTCTAAAATTAGTCATTTCTAATTTGAAGTACATACAAAGAAAATGTAATTATAGATTAGCACCAACATATAAACAAATGAGTATTACTGAACTATCTGAAGGACTGTATGTTTACATGGCAGATCGGTAGCCTATATATGGAGGTGAAATAATAGTGGATATAGTATTTTTGCGGCAATTTACCCAAAGTATCGCTAATTTGTATTTACGGATATGTATTATGCATGTAGCGGTTCAGGATTTGTTTGAATTTTGTCGCATCCTTGAAAAGCGCGCCACGCCTTAGTCTTGCTTTCGACCGCAAATCTCGTTGTAATTTTAACAACGGGAAATATTTTTTGTAATTCTTTAATCGAGCTCAACGTGGAGGATGACCAATTGATCCACATTCGGGAGTCAACAACGGCAAAGGAAGCTTGGAATTCTTTGAAGGACTATCACAAGAAAAGTACAACTAACAGCTTGGTTCGAATTATGAAGCAAATTATGCGTTTGAAACTAGAAGAGGACGGTGACATGGAGTTGCATATTGGTCGTATAAATGAGCTGTTTCCACAAATGTTTCACCTTGGGTCAGAAATAAAACCAGGTAACTACATCGGAGTCGCGATCTTAAGGTGCAATTGACACCCGGTGTAGTACAAACAAAGCTTATTGAGGAGTATAAACGTCGAATGGATAGACATGTCAGTAATGGTGGAGTAGCTTTGAATGTAAATAACAAAAAATATAAGAGAAAAGGTGGCAAAAGCTGTTTTTTCTGCCATAAGGAGGGACATATGAAACGAAATTGTGAGAAGTTTAAAGAATGGTTGATAAACAAAAAACCATCTGGAAAATCGACTCCGGTGCAACCTGCCAGTTTACTTCAAATAAGAATATCTTTACCGAGTTGGATTCAAATTATTGTGAAAAAATTTTCGTTGATGATCTGATTATAGCCAGTAAATATGATGATCAGATGAAATACGTTGAAGAAGTTTTAAAATCAAAATTCAGAATCATAAATTTGGGAGATATTAAGCTCTACCTTGGACTGGAAATTGCCAGGGATAAAAATAGGAATTTTCAAATAAGCCAGACCGGTTATATAAATAAAGTGGTTGCTGATTTTGGTCTTTCAGACGCGAAAATATCGAAAATTTCACTCGATGTTAATTATAACAAAAGTGAAAATCAGTCAGAATTATTTGTACAACGTACAAGCAAACCTACACAAACCGACTGGATGGAGCTAAAGCGTGTTCTTAAATATTTAAAAGGGACATCAGGTTTAAAATTAGTGCTGAACAATAATAATAATGAACTATTTCATGAATATGCCGATGCGAACTGGGCTGAATGCCAGACAGATAGAAAGTCCAACAGTGGCTATATATTTTTTGTGTTTGGATGCGCAGTAAGCTGGTCATGCTAAAAACAAACGTGCGTGTCGCTTTCATCAACTCAGGCTGAGTTTGTTTCTTTATCTGAGGCATGTGAGGAAGCAATTTGGATTAGACGGCTATTAATCGATTTTGGGGAAAAATTGGTTATGTCAACAACAATATTTGAAGACAATCAAAGCTGTTTGAAGTTGATCGAAAATCAAAAACTTTCGAGCCTATCAAAACATCGTCAAAGACCATGTAAACAGGAAAGAAGTTGCATGCATATATTGTCCAACCGAAGAAATGATAGGTGACATGTTGACGAAACCTCTAGCAGCAAATCAACTTGAAAAACTAAGATTATTATGTGGTTTATTGGAAACTAATATTTGAGGGGGAGTGTTATATTTATTTATGAAATCAATTTGTTAGTAATGTTATTATTTCAATTATACGCGCCTTGTTAAAAGAATTGAGTCTTTAAGAACGCGCCTTCAGTGAAAATGATTTTAATTTTTGAACTCTTATGTCATATAAGTCATCCTTATAATCAACGTGTAATCTAATAAAAATTATCATAAAACATAAAAATACCGTTTATTTTCATCACCATCACGCAATAAATTTGCTACTGATTACGCATTTCCCATCAGTTATCAATTTATTGAATCTTCTGTGTCGGTTTTTATGAAATTTATTGTTTCAAAATTAAAATTATAAGCCTGTCCTCATTCAAAATTAATTTGTGAGGAAATTCTATAAAAAATTCCAAAAACGATTGGTGTCTGTGTTTGTATTTATGTAGTCTTGGTGAATGGGGAAGTGATAAGACTTTATTTAAGTAGTTTATTTCCATAAAGTGTGTCTCTTTAAAATTGTTGAGCAACAAATAATGTTATTATTATTAATGCCTAGTTTATATCGATTTTAATTAAGAAGAATAGATTAATTAAAACTTGCTAAATTTGTTTATCCATACTTATATAGTCATAAACAAATAAATAGTTTTATTATTATTGTATTTACTTCATTTTATGCTTACACAAACTAATATTAAATTAATCACATTTTTTATTATTTCAATTGAAGCTTTTATTAGTTAATTAAAATATAATTATGATAATAAAAAATTAAACCGCTTTGTCAACCTTGCAGATAGATTAAAATATTTGTACTAGCTCTTACCGATCCTTCTGCCTCACGAATGAAATATAGGTATAAGAGTATCAGCTTTTGAAAAATCACCTTTTTTTGAAATAGGCTTAAAATTTAAGATTGAGGACCGGTGGAAATGAAGTTACATTTGCATCGGCCGATTGTCGCCGTTTATATTTCACCACACCAAAAAATCATCAACATTATAAATAAATTGTTTAAATTTCGATATGTTTGCAAACAAAGCCATTGCTAAAAACAGTTCTTTTAGGTGACTTCAAAATGGGCTTCTCCCAACTTATTGACTGTTTGAAGAAAAAATTTAAGTTGTATTTAAAAAGTGAGTCAACAACGCCGCCCACTCACAACGGCAATTTAGCCAACACGGTTTTGATATCTCTACTTACACTTAAAATTGCCGCGCGTAATACGGTACAGTAAGCATTTGAGATCTGCGAGATGAATTCTCACTTTTTGTTCTCATTTTTGTTGTTAGATGTACTTCCAGAACCAACTTCATACAACCCCATACAGAACATATGAAAACATGCCTGTGAAATACTTCCCAAATTAAAATCCCAAATTTTCCGTATACGTATATATTTTATGTATGCGGTGGTAACTTAATTGCCTAAATGCCTTTGCAGAAAAAAGTTGTTTTCCAAATAATCATCTTTTAGGAGAAATCCAAAATTCTATTTAATTTAAAAGATCCCATTTAGGCAGCTTTTATTAGTCAAAATGACTAAAGAAAAATCCGTTCATTGGCTTTACATTTTGATTTTATTTATGTAAAATTAAATAAATAACATGCCCGTTCGAACATATTACATACCGTCGGTTGCATCAAATTCTACGTCGAAATCAGTTCAACAAAAATGAAAAGATAGACATTCGACTATGGTTTCTGGGATCTATATCGCATAGGTCATGTATGTAAAATATCACACGGTCAATCCTAGGGGTCAGCGATATAAATAACAGGCAATGTATATACGGCATGAATACCGAAGAATATCGTGTATAGTGTCTTCCCAAAACCTCGAATAATTTCAATGACAATAATTTCGATGACAACCAATTACTGCATATTTAATTAACGTTAAATCTGAAAATCTAGAATTTCTAGAATCTCTTCTCTATAAGGCAATTTCACTGAGTGATGTGCTTCCTCGTAAATCAACTTGAAGCTAAAGTCGAATAATATTAAATTTATCCGAATGTACGACCAACTCTAAACCAGCTCCCAGATGACACCGGGCCCTCCCCGTACATCCTTTATTCATAGCAAGACCGAAGTATAGGAAAGGTATATGTATTAATAATTATAGGCTTCCAGACACCTTGTAGTTAATATTTAGTGTTTTTTTGAGTATTTTTTCGTTAGTTTTTTTTTTATATGACAAATTGTAAAGGCACAAGACGCAATCTTGTACATCCTCCCACGAAAATATTAAATAATGTTGAAAATTTCAAATAAATCTGCTAAGCAACTTAATTTCACCTAACTCAATGCTAATGTCATCGCTTCAAACAAAACTCGAGTAGTATTGAAAATCTTGATTAGGTTTGGGTGGCGGTCCACCAGGACCAGGCATAGACACAAAAAGGTCCGTAGCCAGAAAATCTTGATTAATCTTGAATAATATTTAAATACAAACCACTCAACGCCAAACACAAAAAAACCTCGAGTAAGCTTAAAACCTGGAAAAACCACACTAAATCTTGAAAACTCGAATAATCCATATTAAGCAAATTCTGTTGAATAAAATTAAACTTAGACTGTAAAACCGTCCAATTTCGGAATTCGAGACGCTTGAGGGTCGTTTAGTTATATACATATACAGTAGCGGAAATTAAAATCCGGACAGCAAGTAGAGATGAAATTTCCAAAAGTTATTTTTCCGTATGTTCGGAGGTACAAAAATCAAACAATGAAAACCGTGATTTTTTAGGTGTCCAGATTTCTACTGAACATTATACGAGTTTCGCGATTGTTTTGAAATTGCGACAAAACGTGATTATGACACTTCGACATGGTTTTGAATATTAGAGCGTTTCAGAGTATTCAAATCAATTTGTAAAAAAATAATAATTGCTAAAAAAAACGATTAAATTGCATGCATGACTGACAATTTGTGGAGTAAAACTGCCTTTACACTTCATAGCAAATCTCTTTCAAACCATTAATAAGTCTTTTAATATCAGTGCAAAATACTAGTGATGAATTCTCATCTTTCACGAAATATTTGCGAAATACTGAGTCCCTATTACCATAAAAAGAAATTTTGGTTTTGGGTTCTAGAAAAGCCTTAATTTCAAAGATCATTCAATTCCGACTGCGAAACCAGTGATGGGACTGCTAGTTTTTAAAGCATAGTCTGTTTCGCTCTCAGATTCATATTCTTTATTTAACAGACTCTTCATCAATTTCCATTGCTTCGATACTTCCGCAGGTACACAACCAAAATCAGTTTAACACTCTTTTTTTCACCTAAAATTGTAGCCGTTACTGATACCATGCTGATATAAACAATTTTGTCCTTATTTTTAATATTGAAACCCTTCGTTTGATTCGAACAAAAGGAGCAATCCTCCTCACTTCGAGGATATTTCCAAATCGCTGGAATAGAATACTTTACATACTCTACATTAGTCAAGCCACCAACTAATGTAGAGCTGCGGTCGTATGATAACGACGCCTGCGGGTCCACTTTCTCACCCTGACCAGCCGCCGATTCTGGGTATCGGTATCGAGGAACACAGCCGGATAACGGAATTTCAATGTTGCTTGCCGTCACCGCGTGCAGGTGCCCTAGATGCAGACACAGGTGAGTTAAAAACAAAAAATCGTTCCTTATAACTTACTCGACGTGTTGAAGACAGTCAAATATTTCATTCTTGATAATGACGGAAATATTTTTTCTTTCCAATAAACCTCTTCCGCAGGTTCTGGTTCGATACTAACCAAATTTGAACAATATCGTAAGTGTGCAGCCTCAATTTTAGTTTATATCGTTATTGTGATAGATAAAGGATTATCTTTAAGTCAAAAATAATAAAGGATCCGAGTTTTTTAAGTGAAATGCCCGTGGCCAAGTTGAAATTTTTTGTTGAGAAATATCAGTGTGGAACACACTATTTTAGCCCAGTTCCCAATATTTAATTCCTTTATATCTTATCAAACAAATAATTGAGCCTATTATTATATATAGTGATGTTCAGCTGCAATTGATCAACTTCATAACTTGGGAGAAAAAAATTGCGATAATTCAATCCCATTAAGAGTAAAATAGCGTCGCCAGACTGCGGTTTAATAAATCCTGACTAAACTCGAAAAAATCGCCAAATCCGGTTTGTTAAATGTTAAATCACAGAGTGGTAAGGGACTGGTTTAAGGGAGAACACCACTGTGAGATTTTCAAAAAATCGATTTTTTTTTTTGCCTTTAAAAAATCCTCTAGACCCTCAAAAATATGATACAAATTCGTTTATAGCTAAAAAAGATTTTTTTTAGAAGGTTTTCAAGCATTTTCCTGAGAGCTCTTATTGAGAAGTTATTGATACCAAAAACTTTAAACGCGTTTTTCTCGAAACCGTGTTTTGGAAATCTGCACGCAGCAGAACTCAATCAATTTTTGTTCAATCGACTTGAAAATTTAACTGTAGCTTCTTAAATAGATTTAAAATCGAAGTACATGAGTTTTTTTTGATTCATTAAAAATTAAAAAAGATATACAACTTTTTATACGAAAATTAAAGTCGAAAAATGAAACTTTTTCTTCAAACTTGTCTCAATTTTTTATTTTTTCGAATTTTTTAATTTCCTCATGTACTTCGATGCTAAAACTAATATATTTCATGAAAATATTTTATTTTTTGTTCCAGGAACAAATTTAAGACACTTCTACTGCGTGCAGCGAAGCGACTCTAGGCAAAATCACTTCTACTAAAGCTACTCTAGCGCCGCCATTTTGTATTTTTTTTACATAAAATTTTTTTTTTGGTTACTTAAATATATGCCAAATATAGCCTAAAACTTCTTTTTTCTCTAAACCCAACCCATTTCTCAAAAAAAAATACCAAACTAAGCACTTGAAAATGGTAGGTCACAGTGGTGTTCTCCCTTAAGGGACATAATATGATTTGTTTTCTTTGGTAAGTAACAAAATATGAAATCCGTTTATTTTTTGTATAATCGCTGCGTTACTTAGCGAACCCCTAATTTTAAAAATAGCACCAGAAACGTTCTCTGGTTTGTTTAAACAACTTTACTTATACGAAATTAATTTCGTATCGTACATTAAAGATTTTTTTAAAAACAAAACTTTAGATGATGGTTTTGTAAATTTTACCTAACTAAAGTGGTTTAATTACGACATCCACGGACAAGAGTACAAGATGATGTATTGCATTAAATCAGCAATTGCAAATATTTTTCGAGTTGGCTTAACAACAATATTACAATTCCGTCATATTTTCAATTTATGAAAATAACCTCATGCAATATAACTAATTCTATTCGAAAAAAAAAACTAAAAATCTAATATTTTTTTACATATTTAGAAATTAGGAATGTGGAATTTTTTCTGGTATGACAATCAATTTATAGTTTTTCGTATAATTGATTTGCATATTTCTGTCCATTTGTACATTTTCTACGTGAAACACAAACTGATAGAAAATTAATTTGATTTTACGGAATTTTTTAGATAAATACATAAACTGCAAAAAATATTTTCGTTTAATAAAAACTTAATTTTTTATGGAAAAATGGGTTTAGCGTTGCAAATTATTTATTTATTTATTTATATACCACTAACAATAGCATATAAGTATGTATTTGTAAAACAAATGTTACAAATTATTATTATTTCGAATCCGACTGTTAAAACGATCTCCTCAAATGTTAAAATCGAAAAGTATTGGTTAAAATATTTAGAAACGCCACAGGTTCATCAATTCCATAATTCGTACGATGAAAATCAATACTCAACATTAACTGTCGTGGTCGAAGAATCCTCGAAAATACATAAAATGAATAAAAATCAAGCAATACCGGACAATCCGGAGCAATCAATCTTAGCAAAAATTACACCCCGAGCAAATACTGTATGAATCATCCTCCTTCTAAATCTAAGAATAAGAAGGTTCAGCAATTTACAACGACCGGCATAAGTAGGTAAACTAAATCCTAGGAGGGAAAATATTAAAAACTTTTTCTGAATCCGTTCAGTTCAATACGATCGCTGCAGATATTATAACTGGAACTCCTAATAACTAAGGCTTATTCCAAAATAGGCTAACAAAAGAAATATATAATATCTTGAGGGTGTGTAAGGGTCAGAAAGTTGACGAGCATGTCTCTTTACGAAATCAAGCATCGAGCCGGTCCCAGCTACAATAATTTCTATATGTTTAGCAAAACTTAGGCTACCTGTAAACAAAACACCTAAATCAATAAACTGAGTAACTCTATCAATTTCTACGTTTTGTGAACTGTAAGGAGTTATGGTTAGTTTAAATTTTTCATTCTAGCAAATGACATATTTTTTACATTTGGAGATTTTGAGAACTAAACGAATTTCGACAGTCCAATCACTAAAACGATTTAGGTTCTGTTGTACCAATAACACATCTGCACCATTTCGGATATTACCGTACATTTTTAGGTCATCTGCGTATAACAGTCACTCACAAAACTTGAAACATGTAACAGATTAAATAATAATGGACCTTACTGACTGTACTCTGAGTAGGCTTGCCACTCGCCCTTCTTTGTGTGGGACAGTTCTCCTTTCTTAAGAAATTGCTTCCATCCTCCACGAAGGCAAAAATGTCCTCTCAAAGAAAAATAAATCGTGTTTCCAAAAAAATTTATAAACATTAACGGAAACATAAAAAAAAATTGTACCATCTGATCAAATTTGACCCGGACTGGTCCATTTAAACCGCGCGCGCAAAACGAAACGTAATTTTTTTTTCCTAAGTTGGTACAACCTTCTTTAACATTCGTGTGACGTTTAAGCAGAATACGTCCATTAGTGTGAGTTAGAGTTTGGCAGCCATTTGTTTACGACGCGAAAAGTTTGTCTGGTGATTTTTACTATGGAAAAAAAATTGAATAACGAGTTTGCTTGAAATTTTGTGTTCCCAATGGAATTACGGCTACGGAATCATTGAAAATATTGCAGAAGTGTTTTGGGGAGTTTACTCTATCGGAAACTCAAGTATTTGAGTGACATAAAGCATTCAGTGAGGGTCGTGAGGTCGTAGAAAACTTGCCTCATGCGAGTCGTCCATCCACCTCTGTTAACGACGATAACATCGAAAAAGTGAAGAAAATTGCTCTCGAAAATCGTATAGTGTTGGCATTAGAGAGATATCAGAGGTTTTCAACATCTATTATGCATCGACAACACATTTTGGTTGATGTTTTAGGTATGAAACACGTTGCGGAGAGGGTCAAACGGTCAATAAAGCATACTACTTGGCCGTTTTGAGGCGTCTACGTGAATCAATTCGTCGTAAACTGCCAGATTTGTGGGCAAACAATTCATGAATTTTTCATCATGATAATGCGCCGTCACATGCCAGTCTGATTGTGACTGAATTTTTGGCCAAAGACGAAACAAAAGTCATCGCTCAGCCACTGTACTCGCCAGATTTGGCTCCCTATGACGTTTTCCTGTTTCCGAAACTCAAATATCCCCTCCAGGGAACGCGACATGAGTCGATTGAAGCCATAAAAAAAATTCGTTGAATGAACTAAAGGCCATCCCGGCCGAAGCCTATAAGATGTGCATGGAAAAATGGATTAACCGTTGGTATGCTTGTATGAGGGACTTTCCCAATATCGATTTTAGTTCATTTGTCCCCACGCTTGGGCAGCGCTGACTACTTTTTTTTTTTTTTTACATGCAAAAACACGTAAAATCATGTTTACAAATACAAGTTTCTTGTCTAAATTAGTGGATGTCCCCCTACTTTTTTTTTATGATTAATAAAGATGAGTATGTTGCGATTAATAATAAATATCAAATTTTAAAATTAATTTAGTCGAAATTAATAATTTAATGAAAAATTCAAACACATGTTTGACCATATAAAACTCCATGCGAAATATTTTAGCCGCCAGTCAGCAAGCGTTGCAATTATATTTGGGAAAATCACTAATTGGCTCAAAAGAAGCCTATTTTGAAAGCGATAATAAAGATTTGTATTAAAATACATACAAATGTTGTGTTTCTTACCAGTCCGGGTCAAATTTGATCAGATGGTAATATTTTGAAGAGATCCCTATGTAATTTAGATAGATGTTGAAAATGCCACTAAACGTGGACAAAAATTTATTGTTTTGTAACTACTCGGAAATTGAATTTAAAGAAATTTATCGTCACGTATCGTCTTGAATACCTGCTATAGATATAATTGTAATAACTTGGCCCGTTTTATCCCTAGATTTTCTAAGAAAGGATTATCAAAATAGATGCGTCAAGTTTTAGACATTCAAATCCGAATTAAAAAAATTTAAGAAATATTAAATGTTTTCCCAATGTTCCTAACATGCTTCAAGCTATTTCGTATTTGTTTAGCATTCCAACTAGCAGTGCTTTCACCGAAAGAGTTTTTTTGGTAGCCTAGCTCTGAGGTACACCAGATTACACTGTAAACTTATCAGAATAATTTTGACCAATACGTACCAGTTGAAACCTTGACCCTAAGATAAGATCCAGAACTCACTTTAATCAATTTATATGGCTATGGACCGTTTTGTGTCTATGCTTGGTCCTAGTAGACCGCCACCCAAACCTAATCAATTTATCAATTAATAATTTGTGATTAATTTTGTCAAAGGCCAATTTAAATATACATATATGTATATCCCATATTTAAATATTGGAACGAGGGATTCCAGCACTGGGGAAAAATACTTTGAGGGTATAACACACAATAATGCTCTACAATAATACATAATGTGTTAGAGACGAGTAGGCCAGGGGATGTTTTACTAACCTTGCGATTTAGGCGATTTAGGGAGACCAACGTTTCGCATCATATATTTAAATGCGATCGATGCGACATCTGGAACTTCACCGATTCAATATTTTTTTCGTATGATGAGAGGGATAGAGTTGTTAAAAAAAATTTTCTGTGAAAATTTGAAGTGGGACTGCTATGAAGGGCGCAATATGCTTAGTGAATATAATCCTGAAACCACTAAATTTTCAATTTATGTTGATGAAATTGTCGAAGATTATCAGTGTCAAAGTTCAGTTTAGCGGCACTCCGTAAGTACGCTTGTAACACGTAAAAAATAATCGTTTTATCTAACACACGTAAAAAATAATCTGCAAGTTGGGGAATATACCATATTGTGGTTAAGAAACAAAATGGAATATAATCCGCGTTTCATTATACATAGCAAGCAACTTTATTTCCAATCGTGGTGTACTACGTAGCAAGTGAAATGAACATTCTTTTTAGTAATATGGACACGATGCTGATTCGACCAAGATGATTTGACCAAAAAATATTTTTAATTTCTAACTATTTATATATATAGAGAAGGGAGATCAATACGTCACGATTAATTTTGATAAAATACTTTTTTGGCATAATTTACTTTTCTGAGAAAGAGTTGGGACTGTGTAATAGATGAGGAGGTTTCTAGGTTTTTTTTGCGATGAGGCTGCTCACTACCATTCAACAGAGCTGTTAATTTTCTTGAAATATATAAACCAATGGTATAGATAATATAGATTGTAAATAATTTTCGGTTCCTAACCCTTTTGGATCCATTATAAATTCAAAACAAAGGTATTGTATTTAGTTTTAGCAAGGGACCATCGCTTCAAGATAACAAATAATCACTTCATATAATCTCGTACCGAGATTGCTTGAAACACCATTGAACAGCAAATAATTGCAGAGTTTTCACTTTCTAATGTTGCTTATACTGTCGGTTTATTAGGGGTTCCAATGGCTACCTCTGCGCCAATTCTAAACCCTTACTTAGAGTTTTCGCTACAAAAATAAATGTATTGCCTTCCCGTAGTTAAAATGGAAGGATACAAATGTCTGGCCGAGATAATGGGGGCGCTGAAAATTTGTTATTTTAGTAAAGGCTTCATCATATTGGCTAATTCTGAATTCTATTTATACGGAAATAAATAAATGGCCTTTCCTTAGATAAAAATCGATAAAAAAAATTTAAAAGAGTCTTCCAATCAGATTATGGTGGCCCTGGAAATTTGTTGTGTCGATAAAGTAAGGTAACCTATTCGCTACCGCTTAGCCAATTATATTTTAGAACCAGGAACTACATTTATTTATGTAGCGAAAATTATTACAGGCAAATCGAGTTCAGAATTGGCCAATAACACCACTAGTATATCGATATCACAATTTTCCAGGCCCGCTATAACCTTGGCCGGAAGATTTTTTAAATTATCTTTACTTAATTTTTAGAATAGGAAGATAATAAGTACAATGATTTATGGAGCGAAAATTTTGACAGCCATATTGGGTTCATAATTGGCCCAGAGAAAGGCCCTTGGACCCCATACTATAACCTATATAACAAATTTTCAGTGTCGCCATAAACTTGACCAGAGGATTGTAAAAAGTTTTTTTATTTTTCAACTTCGAGGCGGTAATTCAATCAATGCCTATTTTGTATTTCTGCTACTTTATGTTGTTTAAATAAATGTGCTAAATGACCACCTAAGGCTTCGGAGCAATTATTTAAAAATATTGAGGGAATACCGTCAATGCAATAGGCCCAGAAGATGTTTAATGAATTATAAATCAATTATTTTTAAACAAATTTGGCACTTCTAGACATCCTGGAATTTTAGTAGTTAAATACTATGAAGTCATTACCGAAAAATCGACAAATTTTGTAAACGTGTAAAGAACGAGCAATTCTGAGTTCTAATAAAGAAGATGAGATCATTTTATATAACAGCAACAATGCGCAATGTTTCAATTTGATTAATTAGCTTAAAAGACTTTTTTTTTTATCTGGTTATGTTGAGTTGAATGAGTAGAATTGGTTTCATTATAGTAGGATGTTGATATTGTGTACATATTTGTTGTAATTCTTTTAATTCAATTATATTCTTCCTCAATTAAATTATACTTTCATAATATTGTTTCTGTATTTTAACTTTTATGTTTTGTAATTTTGATTTTTACAGATGTTGTTTAGGCTCTTTAATGGATTAGGTGATTTTTATGGATTGAAAATCACAAAATTTTAACTTTATACTGCATATATGCATGTAATTAATCAAATAGATAAAGTAAAATTATAAGTACAATAATCAATCGGAATTATGATGACATACATAAGTAATTATCCAATTAAGCATAGAGAACTTTCTAGATTAACTCAAATATTTCCTCTTGCGCTCAAATGATAAGTGCAATTATCAAAGGCATCTAATTAATTTATTTGTTGTTTACAACATCTCTCTATCTAATTTAGAAATTACATATTATTCCCGGTTTAATTTTCGTGGCTGCGGAAATTATTTTATCGGCACAATTTTGCTTAAAAAGTAGCCACCAACCACACAAATGGCAAAACAATGAATTTTACTATAAGTGTTATAGTATTTAAACAATTATAATATTATGTATGTATATTACAACGCTAAAAGAAGAAAAAGCAAAACCCTGAATAAATAAATATTATATATCTTAAGAAGCAGCCATTAACATTTTCAAAATAATAAGAAAATATTCGTCTTAGCATGATATAGAATAAATATACACAAAATAAAAATATCTTAAAAACCCGAAAACCTGTCAAAATATTTATTTAAGAAAATCATCTTCATAAAAAAACAAATCTTTGATCGTGCTATAACGCTAACAACAGACTATAATAGTGTAACGTTTTGATATACAGTTGAAACCAATTTAGAATATGCGGATGCGTTACAAATGGGTAGAGGAATGGAGGCGATTTACAAAGTTACGGATTAGTCCGTATACAATATATATTGGAATTAAAATTCTTACTTTTAAATATGTGTGTGTGTGTGTGTGTGTGGGCGTTTGTGTGTTTTACACAACTTATTAAATGACTTTGAATTATTAAAAGTGTTTTGTTGTGCCGGTTCTTTAATAAATAGACAGATCATGTTAAAAATTTGCAAACAATTTGGCAACGTCCGGATTTGAAATCTTAAAAATCTAAATTTTCCAATTTTACTTTCTTGTACCATATTTGTTTTATTTTGGAGTTTTAGTATTCCGTTAATTTTTCTTTACCACAACACCACATGTTATACAAATTAACTGTCATAATTATTCATTTTGGTATTTATAAGATATATATAAAATAGGTTTTCTTCAATTTTTTTTTTTATATTTGAGGTTTATATTTCTTAAATGTATAAACAAAAAATTATAGATGAAAAAGATTAGAAAATAGATGATGAAATTCTTTTAAATAGAATTTTCTCATCGAGAAAATTTTTGAAATTTAATTATTTTATTAAAGCATGTTGTAAACAATAGAATTTGACCAGATGATAATAGTTCATTGGCTATCGTGGTCACACGATTTAAGGATATTAACGATGGTCAATTATGTGCAGATGTTCTTACAAAGTATGTATTTAAACCGTTTGTACCATTTAGTTACAAGACTACAAAATTTTGGTTTAAAAACACTTAGTTGCAAAGTTATATAAAAATAAAATCGCCGATTTTTTGCAATTTCTTCCTTCTAACATTTTTATAAAAAAAAAAAAAATTCTAAAAATAGCTAAATATATTATACAGATGTAGAATTTTATTTTTCAATTTATTTTATTTAATACACTCACAGTACGATCGTGTTCTATAGCTATTTGAATAAAATGGAAAATTGTTATCGTTTACAATAGTGAGAAAAAATTTTATTTATATTACAGACTACAGCAAGGTTTTATGGCAGGTAACCAGACGTGAAGAAGATATAGTGCGGCGCAATGAACGAATCTGGTCACATTGAATTTTGTACATTAAACAGAAACAAAGGCCACCACTTTTTAATTTTTCTAAATTTAAACATTTTTTTTTTGCGTTTTTCGCAGTCTGTATTTGCGTATTAACGTATACAACATTTTTTGTTTAGATTTCGGTTTTCATCTTTCACTATATTTTTGAAAATGCTTATATAGAGAAAATCTAAATTAATTCGTAAAATATGTTTTTTTGATTAATGATATTGCTTTGGATATAAAAGAAGAGTCAGATTTTCTTTGCAAGTGCGCTTAACGTATATTAAAATTGACAAACTTTGTATGTATTCGCAATGAAATTTAAACCTAAACCCTATAATTTTTACAAACCTTTCAAAAATTTCGTTGTTTCCAACTTTATAACCTTTCATTTGTAATGCTCCCTAAATTTTTTGAAATTAGTCAAATTCATAAATTCTTACTTAGAATTCAAAAATTTGGAAACTCACCAAAATGCTAAAATTAATCATACAATTTGTTTAATCGATTAATTCTAAACATTCAGAAATATTTATGACTGCGATTTTTTTTATTAATTTGCAAAATAAAATTGTAAATTTCTAAATTTGTATTTTATAAAAATTTTAAATTGATTTGAAATAAAATCTCCTGGATATACTTACATATTTATTTATAAAAATCAAGACACTGGCATTCCTAAACCCCTTTAAACTAAATAAACAAGCAGTATGACGTTCTAATATCTTGCCAGATATTATTATCAAAAATGTACCACTTAAATTTTGGCTTCATCTATCCAGACTAGACCCTCAAACAACCGACGATGATGTTTTAGCTCTGGCTAATAAGTGCAGGATCTGGAATACTTATATTTTAAGTTAGGAATAAACGAAGATCTGAAGGTCAAGGCTTGAAGTTCGGAAACCTGGCCAACTAGCATTTATATTGGACCATTTGAGAATCAAAATCTTCGGAAAGCATTTGCCTTAAAACGTAAAATTTCGCAACCTACACATCAAGACCCATACGCTCAAAATAAACTACAATATACTCTATTTATTACCATAATGCATCCAGTATGCGAGGAAAATCTAAATTGTTTCTGTTAGGCGTTCTCGACAACGATTATGATGTGATATTAGGATCGGCCAAATTATTTAAGTCAAAATTTTTGGAGTGGCGTGATTGATGGGCAATACGTAGTTTTTAAATTTATTTTTAATATTATTGTTATTATTGTTAATTTTTAATATTATTTCACCTCTTGCTGTACATTTTATTGTAAATGAGCTATTGCTCGAAATAGAATGTGTATGCATGAGGTGGAAATTGTTTGAAAAAATTTAAAAGGTTTTTCTGCCTAATGGAAGCAGCTTCATTATTTTTTTTTTGTTCTTTTGTTCCGTGTACTCTGTTTCCATCTGTGCTTTTCCTTTTAATACTAAATTATTGTTAAAGTACAATAAATAAATAAATAAATAAATAATATTTATTTGTGAAACAAGGCTTACAAAAAAATTTCAATTCTGAAGAATACTTTCCATCAGATTACGTGGTCTATAGAAAAGTAATGCTGAGAACATATGTGAATTATTTGTTGAATATTTCCAATCAGTCTATAAAAAATACAATGATAATGCTATTGATAGGTCCTTAGGACCTCGTATTTTGCATCATCAAAATTTAATTGGACCTTATATTTCAGAAAAAGATGTCAGCCTTGCTATATCCAAGATGAAATCGGGATGTGGCTTTGATAATATACCTGCAAAAATACTTAAAGACCTTAATAGCTCGCTATCATTCCCACTATCTCTGAAATTGAAGGCGTCTCTGAAGAGTGGTGTATTTCCGTTGATATGGAAGAAGTCATTTGTAATTCCCATTTTTAAATCCGGAAAACGGAGTAGGTAACATTAAAAATTATCGAGGCATATCAATATTATCATCGATTCCAAAATTATTTGAGCTTATTATTTCTGATTATTTGTATTTTAATGTTAAATCTCCATTAGCACTTCAACAACATGGATTCGTCAGGCATCGTTCTACTACTACAAATCTCTTAAGTCTAACATCTAAAGTATTTAGCGCTTTTGACTCCAAATGTCAGCTGGATGTGGTTTTTATAAATTTTTCGAAAGCATTCGACTCATCTCAGTTTGAACTACTTCTTGACAAACTGGATAGATTTGGAGTGAGTAAATTGTTTTTGGATTGGATTTGATCTTATCTGCGTGATCGGAAGCAGGTAGTCCAAATTAACGGGTTTAAATCAAAGACGATTGAAGTTCATTCTGGAATACCTCAGGGCTCACACCTTAGATTAGTGTTGTTTAACGTTTTCATCAATGAAGTTGCTTCTTTGTTCCAGTGCTGTGACTGTGAATTATATGCTGATGACTTGAAAATATTAAAAACTGTATGTAGCCCACAGCAATGTAATGAAATGCAGAGTGATCTTGATTTGCTGTATAATTGGTCAATTTTGAATAAATTTAACTTAAATTTAGAAAAGTGCAAGATTATGATCTTCTCCAGAAAAAAAGCAGTTATTCGTCATCAATATCTTATTGGTAATCAACAGCTGGAACGAGTTATGACATTTAGAGATTTGGGTGTTATCTTGGACCATCAATTGAGTTTCCGAGACCATATCAATTTAATAGTGGCTAAGTCTAATTCTCTACTTGGCTTTATTCATCGTATCACAAAAGGTTTTCGTAATCCACAATCAATTAAAACTTTGTATTGTTCCATTGTACGGTCTAATTTGGAATATGCGTCGAGTATTTGGGATGCTGCTTACCATATTTATATCGATAGAATTGAACAGATACCGCACCTTCCAATCTGGCTGAATAAAAAGAATTTGCCATCATACAACGATCGCTGTAAAATTGCTAATTTGGAATCATTGCTTGTAAGACGTAGATGTGCTGCTCCAACAGTAATCGCTTATTTGCTGAACAATTCTATTGACTGTCCGGAACTACTTGCAAATATTGATATTCATGTGCCCTGTAAACCTACTCGAGCCAGGGATTTTATATATTTGCCGCCATTTAAATCTAACTATGCATATAATGCTCCGATTCCGTCTATTTGTCGGACAATTTAAAAATAATTTTGATCTGTTTGTTTTAATATTTCAAAATCTACTTTTAAAAAGCAAATCAAAGCTAAATTGTAAAACTGTAATTAAAATTGGAATCAAAAAAGGATTTTCATCCCGTTGATGTTAGAATAAATAAATAAATAAGCATGGTGATGGTGTTGAATAAATAAATAAGCATGGTGAAGGTTATAGCGTGTCAAATTGAAGTACACGGTTTTGTAAATTTAGTTTGATCATCTTTAGAAGTCATAATATTAATTATGCTTTGCAAAGAAATTATGTAAGTTCTATATAAATAAATAAAAACGCAGTAATTTCAAAAGCAGATAGCACTACTACAAAATTTCATCTATTGTAAACAAAATAATAATGAAATATACTTATTTGTAAACGAAAAAAAAATTCCTTTGTTTTTATTAAGTAATGATGAATCTTATTATTTATGTAAATATGCGATATGCCCTCACATATTATAATAATAATAAAACATCACTTTTCCACTCTCTCCTAAGAACTTAACATAATTTTTCGAAATTTTGAGACAGAACAGTGAATAGTGAAAGGTTTGTAAGGAGATCTCTGTTTGAACCAGCTGGTTTACTAAAATTTTAGATTGGACAAATCTTATGTGTCGTGGATTGACGTTTTAAATACGAAAAAAAATAAATGTACTTAGCTTAGTGCAGCTAAGATCCATGATTTTTAAAAGTTCATAATTCAGTAGTATGGTTTATAGACCTCCTGTTTCAATTTTAGTAAAAACATTTCAAAATTCGAAATTTCGATGGCTAGATGTGTGAAACGTTCGCAGAAATATCTCTTGGGCGATACAATTGAATATGCAATTTCGAAAAGGGTACATCTCGTATATTTTGACAATCCATTTTTTCACGTAAATGTGATGGAAATATATCCCCAGACCTATTTTGGGGGTTTCGGTGGAGGCAGTGCTGGTGTGTATAACAATAATTTCGAAAAGGGCACAACTCTTGGAAATGTGCCTTTTTTGAATTTAAGGCATTTTATTTAAATTTCAGAGATGTGCCTTTTTCGAAATTGCAAATTCAATTGTGATTGGACAAAAATACGCCTCCACAATTCGTAAACTGTAACAGACTGTATCCTGCTAATAGAGGATTCAAAGAACTGCAAAATCTGAGGAAAAAAAACGACAAGGCCCGCTCAATCTTGGAATGTCCAGTAATAGGACAATGTTCAAAAACCTAGTGGTAAAACTACCACAAATAAGTGCAATCATAGGTCGAAAAACGTTCTCACAGATTGTACAACAGTGGTAACAAGAAAAATGGCCAATGCCTAATTAAACTTAAGGCTACTAAAACAAGAAAAAAGTCTGGACGCTTTAAATAAGCAAGAAACAGTGAATGAATCACTTTCATGATGTACTAATCTATGAATATGAATAACACATTCAGATTTCATAGGTTTCTTTGTAACAACAGTGATATCTAAAAATTACGAGCTATTCGAGAACAGTGAAGGAATTTCGTCTGACCACGCACTACCAGAAAAAGGATTACGAGAATTATTGCAAGTAATCAACGCAGCGTTCGGATTAAAATATGTCCCATACCAGTGGAACAAGCCACCAAACAAGAAAACATCATACAGGCCGATTTCCCTACTTCCTACAATTTCAAAATTAACTGAAAAGCTACTATCAAGAGGATAAAATCAGTAACAGAAGTAAGAAAACTCATTCCTCTTCACCAATTTGGATTTATTGAGAGACACTCTGCCACAGATCAAGTGCAATCACAAATTTAATTCAAGATGCTCTTCAAAACAAAAAAAATTGTTTAAGTGTCTTCTCGGACAAATTCGAACCTTCGACAAAGTATGGCATCGAGGCCTGCAATATAAACTAGACAGAGATCTGCCGGGCAGCTAAATTAATGAAGTAACCAACTTGGAGTTACCCACTGGGTTATACTACACAAACAACTCGGTTCTCCATTTTAAAGTGGGAAATATTCTCTTGCAACGAATTGTGACACCACGAGAAAGTAAATGAAAAAACCATGGTATCTTAATGGAAACTGTTGTACGAATGAATCCCGTTATTATTGACTGTCGATAAAACTATGTATTAAGGTTCACATTAAAAAAAAAAAATAAATTGGCTAGCTCCATTAGCTAAAACTAAAGGTAAACTTCCGTTTGTTTTATGTGACTTTATTTCAAATCCATCCTTCCTCCCTTCCACTGGCTGTACATCCCATGAAGGGGCCCATCTCAACTGAAACCAAAAATCATAAAACATATTTTTCTTTGTTTAAAAATGGGAGGAATCCTACATATACAAATTTCTCTCTCTCTTTCTCTTTCGAATATAGATCCTGCTTACAAATTTCATACAAAATATGAAGATCAAAATATGAAGATCCGCAATTGCTGCATTCAGTCGCTAACGAGTACGTAGCTGTATGTATTCAAAGTTTTAAAAGTTTGTGTGTGTTTTTAAACGATGCTATTTGACCGATTTATATATAGAGGGCTCATTTAGCTTATGCCTCAGGCAATCTTCCATTAAATTATACTGTTGAAATATAAACAGTTGTTTTTTTTGCGCGTTCTGTATTTGACTAGCGGCTATTTTAAAGTGCCATTTTTATTCTTGGTTTTATTTTCTCAACAAATATCGCATAAATTATCGCTTGTACATTGTGCTTTTAGAACTGCATATGTACTTACATATATTGATTTTAATACCAAAAAATGTTTAATTACCTTTAAATTACCTGACACCCGAAGCGTTTAGACAGTGTAATGTGCGTAATGGAAATGTTTTATAGATATTGCAGATAATTGGTTGAAATGATTCGATTGAAAAGAAAACAACGCGAATCAACCGTGAAATCGCTACAAAAGTTATTTAAACCTTAAATGTAATTCAAGATGGGCGGGCAAGATAGGCCTTCAATGTTTCTAAGTGTTCTGGTTTTGGGGAGGGACTTGAGAACTTTTTGCTTAAACTTGTGCGCCAAATGTTAATGAATTTTATTGAAAAATTCTAAGCATAAAGTTGGATTACGCTCACATTGCCTATAATATGTTGATACTACTACCTTCTAAAATCTTGAATGTGGGTATTTGGTTTGGATTCTAATGTGAAAAGACTTCCATTTTTGTAGTTTTGTAATGATTCTTTTTCAAATGGTGGCAGTCAATGTGTTAATTAAAATGCGTGTTTACAACATAATAGTTAAAATTCTTATAAATGAATACTTAAGCCTCTTAAGATAATTTTACAACCAAACGTCTTAATTTTCATCTGTAAAGATATTTAAAAAAAAAAATTGGTCGACCAAATTAAGTATTGAGATTTAGAAGCTCCTTTTTCTGTGTTACCTAATGTATACGCGTGTCAAGTACTTTTGTATTCAGTTTACGCAAATTTTTTTGTGCATGGCAGCCATTTTACAGAACAACAGAGTCCTTCAATTTAATTTTAGTGTTACCTTCGTTCCTTTAGAGGCTACATAAACTCTTAGAAAATAGAACAGAAGCTAAAAAACACCTTTCACATTTTTTCCTTCTATTTTTAAAATTCACTGGCACCCCACCCCAAGTGATGTGACCGGTCAAATTGGCACTAATCTCTTGGATGGGCGTTCAACTATGGACTGGCTTTTACAACATAATGTACTCTCTTGTGTGTGTATATACTGGCGAAACATATTTATGTTATATTAAGTGAAGGTTACTCGCTTCACAAACTGGATCAATATTACAGCAAGAAGCACTGTATAAAATCAGACGTTTGTAGCGGGCTAATACGAACAATCCATTCTTCGCTAGCTAAACTGCTTACTACAAAGTGAAATTCAGCGGTGAAATTTCCATTTTCGATTTCGCTTGCGTCTGTTTATAAGAAAAATTTCATTTCACGTCAAGTGCGTATTAGGCTTAACAACGAAAGCACGTCATACACCATAAAATATCATCTTAAGACTGATATTTTACTGCTGCATTTTGTCAAACTACATGTGCTAAATTATCTTAAGTACCTATACATAAATGGATGAATTTTCTAAATAGGTATTTGGAAGTCATATTAATACAGTTAATTATAGTTTAGTATTATTATTAATGACGTATTGATGTAAATTATGTCTTATAAGTCGACATTAGATATTATGACTTGTGAGTACTGGGTAGAGAATTATTCACATATTAAAATAGGGAATTTCTCAACACATTTGCGTTGGTTGTTTCAAGTTGTTTTTTGGTTGGCTTAATTCGTTGTGGTAGAATAGAATCGACTAATGTATTGAAGCGAATTGTGAACTTGATTCTGGGCCCATATTCTTGAAATTCACCGAAAAAAGTCGCCGTTGATTTTGGTATGACTAAAGGACAAATGTTTTGAATATAAGATGGTGGTGTGTCGAATATTGCAATATGGAGCATTATTAGAACATTTAAGAGAAGTAAAAATGACGCAGCTAATGAAATCAAAATATTATGTTTATTTATTTGTCCTAAAATTAATTTTCTGTATATCCAGCAAGTTCAAATACCAACGAAATTTTTCCAATTATCGCCATTATATAAGACCTCACTATACAATTTTAAGTACTTTGTAAAATTTGTTCACTAATTTCTTCGAAGAAAATGGATTCGTACAAATTTATGTATGGATGAGATAGACAGTTCTACCTAAGCATAATTAGTAAACACAATTAAATAATTGGGATTTAATAAAATGTTGATACATTTGACATTATCTAGATCTTGAATTAACATTTGAACAACTTTGTCAAACCGTGCTCTCTGGTGCTTGAACATTTTAAAGCATCCGAATGGATTACGGAGTTCTCAAAATGTGCTCGAGTACCGGGGTAATAAAATATCCGGGTGCAAGTGTTCCTTGATTAGTATACGCGCCGCAAAATTTTCTAAATTACTTTCTGAAATCATCAAATTGAAAAGAATTTTTTTCTAAATTTTGTAAATTCTGATTAATTTTCTTTCAAAATTACTTAAATTAAAACAAACTCGATCGATTCGATTAGAATTTACTGAATCACCATTTCCAATTAAGTAACATCTCTAAAATCAGTTCTTCTTAACATTGTAAAAGCATGAGCCAATAAAGAGAATTCAATTCAGAAACCACTTCGAGGGAATAATTTTACGAACAGTGAGAAATTAAAATTTTGATTGATCTGAAAAAACGTAAGCCATTCACCCCCGAAATTTCGTGCAATCGCCCTCGTAAATCGCGTAAATTCTTTCCAGTCTGCAAATTATCTAAACTTATGTAAAATTAAGAAACTATTTAAATGATCTCTAAGCATATTTTTAGAAACAAGAACTCTTTTAAAGTCGAACTCAAACCGCCATAATTTAAGCTTTAATTTCTTTAGATTAGACAAATTTTCATGAAACCGTTAATAATTTTAAAATTATTTTTGTTGTTCAAATTCCTAAAATTCTTATTATATTCAATTAGAATTCTGCAATTAAAATTTAAAACTAAGCAAATTCTCGAAATTCTTTAAAATAATCAGTTTTTTTTTAAATTCACCATATTCAAATAAAAGCCTCTGTACATAGGTGAACGTTTTTTCCTTTATCTCCGATTTGGAGTACAGGACGTCTACTAGGCTGGACCATCTGATTCTATTGGGGGCTATTGCTTTTAACTCTCATGATTTACCCGGTTCTTTCGCGTCGGCTAGCATAGTTCTCTTCCAGATCATAGCTGGTCTTCTCACTTTTCGTTTCCCTTTCGGATTCCATTCTAATGACATCCGCACTATATTTGGAGTTTTCCTCAATGTATTGTAAGTATGTAAACTTTGACATTATTCCGGAAAATCTTTACGCTCCGCTTGATAATATTTTGATTGCATTTTTGTTTATTTTAATTCCAAATTATGTAAAATTTTGAAAATATAAAAATTTAGAAATTCCTCTTGAAACTCTAGAAATTTAAAAATAAAATTGTGTAAATGAATAATCTTTAAATTATCCAATTATTCTTTGTCTTCAAGATTTAAATTTTTTTAAATTCATTTTTTGTACCAAAATATTTAATTATCCCAACTATTCAAATTTGATAAATTGTAGTAAATCGATTCAGAAAATTTATTGGATTGTGAAGATGGGTTGCCTTACCGCCTCCTCCTGTTTAACTGAATCCAATTTTGATTTAAATTTTAATCAATTTTTGTTGATTTCTTTGGAACTGTAATCAAATTACTGGTAGCTAGTCGCGTTATTATTGAAATAAAACCATTGTTCGTCTCAAGCTCTATGCCCTATGCGTATCGCATTGACAGAATGAGTTTTGTTGCAATTCTCTTGAATTTAGTATTCAAATAACTTTGCTGTGGTTTTTAATGTTTCAATTTTTGCCAAAAAACAAAAATGTGTTAAAATTAATTTAAGTATATGTGCGCCGCGCGATGCCAAAAAAAACCAATTAATTTTATATTATTTTGTGGGATGTTGTCAAACTCTTCATAAATAAGAAACCATTTATCACGTGAAAATATAATTAGGATTGCAGACAAATATACTTTATTTACTTGGAAGTATGTGTCTTGATAAGATTTTATAAAAACAAACACAATATTGTTCTTATCATTGAAATTCCATCTCTGAGTACTGTACCATCTCGATTATATTATATCTTGAAACGAATTATTATGATGTTGCTTCATAATAAACTTGTGTACATACTCGTACATATATATGATGTTATATATCATGTTTTTTGACTGGTAGCTAGGTAGGCTTCGGTCGTTATGTTCTCTAAAATACATTAAGCATTTAAATTAAAATTACATTTTAAGCACGTTATGAGTTTATTCGAATAGGTCACATTTTATATATTAAGATCCTTGGAGGATAGTTTTAATTATTTACTGGATAAATCATCAACCCAAATGGTGTCGTAAGAAATTTTTTTGTTTTATAAAAATTTATATGATACAATTTGGTTTTTTATTTTATTTTGGTGTCATCGATTATCTCATCAATTAAATTAAAAGCAAAAATTCTTATAACAATATCAAATTTTAACCAAAAAGTTAAATAATTTCGTTATCGCGCATATTTTCTAAATTTAAGTTTGTTTATGGGTTTGTATATTTTGCATTTATAGGCGAATCATTAAGCGACAATTTATTTATTCAATGATAAACAATTATTTGTCATTTTTAACACATGACGTTTTTTATTGTCTTGTAACCGCACAGCAAAGTCATGCGTACGTAATTAAAGAAGATAATATCATAATAAATATTTTATTATATATATGGGCGATTATATTTAAATACAAGACATACAAAAGTTGTGTGCTGGCCGTTAATCACCTGTATTGTAAAAACAAATGTTGAAATATGTGATAATATTCATCAAATTATGCTATAAAATAGTTCAAGTCTTCTAGAAACTAGAAGTATAGTATAGCGTAACTAAGCAAAATATTTTCAAACAGTTTAATATGCCGTGAAAAATAATTGTAGATTTAATAACTAACAATCACATTAATACCGTGGTAAAACGAATTTGTTCGCTCAATTCCATTCTGTCTTTTAATTCTATTCGAAAGCGAGTGGAATTTATAAAAGGGAATTCCAGCAAATGTTTCATACAGAGACTTTATTGTAAGCGGATTCCAAAATAGACTCAAAGACATAGCCTAAACGCAAAACTGTTACATTTTGTAAAGTTTCATTAAAACTTAAGCCATTGGCAAAAAAACATCATTAGATAACTTGGAACATCTGTTCTTAATAAGCCACCTTTGTCTAGCGTTTTCCCCCGGATCATTGTCTTGAAATTTGCGACCTAATAGCCAGCTTTATGACACTATAAAGAATGCTGAGTGAATACGAACTGCTTCTTTTCGGGCTTCAAAAAGCATTATTGCTTTGCATTCAGTAAAATTGATAGTACAGTAATCTTACTATTTTGCAAAATGGCGACTGGGTTTCAAAGAAACTTCTCTTCGAAAATATTTGAAAATTTAGTGATATTCATATTCGCTAGAAGTCGGTCAACAGCAGCCGGTGACTAAAACTAAAAACGGTTCTATTAATTTCAATTAAATTAAAGTTTTTTTCCTAAATCGAAGTCTGTTTCACTCTGTGTCTATGGTTCACTCAACACTCAATTCAAGCTTTTTTAGACAGTCCGAGATTGCTGACCACGTCATCGATGGTTCTAAAATCAAACAGAAGCATAGGCAAGCGTAATCGGTAGCGCCTACAGAGAAACCTGATGGGGCTTGCGCTCGGCTAATTTGCGGCGAGAAGCCTAAAAGCGATTTCTCGACCACTCTCAAAGGGTTCCGAACAATAGCCTATTCCGGAGACGGTGACAAAAAACCGCGTACTTAAGATCAAACCGTCGCCTAATGTCTTTAAACATTTTAGTATCCGGGATAATTATACGCTAAGCTAGATAACCTGGATGAGAAAAAGTTGGGTGAGTTCCGGATGAAACTACTTTTTAACTCCTGTACATGATTATTTAAATGATAATTTGAAAGTTTCCTCTATTTTTATTGATATCTCTAAAGCGTTTGATACTGTAAATCATAATTTACTTCTAGCTAAACTGTCCCATGTTGGTGTTAGAGGGACTGCTCTGAATTTATTTAAAACATATTTACAAGATCGAGTTCAACTAGTCTGTATTGATCAAATTTATAGTCATGATAAGTTTGTGAACATTGGTGTTCCGCAAGGATCAGTACTAGGGCCCTTGCTCTTTCTGATTTACTGTAACTCAATTTTTGATCTTGCGCTGCATGGGAATATTGTTGCTTTTGCTGATGATATGTCATTAGTTTATGCAAACAATAATATGGATTCTCTGAATTGCGCAATGTCAGAAGATATGGGTTTGCTAAAGAAATGGTTCCACGTACATAGCATGGTTCTAAGCTCCAAATCCAAATTTATGCATTTCAATTTAAGAAGTACAGTGCATGACTTCTCAACTGTGATGTATCATTCCTTGCAATGCAATGATTTCAACTGCACTTCATCATGTGTACCAATTGAGAAAGTAAATTCCTTTAAATATTTAGGTTTAACCTTGCATAATCAGCTTAATTTTAAAACTCATGTGGCCAATTTAAAAAAGAAATTGCGACAGGCGTTGAGATCATTTTACTATCTGCGTTCGATTTGTACTCCAGAATTTTTGAAATGTCTTTACTATGCTCTAATTGACTCGCATCTTCAATACGGATTAACATGTTGGGGTGGCATTTACCATTCAAATATAAAAACGTTGATCTCTTTACAGAAAGGGGTGTTAAAAGTAATATATTACTTGCCTAGAAGCACGCCGTCCTTACCATTATTTCTGAAACATAAAATATTACCTTTGAGGTACCTTTATGTGTACAAAGTGCTTAAGGTTTATTTTATTATGAGCGGAAATCGGTTGCTCAGTAATTCTTGTGATGAGCCATACATGCTCCGCAACAAATTTAGAATTAAGATACCGAAACCTAATAAAGAAAATTTTAAGAAATATTTTTCCTATACTGCTCCAAAGTTGTTTAGTCAACTGCCATCACATATTATTAATGCAAATAATTGTAGAGAATTTGGGCGACTTCTGAAAGAGTGGTTATTCAATATTGGAGATATCGAGGCTTTTCTCTAGTTGTGTTCTAAGGATTCATTTTGTGGTGGTGATAATACCTATGTAATGCATATTTGCTTTAACTTTTTTTCGGTTTTTTTTTTTTTTTATTCGGTTTTTTTTTATTTTTATTCGTCTGTTTGTTACACCTTTTCGGTTGTTTGAACCTTTATGTATGTTTTGTTGCATTTTTGTAAATTTTAGGTTTAATTTAAATATTAACTATGTACTAAAGATTTTCATTTTCATTTTTTAAATTTTGCTTTCTTTTTTTTCTTGTTTTCCCTCTTTTTTATTATATATTTTTATCATTATTTGAATCGTGGCTCCAATACATTTTTTTATAAATTAGGAGTTCACTAAAGTAGTTTATTTTTATATTTTAAGTTTTAAATATGATGTACAATTTTGTTTTAATTTATATATTAATAAACTAATAAACTAAACTAAACTAAACTAAAAACTTAGTTGATATGTTATTGATCTGAGTCTAATGCCCACTAAATCTTATACTGAATTCTTCTTCTCCTCCTCTGTGACACTAACGCTTATAATTTGATGTGGGGAAGTTCAAAAACTGACAACAGAGAGGATCTTCCCTATTCACTTATATTAGCTTTTTTGAGCTTGAAATTCTCAACGTTCAACAGGAAGTGATTGACATCACTATGCTTTACGCATGCGAGAGTGTTCGGTCCCAAATTTTCAACTGAAGATCTACCTTGATCCCTTACCTTCAATCTGGAAAATAGCTAATATTCACCTAGGGTCCAATAAGGCAGGAGGGCTAATCATTCGACTTAGTATCGGATTAATTTTCTCCCCTCCGAGACTCACAATTTAATTCATTTCTTACGCTGATGGCAGCACACATTTCACGTAATTTTGATTTTCTGCAACTACATCATTGCGAATCGCACAGAGAAATCTGCTACGAGTGTTCGACTTGAGCATGATCTCATCGTAATTTTCAAATGGGATGAGGTAAGCCGGGTTGAATTCGTACCAAAGAAATTTGAACAGTGTGTTTTCATCGGTAAAAACAACAAAGTTGACGAGCTTCCGAGACCGGTGGCTCCGGGATGAATAAGGACACGTCTGAATTAGTTGACATGCTAATGTATGGTTTACGTAGGGTAGGATGGTGCCAATTTTATTTTAATTCTTCGGAAATTCGGAATCTTTGAGCTGGCTTTAATTTTTTAATAAAATCGGAGACTCTAATAAAAGCGAGTGAAATATAATAAAACATAATAATTTCTTTACCAGATGAAATTGCTGATTCCTTGGCGAGGGCTGGTACTCGGTTAAAACAGTTTGGTACAAAACACTCTTCTCCTCATTCAATTACCTTATGAAAGCGATCAAGAACTTCGCTCTAAGGGAATCAAGAAAGGTGTTGCTGGCTACTATTAGCTGCCGCATATAGCAAAACACTATTAGATTCTTCAAACAAATACCTATATTTCTGCTTTTTTAAAAAGTCAAATATCGTTCATCAAATGCCATAAAATCACGGTAAATAGTCAAGTACGATATGGCAAACGAAAATAGAAAAATTGAAATTACTCCAAACTACAAAAATCAAATGACCTCGTTTTTTGCAATATGAACAAAGGGGAGTAACATGGAAGCATTTGTTTGCAAAATGAGGCTCATTTCCACATCGACAGCATGCTTTTATTTTATTAATACTAGGATTTTATTAATACTGTTTATAAGTACTGTTTATACCTGTTGTTCCTGGATTATTCGCTGTGGCCGTTTTCAGTGCATTTTCTAATGTTAAATCCGCTATCTCTAATAATCGTTTTTGGATCTTTTGGCTATTAAAAATCGAAGAAAACCGATACATATGCAATCAATCACAAAACAGTTTTAAACCATTTGCGTAAGGCTGGGGGCTATTTGTGAATTCGATTCGAACGACGTATTCGAGTCTGCGATGAATTGGATTCTTATTTGAATTGAATCAGATTAGTTCATTTCTTATTTAAATCAAATTCGAATCTTGTAAGTACTTCAAAGAGTCGAATACGTTTGAATCGAGTTCACAGATAGCCCCCCCCCCCTCCTGGATAGACAAAGATGCTCGATGTTTCGATGCCGCATGAATTGTTGATGAAAAATTTAGTAGCGATGAGTCACTACTGAAACGCAACGAAATCGACCTTTTTTTGAAGCAAATCATTACTGGCGATGAAAAATCGGTAAAATACGAGAATGTCGTTCGAAAAAGATCATGGTCAAAGAAAGATGAACCACCACAAACGACTTCAAAAGCGAGGATTGACGCCCCATAAAGTTATGCTGTGTGCATGGTGAGATTGGAAGGGAATCGTATATTATGAGGTTCTAGAACCTGGTCAAATGATTGATTCTCTAATTAACCAGATTGAATTGATCAATAGAAAGAGTACCGTCTTCCATCATAACAACGCTAAAAATTGAGAGAGCTTGGCTGGGAAATGTTGATGCATCAACCTTTTAGCCCAGATCTTGCACGCTGAGACTACCATTTGTTTCTATCTCTGCAGAACGCCTTCGATGGTTTAAAGTTGGCTTCAAACAAGGACTGTGAAAATCACTTGGCCATGTTTTTCGCCAACAAACCACAGAAGTTCTACACCGATAGAATTATGAAACTTCCCGAAAAATAGTAAAGATCATAGAAAATAAGGCCAATATGTACTTAAATAAAATTCGTTAAAAATTTAATCAAAAAAAAAATTCGGGGTAGGCCGAAGGTGTTTTCCATGATAACGTTTGTAAGCGGTGCGAGAAATGGCACTATGTATGGGTTTGTTAAAATACATTTATTTATTATTAGCATTATGAAATGAGAGTACAATGGTTGTTTGCAAACGATTAAGTACTGGGCGATGGTACGAGAAGGACGATATGAAGCGCAGGGTCTCAGCGGTCATGTGCCTGACGAATGTGAGATCCATACAAGTGCCTCCCAAAGTCGTCGAAGTCTGGGTCCAAGATGTCCTTGATAAAGCGCATGAATTCGGGTTTAGCGATGACATCGATGTTGAAATAGCCGCAGAGCACAAGAGGTATATCGGGGTCCACACTGACATATGGCGGTACGCACTTGCTCCGGTAGAGTGCCTCATCTGCTCCTATCAGAAGAGGCATTCTCCCTTTAAAGTGCTCTCTAGCATTGTAAATCGTCACTTTGTAGATCTAAATTTTACTCCCATTAAGGTGAGGATGCTACTAGCTAGATCTTTAATTCTAAGCAATTTATTTTATTGTGATGTGTTGTTCTCTGAATTAAGTTTTAGTTTATTTTTCAAAATTAAAAGAGTATATAATTCATGTTTAAGATACATTTTTGGCTTAAAACGTAGGGATAGATTGGGTGCTTTCAGATCCGTAAACTGTTGGCATCATGTTTAGTGAAATCATTGCTAATTTGATTTGAATTACTAATAAAGTTCTTAAATTTCATAGCGTTGGCCGTGATTTTACTCAACATGTTGCCAACTGTTTGGTGCTCTGAAAGCGCCCAATGACACCTTATTATAATAAGATTTTTAGATGCTCTTTGAATAATTATTTTGATCTTAGAATACTAATTCTAATGTATAAAATTATTACTACTCGCCAGCCAAAATATCTTTATGAATATGATAAACTTGTTTTTGCTCAATCATTACGGACACAAAACTTAATATTGCCAAACACTCGTACTAATTATATGAAGGGGTCATTTATACGGAGAGGTGCTAGGCTATGGAATACTATTCCAACAAATATTAAATGTTTAACACGTTTGGACAGGTTCAGGGTGGATTGTGTGAATTATCTTAATGATCAATAGCTGTAGGTAATCACTGCTTTATAGTTACTTATAATTAGTTATAAATTTGAAAATTTGAAGACGTAGTTTTAGTTTTAGTTTTTATTTCTTCATTTATTAATTCATATATTTTTAATTTTGTATATTATTGATTTGTGGTACGAACTAATGTAGCTTAAGTGGATTTGTTGCTATTTATTCAATGTAATTACATGTAATTACATAAAATGACCTAGTTGTCAAGTTGTAATACAAATGGAATATTAAATAAATAAATAAATTTTAATTAAAATTTGTGTGAAAATTAATTATTTTAATTTACAATAAATTATCTACCACAGATTTTTTACGCACAAATTGACACTAGAATTGCTCCGATCAGATGGGGGGTTCCCTCGCTACAGTGCTCTCAAGCAGTGTAAATCGTTATTTTGTAGTTTGTAATTTTAATTAAAATTAATGTGGAGATTAATTAATTTAATTTAAAATTTATTAATCACCACTGGTTTGTTACGCAAAAATTGACACCATCTGATCTCCGATCGGATGAGCCATTCTCCCACTACACTGGTTCAAGCATTTAAATCGGTCGAAATCAGAGGTTCCGGTGCGGCTTCCTTTGCCGCCTGATGACGTTATTGCCATAATATTATGCGTGCCACATAAAACCGAAGGACCAATCTAAGCAATCATATCTTTAAATTAAAGGTAGTGCTTATAGTTGATGAGTAATTGCTTACGACCAAGGGGTAAATTTCGGGTCAGTTTTCTGAACATGCGGTGTAAAACGTTATCACGTCAAAATGACAAAAAATTTCTCAATAATTTTTCCCCAACTTAATTATAACGGGCAAAGGAACGAATCCCTTGATGAGATTTGAATAATAAAATTTGTCAAGCAGCACACAGATAACTATACATACTTAACTATACGTATAGTTATCTGTGCTATTAGTAAATAAGAGAAAATTTGTCTAATGTGAAACACGATCCACTAGAGAGTTTAGCCACTACAAGAGTATTGACGAATGGAACGGTGTGCCCCAGCAGACAATAGTGAAGTATGTGATAGGCTATAACAAAAATTTGATATATGAAGTTATATGAAAATATTGTCTACTTAAATTACATTTTTATTTATGAAAATTGTAATGATTGGAAAACTAAATTAGTCCCTTATGTTCATAGTGTGATTTTAGTATATCTGATTCATTTGGGACATTTTTTTCATTTTAAATATTAGAAAGTTGTACTTAAAAATTGCAGAAATTTAATGTTAAACTCACTATAAATATATATTTCGGCCACTAAACATTTTTGGAGCTTTATTAGACCACAGTTGCTACGCTTTGGCTTATTAATACAATCTAAAATTTAATATTTTTAAAACATTTATGTTTTTGGTAACACTAGCTTATTTTCAAATTTGTGCAATTTTTAAGTACAAGTTTCTCATATTAAGAATGATAAGAATGTAAAGAAAAAGAAAAATCATATTTTAAACTACATATGGGATTATTTCAATTTTCCAATCATTACAATTTTCATAAATAAAAATGTAATTTAAATAGACAATATTTCCATATAACTTCATATAGCAAATTTTTGTTACAGCCTATCACATATTTTACTTTTGTCACCTTAGGCGCTTTTTAAACTTTTCCATTCGTCAATTACAAATTCAAATGAAATCCAATGACCGTCTTGTAATTAAATAGTACATAATTTAAAATACATAATTGCTATAGCGATCCAGAGCAGACACGAATAAAAAAACTAAGTTTTATATACATATTCCTTTTGGGATGTTGACAAAAATACGATAAAGCTCGACTAACAACTATAAGGCGAGGAGAGGAGGATGAGACCAACCGACTTAGACCATTTCGAAAAACATAGAAGTCAGAAGACTCTAAAACAGATATTTTTTATGTAAACGTTGTGTTGTTATTTAAGTTTATTATCTGCAGAGAATAAAGTTCCTTCGGTAGACTGGAGAATTTTTACTTATTTAAAAAGGTAGTTGAGCTTTGCTAAAAATTCAAAAACAAATGTTCTTTCCGAAACATTTTCAACGGGCGATTTGTTTTTGTTAGTTTGTTATGTTTATATTAAAATAAAGCTTATTACTTTTTTTAATTAAACAAAATGAACCACCTGTCGAACATATTCTCTCTAAGCTTAATAAGAAGATATAAGATTTCTTTAATCAATACCAGCAAATGAAATATTGTTATAAAATTAACGTCCAGTACTTTTTTTTTTTTTTTTTTTCAATTTATTTTATTACGACTGAGCCCAGTACTTAGTAAAACAAAAATTAGTTCATAAGTTAGTACATAATGTTGCATACACTTTCACCTTAAGAGTTATGTAAAATGTACAATATTCACAAGTAAAAATGCACATTATTATTCCTATTAAGAGTTTTCAGTAATATTAACGATTAAAACTCGAATCACGTTCAAGTATACAGTATAGAATTTTTACCACATCTCAAAATAACTCAAAACTGCTACACTAAGCAAAAAACAAAAAAAAATCAAGTAAAAAATATACGTACATATTCCTAAGCAACTGACGTCAGATTTAAATTTATACATGTTTCGAGCGAAAACTCATTTTGAGGTGTGCTATTACATAAATAAATATGTAATATAATATAAAAAAAGTACTACATAGGTACAAACTTACTGTTAAATATGTGAATTTTCCGAGTAGATCCAATCCTTTTCATGGGGCTTTTTATCTCTTCCCCATTCTCATCCATAGCAGTAACACCATTCATTTTATTTTTATTATTGTTATATTTAAAAATATTTAATAAACTTTCATAATTTTTTCAAAAACAAAAAAAAATAGTAAAAAACACTCAACTTAGTAATCACATTACACATGTAGGGTACAAAAAAAATATGTAAACAATAAATTCGCAAATTACTCAAAACACATAAATTTATCACTCAATTTTTTTTTTTTTTTGATTTTTTCGAACGTTTTATTTATTATTAATTTATTATTTATTTTATTAAAATATACACCTTCAGCAAATTTACGGCATACACTTATTCCAACATAAATTTGATAATTTCTTAATTAAAAATTTGTAGAAAACTTTTACTATTGTTGTTGGTGGTATTTAAAAAGACTCACAACACAACGGAATTGAAAACCGGTTTTTATTACGTTAAGAGCTTGTTTGTTTTTTTTGTTAGATTTACATTACATGTTTAGGTTTTATATTATGTATAATGCACACAACTTTATCTCATTGAAAAATATTGAAATAATACATAAAATTGATTGTGCACTTTAATATTCAAATAAAATTTGTTTTTAACCACAAAAAAAAAAAAAAAAACTAAACAAAATTGCGCAACTTAAAAACTTCTTCAATATTCACCGTTGAAGTTTAAATATTTACTAACTAAAAAATTGCAGGCAGATTGAACCATAAACTTTTTATGGTTATTTATATTACTGTCTCACTCAAACATTTGGTTATCACAAAATAAATGTAGAGTTGTTTCGTTTTATTTTTTTTAGTTTTTTTTTTATTTATTTCTGTTTCTGTTTTGCTTTAGCTGACCATTTTATTATGAAATTTTTGTTGGTTTGGTTTTTATTTACACAAACGAAAGCGAAAAGTATAGTGATGGAATCATCAAATAAACATAATGATAATCACATACATAAATGGCTTTTGTTTAGTGAACAGGGCAGCTATACAATTATGTATGTAAATATTATACTCGACTACATAAAACTTTTAAACAAGATAAGAATATTTATGTTCAAATTAGTAGTATTTGTGTAGTAAACTTCTTTGTTTTCATAGTATGTACATATAACAAGGAGTGAGGTAACATTTTTGTTGTGATTTTCTTTAATGCTCATAATCTGTGAAACACGGCTCCACAAACAAATCTAAGTAGTTCTTTCATTCCTTGTATCCTTTATCAATGAAAATCACGACTCATTGTATGAATAATTGATTCGCGTACGCGTACTGTATAGTACTCGTAAAATACAAAATGTACAAACAATACTACATGAGAACATTATAAATCAAATTTTATCGCTTGAAGCAAAAACCACATGTACAATGCGACTTCATTTGCTTTAGATATCTTGCTCTAGTGCATGTCATTTTTAAGCGGGAAAGGAAAATTTTGTGCATAGCGAATTTTGAATTACCAATGGGTTAAGGTGACATCTAACGGACAATAGAAAAGTTTGATACCATGGCAATCAAATACAAACAGTTTCTAATTCATTAGAACATGTCGGACCGACCAGTGTCACGTCGAGGAGTAGCGAATAAATCAAATACCCCAAGTCCGAGTAGCATATTAAGGCCAGGTACAACAATGCGAGGTATGACTGGTCGCCCTCAATCAACGCTTCGCGGTGGGACAGCTAATCGTCTTGGAACAGGAATGGGAACGCCAAATGGAGGACAACGTATGGGTAGTACAATCGGATTATTTGGAAACGTAAGAAATTTATGATATAGATATAATTGTTAAAACAGATTCCATCCAATTATATATTATGTTTTAGATGTTAACTGAACGTCCAATTACACAACATGGCTTAAGTGGATTGCCCACAGCTTCCGGTCGAATCGGAACTGCAAGTGGAATGCGTCAAGTTAAGGATAAACGATACTGGATGGGCGCTGTACAGGTTAAAATACAGGAACTCAATCAAGAAATGGAAAAATTAATAAAAGACACAAGCAATTTGGATCGCGAGAAATCAGCCAAGCGGCTATATGAGAAAAAGGTGAAAGAAGCAGCTAAAGAATTAACGAGTAAGCACATTCGGGGACAAAATTGAATTTTAAAACAATTGATTCAATAATTTTCTATATTTTGTTAGATCTTCAATCACATCATACCGATATGAACATGGCATTAGATAGTTTCGCATCTGGATTAACGCGGCAAAATATGCAAAATGAAACGGCTGCGTTTCGCGAACAAAACGAAAATTTACAAACAAATTTGGAGAACCTGTTTAAAAATCGTCAACACAAGGAGCACGATAATAAAGCTTTGGAAAATGAAATCGATATGGAAAAGAATAAAATTAATAAAATGATTGAATCACTTCCGAAGACCGAGCAAAATCGTTACCAGGATTTACAGATATTGGCTGATGAAATGAAACGACAAAATGGCGACTTACAAAACGAAATTGAGCATATCGTTCAGAAACGAGATCGACTTAATATTATCGTTTTCAATTCGCAATCCCGTATGGAAGCGGTTAAATTGAAAACTAAATTAAGTGAATTAACAATAAAGCGGAATGCACTAAAAGAAGAGGAGGAAAATCGATTAACACCGGCCCAGGAACGGGAAAAATTGATAAACGAGGTTCGATCGAACAATCAGGCCTTAACCAGTATTGGCCGACAAATGAAATTGGTTGAAGATCAGTTGTCCGATAAAAAGGAATTACTACAACAAATTGAACAAGATTTAGACGAAGGAAACTCTGAACGTCATGCCAAGTACAAGGAGTTAAGACGCCGCGATGAAACAATGACTAGTTTTATGGAAACATTTCAACAGAATATGGAAATGGAACGGAAACAAATTGAAACGCTAAAAAATCAAATCGCCTATTCAATTGAACAAATCACAATGCAAGGAATAAATATGAAAAATTTAAGTGGCTTAAATAAAACTGAATTTTCCGAACGAAATGATCTCAATTCTCATAACGGTTTGCTAAAAGAGTATAAAAAGCTTGCTATCCAATTGAAACAACTTCAAATTCTGGAAAAACGAACAAATCAACAACTGAAACAGCTTGTAGACGAGGAGAACACAATTTTGGCTGAGATTGATAAATTCAAAAAGTTAGATCAACTTCGTGGTGAATCGGCTGAAGAAATTGAGAAATTAACACAAAATTTGGAGGATTTAATGAAAAAGAAAAACGTAACGGAAAATGTTGTACGAGAATCTGAGCGTCAATTGAAGGAGATTAAAGAGAATTTACGCAGTAATGATACGTACAGACAAATTCTATATTTGGAAGAAAAGTTGACCGATTTATTAAAGGAAAATAAAGTTTTAAAAGAATCCATTGATGATCAGTACGCTGAACATGATTATGGTAAAAGCAAGCGTGACGCAGAGCAGATTTTACAAAATTTTATGGATTTGCTAAATAAAAAATATAATTAAGCACGTTGTAACACGAAATTATTGAAAAAATAAAATTTTATTTAGAATAATACATAGAATGCAATACATGTGGCAATAATATATATGTTGTCTTGATTAGATTAGGTAATTAGATCAGTAGGTCCCCGTGGCCATAAATGATTCAATTTGTTCCACACTGCAAAATAAAAAAAAAGTAGATTTCATTTCGCACATAAATTTAAAAATTACTCACGTTCTTGGAAGATCATGTGATAAATTTTCACACCCATCAGCCGTTACCAAGACATCATCTTCAATGCGGACGCCACCAAATTTACGGAAGCGATTTATTACATCAATATTAAGGAATTGCGATTTAATAGGATCTGCAATAGCAGCATCGAGTAATCGATCGATGAAGTAACAACCGGGTTCAACCGTACAAACCATTCCAGCTTCAAGATTACGTGCAAAACGTAAACTCGTTATACCGGGTTCAGTTGGTCGTGGTGGGCAATTTTCTAGATATCCACCAACATCATGTACATCAAGACCAATTAAATGACCCAAACCATGTGGTTGAAATAAAGCGTTTATACCAGCTTCCATCATCGCATCAATTTCACCTTTTATCAATCCAGCCGATTTTAAGTGTTGCAACAAAACACGATTTGCCAACTTGTGCATTTCCACCCAAGAAACTCCATGTTTCATGGTATCAAGAACCGCTTTATTTGCCGCCAAAACAGCATTATAAACAATTTTTTGATCTTCTGTAAATTTACCATTTGCCGGAAAACAGCAAGTGATATCAGCTGCATATCCGCAATAGTTTGCACCCATATCAAAAAGGCACATGTTACCATCTTTAATTACTGAATCATTCGGAGCCGCAGCATGACCATAATGCAAAATAGATGAATTGTCCCCAGCACCGCAAATACAAGTGTACGAAGTATGACGTGACCCACCAACAAAATATGTATGATGCAAAAACACAGATTCACATTGATATTCGGTTTGGCCCAATTTAATTTGTTTCATCACTTCACGATGTGCATCGCATGAGATTTGAGTCACATACCGTAACACTTCAATTTCCTTTTCTGATTTCAAAACACGACTGAAAATAAAATTTAGACGCCATTACTTGGTGGGTTTCAAAATAATTAAAATACAATTTTTATTTTACAATACTAATCATAATGAAATACACATTTTTCTAGAACTAAACTAGCTACTAGGGTTGTGTTAATAAAGGAGGTAATGCCATTTTTATCCTTTCAATCAAATATGCTTCTAATTCAATTGGATGAATTTTCAGTTTCGATAATTTATCATATCGCAAAGTTATCACTTTAATTCCTAATTTACGTAATTGCCGAATCCTCATTATTTGCAGCCCAATCAAATATTCTCCCGTCGAATCATAATGCTCCGGTAGATGTACGATTATAGCTGAATAAATACTTTTCGATTTTGTCATTTTATGAATTGATAAATTATAGTTAAAGTAGAGATTTCCCAATCCCACTGGATGTAACAGAACATCTATTATGTAAATTTCATTGAGTGGTAGTTGGGAGATAAGCACAAATTTCGAAAAATTTTCATCACCTCCAGCTACCTTTGATAACAAATTTGTGATTTGATTAATGATTCTTTTTATTCGACCATCTTGACAATATACATAACTGCTCGATTCTTTGGGTAACATTGGTCCTTTATAGTTTAAACATTCAATCGTTAGGGCCGAGTCCAGAAGTTTCAAATCATTTCGTAGTCGTGAAATATTTGGTTCGGTTGGATTTTCTTCGTACATTTTATTTAAAAAATATGGATTAAAAATGGATTTAACAAAATTTACAGGATATTTTTCGAGAATGACACAAGAGAGCATTAATTTTAAGATTTGATTCGTTTTGAATTTCGAGAAATTTAATGTTAATGTTTGTTCGATTGTTTGCCAAAATTTTAATCCATTCAACGGTTGATAATCTAAATATGCCAAAGTATTGAGAAGCTTTTCTATTGCACTTAGTTCCATTCTAGTAGAATTGGCCATAAAATATTCGCTACATCCATCAAGTACACATACATTCCGAATGCGAAAATGATTACAATAATCCAGCACCGTATCAATCAATTCTGCACACTTGATTCGAATAACTTTCGCTTTTATGTAGCGTTCAACCGATTTTTCAACGTTGCTATTGGAATAATCCAACGAGATGAATGACTGTAGAATTTTAGATAACTCTGCTTCTGTGACAGTATGTATGTTGGTATTCAACCATCTCGTTAGTACTTGATTGGTTCGATTAAAAGTTGAATTGACCGCCTCAAGTGATGTTAGTACTTCAATTACTTTATGCGACTTCATCCTCCACCAAACATCAACAATTTTTTTATCAGCTAATCCGATTACCATCCTGCGGCTTACTTTTAATTTCGGTATAATTTTATACAAACGGTCAACATTTTCAAACGTAATGGATTTTTGTTGATCAGAGATCGAAGACCAAAATTTATCACCTTTCTCTGTTTGTCCACAACTATGGAATATTTCAATACAATCACAGACTTCTTCGAATCCTAGTTTATTTTCAACAGCTCGCATTAGAAGTTCATCACATAGTAAATCAATCGTCTTACTAAAATGTGGATGCAATTTCAGCAGGCCCATTGTGTTAATTAAACATCGATTATCGCCATTTGTAATAATTGATTTCATTAATTTGTGTTGATAGAATTCCGTTTCTTCCAAAAGTTTCAAATTGATGATTGAAGTTTCGATTTTTAGAATTTTCTCCAGCGACAAGAAACAAATAATTGGTGTCAAATTATCATAATCGATACCATCCAATAAATTTATTATTGACTCTATTTGTCGATAGTTGTTGATCTCTCGTAAAATTAACTCTTCAGCTTCTTTTTTCCGCACGCTCTGTACTCGTCCAAGCGTCCTAATTGTGGTCTCGCGATTCGATAAGCCAGACCCGTGTATTGACATTCTTCTAACAATGACAGGTAATTCTTGGATATCACAACCACTTTGTACAAGCATTGTGGAATGACCAAGTCCATTCACAATATTGCCCGCATCATTCCCATTGCTGTCGTCTTTGGCGGATCCACTCATCAAGCGTTCGTTTAGTTTTATTTGCCATGGTGAGGTTATGTTCTGATTTGTTACATAAACTTTATTTCGAAAAATATTTATATTTTTTATTAAATTACGTGATATATTCATATTGAACGATACATTTATGAACGCTTTGTGAAGAAATAGTACTTATAGAAATTAATTTTTAAGGAAATAAAACTTTTTTACGCTGCACTATCTCAATGTGAAATGTCAAAATTGAAAATACCAAATGTCAAAATAGAAATAGTGCTGAACTGCTGATAAACATTTGTTGTGTACGTGCGGAACAAATAATTATATAATGTACTTAATTGTAATTGTTTACCTACCATTCTGATATAATGTCATAAAGAATATCGCAATTTACGATGTATCTGCAAAGAAATATAATAAATAATTAATTAAAACTGGTTTTAAGGAAATACTGTAGAAAACGATACTAGATGGCAGCAGAATCGCATAGAAGAACTAATACGTACTTTTCAATTCCCTCAAAATCTGGCGGTTGGAAAGTTAAACCACTGTCTGAATTGCGACCGCTCTGTAATGAGAAATAATTTTGTTACTAAACCAATTTAGATCAGCTTTGAATTACTAAGAAGCATCTAAAATATGTATATAACAACTACGTGGCGATATTGTTGAAACTTTTTTATACTTATTCATTTAGTAATTTATTATATTCATTATATTTCGTGATGATTAGTTTTCAGCAATCTGCAACCATTGATAATTCATGCCAATTGATCGTGCCATTCATCACTCACATATTACAAAAAAATTAAAATGAATGCACAAACACACTGAAGAAAAAAAATTAATTTGGTTTAGCCGTATTGGTTTATTGCTTAATGCTTCAGTATTTTTGCCGATTTAATAACGTTTTTGTTCTTTCTCAATGAATAAGAATTCATATTAATGTTGTTATTTCAAATTTTCCGTCTTTTGTATTTTTTTTCTCAATTCCTGCCATCGCACATCAGAATATGTAATATAAATAAGAAAAGAAGTAGAATGAACTTATTAATTTCCTGTGTTTTATGTACTCAATTGTATAGATGTAGGTACATGTGCACACAAAGATTCTTAATTATATATTTACAGTCTTCTCTATAGTAAAGAAATAATTTAGTGCGTTTTGGGAATTTTTATTTTCTCAGAAGAACAACAGTGTTTTCTATTTATAAACCGCATGATAATTTATGTATATGTAAACAAGTAAGATTAGATTTATTTGGTTGGAAACGACCTTGCACCTTCGGAATTTTTGGGCTCAACTGACCTACCGCTAAATAAAAGTTTCCACTTTATAAAATTTTACTAATTTGTGATTTGATAAAAAAAAAAAATTCTCGTGGTTTTATTTTTATTTTTAAAATTAATTATCTGCCAAAACACCGAATCACACACTTGTAAAAGAATTCGATCGTACATGTGTATATGATGAAATTCCGCGTTTCATTTTTATATTTTTGCAGCTCTTTGTTTTCATGAGAAAAATGAAATCAAAAAGTAAATATTCGATCGTTTTATTTGGAGCTAATTTCACGATCCGGATCATTCTTAAATGGTTTATATCTTATCTTATCTTATTTAAGTGATCGACACCTAAAAATAATAACTTTTCAATTGCGCTACCTAAGTTAAGTACCCAAGCGAATATCTCAATAACATAATTTCGCCACATATTTCTAAATTGATAATGATAATCAATCAACCTATATTAGCTACTAGAGAAATGTTTTGAGGCCACACACTAATTATTGTAACGAAATTAGGAAAAAAATTTAGCGCACATTGCTCAATTTATTTTATAGTTGTATTATTTTTAAAAATGGTGACTATTTGGTAACGGTTTATCCTAAAATTAGAACGTGATCAAATTTGTATTTGTATTTATATTGTAAATTGTGCAAGTAATATTCTGTCATTTAAATAATATTAAATTACATTACCTACTACATAGTGAAATGTGTCATAGACCTCATAATAATCAATAGTTCAACTTGCCGTATTGTTAGTCACAATTTGTTCAATATTTTCTCCTTATATTTAAAGGACGTGTCAACAAAGGTGCCTACCAATTAACCATTGCGAAGCGATCGATTTCGTAAGGTGAATAATTGGGTGCCTAAAGTTGGGCGGTGGTATTTTTGCGCGTGCATCTGGTGTTCTACAGCATAACCCCAAAAATCATTCAGGAAAAATCTTAAATAATCATGAATTTTGAGTCTCAAAAAATCGAGAATTATCTAAAAAAAAAAGCCTGACCATCATGCTCAACTCAATGTTAAATTTTCGAATAATCCCGAATAATATTAAAAACCTCCAAAAACCTTGAACAACCAAATATGTGAGCTCAAAAGACTGTGAATTTTCTTTACTGCGATAATTCCTTTTACGGACTATATTTTCACTATACATATTTCTCATAAAATTCTTCTGTTGTTTGTTTGTTGTTTCTTTGAATAAAACGGCTCTGAGTTATAGCGCAGAATTAAGGGGCAAACTGATAGGGGTAATTAAAACCGTAATAACCAAAGGATACAAATTTAGTCAAAAACACAAATGTAGTTTGACTCTGGATGAATGGATGTATTGAAATAAAAAAACAAAAAAAAAAATTCTAAATTATCACTAGAATAATTTTATACAAACAAAAACTTGGTTTGAAACTACTACTATATTCCTTTACGCTAGCGTGGATAAATCAAATTTAATGACAGCTAAAGATTTATTCCACAAGTCTCATATGCCATTTTATAGAGGAATGATGTCATTAGAGAGATTCGGGTAAATCAGTCTGTTTTTGCGTTTCGACGATTCAAGAACTCGTATGGTTCGATTGCGAGAAGATAAGTTGGCTCCAATCCGCCATATTTGGTCGCTCTTCAAAATGCATTTGAATTTGCCTATCGTTCCATCTAAAGAACTCACGATCGATGAACAGTTGGTGATTTCCAGAAACAGATGCAGCTTTCGCTAATACATATCATCCAAGCCAGGAAAGTAGGGGATCAAAATATTTTGACTTGTAAATGCGAAAACAAATACAAATTATCCTGTATCAGCAGAACTTTTTTAGGGTACCCAATCAAATGATGAAAGATCCACTGGAATTTCACATGCCTTAGTAATGCGCCTTCCTCAATGCTATTTAGATATTGGTGCGAACATTACCATGGATAGCTTTTTTACAAGTTATCAATGTCGTTTATTTGAAAAGAATAAACGCGAAATACCCTGACTGTTTGCATCGGTCGGAGAAGCTTAGAAAAGAGGTTCGTTTGCTTCAGCTACTGCTTCTCAGATGAGGCTTGTGATTAAAAAAAAATGTTCTTCTAATATCGACTACATATGCAATCGATGAGATAAATGAGGAACAAAAAAAAAACAATTATCATCCATGATTACAACGAATACAAAGGCGGAAGAAAAATAACCGCGATGGCCAATGCCATATTTTAAAATACACTTGACGTGGCTGAACTTGCAGCTTACCGATTGTTCGAATTATGGCATCCGGTTTGGAACGATAACAATTTTGAGACAAGAAAAAATTTTCTAAAAGAATTGGCACTGGAATTAGTCCATAAATATCTAGACAACTGCAGTAAGCTTCCACTTTCCTTCTGTGAAAACTGCTATCCATTCCTAAGCGGCCGTTCTCATAAATGCATGTGTTTTCTTAATACTGCGGAAATTCAATTCATCGAAGACGGGATTAAGCTGGTAGAAGGGTGCACGATTCGTCTCTTCAATGACAAAAATAGTTTTATGATCTTAATTTTTATTACAGTTTTGCAATCTGATTTAAGTTCTTCTATGCTGTTCCAATTTTATTGAAAAATCGGTCTTTTTGTTTTGTCGCGCCTCGTCACCGGACTCGATACTGTTGAAAAGTTCCCATAAAATAGGGGACCGGTTTTAAAACAAATTTTCCCGTAATAATTTATATTTATTGAAATCTAGCTTATTTACAGAGGCATCGAGATAAAAATGAGTTTATATGCGGTGGTTGGCATAATATAATCCACCAAAATGGCATTGATAATAAAAAAAACAAATAAATAGTCGCGAAAGAAACAAAAAAAAAACTTTTGATCACGGGATGTTTATATGATCTTTGCACAAATTTAAATTATTATACATATTTCTATCTTCTACAATACATGTGTCGTTATGAGATGAGTTTAGATTTTTTTTTAGTGTGGGGGAAAATAACTACACAAGCGTTTGAATGAATATGATCATGTGTTTTTTTGATAAAGTGAATTAGGTTAAGAATATGTATTTTTATAAATCTCTCTAGCTTGAGGCTGTTTTTGAGCTATAAAAGTACCCCTGCAATTAAATCGTACACATAAGTATAACATGAATGGTACTTACATTATGTATTTTCTTACTTTTTATTTTTTTTTATGAATATTTTCGTGTACATGTATAAAAAATACAACTTGAAACTATTAATAATTTTGATGAAAATTATTTTGTATTTTAAAATAATCGACTGACATGAATCGTGAAATTTGTATTATGCGTGTATTTTTTTAATAGCACAACGCATTTCCACTTACTTCAATCGATTTCCAATAATATTTATAAAAGAGATTTCAATTTTCTTGACTTATTATTGATTTGTCAAGGTCATGTTTTATTAGCCACAATAAAATTAATTTTATCTTATCGATTTATATTCTGAGATGTCTATATCAAGGACTGCGCAAATAAAACTTGATTTCCATTCGTAAAAGCACCTATAAACTACAGAGTAAACACACATAATTTTTTGCTGTATATTGTGGGTATTTTTTTTTTCAACTACAGTAACAGTATTTATACTGAAGAAAATAGTCTCTAAGTCTATTTAAATTTTTAAATTTAACTAACCAACATTTTTCTTAACACGTTAACTTTACAAATATCTTTTGCCGGAAGGAAATCTTGATATCAGGGACCAACGTAGCCCTATTCTCGTCAAGTTGGTTTGTGTATATTTATTTGTTTAAATCCTCATACCTGGTACAGCGAATAAAATTGATAATAAGCAGGTTTGGTCTCGACTTTCTCCATTGAATTCATTAGATTCCAATCCAAACGACACTGTGACGAAGAACTGTCCGTGAAGAGTTTTTTAAGCATCTCAACTCAAGCAAAGCGTTAGACCGAGAGAGATGCCTTATATCCCCGCTATTGATATCTGTTAACAAGTATTAAGCCGAAAAGTATTTATCCGATTTTCATGAAACAAAGACAGACTTTTAGACGTTTACAAATTTGTTATAATTAAAAAACTTGTTTTTTTGGGATCTTTTTCTGGATTTTTTTCTTTGTTTAATCGAGGGTAATCCGGCAAATTTCTATAAGACTTCGAATTTCTGTGATAGTGTCTGTCCGAAATAATCCCGACCAGTTTTGCAAAATTCGCAAAATCTAGAAAAGCATCAACGCGAAACAAGTCAACGCCGTGCTATAAATCTCGAATAATCTAAACAATTTCAAGCTTTTTCGAAAAATTCGGATTACCCCCTCGATTAAACAAGCAAAAAAATCACAAAAACAACATTAATCCTAAAAAATAAAGTTTTTTAATTATAACAATAAGATTCTTTCGGCTTTTTATAGACACAATATATTAACAATAATGGCATTCACAACCATTTTTCGACTTGTTAATTAGAAAAATGAAGAGGCCAGTCATTTATAATATATCTACCAAAAAAGTAGAAATATCAAAATCCCCCCCCTTACTTTAACCCGAGAGTCAATACAAAATATATTGATATCGACTCTAAAAAATGAAAACGTTCATTGAGCTTTCTATGTGGTAGTTTGGTTCTCGCACCAACTAAAAGTTCGGTCTACTCATCAGGTAGCTACGACCAAACTACAAAAATGAAATTCCAACTTCATGCATTAAGTATGAGGCAAGAACGTAGTGACTTAGCGAATTATAAATTCACTAAACTTTCATTTTTGTGTGTTTTATGCCCACACAAATACTAGAAAGGGAAGTTTGTTGTCTGTATTAAATCAATAGATTCTTTCGGCTTTTTATAACTGAAAATTTTAATTTTTGTATACTTAAAAATCATCGGCGACTTCTTTCGAGTGAATTCAAGAATACGGGCCCAAATGTTAAAATGACGAAAAACCGAAAATTTAAAGAATTTATATGTTTCCGAATGTTCTGATGTTGTTGGTTTATAGATGATGTTTTTAAATGTCCCAAGATTCTTTTTTCATTATCACTATTCTATTTCCCAAAATATTCTGTTAAATAAATATTTATACGCGTCTTATTGCGTCGGATAGTTTTAAATGGATATTCAGATTTCAGCTAAATATGACTTCATCATTCGTCATTTTTTGTCAATAATATTCTTTGGAAAATTTTCATGATATCTTCTAATGGTGTTTGCATTGATTCGTTCACTATATATGTATATACATATGTATGTTTATATAAAAATGAGTTGTTTAGATATAGAAATATACTTTCTTACATCTACACAAAACAAAATTAATCGATTTTTTTATTTTTGACATTAGATCAATCGGTTCTATAATTTTCCACAGAAATTGACGCTTTTTGAAGGTTGTAACTGGCAAGTTTAGTTACTCATTGTTTGTTAGATTGATTTATTGAGAGTGTACGACCAAGTCTAAGAGAAGTTTTCTGGTTACGCCTGGTCCACCGTACACCCTTCTACGTTAGTAATAAAAACTCGACCCGGTTCCAGACACCTAAGTATGTAGTTGATAGTTGGTATACTTTTGTTAGTAATATATGTATTTAGTAAATTATTTAGCACAAGACAACACAATTTTTAGCTACAAGTTTATTTAGTGCCTAAGTTGATTCTGGTTCTTCAAATATTTCATAAAATTAAAATTCGCATTAATCCCTTTTTTAATAACATAACTAATCATGCTCTAAAAAATTGCACAGTAATAAATAAAATATAGTAGCTAACAAATAAACGTCCGTTTCTGATTATCGATCTCCGATTTTAAAGTTTCTTTCTGGCAAATGGAATGGTTTGGTATAGTTTCCTTAGTTACAACAATCACTACACAGTACACACACAAATAATAAGCTTATACATGTTGTAATTAGCATCATTTTCCCCAAATAATTTTGTATTTAAAAATCGTAGATAATTACATATATGTAACTGCTCGCAGCTAGATTACACTAGAATTTTCAAGAATCTTGTTTTCTATATGGTCAACGGCTACGTTGATGAAATAAAAACTTAATATAAATCTCAATATTTTATTTCGTATTATTTCAATCTGGGCCTCAATTTAAATAAACATTTTTATGTAAAATATTGGCAAAGGTAATGGTGTACGAGCATTTTATGAGACATAAAATATAAAATTGGCTATACTTGAAGCTATCATAAAATATGATTACACTTATTTCTAATTATAGACGATGTAGAAAATTTTCGAAGTTAATTTTATAATTATTATTTTGTGCTCTACACGTATGGTATTATAAATTCTAATTAATTAATTATTAATTTCAAGAAGTTCTTGTCTTATTCTTCAGCCTCAATGGTTTTACGATTTTTCAGTAAAACATACCCTGATACCGTCTATAAAATATATTTATGTATCGCGTGCGTGTGTAAGGCGATTTTGAATCGTCAGGAAAACGTGTAAAAAATATATTGTTAAAATTATTGGGTTGTCTTTTGTTTATAACGTATATATTTTATAAGAATATATACAATAATATTTGTATTGTTGTAAAATAAATATTTAATCGTTACAAAAAAAAAAAAAACTCGAATGAACCCAGACATGAGAATATATAAGTAAGTAAGTAAAACGTCTTTCTGATTTTTCATTTATCACAAAGAATTTTTTTCCGATTTTTTTAATACTGAACATTTTTGTTGGCAAAATGTTAAAAATAATTGAATGAAAAGAAAACGAGTACGAATCATTATAGTATAAGTGTACACTGTACGGTTAAAGTATTTAATTCATTTTTTTTTACAACAAATTTATTGGCAATATACTTGCCGTGTCGCGGAGACAAAATAATATTGAATTGCTTGCCAAATAAATATATGTAACAATAATTGATCGTCAAGTTAAAAATAGCCCATGTTGAAATTCAATTATAATAACATAGTGCCATAAAATAGCTGAAAACCTATTCCAGTAACGAAGATTATTATTATTAATGCCCATTATTTATTCGTTTAAACTTGTTTGTAGTGTGTTGTTTGTTTTGTATGCGCGACCGAGGTGAAAGCCAATGTTACATTTATTATGTCTGTAAACGCTATTTTTGTTTTTGTTATCGCGTTTATTTCATTTATTTTTATTATTTTTCTCTTCAATGCGGTGAATTTTATTTATGTACACACAATAATATAAACTTACATATACATACAAACTTATATTTATTTACATTTCTGATATTTTTTTTAATTTTTTTAATTTTATAACAATACAAAAACATACAAAATAAAACGCGAATTTACTTTATGATGCACGGATAACTAACTGGTAGTTGTTCGTAACAGCTAAACATGTTAACTTCTCTTGCAATAAACTATACAATTTATTATACATGCATGCATATACGGATAAATGTGCTTTTTAATTATAGAGTGTGCAAATTATGAACCTACCTAACCAAAATTATGTTAAAATGTAAAATGGCTCAATTTTGTTGAGTAGTACAAGGCCCCAGTTATTAAATGCTACTCAAATCGAAATTCAAGTTTTGTAAATAATTTTCGACATAGACCTTCAAAAATTAGTAATTTCAGCATTTCGCTATTATGTACTATGTTTAGCAAACAAGAATACAATAAGCATAAAATTTACGTTATTTTGGTTTGCAGGATGTGTAAATGATAAAAAATAAAATGAAGTAATTAATTGAGATTTTTGCTTAGATAAAGGATTTAGATAACGCATGTAAAATATGTTTAGCACACCAAAATATATACACATGAATCAACAAAACCTAAATGTGGTAATTTTTGCGAAAAAAAAAAATGTTTATTATATTTTTATAGTTCACTGACTTTAAGCAAACTGTTCGTGCTCTTTTGTTTTATTAAAACTCTGGCATTGTCGCAAGATTCAAAAAAAATATAATACGTTTACATAATTAGCAAAACAAAATGCTTACCATAGTTAAAAGTAGAGATGGTGATTTCTGGGCAATGACTTTATCCAACTGTAAATTAAAAAGAAAAAAAATAATTTAAAATCAGCGCTAATTAGTTAAGCTCGGTATGCTGCTCGCGCTAAGATAAATTTTCCATACAAATTTGACGTAAAATTTAGCTAGCGAAAAAACAAAAAAATATTTAACTCACGATTTCGCAGATCCGGTACGCAGCTGACGTGAAAAATTTGTAGTTATCTCATTCAATACAGACTGCGCTAGTGGAAAGTCTACAAACGTTTTCGCAGCAATTTATCTGCCTAGCACAATAAAATTGAGATAAATTTTGACAGCGACTAAAAAATAAACATTTATTTTTTTTAAATCGCAAAATGGAGTACAGTGAAGAAGATCTAGACAATAGCTGCGGCACCAATAATATTATTGTCTTCGTCACTTGAATCCATTTGATAAAAGTCGCTCAATACTTTATTTAACTTTCGCTCGAACTATATTTTTTTTTGTTGTAGGACAAATAAAGCAAATGTAAAAATTTATCTCTACATAATCTTTTTAGCTTGTGAATTTATCTGTAATTTAGTGGAGACTTGTGGAGACCGTGTTAAAATTTATCTTAGCGCGAGCTGCATACTGAGCTTAAATTAGTAAAAGAAACAAAATATTAACTTACTTCATCGACATAGTAAGCCTCTTCAACGTCATATTTTGCACGAAAATCTTCAATTGTTTTTAGCTTTCCAAACCAAACTTCATATTCTTCAGGTAATCTTGGCAAAAAAATTGTTGTAGCGCCAGTGCTTGCATTAACGATGCCATAGAAATCAGGTTCGGTTACTCCGAATAAATAAAAGAAAAATGGTTCCTATATGGTATACAAAAGAAAGTATAAAATTATTTTATTTTAATAATATTAATAAAACTATTTTTATTTGAAACAGAATTTAACTCAAAAATATTCAATTTTGTTTCATTAACTGTGATCATGGAGAATTTGATTTTAATTCCCAATTAATGTACATATTGTAAATAAAACTCAAAATTACGTATATACAGTAAAACTTCCAAAAGTGACTACTTTTTGACAGTTGCTTGAATATTCTAAAAATAATATTTATGAATTCAATTTTCTTTCCTTAAACTGATCACCTCCATAAAGTATGGCCAATATTTCAGGGTCCCTTGAATGGTCATTTTAGAGAGGTTTCATTGTAATTTGAAAATTCAAAGTCAGGCTAAACAGAAATACTGTGAAACTTCTCTAAAATGACCACACATCATGGGACCCAGAAACGTTGGTCACTTTATGGAGGTAGGTGGTCAGTTATAAAAAAATCGAATAATTTGAAAGTTCAAAGTCAAGGAACATTTAATCAATTGTAACAAATTATGTTGTAACACAAAATTGGTTCCTCGTTAAAACGATAAAAGATAAAATGACACGTTGACAAAATGACACATGATAAGAATAAAATGACAAAGTGACAAAACAATACACTGATAAAACGGCACACGATTTATCTATTTGTTTTTAATTAATCACCGGTTTAGTAAAATCACATTGGGGGTATCGAGGGGTATCGAGGGTGTCAAGACTCGTTGCTTAGGAGATTTTATTTTACAATAATTGATCGACATTTTTCAGTATTTACCCCGTACATAATTATGTATATGGACCGTTTATTTTGAAAGTGGTGTAAGTCCATATTTTGAAAATGATTGAAATATTGCGAAATTGTTAAAGGTGTTTCAATGAAAGCCCATATTCAACTATTCAACAGCGGCAAAATGTAATTCAACGAAATATTTGACTGTTTGGCAATGTTTAATCGAATCGTAACTCCAAGTATATGTTTTCCATTGTTCCGTGAGTGTGAGCGAAACTTGAATCCAAGAATTACACGAAACCCTGACAAGGTTGTCGCATAGTAAAGTATACTCCTTCCATCAGAACAAAGCACAAAACGTATAAATCTAGCTTGGATTATCTCTTAAGTAGTCTTCCAGCAGAATTTTTTTTATAGAATTAGGATGAAATTCTGAAATTCCCAGTCTTAAAAATCATTGGTCTAAGTTGATCTTCAAATCAAACAGTTCATAGTGAAGACCTTCTAAATCACCTTAACAGACTTAACAGCATTGCTTGAGCAAAAGAACTAAAGTTTTCGCCAACCACCTAATTACAGGACTCTGTAGCTTTAGAAGTCGATTGCTGAATAAAGCGTCATTAGCAAGGCTAAGATTTCCACCCTAAATGATAAAAATGATCAAAAACGACATAATGAATGAACGACTTTACTCAAAGACACGAATAAGAGGTGAAAACGGCTACAATCAGGCCCTCAAGAAATTACATGAGGCATATAGAAACAAAACTGGAAAATTGGTTGATCATGCCCACTCTTGAGGATATTGGTATTGCATAAAATAAAAACTTAATAGATGTACATATTATCAGGAATACTCAAAATAGAAAATGGATAAACGTATCCCTAGCAAAAGTCCACCTTCATCCCGCCTTTGCGACATCTGTCTAATCTAATAATTAATCAGCAATAACTGGTTTTAAACGCAATAATTATGACAAGCGGTACATTTTGTTCTTCAATAAACAGTCTATATTTTTATCGGATTATAATTTGCCTCCATTCTTAGTGCATTCTTAGAAATGTTGAAGACTTAAGGCGGGTTTTGAGTTGCAGTCGTTCGTTCGCTGTTTCCCTCTGATATTTTTTTTAATCCAATCAAAGGAACACGAACGAAAAGTAACGTTATTTTCAAGGAATACGATTGATTAAAAAAAATTCAGAACGAAAGAATGAACGAACGAACGCAACTTAAAATCCGCCTTTAATGCTAATTTTGCAACTTCAATATTCGGTTTAGAAGATTTATTTAGGCTGTTTTCCAAACGATACTTATTTGATACTTATTGACTTATTTGGCCGCCATTTTAAATAAGTAAGTAAAGTTATTCCAATTGATTTAGCTTACTTATTTTGACAGCTGCATCAAAAGAATAAAAATGCGCAAAATTTACTGCACAGCGATTTTTTTTTTTTTAAATTTATTATTATTAAATTTATTATTCTTGGGATAATTTTATTTTAATTATCTGTATTTTAAATTTATGTTATTTGTGTTTGTGGTTTTTATATATACATTATATTTGTATTAATTAAAATATAAACATAAACCAACACCTTAACCCTTTCACTCGTACTGTACACAATTGCGTACATCACTTTAAACCTAATTTTTGGGATTCAATGCACTGATAATGGATTTTAAGTGTTATTATGTTGGCTCTTAGTCTTAAGCTACCTAAAAAGGATATTTAGCGCGAAAAATATTATAAAATTTCAGAAATACTCATTTAAGCAAAATAACAGGCGCTTTAAAATAAATGATGAATCAAAGGGTTAAAGTATTTTTTTGACATTACAAATTAGATTTTTTGGTAAGAAAGAGATAGAAAATAAGTTACCTCGTCAAGTTACTTATTTGAATTAGACAGGTTCCACAAATAAGTATCCGTTTGGAATACAGCCTTATAGTCCTAAAAAATGTAAACTCTTTATTTGAAAATTAACCAATTTTCATTTAATTTACCTATATCTACATACAGTGTATTAAAAAACATATTTAAACGGTTAAAGTCACGTAGCACAATTACGAAAAAAAATTTAGTTTGAAACTGAAATGTTTTTCCGAAAATAGTTTTTATCGGTTTATTTAAGTACACTAATTATTGAGAAATTAATTTTTGAAAATATATTAACTCTCTTAAGCAAATAAAAAAACATTTTGAGACGCTTCTGTGTGAAAACAATCTGTGAATTACATTTGACAGGAATTATTCGTAATTGTGGAACAATCATGGCGAAAAAGCGAATAAAATATCGATCAACGAAATAATATCGTAATCGTACCTATCCTTTTATCAAAGAGGTTTGAGTTATGATAAAATATTAGAAACTATAAAAATAAAAAAATTTACGGTTCAAAAACTCATGCAAAAATGGAAACAAATACACGAATCATCAACGCTCCAGCCGACCGAAAAAATACACAACTCCAACACCAAATTAAAACAAGTAGAGCAGAATCATCACCTAACATTGCGCCGGAAATAAAAAATAAACTTGAAATTGAAATTTCCCTATAAGCACTACGGAATCGGATTACATGCAGCCGGATAGAAATCAAGGATAGCTCGTAAGAAGTCGTTCGTTTCAATGAAAAATAACATTGCTCGATTGGAATGGGCCATAGGGATCATATAAAATGGTATTTAAATGATTGGAAAAAAAAAATCTCGAAATTGCGACAAAATGCGATTATATAAAACTTTACGAGTTCTCGTAATTGCGACTTGTTGTTGTTGTTTTACTCGTACAGCTTTTTATGTACGACAGACAACTCGTACTCGTAATGATTGAAAAAAAATCAAAATGCATAACAACCACAGTACTGTGCATAACAACTACAAAATTGTGTGCCGAAAATGACGCTATCGGGCAACACTTTTGTTTAAAAAAAAGTGTTTCTCGTAATTGCTTACATAATTGCGTTATGTCGCAATTACGGCATATTGAGTTTCGAGTTCTCGAAACTCGTAACTCGTAATACGAGAGATACATACATAATCGCACCCTGGCGAAGAAATGAATCCAGTGTGTCTTCGTAAAACAGTGAAGCATATAGAATATTTTAATGTTTTGGAAAACAAATTGCTTAGATCAACTCAAAATTTAAGATTCAAGGTGACTTCATATTTCAGCAAGACCGGGATCCGAAGCATACTGCCAAAGTTGTGACGAAATAGTTTACAGATAATCAAATTAAAGTCCTTCCTTGCCACATTGCACAATCATCCGATTAACGGAATGAGAGCAAACAATTGGTATAAGAAACACTTCTTGAAAAGAAGAAGCAAACCAGATTATTACTACTGACTGGGGACAATTAGGCGGGACTGTCATCCAAAAAGTAAAAAAAACACTGTATGTTCATGTGCAGCAGACACCCAATTTCAAATATAAAATTTTCGAAATTATACATACGAGTATATTTAATTCTAAAGCACGAAATTTTTGATTAGAAAATAATAATAAATTTTTAGATGAAATTAGACATCAGATTCGATTAGACATGGAATTTTACCTTATCGATTTTGTTATTTGAAACCAAATTTAACAACTATGTATAACAACAAACCGGCACTTAAATTTGGAAATTGTATTTCTTGAAATATAAAAGGAATTTCAAAATATTGGAGAGTATACTCGCAGTGGGGATTTCTCAAATTTTATTTGCTAAACATTAGCCTAATTTTGAATACAATTTCGGGTTAACTAACGAGCAGATGATTAATATAAAGTAGATTGGTTGGCTGATTCACGAGGCCGGTTTTTTATTCTACGTATTTATTCCTGCGTGCTCTTAATTAGTTTAGGAGCTATAAATTATGATAGTTTTAAATTTTAAAAGTAGCTAAAGCTTTAAAAGGTATTTTGCCAATAAATTTTGGCATTTCATTTATATTTTTAGTATCATTTGAAAATATGAATTTTAAACGTTTGTTGTAAAATACTTTAAGGTAAAGGGGTATAAATCACACTTCGGAATGAGGAAAAAAGTGATTCACGCTTTTGAATGAGATCACAAGCTATCCACTGTGTAAGTTAGAGCTCGAAAAATAGACAAAAAGCTAATTTCAAAATGAACGATACAAAACGACAAAACAAAACAAAGCCATTTTTATTATTATCTTCTTAATTGTATATAAAAGAGACATATACATTCTCGTATATAGTTAAATAAATCATAAAATAAACTCTGAAAAATAACGAGAAACAAACCACAATGTACTCGACTCGTATAATATAACAATTATTATATACACTTACGTACATAAAAACAAAACACAACTATATAACTAAACTTTTGTATTTAAGTATGTAGCGTTGAGTCACATAAAATATTTTATACAAAGTAACATACAAAATGTATAAAACACATGCTTATATTTCTCAATTTATAATAACGACGAGGAGAAATTGAGGTTATGTTAAAATTTAAAAGAACGTTTGTTTACAAACAAAAATACTGAATGTACAAAATGTCGTGAGAATTTTTGTTGAACATACAATACATAAATAAACAAACTATACCAAGTATTCCATACCCCACAACCACCACAATTACAATGTTATATTATTTAGAGTAAAGATTACGTCGATATTTTTTGTAAGTCATTGAATAAAGTGCAAATACGCAAATCTTATAGAAATGGGGCCATCACTTTAATTATCAATCTTAATTGACGTCATTATGAAATAGAAATGAAGTTTAGCAAATAGATTATTGATAACTGTATTTTTAATTAATAAAACGCAACGTGTTACACACCCCCCATGTTTGATTTGACCGATTTTATCATGTACTATCGTGTTAGCAAAATATATTTTTATAATAAGTACTCACCTGACGAAATAAATAAACGATATCGGTATTATAAAGATCGATTTCTTTGCCACCTTTCATAAAGATGTACGTATTCGAATCAATATGTTGATGCCCCTTTAGTCGGTTGACCAATTTTTCTCGATTCTCTTTAAACAATTCCATTGGTACAGCCAATGTCGTTGGCCCCATTTGATATTTAGCCATGATTGATTTGATTATTAGTTTCTGCACAATAAAAAAAAATTTAATTACGTAGTCTATTATAATTCACATTCGACGACGATATTTGGATTACAATTAAAACAATTACTGTAATAAAACGCTTTAATATAAGCTCACTTGCAATTTTTATCTTTAAACATAAAAAAAAAAAATCCGAACAAAAACGACCAAACGAATACTTAAGCAATAATAATCAATTGATTGAATGTTTAACGTACTTACTGCCAACTAAGGAATGGTAACCACAACTTATAATAATGGGTCAATAAATGGTTAGCGATTATAGTTTATCTTGGCAATAACAAACAAATTGAAATTATTATATCACATGTACATATTGTTTGATTTATTTTATTAATATAAAAAAAGATAAGAATACAAAAATATTAGCAACATACTCATATAATAATAATGATCTCGCAAAATGGAAAACAATTGAATTGTTTTTTTTTATTCGGGCAAAGTTTCACAAAGATAAGAGTACATGTACTTACTATTTATTTACTCGTACAAATACGTATTTGTAATTACGTACTAGAACAAAGCATAAAGGCGAGTTTACACGATGGGAGTAGCTTGATAGCCAGTAAAATAGTAATTGGCCACAACATGGATTATCAGGAGAAACATACCCATCTCCTATAGACATTAACTCGGTCGACCTTCTTATATGAGGCCACTAGCTGGCAACTGTAACTCGCTTCATTAACTCACAAGCCAAATCACCTGTGTGAACAAGGCTTAAGTTAGAAAAGGTAAATACACTTTTCAAAAAATCAAACAAAAAAGTGAAACTTGATTATTTTGGCAAGATAAAAAATATAGAATAACAAATCAATGACATCTACAGTCGGAATATAGATTTGCGAGTGAATGTGCCCGAATTTAGATACAAAAGTTGACTACATATGTGTTTGTAGGTATCAAGAAAGGTTTATTTTCAGTGGTAGGGGTAGCGGCTGGCTGCTGGTTTAAATTTTCACGCAAGCAAAAATCGAATTAATTTTTTTAGCAATTTTAAATTAAAAGCAAATTTTTCTTCTGTTTTATTTTTAAATCCTAATTTTCTTTAGGGAGCAGTTTTTTTTTCAAAAACAACAAATGGATCAAATTTATGCTTGGGGGCTATTCCAGAATATGACACGAATCGGAATGTAAAGTGTCCGCGCGAAGGAATATGGAAACTTCAAACGTTGGGAGAGAAGAGGCAAGTGCAACGTGGTAGAATCAATCGCAATCTACGGGTGAAAATAGTGAATTGACATGATAAAACAATTATTTTTTAATAATAATTTTTGTGTGTAGTTTTTTGTATTACACGTTCAGCGTCTTCCATTGGCGAAAGCAAACTACTCGCAAGTACTTGTATCTACTCACAGCTACCCATGATCATACGATAATATAGAAAACAGAAGTAGTTACGCATAAAATTTGCGATAGGTGAAATTTAGTTGCGAAAATTCCAATAGATGGCTTTTAGAACTTTTTCGATATTTTTCGAGAGTTTTTTATTATGTTCGAGTTTTTTTTTATATTTTGGTAATGTAAAATGTCAAATTTAATACAAAATTATCTTGTTGTTGATGTTACTACTTTAAGAAAAATGAATTTAAATATCAACGCGGTAAATATCAATGCTTTCCCTTCATAGACATGTAAGACAAAAAACATACCTAACCAGAATGTTATGTACTTGTGTCACTCAATTTCTCGTTCCATTGGATATCTACTCACAAGTACGTCCAAGTGGCAAATTTTTCCGATTGGAAGACGGCTAGTGTGACCTGCTGGAATACCTCTGGGTGTTGATTATGTATCGTATTTTGGATTACGTCTCACATAATAGCGTTCTGTTTAGTTGTCGAAATCGCAATATAAACGTCAAAATTAAATTATTTCTGGGGTTAGGGGTAGTTTTTGGCTTTGTTGATGAGGAATTTAGTCATTTACCCAAGTACTATCAGAGCCTGAGTTCTTCAGGATCTTCAAATCTCTTACAAGGGGTGCTAATTCCCATTAAAAAGTTTCACTCGAAAAGTTAAATATAAAGTTTCTAGCCTGATATATTAGCACAGATCGTGGAATGGATTTGCCACAATAGATTCTCACTATTGTCGATCTTCATCGAGTAAAAAATATTTCGAGCCACAATTTAAGAAAAATGCATGACCTTTATTGTAACAAATATTATGATGAGCCTGTAAAATTTTGCGCTTATTAAGATGTTTTTGATACATAATTCAATGTAGCTTTGTTTGTTCCGAAAAAAAATGTATGTAATAAATGTGAGAAGCATAAAAAGAAAGGGCAAAACGACGTTCTCGTAACTTAAAATGAAGGAAATGAGTTTTCACTTCAAGTGCAAAATAAAATACGTGCGAAATCAGACAAAGACGTAGATATAACCAATAAGTAAGGCGAATACTCGAATTTTGGTAATCAATCTACAAAACGTAATTGTGTTGCCAAAAGCTAACGATAACTGCTTTTATAAAAACTACCTCCTACCCATATGGGAATAAATTATTTTGAGAACTTTAGGTACGAATTGAGATTTTGACTGAAACTGATAAATAGGCCTTAGCACTCCTTGCCAGAGATTTGAACGCATTAGGTTCCGATAGTACACATAATTTGTAGTAGCTGTCATACTCTCCGTCCAGAGCCCTAACAGTATTTCCTGGATCATAATCGCAACCAATTTATATCAGTTTTAACTTTAAATAATACTAGGAGGGGGCTATTTGTGAATTCGATTCGAACGTATTCGCGTCTTCAAAGTATCGGATTCTTATTTCAATTGAGTCAGATTGGTTCGTTTCTTATTTAAACCAAATACGAATCTTATACTTCGAAGAGTCAAATACGTTCAAATCGAATTCACAAATAGCTCCCCTGATTATAACAATCGAAATGGGATTTTTAAATTATCAAACAGGCCGAAAGAGACATTTATGAAAGGGCTATATATGTGGCTAGCTATTTGTGAATACGATTCGAACGTATTCGAGTGTTCGAAGAATCGGATCCTTATTTGAATTGAATCAGATTGGTTCGTTTCATGTTTAAATCAAATACGAATCTTATACTTCGAAAAGTCAAATATGTTCGAATCAAATTCACAAATACCCCCTGATAACATAATTGTCGAGTCGATCGACGATTGTTAATATCAAATGAAAAATCGAAAACGCAAAACAGAGTTGTATCGATTGTCGATCGATTCGACAATCATAATTGGGGTGATTATCAGTATCTCACCAGGCATCAAAATTCCATTGAAATCAAAAATACCACGCCAAATCAACAATATTGAAGTTAGGGATCACCATTTAGACGAAAAATTTAGAATTCAACCAAGAGAAATAATCAACAATTTTCTACTACTTTTTGGTTCAATTAAAATTAAACAAATTATCGACACAAACGTACGAGCGGAAATTAAATTTACAACTGCGGAGCCAATTTACACAAAGATGTACTCGTATCCAATCAACATTAGAACAGAAGTTGACGAGCAGATCAAAAGACTTCTCAATGATGGCAGACTTTTAAAAAGCCCTTACAATTCACCAATTCGGATTGTAGAGAAGAAAATGGATGCGTCAATTATTAAGGAATACCGTATGATGATTGATTTCAAAAGGTTGAATTCAGTAACAATATCGGACATCTATCCAATACCGAATATTACAAACACAATCGCAAGTCTTTGTTACGATAGACTTAACGTCAGGGTTCCATAACATCAAGATGAAGGAAAGTGATATTCCAAAAACGGCATTTTCTACAATAAATGGGAAATATGACTTCACAAGGTTACCATTTGGTTTAAAAAACGCACCCGCGATCTTTCGAAGGAAAAATCTGCTACGTTTACATTGACGACATTATCGTGTTTGAGGAAAATCAAAAGAGGAAAAACTAAATAATGGCAACAAAATTTTCAATAAGTTACCACAAGCCCAGCCTTCGTGTTAATTTGGATAAAATCGAATTTTTAATAGAGTAAGCAGAATTCTTGAGCTACATTAAACAAATTCAAGAATGAAAGCAGATCCAAAAAGGTATTTGCGATTCAAAAACTCAAATCACCAGAAAATCTCAAGGAGTTAAAAGGATTTCTCGGATTAACATCGCACTACACGCGTTCCATCAAAGATTTTGCAAAAATCGCAAAGCCCCTAACAAATCTAATGAGGAGTGAAAACGCTCAAGTAAAACCAAATAAATCAAGGAAAACAAAAATAGAGTTGAACGACAACGAATTAAAAACTTTTCAACTGTCGTCAGCCGTTTTACTCATATTTCCGGGCTTCGAAAAACCTTACATACTAACTACAGATGCCTTAAACCATAGCATCGAAGCAGTACTCTCGCAGGGAGGGATTGGCAAAAATCGTCCAATAACTTACATATCTCGATCCTTAAATAAAACGGAGGAAAATTATGCAATCAACGGAAAAGAGATGTTAGCGATTATCGGGGCTTTAGACAATCTTCGGAATTACAATTATAGAGCAAAGAAAATCAAAATAGTCATGGATCACCGGTCACTGACGTTTGCCCTCAGCAATAAAAATAATAACAGCAAACTAAAAAGATGGAAAGTAAAAATTGAGGAATGTAATCATAAATAATAATACATAATAAGAATGTAATGTTAGTTTACTGAATCTGACGAGAGTATGAATCAACGGAATATACAAACTGGCTTATCGACAGGAACGAAATAAATGTGGATGAATGTATGACTTTGAATGAATGCCAATTTTTATTTCAGTTGATATCAAAATTTATCGAAACAGAAATTAACTTGAATAATAATGACCCAGTTGTCTTTCGACCTTATGTCATTTCATCAACGCGAAAAAGTCAAAGCAATGGTAAGTGAATTGTTGGAACATAAAATAATATGTGAATCCGAATCACCTTATGCTAGTCCAATCGTCTTAGTAATAAAAAAAGACGATGAAGGACGTATATATAATATATATATATATGTGTATTGATTACACACAACTAAACGATAATGCGATACGATACCAGTATCCGATTTCCGTATTTATTTAATCGGAAAGCCGTTTACTTTAGTTACGGATCGTTGTGTTGACAACGTGCTCTATCAAAAAGAATTTGATTCCAAGAATAGGAAGGTGGTGGTTGCGATTGGCTGATTACAACTTTAAAGGTCGATTTATATTATCCGTTCCTTTCAGTTCCTACACGTATCGTGTGAGACATAATCAATTTATACTATCCGTCAGACATCCATTTTCTGAACAATATGTATTTGTCTGTGTTGGTTCGTGTAGGAACGGAAAGGAACGGATAATATAAATACTCATATAGAAAATACATATAACAATATTTTTGTTTGTCTGACATGATACGTGTAGGAACTGAAAGGAACGGATAATATAAATCCACCTTAATACTGCACATCGAAGTGGTCACAAGATACAACACGTCGACGCACTTAGCCGAAGCTACCATTGACGGCGGAATAGATATTGAACTAGCAAAAATTGATGTATTTTTAATGCGAGTATCCCAATAAGATGGCTGGCTGTCATTAAGCTGGCAAAATCAACTAACACAGCTCCAGTTATATCGGTTATGAATGACTGGACTACTCATTTCGGAGTAATTAGTGATCGTGGTACTGCATACACAGCACGCTCATTTGAAACATGCTGTTCGGAAAATAGTATCATACACATTCTGTGTATTGTGGGTTACTACCGCAACGCCAAGAGCTAACAGTCAATGTCAAAAAGGGAATACAAACCCGTAACCCAGTATTTTTTTTTTCAAAATCCGAGATTCCGGTCTTTTTGTCAATCCTGAAATCTCAATTCCCGTTGCAATCTCGGAATCCCGGCCTTTTTGTCAAATCCCGGGATCCCGGTATTTTTGTCAATCCCCAAATCCCGGTTTTTTTGTCAATACCGAATACCGGGATCCCGGTATTGCCTTATATATAAGTGCATTCCAAGTACAACAGAACAATTTTAGAAATGTTATGAACAATGGTTGGAGAAGATAGGAAATAGGATATAAATATTCGAAATATACAAAGAGCTTTAAATACCATGACCAATGATACAAAACTTTCACCTCAAATGCTAATTTTAACATAAGAACCGCGAAGTATCCTAAAGGGGTCGGTCGTTGACGCTCGAAGAAGAAGGACGTGTTTTTGTCGTCTTCTTCGAGAAAATTTTAATTTAATTAATTTTTAGTTTATTTTATTTTCTAATGTAGTGTAAAGTGTTTAAATATATAATTTATTTTAATTTAAGTTATTTAAGTAAAAGTGTGTGCATAAGAATAGTGAAAATTTAAATATGGATAGAATGCAATCCATCGGGATGCATTCAACAGGCATTGTTTTATATTTTTATTTTTATTCTCATATTTATAGCGAAACAAGTCAAATTTTGGCTTTCTCGCTTAATAATGCATGTCTTAAATTTGTGTAGTTGGTGCATAAAATTCGAATGATCAAATACATTATCTCGTATTTAAATTTAATTAAAATCGAATAAATAAATTTACGCATTAAATTTCTGTTTCTGTACATGAATATACAAGTTTTCGGTTTCTCTCTTTCCTCTTACGAGATTATGTATGTGTTGTATTTTTTGTTTTATGTAGAAACGACACAAACACATATATTCTTTATTTATATACATAAAAAGAATATAATTTCTATTATATAATTTCTATCAAGACAACATTGGTTCTATAGTGTTCGATTGTTGATATTTGCTTCTGAATTGTATTCACAGTCGTGTATGTGTAGTGTACGAGGTTATTTTCGGAAATATATACAGTAATATATAATATAGTGAAGCCTATTATATATGTATATAATATAGAGAAGGCATGTACCAAAACACACTATGTACACATCGATACTTTCCCTGCTGCGCACGTGAAGGATTATATGAAAAGTTTGTTTTCTCTATGTGCGTTGGTGGTTTTAGTTTTGTACTGTAATACGATTTTATTATTTTTACTTGGCGTTGTTGTATTCTTTGTGTTTATAGTGCTCTTTATATACAATGAACTACACAACTCAAAATTTTCATGTATTCAATTCAAATAAGATTCTTATACTACGTATAATCGAGTAATTTTGAGTTGAATTGGAAATTTAATTAGAATTAAAAGTTTCTTGTGTTCGATTCTAATGGGATTTGTTTACTTTGTATTATCGAGTAAATTTGAGTTGAACCAGAAACTATCGTATGTAATACAGTGAGGTCTCGTTATAGTGAATACTGATTTAAGGAAATTGTAATTTCGCAAGGAAATTTTATTCGCCAAAGTGATAAGTGTTTATGTGAAAATATATGGTTAATAAGGAAATAAAATAATAAAACTTTGCATATGTAAATACACAACTAAATTAAATTATTAAATAATTAAATACATTTCTCCGGTTCCTTTGGCTGCGCTGTTTCGAGATTTCACTGTTCATATAAAAATTTTTTGTTTATTTAAGCATGATTATTTTTAATACGGGGTAGTTAATTTTACTGAACTGCACGGAATTCCTAAACTGAATTCATACTTTAGAAACTAATTAGTTCTTATAACTTTAATTTTGGGTACTGGTGATATTAATTGTAATTCATTCCAGAAAAGTCATCGCAGATGAAACTTCTATACTTTAAGTGGCAGGTTCACAAAAATGGTTCATTTATAATAGTAGTTTTGAGTTAAACTGTAGTTTTTTGGATCGGATTGGTGAAATTGGGATTCCGGGAAGGACTGGCACCCTATTGATTTTGTTTATCAGTTATTTTTGTTAATATGTGAATAGTATCTAAAGGAGTTCCTTTTTTAGTTCACTGATTAATAAGTTAATTTTCAGAATATAACTCAATTCCAGAATTAATCATTATTAGAGGGATTAAAATTAATCCTTTCTAATAAAGAAGCTAATTTCAAGTATAGATTATAGTTTCAGAATTAGTAATTATTAGGGATTAAATTAATCCCGTGTTTCAGAATTAAATTCCAGCTTAAATCAACCTTCCAGGATCAACAAGGAGTGAAGAAGCTGAAATTAAAAATTGTGTTAATTTTGTAAGCTGATGAAATTAATTAATTGTTAAAATTTGTAGGGGTGCCAACTAGAGGATTTTTTAAATTATTTATTGAATTATTTAAGTGGCCTAGGCTAGGATTGATGCGGATGTAATTTTAAGTATACTTAAATTAATAAAATCTTAGGTGTTTAGAGGGGTTTATTTTAAGTATACTGATGAATAATTTAATTTGTTTCAGAATTTAAGATTGCTCCAGAATTAATCATTCTTAAAGGGATTAAATTTAATCCTAATTTTCAGTAACAAAGGTATAGCCGGACTCAACGCTCCAGGAACAACAAGCAGTTAACAATCATGTAGTTTAGAAATTGTGTTGTCTTGTGTTGTCTTATTTACTAACTATCAACCGCCATGGTGTCTGGAACCGGGTTGAGTCTCTGTTACTAACATACCTTTCCTTTCCCTCGATTTTGTTATTCGTAAGAGGGTGTACGGTGGACCCGGCGTATCCGGGAAACTTGCCTTAGGCTTGGTCGTACACACTAAATCAATCAATCAATCAATCAAGAACCGCGAAGTATCCTAAAAAATAAATTGCTTCTGGCAATATGAGCTTCTGAGAGGACAAATGCAGCTGTTATCCTCCAGAAACAGTGATTTGATAAAGCATACTGTGCCCGTCATAGACACAACGAAGGCGATATGATATTCGTAAAGTGGAAAGAAAGTCTTCCAAGCAGTACATCATTTTTTAGTTGGTATATGTAGTGTATTTAACATAAATACACATTTTAAGTTTAAAATTTCCCCTTTCAGTTATTCCATCAGCTGACATCATTACGCGCAACTACACTCGATAAATTCGAGCTGTAATTGTAATTATTTATTGCTGCAACAGCTTAAAATGTGTGTTTATGTTACAGAGCATTGACAATGCAAAAACTCTTGACTTGCAGGTTTGTATGAATTTGCAACATAACAAACAAACATGTTTACTCAATATGTTGGAAATTCATACAAACCTGCAAGTCAAAAGTAAAAAGTTTTTTCATCGTGAATGCTCTGTTAAATGCACTACAAAATTAGCTCTACGAAATTTTTTTTTTCGGTTTACATAGAATACAAGGAGTTTAAGATGTTTGATGAGATCACGTCTTAATAAAAGTGATAAATGTGTAAGAAGCTTAAATATAAATTTTCAGGCCTTTACAAACTACCAGACTTCGGAAATCATTTTTTTCGAGGGGGTCAGCGAAATGTTGCTTAAATAACTTAGAAAAGTGGGTTTTCTCATTTTAGAAATGGAAGACCGAAGAGAAGCGTAAGACTAAAAGGTCATGCAATATTACACTAGAGTTCAGTATTATAATTTGTAATTGTGAACAGTTTTAGATATAAACACGGAGTTATTTGAAAAACGTTAATTACTTTCTCATTTTATGTTTTTTTATTATTGCACTGAACACTTACAATATAAATATATTTGGCTAGCACATTTATTTGTAATTAATTATTATTATTTTAATTAAAGGAATTATTATTATCACTATTACATAACTTTATTTTAATCCGAACATGCATCTAAAATAATTTACAGGAAAAAATTAAACAATCTGTTGTATCGCCGTTCACCGGTATACTGTACAAATGCAATGTTATCACTTCGGCTGCTAATGAATTTATATTTTTGTATACTATGCGGTAACACTGATAGGAAAATTGATGGGAAAATTATCAGTTGTGGACGTGGTGCATTACATACTACAAAGCCAAAAAACAATTTGGTCATCTTACAAGAATAACTAGATACATCCACCAAAAATATTAGTACACTAATTTACTCCCTCTTACTTCACATATGTGTATTAGATCAACCCAACTTACCTATTTTTATAAACCACTGTTCTTTACGAAATTATTAATAAAAGACTAACCATTTATGTTCTCAGAACTATCTTTATATTTTAAGTTCAAGATTCTGTCTATATTTTTTACAGTTCGCAGGTGGTGCGTGTACATGTAATCATGATTTACATAATATTTTGTTTATTTGTTAAATTAACATTAATTTTTCATTTTAAAGATAAATAATAGTTTTTTGTTTATTATTATTTTTGTGCACTAAAACATGCACAATTTTGTATCTCTATCCTTTTTAAATTTAAATATTAATTTATTATTTTTAGTATAATAAATTTTTATATTGATCATTAATTAAATTAGAATAACAATAATACAATTTATTTTTTGTTTTATCTTTAAATGTTTATTTTTTGAATAATTAAATTTATTTAAAAGGAGGTACACAGTATCGATCGAATTTACATAATAGTAATTAAAAAAGAAAAAAAGAAAAGTAAACTAAAGGAAAATTATAATTAAAAACAAGAAACATAATAATTTCAAAAAGGATTTCCTGTTTCGCCTTTTTTATAGTTCCACTTTTGGGAATATATTGTTTACAAAAGACATCGACAATTCTTTTATAGAAATGCGATGAATACCCTGTAATCACGATAAGATTCAAATCACGTAAGTCAAATTTTAAATACCTCATTTGAAAAATCTGATTATATGGTTATTCGTTTCGTTTCTATTGTAGTATTGTATCGCAAGCTTATTGAACAAACCAAAAATGGACCGGAAAGAAAATCCTCTTCAAAATTTTGAAACCAAGTTATTAATTAGTCTAACATACGAGTGGTGGCCCAAAAAGTATTATAAACACCATCCCTACGGAACACATAATAATAATCTTGGAATATTACAATTAATTCTAATTCTCAAAAATTTCTATCTAAAGGTTTTTCTAAATACATTATACATATTTTAATTTTTTTTTTTGGTTAATCATTTTCTTTAATTAAATTTTATTTATTTATTTTTTTTGTTTTTCATTTTTTGCACTCAAGCCTTTTTATTACTAACAATTTATTTGTAGCAATGGTGAAGTCGATGCTAACATTAATAGAATGTAAAATTAAATTGATATTTCAATCTTTTTAAAGTGTATTTTATGTTTATAGTAAGTATATTTACATGTAAATTATATAGTAAGATTAGATTCTTGGTTGTTTATCTTGCAAATTGGCTGCTAAACTACCTTCATATATTAAATGAAAAACCATAAACAACAGTCTTAAAGAAACACTTAGATTCAAATGCTAGTTTTTATATTATATTGAAATTTACATTACAGTTTTAAATTATTAATATCAATGGCGTTGTGTTAATACAAAAAAAAAAAAAAATAAAGCCTGTGCTCTCCAGTTCAGACATAATGTATTATAAAATTAAAAATTGTAATAAATATTGCTTCTATTGTCACCCATATTTTTTGGTTGTTATGGTCCATCGAATCGAAATGAAAATTACTAAGTATGGATTTTATCTTAATACATTGTACTTACTTACTTACTAACAAGAAAATTAACAGAAATTCTAAGGTACAAAGGAACATTTTTTTTTTTTTTAATCTTAGATGTATGTAAGACCTAACAGCTATTTGATTATACCAACTAAAAATTATTTTAGCTGAACAATTTCAAATAAATTCGTCCAAGTTTTAGTGCGATTCTCAATTCTAAATAAAAACATTTTCACACTTTTCAGACAGTTAAAATTAAAGTTAAAAAAATGTTTTCTCTAAAATTTCGAATGGTATCATAACAAGAAAAAAATAGGCTAAACATACAATTAATTCAAGGAAAAATGTTGATGTTTAGATTATTTTTTTAAAATGACTGTACAATTTAAATGAAATCATAGTTCAACCTTTCGCGCGGTTATATTCGATTACTAAAATAATATATAAGTATTTAAAACAATATTCATAAATGTATCTTTAAAATAATGTAAACAAAAGAAAAAATTTAAAATGTTAGTTTGTATCGCTGTTGACTTTTTATACATATATAGTTCTTTTGTAAATAAATAAAATTATCTAAAAATGATGACTAATACAATTTTATTGTTAGCAAAATTTTTTGTACAACAAACTATATAATATTACAAAAGAAAATAATGATGGTGAAATGCAAAATTTTACGTACTGCCGTTATTAAAATAATTCGCCGCATAACATATTTTGCGTTTGGAATGCTTTGTTATTGAAATTATTTGATAAATTTTTGCTAATTTATTTATATGACAACACTTAAAATAATTAATTTTGGAAGTATGTAGAAGATAAATAGTGAACACAAAACAGAATTTACAGTAACAACAAAAAATTCCAACAATTTGTTGATTATTTTTAATAAGTCGTAAACAGTTGAAACAGTCTATCAATTCAATATGGTTGTTGATGCCTAACATAATTTGTTTCAAAGTCAGCTTTCTGAATATAATGTATGTACTACTAGAAATCTGACTAAAATAAAAATACAAAATAATGTTGTACATATAAGAATACATAGAATACTTGTGAACAGTTTGAAAGAAGAACCGTTTTAAACTGAAATAATTTTTTTTCAGTGATTCAATCATAATCGTAAGAAGTTAGAATAGAATTTATTTCTCAACTATTCCAGTTTCTACAGGCACAAAAACCCTTTAAAACCCCTTTCATAATTGAAAAATTTAACACGTTTTATTAATTATGCGTCACATGTTTTTTAATTTAACCGTTGAACAACAAAAACAATTTTTATGACACGAACTTTAAATTTTATGCGCACCTTAATATTAAAGAGGCATAAATCTAACATTCAACTACATTGTGCGGTATGTATTGAATTGAATTTTCTCTGGTTAAATTAACTAGAATTTATCAGGAGGTTAGCTGTTATGAAACATGAACTAACCGCCAGCTAAATTAAATTAACCATCTGTTAGTATCGGTTTTGTGATAATTGAAACAAATAACCGGAATATCAACCCAATTTCCATACAAATAATAAACTGTTAAAATCTAGTCATCACCTTATTGCTACCTTCCAAAATTAACCAATTAAAACATTTTTAATTTTATTAATTTTTTAAATGAAACTAAAAAATATACATACTACCGTTTAAATTTTAAACATTTCACCGCATTGGTTTTGTTCTTGAAAATTAAAAAAAAAACAAAACAAATAAAAGAAAACTCATGTGTTTTCTTTACACTAAATTTTCACTTTGATTTTGTTTCACATTAATGAAAATTTAACAATTCACAAAAACAAAAAACAATAGAGAAAAAAAAATCAATGTATTATTTTCGTTTTACCAAGCAAAATATCCGCCATTTTGAAAACAGAAAACTATAAATATTTTACACAAACACACACACAACTAATAAATGAAAAGTATATAGCTAGCTATGTATGGATATGTAAGCCATAACAAAAAATAAAAACAGTTGTAATCGTATTAACTTGAATGAAATTTTATTTGGACGCCATTTTGTACACTTCATTTATTTTTGTTTTTTATTTTTGTAAACACATGAATTTTGTTTTAATTTTCTAGAAAAAAAACCAATTTTTGTTTTACTTTTCAAAATAATAAGAAAAAAAACTACTTAAACTAATTTCACAGCTCATTTGTTTTTAATTATATTTCATGAAAAAGAACTAAACTTAAGTCAACAGCTTATATTGTAACATAAAAAAAAAACTAAACAAATACGATTCACTTTTCACGCACATTAAACCCTAAATAACACAAATTTGGTTTTACATTTTTTTTTGTATGGTGTAATAACGGTTGTGTATTTTTGTAAAGGGTATTTAAATTTTTCTTTACGTTTTAAAATTATATGTATTCTAAAATTAAACTGAAAATATTATTAATGAGAAAAATAAATAAATTAATTAATAAATTATAGTTCCAAGTGACACATTCTTATGATAGGTGATCGTGACTCCTCGTCACTTTCATAAAAATATCGTTGTTTTGGTGATATATTTAATTGTAATCTTCTAACAGCTTCCTTAACCAAACTGTTATTTTTAATAAGCGCTTGCAATAATTCATACGGATCATCTATCGTATCCTCATCATTTGTTTTTAATTTATGTAAATGATTTGTATGGATCCGATGGGAATTTGTATTTTTATTATTTTGTTTATCACAAACTGGTTCACTCCATGAACGGCAGGGTATATGATATGGTGAGGGACGTGAGCTTCGATTGTTTTGATGATGAGATGGGCGAGATTTCAGTCTCAAATTCTCTTTTATCTCATGTACTAATTCCTCAACAGCTAATACATCGTTTGCATTTTTACTGGGCATTTTCTTTATTCCAAAAATATTTTTTGGGTCCAATTCCAAACGATCAATTTTGTTGTTTTTTATTTTTCCAATTTACACCAAAAATATATGTTTATTATATTGTTTTACACAAAACACACTTTCAGTTTATATTATTTACGTAAAACAATCACAAAATTAATAAATATATAACAAGAATATAAATAAGTATGTGTTGAAAATATTTATAAAGCTTTATTTTCTTATTTTCTTTTAACTGTACTTTGTTTATCGAAAGAGTTCACCAATACAATATTACAACAAAATTATACACACTTTGTTGGATTTTTTTTTTTTGTATTGTTTACGGAACTATTATTATTTTTAATACTCCAATTTTTATTTTGAAACTATCGGCAAATTTTTAAACTTTATATTTATTTAGCAATTTACACGGTTTGTGTGTATTTATTTTTTTAATAAGTAATAAATAAGTTTTAACCAACTTAAATACAATACTACTTTCAATGAATGGTGTTCGCCGACTGGGATAAATAAATTGTTGTATTTTGATTCGTTTCAAAATAAAATAACCGAACATGAATTAACGACCCGGCCAGTCTTGCCATACGAACATAAATAAATAAACACACATGGCATGTCTTTTAAATTTTTGAATTTGTACCATTTAGTCATTTAATTTATATACTAAAAGGTTCAATTTCATGAAAATATTATAATCCGGTTTGGAAAATTATTTATTTCAAAGAGAAAATGTTATATACGTGGTATAATACCGTGCAGATGTTATTTTCATTTTATAAATCAGACAACACTAAAATTTACAAATTATCGTGGATGACGTGTAATGTTTTTGTTTTGTTTTGAATCGTGCAAATCGTATATTTTTGTGTCGCGATTGCGCGATGGCCGTAAAACAAAATAGAATACGAAAAACCGAATGAAATTGGAATAAAAATCAAAATATTTATGTTTTACTGGTTGTTGTTGTTTTTGCGCTGTTTATTTGTAAACAACAATTGAATAGTATTGGTGCATTATATATTATTTGTTTGTGTATTATATACTTAACAATATTATTATATTTCAGCTTGTTTTCTGTTTGAATTTTCTAGGAGACTGGAAAATTCGATTCTTTTAATTTTCAATAGTATATACATAATATGTTTATAAAAAGTAACTCATACAACAGTATTGTTTTTAGTAAATCTAAAACAAATTGGTTATATAATCAATATGGGCGCGTCCGTTTTTTTTAAATATTTAGGTAGATAGGAAAAATATTGTCTGTGATACCGATACATCCAGTAAAATGGAATGGGGAATCATAATGCTTTGAATTAACATCGATTTATTGTTTAAATTCTGCGCTAAATATGCTTTAACTTGTTTCAAGGTTAAAAACAAGTTATGTATTATAATTTTTTTCTTTTATATATATACATACCTACATATTTCTTATCCGAGTAGTTTTCAAAGTAGGGAGGCATTGAACAGATGATGAAATCCATCGAATAATTGAGTATGAGTATGTATTACGATACTGTTTAGAGTTTTCTATTTTTGCTGAACGACACATTAACACAACCAACATTTCGAATATGTATATTACATCTGTATTATTGTAGTATGTGTAATATGTATTTGTTCTCAACTAATAACATCTTATGTAGAGAAAGGAAAAAAACAAACATGTTCGTTACAAGAATTTCTCCGTCATAATTTTTTGTTACATAATTTGATGGTTCAAAAACTACTTAACATGGATGCACTAATAAAATCTAATTAAAACGGCTTATAATAAACTTCTTATAAACAAACACAGATAAGAAAAATCAATGAAGCACAATTTTATTGTGCCTATTCGTACCATAAAATAATGTAAATATTGACGTTATTATAAAAACACAATAAAAACATGTTAATATTTTTTTATGTTTAAACAAACAAACAAAAAAATGGGTTGCGATTTTATTGGAAATGAAGAAACAAAAACAAATCGGAAGAAAATGGTAACGGCTGTCTCATAAATACATACATACAAGCAAAACCAACAAAAATGGATATACTAGCCATATACATAGTACAATGTACAAACACTTAAGTCACTGCCACAGGACTGTGTTCAATATTGTTAACAATCAGCCTATTCACACCATGTATACAGCGCGTCGCAAAACTGCAACAGTCGCGCGTTTCCATTATGTTGGGTCAACTATTGATATTCAATCTATTCTTTAGTAACATTTTATTATAAGCAATAAGCATTAAGCATACTAGCAAAATGTTAACCCCATACATATTTTGATTGGTTTTTTGTTTGTATTAGTGAGCTGCAATTCGTTCACCACATGAAATTTTTGTTGAAACAATGCAATATAAATATTACCCCTCCATCAAAGTTTATGTGCAAAGAGGTACAAACGAGGAAGTGTTGCGATGCGCTGTATATATGGTGTGAACAGCCTAATTGACAGTTCTAAAGCGGTCATAAACCTCGGTTATAACTAAAGCAACGTGCTTTTTGTTGTTCATAAACCAAGGTAGAGATTTTGCTGACAATCTCGACGCACGTTTTTAACATTAAAGTAATGTTAAACTATCTAACAGGCTTGTATAAATTTGCAACATAACGAGCAAACATTTGTGTTCGTTATGATGGAAATTCAAACAAACCTGTAAGTCAAAAGTAAAAACTTTTTGATGGCCATAAATTCATAATTTGATAGCTCTTTAAAATCCTATTTTGTAAACACTTTTTTGACCGATTTAAATTTTCATTCGTAGTATAAAAGCTAGTAATCTAGTTAATAACAAATAATTTAGCTACATATATGCCGTCTAATGTGATTGGCATCACTTTTTTCACAAATATGTCTTTCATTTTGTATTTTTTCCACATCACAAAGTGGCACTTCAATCCATTCTTGTGTGTGATATTGAAAATAATTTAATTTTAGTATGTACTTGGTCTAATGCGCTCCGTCCGTCGACTTTGTCAATTCGCATATATTTTCATGTAATTTAACTTTTGCGCTATTGCGTATTTGCGTTACATCGTTGAGATTGTCAGCTATTTTTCGCGCGACGCGATTTTATTTCTACTTTAAAATTTTACTGGAATTAAAACAAAATTTGATTCTAAATGTTTGAATAAACTATCAAATTAAATTGCATTCTATAAAATGTCTTATTACTTTTTTTTGGAAATTAATAATTTTTATTGATAAATTATAAATTTTAAATTTTGTCGCGCGAATAATAAAATTTCGCGCGCGGATTTTAAATAATTATTATTTTTCAATAAAAATTATTAAAAGATATTATAGATTGAAATTGAATTTGATAATGTCTTCAAACATTTAGAATCAAATTTGTTTTAATTCCGGTAAAATTTGAAAATAGAAAAAAAATCGCGGCGCGCGAAAAATAGCTGTGGTAATGCCTTTAAGATATAGGAAAAGTCCGCTATATACACAAATCTGTTTTTGTGCTGTTTAAAATTTTAAATATTATATGAAAAAAAAATAATACATAAACAAATATAGAGGACATTTCTTGATAGGATCTGTGTAAAGAGCGACCTAGACGGCTTGTATAAACATTTTAACTCACACACAGAACAATAACCAAAACCATATAAAAAGCACTACAGACGATCCAACTTGTCGGACCGACCGTTGGTCCAACCCGATCGGTTGTTGTCTACAGACGATCAGACTTACCATCCGATTTGGACAATAGTTTTTTTTTTTTGTCACACAGGAATTCACACGATTGAATTATGTTTATTTTCCTTTGTTGTTCTCGCTCTGAAACTTTACACACGACTGAAAAAGAATATCGTCCGAATTTCCATCCGACGCATCCAACTTAATTTTGTCGGCCGACATGCATACACACGATCCGATTTTACATCCAACCCCTGTTGTACGACTGAGCGCTCCAAGAGCGATCAATGACCAATGACGGTGATGCTCTCTTATACCTCACCGTGATGATCATATGTCCCCATATTTCGTAAAAAAAGAACGAACAAAATGCGATTATTGTAATTTACTCCCATGAAAAACACATTTAAAAAGCCGAATATTTCGTTTGTTTTGCTTTATACTTCTGTTTCATGTTTTTAACGTGCCATCTCAAACAAAATTTGTTGATCGCTCACGCAAAGTACAACTGGGACCCAACCAAATCGGTCCGACCGCCCGACCAAATCGGATGGTGTGTAGCGCCTTTAATATTTAAAATTTTAAACAACAAAAACAGATTTGTGTATACAGGGTGCGGCATATGGTATGTTCGTTGGCAATTTTTAACGACCGAAAATATAATGGAACGATACCGTCAGATAAAAATGCCTTTATGTACGGCGTAGTGTATGTAAATTGTAGAACGTAATATACACAAATAATCCTCAGTTAGTAGCAGTATTATTAACTTGTATTTACAAGGAAAGAGAAACTACGAAATAGTTTGCGAGTTAAAATCTTTAAAAATTTCAAAACAATGGGTGTCAAAAACCGTTATTCGTTATAAGGAACTTAATACCTTAGAAAACCGTCCTAAGTCTGACCGCCCACGCTCAGCTACTTTATTACGGAATATTAAATGTGTACGTGCTCGTATTCATAGGAACCCGTGTCGTTCATCAAGAAAAATGGCTGCAGAATTGGGTATAAGTGACCGATCTATTCGACGAATTTTAAAACAAGAACTTGGATGTAAGTCCTTTAAAAAAACTACGGGACAATTTTAATCTACGACACAGAAGAAAAATAGGCTAGTTCGATGCCGTCGACTAATAACTCAATTCGCAAACAACAAGCACGAACAAATTGTTTTTACTGACGAGAAACTTTTTAGTGTCGTGCAAATACTGAATCGCCAAAATAACCGTGTGTGGGAAGTTAAGCGACAGGAAAGTCCAAAAAAGGCGCTCCTGCAGTTATGGTTTGGGCCGAAGGTACTACATGTGGACGAACCAACGACTTGACAACGTTTTAAAGAACACTGTTAAACCTTGGGCAGAAAAAAAAATGTCCAACAAGTTCTTGGATATTTCAGCAGGACTCAGCGCCATCATATAAGGCAAAAATTGTTCAGCAGTGGTGCAAAATAAATTTTTCTGATTTCATTACTTCCGATTAATGACCATCTGCGGTGCCAGATCTTAACCCAATGGGCCACACCATATGGAACATTTTAGAGGCTAAGGTCAACAGCAAAAATTACTTAAATGAGGAATCTCTAAAATAGTGCTTGTTACATAACTGAATGGAACAAAATTCCTCAAGAGATCATACGTTCTGCAATAAATTATTTCCCACGCAGATTATATTCTTGCATTAAGGCTAAAGGCGATCATTTTGAATAATTTCTTTAATTTTGTAATTTTACAAAATGCGTGTTTTTTTTAATTTTTTGGAGTCAACGAACATATGGCGCACCCTGTATATACATACAAATATAGCAAAATTTTTCTACATCTTAAGTGTTTGTACTGTATAGACTTTTTTGTTGGTTTTGCAATAACCCTTATTTTCTCGATTATTCTTAAAAAGTTTGTTTCATAAAATTATTAAAAATGTACAAACTTGTATGTCAACATAATACGTATTTTGTAGTCGCTCTTGTTTTTTTTTTTTTATCAAATTGTATAACAACATAAACAGCTAAAAAGGGATGTAACGAAAATAAACTCACTATGAATTTACTATGTACATAATATACTAAGGTATATGAATGAGTATGTATTCTCTCGCTTTAAAAGTGTACTCGTTTTATTTTATAAATCACATGTTTATAGCTGCCAGCGGTGTACACATGATCAAGCCACGTTGTCTTATTATTATTAATATTAATTAATTTGAATTGTATTTATTTATTATGATGGTATTACACTAAATGAACTACTCTGCAGTTTTATGTTTTATTCAATTTTAGAAGTAAAAATGTCAATATCAGTAAATAAAATAATGTGATTCACATTATACTTTGTACTCGTACTTTATAAAAAGAAACGCAATATCACGTTAAAGCAGTTGTTTACATTAACTATGTCATGTGGTTTTCAGTCAATGAAATAATATTGATTAGATATTCAACTAGTACACAATTATAAATAAACTTAACGATTAACAACACACGTTGAACTAAATGATAATGTATATACAACTAACGATAGACCATTTTTCTACTCCTGGACATTGATTTTGGTCGCAAAATGAGGATTGAGCTGAGGATTACTGGAAGGCAATAGTATTGGTGAATGTGACTTTGTCCGAATATGCATTTCTGAATGCAGTTTTTTATTTAACAAGATGCAAATTCTTATTATTATATATATATATATCTTGATATATCATGACACAAATAAAAGGGATAACATGATACGATAGTGACTTTCAGGCACTTTGAATGAAAGTGAGGCACAGATGAGGCACTCAGATGTACCGAAATAGTTATTTACGTCACAAGGGCGGTAAATGAGTTGTTACAGTACGAGTTCGACGTTTATGGACGAGGCGACGAAGGAACCGAGTCCAGAATTTTGAACGAGTACTGTAACGATCATTTAACGTACGTGTAACGTACAACGTTTTATTTCATACTGTATGGGACATTAAATTCGATTTTTTTCATTTAAAATTAAATTTTAAAGTAAAAACATGAGTTTGAAATTTAGAGAAAATCAATCCAAATGATTTTCAAATTATCAAGTTACCCTAGTTATTTTTTTTGTTTGTTTGGTTTTACAGTCTGCTCTACTGTAATAGCTCGTTTTCCGGACAATTTTGTTCTCTGACGTAATGATTCATTTCCCGGACTGAAATCAATCACGTAAACATTGATTTTCGGTATAGTATGAAATAAAAAACTTTACTGAGGCACTGATTCAACTTTAATTTTTTCTATATTCGTTTTTTGCAGAATACATATTCCAGTAAAGATTTATTTATTGCGCGTTGTCGTTTTTTATTAAATTATAAAGATAGATTTGTTACCTTACCATTAGCTTTAAAAGGGTTTCAGTGGTGGTTTTTATATTTATGTAGATCTATACTTCCGCCCGATGGTAATTACAAGAAATATGTTGATTTAATCTTCATATTTTCGAAGAACTATCTTTATCCACGACTAACGTATGCTCATTATACGTTTGTTTCATCACTTATAATGATATCCATTATTCACTACTAGTCTATCTAGTAGTCTCTTTTTTCATTATTCAATACATCCAAGTAAATTTTTTGATTTTTGAAATTGTATCTACCCGCTAAACAATTTAAGCGAATTCGCAAAATACGTCGCATAAGCGTACTATTAACGTATCACTTTTTTACTTTGCACTAATACATTCTCAAGCTTAAATAAAATATATGTAGAACAAAAATACCTCGCAAACAAATTTAATTATCATGAAATAGAAACGACATAGATGTTTCGTTTTTGTTACACCTAAACGTAACGTTTACGAAGAATTGTTTATGAGCAAAATTCTTCGCTGATGTTTCGTAAACGTAACACCAAATTCCTTTATGAAAATTAATTGAATAATATAAAGAAACGATACCATTTAGTTTTGAGTTTTCGATCGCCATTATGTATTTTTTGAGTTCAGCAATTTTTTTTAAATAATTAAATAACTAAGGGAATAAAATGCCCCAATTTGATTTAGAAAAATATATTTTGTAGCCTAATATTTTTTTTAGAATAAAAACAAAAATACTTAAGAAACTATAATTTTTTTAGAAAAGGAAAATTGCAAATTAAAAATTGCAAATGCATTAAATCCATATCGATAAAAATGTTACGTTATTATTTCACTAATCACGTGACGTAAATGCACTACCTCAAGCGAACTGTTTACGAACTACTAACACATTGATAACTCCTCGCAAAAAGTCTAATTATCATAGGACGGGAACGATATAACTGCTTCGTTATTACAACACCAAAGTGTTACGTTTACGAAGAGTTGTATGAACAAAATTCTTCGCTAGTGTTACGTAAACGTAACACCTTGTTTGACGGGTAGTAGTCTTTTGCCATTTTCATTATTATTAAACTGTGACGTCAAAATGTCGCCGAAAATTATTTGAAGAGTATTTAAAGGATTTGATTATAAAACATAATGATATTTGTTTGTCGGTCGTGGACAAAGTATCTTATTCTACTCGCATATAATGGCTGTTATTGAGGTAGTTTACACCACGAAATATTTAGTGGACTGACCTAAATGGCGACCTATTTTAGTCCACTTAACAACCGTTTACATCACAAGAAATATAGGTCACATTTGGTCCATATGTCAAAAATTAAAATATTTCAATAAATGTATTTCTCTTTAATAATACATCATTTTAACATTTATTGATTTTAATTTTAATATTTTTATTTGTATTCATTATTTGTGCTGTAAAAATGATAATTAACAAATGAAATCTATTGAAAAATTCGAAATTGCTTAGGTCGAACCGTTTACACCATATTTCTAGTTGACCTATTTTAGGTCAGTTCACTAATTTTACGTACCTAACCCAATTTGGGTAACTAGCGTTTACACCAAGTGACCTATGCAATTTAGGTCGAATATAGTGTATAGTCCGGGACTAAATATGGCGGTGTAAACTACCTCATTCACTCAGATGATTTACGACACTCGCCTATCGGCTCGTGTCGGCAAACTTCATCTTCGTGAATAACAACTATCATTATAAATGCTCGTTGAATAATATACTATGTATTTATAAATTTGGCATTATAATTGAAGAAACAAAAGTATTATTAATGAGTATATTATAAATACATATACATATTATGATTAGAGTATATTATTTTACAACAACAAATTTCAAGATGGCGGAACTTTGTGACCCACTTTGAATTTTATATATGAAGATAAAGTAGGTGGATATGAATTTGAGTAAATGATTTATTTCTAAATAAACAAAATTTTCAATTACAATAGTTTTTTATTATAAAATTATTTTATTAAATTTCCTTTTTTTTTCCTGCTGTTTTTCACTATGTCATTATTTAAAGTTTTTATTCTGAAGTACATTCATGAATGGAAAAATATTTCTTTAACCTTTGTTCACAGGTAGATGTACTTTTGTAATTTTGGCCAAATATGATATTTATAGAACTAAATCATCGTCAATAAATATTTTATTTGTGCATTTCCTTAAACAGCGCAACTGTAACTAAAACAACACAGGATGGTTCTGTTAACGATACATTAACAGAACAAAAACTTGTCGAACTTACTGATGTAATAAACAGCTTATCTAGCCAATCTGTGGTAATTAAGATAGAGGCTGAAACAACGTATACTGAACCATTGCCAACGACACAAACTGTTTCCAATTCGTGCCATGTTTCATCAATTATCCGGTGTACTGAGCAAGCTAGATGTTTAGAAGAAGGGCCTATTTGTACCGTCGATAGCAGTACACAAACCGTAGAAATTATGCGTTCTAATTCATAGATAGTTTCTTTAAAACAACAATGTTTAAGTTTTAGCAAATGGACAGTGGATGACATTGCCAGCGCCATTGTGCCATAGAATATTGTTCTTTTCGAGCCAGCTGAGAAAAAGCATAATAGAAAAAGCGAAATAGAGTATAATTTTATTCTTGTTACATGAGAATGAGACAAAATACTATCGAAAACGAATCGAAAGTGATGGTACAAAATGTTACCCCAGTAGAAAAAGCATCGTATTTATCCAGATAATTTTGAAAGTCGATATCGCACATGTCACAAACTTTAACCTCATGACATGAGTAATTACTGTCATTACACGCTACTTATAATATACTATTACATAACCAGTTGTTGATTTTTGTTAACATTTTAATGCTTGATGTTTGATGACAATGGTCAGGCGATACACAAATTTTACATAAAATAACAAAGAAAATTGCTGCTTGTAACATTTTTCTTAGAATTTCGAGTCTTTTCTAGCTATGTATTATACAGTAAATTTGAATCATCGAGACTTTGGGCCAGATACTCGATACTCAGATAAGCAGATAAGCAGTTAATTTTTGCGAATTTGCTAGAAATGTTATACACTATAATTTAGGAACCCAATTTGTTTCTGAATTTCAGAAAATGAGATACTTAAACGCACTTTATCGTTTGTGCTGAATACAAAAATATATTTTACTTTGCTAAAATAATCGAGTAGCTTACGCCAGCAAATTTTCGATTAGAAAATCCGCCATATTTATCGATTTGCGAATTGCTAGAGTATCGTGTATCTGGCCCTTTATCCATAAACCGCGTTAGAAAGCAAACACAATTTTTCAGGAATCACCAAAGAGTAAAAACACAAATCCGTTAATTAACATAATCTAAAATCTAAATTATTCAACTAATCGAATTAAAATATTTAAATGTTGAAATGTGGGAACTACGAAATATGAATACCTGGGGTGGGATGTTGTAACATCACTTTCGATTCGAATTCGATAGATTTTATGTCTCATGTTTCAAGAATAAAATTGTATTCTATTTCGTCTTTTGATTACGCTTTTTCTATTGTGATCTCTTTTTGTTGTGTACTTTTCTTTTCCTTCAATTCGATAAAGTATCACTAAACAAAAATTTGAGTGATAAATAATCATGAGTATAAGTAGAAATAGAATGTTGTTTTATTCGAGCAAGCTGAGATAGCAGGAAAAAGAGAATAATTGAAAAACGAAATAGAGTAAAATTTTATTCTTGAAACATGAGACATAAAACCTATCGAATTCGAATAGAAAGTGATGTTACAACATGCCACCCCAGGTCTTGCATGCGGTACATTCGTAATTATTTAAGCGTATTTTATGAGTAATACCAAAGTTATTTTAGTAATCTTTTTATTTCGTGGAACCGCTTTTGGATATTTGAAAGTGGTTGAAAATGTCATGGCGGGTTTTATCTTGCATGCTATTTTTTTTTTTATTAAAAATGAAATTTGATTAAAAATATCAAACAAAACTTTCCATTCGCTTTTTTACGACAAACAGCTTTACGAAAAATGGATCATAAATTTTGATAATGCTGTATACAAATTTGTGAGTCACTCAAAACAACAGAATATTTTGAAGCATGTAAATATTAATTAAAAATGTGTACTACTGTATATACATACAAGTAAGAAATCAATTTTTAAATTTCATCAGAAATGTGACTAAACAGTTTTTTTTTGCTTTTGTTTTGTTATTTTGGTGACGCTCGCTGTTTTTTTAAAGGTGGAGGAATTCGTCATGTATGTAGTATTTTGTAAACAAAATGTTGTACGGTAAACAAAACTATAAAAGTATAAAATTTCAGTATGTCTATATGTATATGTGGATAACAAAAATTTAAATTTTCTGCTAACATTTAATAAGGCTGCTGGATAGATGTAGTAACAATGAAATCGGTGTATTAAAAAAAAGATCCAGACAACTGGTGATCATTTTCAAAACAATAAATAAACTCCTTATACATAAATAAACTTCATGACATCAAATTTAAACATGAATCAACAATGTGCCACAAGCGATTAGACATGCGGGGGTAGTAATCCACTTCTAACACATCCTCAAAACGAATGGAATTTCAATTTATCGTATCTTTTGTTAATAAATACATTTAGCATAAACATCATGAGGAAATTGTGAAAATAAGAATTCTTTATTTATGCAAACTAATTATTCGCGCGTGCTGTTTAATATATTTTTCTACAATGACCCGATTCCGTTACTAATAGGTATTTATGGAATAATTAGTCAATATAATTTTAGGGACACCAGCACATTAACGATCACAAGTGATCGTAATAACAAAAAAACGCGACAAAAAATGGTTAGTATCACGCAGCTAATAATATGTACTTGTAATTTTAGCTTCTAGGTCAATTAAACTAATTACGCGATAACATGAATACAATGTGCGCAGTCTATATTTAAAAATACACAATTTTCTTTGACTAAAATCAGTAAGATTAGAACGAGGGATATAAATTCTTAAGCAAAAGAGTATAAATGTTATTAATTATTACTTATTATTATGTGTAAATGTGAATACAAACACACGTATAGCACAAAAAATATTCAATGCCATGTTTTCGCTCTTATTACTGAACGAAGCGAACCGCGTGTTTTCTTTAGTTTTTGCTATTTAACGATTTTGTGTCTGTGTCTATCTAAATTACTATTTACATACTTGTAATTACTAAGTTTTATTTATACATATTATTGAGGATGGGTGTGTGCAAATTGTTTGTTTCTCCTAGCGTATTATACAACTCACAATACTTAATTTGTTTACTTTTTTTTGTATTAACCGGTCATGGCAATTTTTAAATAATAAACAAGTAACCATCCTCTTTAGGTATTGCAAATTTAAGCATTTAATAGTTTGCTTATTTATTATGACAACAGATCTTGGCAAATGCATTGCATAATGCCGGTAATTGGCTGGTATTTATAAAGTATTATATAAGATACACACTAAGATCGCATTGAAACTGTTTACACGAATTATACCATCAGAAAGAGACGAAATTGGTCACAAGATCGCTAAAATTGGAACTTTATTTGTTAGGCCAGACTGTAAATGCACTACTGTCTACTGCTCAATACAAATTTACTAAAGTAAATAAATAAGCAAAGCATTTGTTTATTGCTAGTTTTTGCATTTAGATAAGTTTTATTACTATGTAGTTCGATTAATTAGATCACATGCTTTAGCAAAACATACAATTATGTATTTTCTTCTAAGGTCTTAATAAACCAGACGCACAAATTATTATCATCAATTTTAATGCGGAAAAATATTATACTCAATCAGACATGTACGTATTTTTGTTTGTTTTTTGATCGCACGTTAAAATAAAGAATGTGTTGATTGATTGATTGATTGATTTAGTGTGTACGACCAAGCCTAAGGCAAGTTTCCCGGATACGCCGGGTCCACCGTACACCCTCTTACGAATAACAAAATCGAGGGAAAGGAAAGGTATGTTAGTAACAGAGACTCAACCCGGTTCCAGACACCATGGCGGTTGATAGTTAGTAAATAAGACAACACAAGACAACACAATTTCTAAACTACATGATTGTTAACTGCTTGTTGTTCCTGGAGCGTTGAGTCCGGCTATACCTTTGTTACTGAAAATTAGGATTAAATTTAATCCCTTTAAGAATGATTAATTCTGGAGCAATCTTAAATTCTGAAACAAATTAAATTATTCATCAGTATACTTAAAATAAACCCCTCTAAACACCTAAGATTTTATTAATTTAAGTATACTTAAAATTACATCCGCATCAATCCTAGCCTAGGCCACTTAAATAATTCAATAAATAATTTAAAAAATCCTCTAGTTGGCACCCCTACAAATTTTAACAATTAATTAATTTCATCAGCTTACAAAATTAACACAATTTTTAATTTCAGCTTCTTCACTCCTTGTTGATCCTGGAAGGTTGATTTAAGCTGGAATTTAATTCTGAAACACGGGATTAATTTAATCCCTAATAATTACTAATTCTGAAACTATAATCTATACTTGAAATTAGCTTCTTTATTAGAAAGGATTAATTTTAATCCCTCTAATAATGATTAATTCTGGAATTGAGTTATATTCTGAAAATTAACTTATTAATCAGTGAACTAAAAAAGGAACTCCTTTAGATACTATTCACATATTAACAAAAATAACTGATAAACAAAATCAATAGGGTGCCAGTCCTTCCCGGAATCCCAATTTCACCAATCCGATCCAAAAAACTACAGTTTAACTCAAAACTACTATTATAAATGAACCATTTTTGTGAACCTGCCACTTAAAGTATAGAAGTTTCATCTGCGATGACTTTTCTGGAATGAATTACAATTAATATCACCAGTACCCAAAATTAAAGTTATAAGAACTAATTAGTTTCTAAAGTATGAATTCAGTTTAGGAATTCCGTGCAGTTCAGTAAAATTAACTACCCCGTATTAAAAATAATCATGCTTAAATAAACAAAAAAAAAAAAAAAAAAAAAAAAAAAAAAAAAAAAAAAAAAAAAAAATAAACAAAAAATTTTTATATGAACAGTGAAATCTCGAAACAGCGCAGCCAAAGGAACCGGAGAAATGTATTTAATTATTTAATAATTTAATTTAGTTGTGTATTTACATATGCAAAGTTTTATTATTTTATTTCCTTATTAACCATATATTTTCACATAAACACTTATCACTTTGGCGAATAAAATTTCCTTGCGAAATTACAATTTCCTTAAATCAGTATTCACTATAACGAGACCTCACTGTATTACATACGATAGTTTCTGGTTCAACTCAAATTTACTCGATAATACAAAGTAAACAAATCCCATTAGAATCGAACACAAGAAACTTTTAATTCTAATTAAATTTCCAATTCAACTCAAAATTACTCGATTATACGTAGTATAAGAATCTTATTTGAATTGAATACATGAAAATTTTGAGTTGTGTAGTTCATTGTATATAAAGAGCACTATAAACACAAAGAATACAACAACGCCAAGTAAAAATAATAAAATCGTATTACAGTACAAAACTAAAACCACCAACGCACATAGAGAAAACAAACTTTTCATATAATCCTTCACGTGCGCAGCAGGGAAAGTATCGATGTGTACATAGTGTGTTTTGGTACATGCCTTCTCTATATTATATACATATATAATAGGCTTCACTATATTATATATTACTGTATATATTTCCGAAAATAACCTCGTACACTACACATACACGACTGTGAATACAATTCAGAAGCAAATATCAACAATCGAACACTATAGAACCAATGTTGTCTTGATAGAAATTATATAATAGAAATTATATTCTTTTTATGTATATAAATAAAGAATATATGTGTTTGTGTCGTTTCTACATAAAACAAAAAATACAACACATACATAATCTCGTAAGAGGAAAGAGAGAAACCGAAAACTTGTATATTCATGTACAGAAACAGAAATTTAATGCGTAAATTTATTTATTCGATTTTAATTAAATTTAAATACGAGATAATGTATTTGATCATTCGAATTTTATGCACCAACTACACAAATTTAAGACATGCATTATTAAGCGAGAAAGCCAAAATTTGACTTGTTTCGCTATAAATATGAGAATAAAAATAAAAATATAAAACAATGCCTGTTGAATGCATCCCGATGGATTGCATTCTATCCATATTTAAATTTTCACTATTCTTATGCACACACTTTTACTTAAATAACTTAAATTAAAATAAATTATATATTTAAACACTTTACACTACATTAGAAAATAAAATAAACTAAAAATTAATTAAATTAAAATTTTCTCGAAGAAGACGACAAAAACACGTCCTTCTTCTTCGAGCGTCAACGACCGACCGCACGTTAAAATAAAGAATGTGTTATCTATAAATCAACATTCAAAAATCAAAAAATATTTTGAAATATAGTACATATGATTCTACTTATAAAAAATGCAATACAAATCCAGGGCTGAACCAAGAACACCGAGCTAATTTTGGCGGTGCATCTGTGTAAGTACAGTGGGCTCTCGAGATGTGCTTTTTGTGTAAAAGTATTAAAGTAAGTACGCTCTGCGCTTAATGCTACATTGCATTTTCCACAAACCCATCTCATTCGCTGATGACATTGACGAAATCTAAGAGGATTTGTAATCCTTTATGGGAAATGTCCACCCTCTTGCTGCACAATACCTATAGGAACCATTGGCAACTTAGCAGATCCCCATCATCTTCCGCAAGATTAGGAAGGTAAATTGGCCGTGAGAATCTTATCCACCTATTTCACTGATATAGTGGGAAAATGACGACCACATTTTTACTTCACCGATTTATTTCACAGGTTCAAAACTTCTGAAATTCGTAGGGAAGGGATGGTAACAACGAACGGATAAAATTTTCTTGTTTGATCAGCTTGGTGTTCATAATAACCTAGTTCTTCTTTTTTTGTGAATTTTATTGGCGGTTAGTGGACACTTTATGGTTCTGTTTTTGTTTCGCACCCGTGTAAAAGATCATTTTGGAGTGTTATGGCAGCTGAGAGAGTTAGCGACGTTACCTAAAGTAATTAATAAATGTATATTAATAAGCTAGTTTAAATTAATATTAGAAAACACAACAGTTTTCTTTTACTATTCTCATCCCATGGACATTTTACTTTTGTAACATTTCCATAGGGTCAAAACTGGTAAAATAATTGTCAAAAAATGCAATATGGTTGCATGGAACTTCTATACGATTTTTAAAAAGTTGAGTACAAGCTTTAAACCTATCGGAACCGTAGCAATAGGTTTTTCGTAGTTCTTCGTTCCACAAAAGGTGTCAAAATTATAGGAAATCCATCAGCACTGCACATTTGTGAATTTTTTCACATGACTATATAGACATAGAATATAGCGTGACGCGATTGTAATAATTGAAGTGTACAACTTCAACAGATTCTGTCTTATCTGCCTGAACCAGCAAAAACCGAAAGTTAATATTTTCGCTTCATCTTTTTCGATGGAGATTCTTTTGAAACACTATATGCAAATATTTATTTTTCACAAGCATTACAACCATTTTACACTATGTGATTAACTATATTCTGGTTCGTAGTTTTAAAAAAGCACGGACACACCTTTTAAAAATTTCGCGGCTTTAAAGCAATTTTAACATCGTGCTTTCACCAGTTATATACTACATAAAAAAAACTTCACTTCACAGTTAAAATTGTCAACTAATTGTCAACTGGAGCCGCACTAAAAATAAACTTTGGTTGCAAATTGCAATTGAAGAGAAGTTAAGTTTATTTTTAACCAATGTACAAAAAATTATATCCAAAATTCAGCTTCGGCTATAAAGTAGCTTAAGAAAAACAAATGCAAAAGTAAAATCTTAACTTTAACTTATGTAGCTCAAAAAATTAAAAACGAAAGAAATCGGGTTTCATAGAAGTTTAAATAAATCTAATAAAAAAGCTGTCAATGACATTATTAACCTAGATTTAGCTTAGGTTGGCATTAAATTAATAAGTTAATTTTTGGCTTTAATTGCACTAATAAGTTCTACAAATATTAAGAAAGATAAAGGGTTTTAACCTGAATTTTATAAGATTGAAGAATTCTGATTTAAGATAACCTAAATTTGATAATATCTGTGGTTATAGTTTCTAACTTCGATTGAGTATAACTGTCACTTAAGGAGTACATGTTCGCTATGTTCTAGCAAGCAAAATAGCAATTTCCGAGCTGAAAATACTTTCGTTTACTCGATTAATCTTGCAATTTTCTAGCAAGTAAAAGTAGAAAAATGACAACATAGATTTTTTTTATAGTTGGTTGTGCGTACTCGCGCAATAAGAGATTTTTGTTTTGTGTGGATCGAAAATTTGTGCTTGTTTATAATCACTGGTATTTCCGCACTTTGGCTTAAACAACTTTACTCATTTCCTCTTTCAAATTCATACTATAATCTTCGACTCTCGCTTTTATCAATGCCTTCTAGAATATAGAAGTATTCTGTGCATGCACAATTGAAATTGCTTTTTTTATATATCACAAGGGAAAATCTCGGGATTTTCGGGTGATACCATACCACCGCGATCTCGTTTGAAAAAATCTAATACAAGTTAATATAACATTAGGTCGCATTAAAACAAAAACAAAAAAAAATTGTTTCATTACAAAAATGATAGTGACACATTCAATAAATTGCGTGACATGTAACAATTATCATTAACTATTTTCGAATAGGAATAAAAACTAAACGCTTGAAGCGAGAGCTTAATTAAAGTTGATACGTGTATAATCTAGGTATGTATTATATGAGCCGTTTATTTTGAAAGTGGCTTAAGTCCATATTTTATTGAAACGAGATAATGAAAGAATAGAAAAACAATAAATGAAAAAACATATGGGATTTTGAATTTTCTTTTTTTTTGCACAGGTGTTAGAGATTAATTTTTTTTTTTTTGACAATAAATTATTTACCGTTAGAAAGATTATACTGTTATTTATCTATTGTTATCATTAACTTGATTTTTTTGAAAAATGGACTTAGGCCACTTTCAAAATAAACGGCTCATATATTGCTAAGCTTTTTAACATACATATAGACATATTCACACATAAATATGTTTATATAGAGGAAAGCTAGAATTAATCAATGAATTTTCAGGTCATTAGCCTTAAAAATAAAATTAGACCAAGCGACTATAATATAAAATGTTGAATTTTCTAATTTTAAATCGATTAACGCCATTTTATTGTTGTATTTATGTTTTATATCGAAACGTATTCCAAAATGTTTTTTTATCGATTCTGAAGTTTCCATTTTGATGTTGTAAATTCATATAATAGAAAAACTATATCGCTTTTTCTGTTTTTTATGTAGAATGGTCAAACATATTTTTTTACAAATTGAAGTCTTGGTTACTAAAATTACAAAGCATTTGAAAGCAATTGGCTTATTGTTTCATTTTAAATACATTTCTGACCCAATTTTTTAAAAAAAAAGTGTATCTGCAATTTAGGGGGAAAACCCGAAAAATGCCAAAAAATTTAAAATACGTTGATTGGACCGTGTTTACCAGATATGGTTGCGAAGAAAAGGGGTTACCACTAGTTGAGCTTCTTCGATTCCCTCGTGATGGTAGCGGCAAAGTACCCCTTGCTCCATAAGGTATCCTCGCGAAACATAGTTTTCCCAGTTCGGATCATCGTGCTTCTCGAGACTGTAGAAAATCTTAGACACCTCTTCATCTTCCAACTGCAATTGTCTCAAATCGGTTGGTCATCGCTGGGGGAAATCGATTTCAAAGGCGCTTCATTCGAAAATAGGCTCGTTGGTGGCAAGTGTCAGCCACCATATTCGACTTTCCAGTGGTATAAACAATTTTTAAATTAAATGACTGAATTAACATGACCCACCTGGCTAAACGGTCGATGGAAGCCCGATGGCGAAAAAATAACATTTTCCCCTACTTTCTCGCAATATAAATAGCTGTAACCATTGGAAAACAAGTTCATCATCGCGTAAATGTTGGTCAAAAGTATCGGAAACTATAATTATATCATCGAGGTAAGCTAGAATGGTGACATTCGGCGACCCAGCTCGAAATCGGTTGATATGAGTCGTTGGAATGTCGCCGTCGAATTCTTCAGGCCAAATGGCATTCTTTTGAAACTTTATAGACCAGATTGTGTATGATGAACGATGCTTCATTCATTTCTAATCTTAATCTGCCAGTAACCGGCACGTAAGCCCATCATTGTCATTAATAAGGACTGCTTGGAAAATGCAAAAACTCGTCGATCCTAGGTAATGGTTAGCAATTCGTGACTATAATCGTATTTAAACCTCTATATTCAACACATAGACGCGAACTTCGTTATTCTTTTTAGATACTTTAACCACTGTCGAAGCCCAAGGTGATTCACATTTTTCGATGACGTCGTTGTCAAGCATATTATCAATCTCTTGTTTTAAAATTGCTATGTGACGTCCAGACCTGATGAATGGTGGGATATGTTCGATGAATTCCGTTGGGTACGCCCTGGCTCAAAACAATCGGAGAAAGTTTTTAGCAAACTTTACATTCGAACTTTTTCTCCCGCCGTTATTTCGACGCCCGCATCTGGTCAAAGCTCAATAGTTGTAAAATTTGAGTGAATTCTTGTTGTTGGAATCGTAATTAAACCAGATGTGCTTCTCTTCGGAGTAAATAACAATTCCAGCATCCATGATAAAATCGATCAGAAGAATTGTATTTTATACTTCAGCAACCGGGAATATAATGAACGTCGTGAGCACTGGGTATATGATACACGTTTCCCTTTCTGACATAACCCATCCACCAGCTTAATATCAACACGTATTTCGGTGAATGGTAATTTTCTTTAAACATTTTTGCTAATGAGATACTAGCGATATTATGCTCGTGCCACTGTATCTAAAAGGCTGACTCCATTGTTGCCTAAAATAGCGATGTTTAAAATAGGCTTGTCTCAGGATTTCAAGCCTGTTGCATAAGTGTCTAAACTATTAAAATTTATTGAACTCGACGAGGTAGTTGACTTTGATTTACACTTCGGGCAATTGCGGACAGCACTAACCCAATTTTCTTTGGTGTGCCCATGTTCCTACAATAACTACACCGGTTTTTCTTGATGATTCCTCCGCAATCCTTCCTCGCCCTGACTTGCCTTTGACTTCGCTTAGGTTCGCTATTTTTCCTTCATTAAAAAGAAGGTTTTCAGCTTGGGCAAATTCTAACAATTTGTCATACGTTCCAAAGTCAGTTCGTTTGAATCGTTCTCGAATTTTGCACGATAGCTGATCATATGTATATCATATCCAGCTGTGTTTCCTCCACCGCGTTCAGTTTTGCAAAAACAGTTGGACCTAGATTCGGTCGTTCGACGTTCAGCTCTTTGAGGTTATTGCATTTAACGGAGGTTCCGTCACCAACAAACCCTTCCATTGAGTAAATAGCGAGTACTTAAATAAATCAACTCATCTCATTGAAACTCATTCATTTGCATTTCACTCGGTCATATTCGGCAGGTCACTTTCGATTGTCGCTGTCCGTTGAATGCGGTTTTACTGTAAATTGTGTCTACGAGTTTGTACTGGTATCTATAAATATTTTGAATTTTGTAAATAATAAGAGACCTTAAATTACGACATAAGCAACGCCAGACGGTACGTATTAAAGCTATAAATAAAAACAAAAACACAAAAACATTAAATGTTTCCACCATAGCTACGTTTCATTTTATTTTGAGAACAGACTTTTGTAAACTCGGTACTTTTATCTAGATTCTAGACTAGATATTTCTAATTCATTTTTTATTAATCATTTAACACACTACTACTACAACAAGCATATAAATCTAAATAATATATTTAGATAATATGTTGACTAATTATCATCATTAATATTTGATGTGGACTTTAATCTTTACTCTTTAAAGTGTAAATTGTTTTATGTAATAACCACAATCATTAAAATTTAAACCAAGTTTTTATTATCCAGGCCACTGGCAAATTTTAAACATCACAAACATTTATTACATTACAATTTCGTTAAAATTAAGTTGCAATTTACGTTTTTTATTATTTGTGTTATTCGTAATAAATAGCAGAACGTTGACCTGCTTATTTTACTGAAAGTTAGCGCTAATTGTAAATAAACAAAATACGTAATTACTAAATAGTGAAAATAACTTTACCGTACTATAAGTTATTGAGATGAAAAATATTTACCATGGAAAAATGATCTTAAATAATTATTTTTGGAGCATGTAATTCAAATCTTGAGAATAATTAACATTACAAGTAACGTTCCACTTAGGGGCATATCGTCCATTCGCTCGCAAACTTCAGAAAATGTGACCGTTCGATTAATTTTATATTTGTTTGCGTTTTATTTGCTTTTGCGACTGATTAGTAAAAAATATTCCGAGGAAGTTTCTACCGACTTTCTGACGACACAAATAAAATCAAGTAAGTCAAGACTAACAAACTAATACTAAAGATTAAATATGGGTCGTAACAACAAGCGTATTTTGTTGATCACAATTTAATTCGAATTATTTTGGGTTTATTTTTTTCCCAAGAAAATAGCCAATTTGTTATAATTAACAAAGGCCAACGTTTCAAAATAAAATATAAATTTAACATATATTGGGCCCGATTCAATGTAAACCTTCTATTTGTCTTTTCTTCTATTCTGCTATTATTTCTACGAGAACTAGATACCATTTTCAAACAATCAACATTTTTGTGGATTTTTTTGAAAATCATATCGAGTTTTCCTTTTTTTTTTTTGTCTCTATCTCTGCAATCTTTTCTGTGCCTCTAGGCACTCCCAACTCTTTCGCAGTTCCCTTTTAACGTCCTACCTTACGCCGTTGCCAGCCAACTCGAGGACTTACGGCTATAGACCCGCTTTTTGTTTAAACCACCTGCACATTGCATTGCTTCATGCCAGCCTATAGTACTGACATGAAAGGTGGGTCGGCCCATGGATTCTGCACTCTCAACAGGGGGTCATAGATGTGTTTATCGTCATCACCGATCGTAATCAGATGATGAAAAATCCCTTTTTTGCATCCCGCCCCTATAGGGATTCGAACCCGGTACCTCCCGATCCAACCGCCGTAGCTTTAACCACTGCGCCGTTTGGTCGGTGAGTTTTCCTTGAAATACTAGAAGAATAGAAGAAAAGAAAAATAGAAGATTTGCATTGAATCGGGCCCAATATAACATCTGGTGGCGTCTATCGCTAAGTACGAAAACTAAAAAATGGGATAATAGTTGCTTTCCAATCGACCAACCGCAAGCACCCTACATAGTAGAATGGTTTTTGTCTTCGCTAAATTATCTATAGATAATTTAGCGAAGACAAAATCCATTCTACTAGCGGTTCACTAGTGGTTCACTAGCGGGTGCTTGCGGTTGGTCGATTGGAAAGCAACTAATATTTAAATAATCCCAAACAAAATTTGGGATTATTTAATCCCTCTCAGGGATTATTTAGTGTAATTTACATGTCTCAAGTAAAGCATGGTTTCCACGATGGCGAGGCGAAAAAATTAGTCAAACTAAAAAGAGGAAGAAATAAAAAAAATAACATGAGAGTGAGTGAAACAGCAACAAGTCGTTATACCGAATTTTTATTCCTTTATTTTTGACGTTTCGAGATTTCATTACCTATGTATAACTTTGTTTGTATTTGGATTGATATACATTTGGAGACATTTCATAATTTAACTTATATTTTTTAACTTTATTAACATCCATTACTGGATTAATGCTTTCTATTTAATTATTGTCTTTACAAATCAAAATCTAAATTAGCGGTTCTATTTTGAAATTTGTTTTATTCCGAAAATTTTCTTCAATATGAATTCCGAAAATCAGCGGCTAATCCGAAAAAAGATGATCCATTTCATCTTTTTTTCGGATTAGACGTCCAATTTCGGAGTGCTGAATTAAAATATTAAAAACTGGACGTCCCAATTTTTCTGTCAAAATGGTAGTTTGTCTCTATCGTTCTATTGGTGAATTTTTACTTTCTCTTTTTAGTTTGACTAATTTTTTCGCCTCGCCATCGTGGAAACCATGCTTTAATAATCTAAATATGTAATTGCATTGAATATAAAGCACAGGCGGACGATTTAAATAAAGCAAAAAAAAATGTTTTCTTTATTTAAATCATAGTAGTAGATACAAAAGAAAAGGACAAAATTTAAATCAAAACAAAATGTATATCTATTGAAATTTTTTAAACTAAAATCCCTCTGCCGTTAATTTTATGCGTAACTGCTTCTGACCACTCTACCATCATTTGAACATGAGTAGTTGGGAGTAAATAGATACAAGTACTTGTGAGTAATTTGTTCACGCCAATGGAATACATCGATTGTATGTAACAGTAGAATAAACGCCTCTCGAGGAAAATGATGCTACCGATAAAATAATACTTATCGCAAATGTAATTAATAATTGGTATTATAGACCCTTTTCCCTAAAAAAATGACAAGATCAACGATACGTAGGCTAAACAAATAAAATTTAATGTCGTAGAAAAATAATAAATGATTTTTTTTTCGGGAAATAACTTCACAATACATCAAAAGCATTTCTAAAGTTCAATTTAATGTAAAATTAAATTTATTTAGTATTAGTTTTAGTTATTATTTATTTAGATACCATTATTAAGCAAGACCTACAGATATTTTTGACAATTCACTACGTTTGACAATTTAGGAAAACCCAATTAAGGCCCTTACCCAATTACTTATTTCAAATTTATTGACTTTTTTGCCGCCATCTTAAACAAGTAAGTGAAACAATTCCAATTTATTTTACTTACCTATTTTGATCCCTACCCTAAAAATGACGAGTTTGAAACGGGATGGCATTTCGCTCTTCATTTTGTTTCTAGAGCGATAATCAAAAATATTAAAAACTCTTCATAAGGAACGATATTGAAAAAAGTATCACTCTGAAGAACAGGAGCATTATTTTTATTATAACGCTCTTGCTCTTATGGCAAACGGTTCCATACAAAACCTTCTAAAATTCTATATTCAGAAAGCCTGATAGTTTTGTTAGCGAACATACATTTGAAAATATCTACTGTTCTGGAACATGGCCAAGAAGGATGGAACTTGGTTATTATTTAACCGATTGTGATGCAATTCGACACGTGCCTTGGAAATGGGATTCTAAAATGTTTTTTGGATAAAGATCCGGAACATGGCCAAGAAGGATGAAATTTAGCTATTCCCTAACCGGTTTTAGTAAAATTTGGCATATGGGTTGGAAATGGGATTCTAAAATGATTTTAGGATGAAGTTCTGAAATATGGCCAAGTATGATAAAATTTGGCTATTCCTTAACCGATTTTAGTGAAATTTGACATACGGGATGGAAATGGAATTCTAAAATGTTTTCTGAATAAAGTTTTGGAATATAGCCAACTAGGATGAAACTTGGCTATTCCTTAACCGAATTTAGTGAAATTTCACATGCCCGATGGAAATGGGATTCTAAACTTAACCGGTTTTAGTGAAATTTGATATACGGGATGGAAATGGAATTCTAAAATGTTTTTTGAATAAAGTCCTGGAATATAGCCAACTAGGATAGAACTTGGCTATTCCTTAACCGAATTTAGTGAAATTTCACATGCCCGATGGAAATGGGATTCTAAAATGATTATTAGATGAAGTTCTGGAATATGGCTAATTAGGTGGAACTTATTGGCTATTCACTAATCGATTTTAGTAAAATTTGACATGTGGGTTGGAAATGGGATTCTAAATTGATTTTTGGATGACGTTCTGGAACATGGTCAACTAGGATGGAACTTGGCTATTCCCTAACCGATTTTAGTGAAATTTCACATGCGCGATGGAAATAGAATTCTAAAATGATTTTTGATTAAAATTCTCTAATATGGCCAACTAGGATGGAACTTGGCTATTCCTTAACCGATTGTGGTGCAATTCGACATGTTCGTTGGAAATGGGATTCTAAACTGATTTTTAGATGAAGAATTTTATTCTGGAATTGTATGGCCAATTAGGTGGAACTTATTTTCCAAACAGCTGTTTTCCAAACGATACTTATTTGATCCTTATTGACTTATTTGGCCGCCATTTTAAATAAGTAAGTAAAGTTCCAATTGATTTAGCTTACTCATTTTGACAGCTGCATCAAAAGAACGAAAATGCGCAATATTTATTGCACAGCGATTTTTTTTTTATGATTTATTATTATTAAATTTATTATTCTTGTATTCTAATTTTATGTTATTTGTTTTTGAGGTTTTTATAAATATTAATTAAAACATAAACATAAACCAACACCTCAAACAAAGTTTTTGACATTACAAATTAATTTTTTGATAAGAAAGAGATAGAAAATAAGTCACATCGCAAGGCTGATTATTTGAATTAGACAGGTTCCACAAATAAGTATTCGTTTGGAAAACAGCTTCCAGGCTGAAATACACCAAGAGCAGTGCGATATGTCCCAAACAATACACACTATCGGCTGCTTGTATCCGTTCACACCGAGCAGCGCAGCAGATTTTTATTTTTTACTTTTATCAAAATTGTTTTTTGTATTATATTAGAATTAAATGTTATATTTTGTGAAGCTCGTTTATTTTTCAAAATATTTTATTTCAAAACAAATAGGTACACACGGAAATAACAGAAATGGAGCAATACGCCATATTTATTGAGGTTATGTTTAGCAGCAAAGAGCATTCATTTTTTGCTACTGGGTGTGGAACCTATTGATGCGACGGCAAAACCAACTTCATTCAATACATTTTCTTTTAAATGAAATTGTTCTATTAAAAATATAAAATTATTGGTTTTCTTCTTACAAAATGCCTATATTTATGCTCAAACTATGATTTGAATTTTAAATAGGTAAATTAGTTAATATTTAAATTTGCTGATCGCTGCCGCTGCTCGGTGTGTTTCATGCTTTAGCCTTAGCAGCGCAGCAGATTTTTTTTACTTTTAACAAAACTGTTTTTTATATTATACGAGACTTGAATATGTACTATATTTTGTGAAGAACGTTTATTTTTCAAAATATTTTATTTCAAAACAAATAGGTTCACAAGAAATAATAGAAACTATAAAACAACACGTCAGATTTAAAGGGCCTTTTTTTTTGCTGCTAGGTGTGGAACCTATTGACGCAACAGCAGAGCCAACATCATTTAATACATATTTTTTAATTGGAAATTTTCTATTAAACATTTAAAATAATTGAATGTTTTCTTCAAAAATGGTTATATTTATGCTCAAACTACGAATTGAATTTATTAAATAGGTAAATTAATTAATATTTAAATCTGCTGCTTGTTGCCGCTGTTCGGTGTGTTCCACGCTTTATTTGAATAAGTTAGGTTTCACAAATAAGTATGCGTTTGGAAAACAGCCACCCATAGCTTCTGTTAAATAAAATATTTTGAAATATATACGATCTTCATAAAAAAGTGTCTTACAAAAAACAATTTTGATAAAAGTAAAAAAAAAAAAAAAAAATCTGCGGCACTGCTCGATGTGAATGGATACAAGGAGCCGATAGTGTTGGTTGCTTGGGGCATTTCGCGTTGCTCTTGGGGTGTTTCACCCTCAACACCTTGCAGTCGTGTTTGGAACGCATTTCCTGGGCTTTCCATATAATTTCATTGCGATATATTTTGATTTTTTTTAATTTATCACTTAAAAATCAAATATTTTTCAACAAATTGAATTTATTTTTATAAAATTAAACATTTTCAAATCAAATGAAACTAATTTACATAATAAAAAAATGAAATAAAGAATTTTTATTTTTGAAGCTCAAAGCCGTGGTATTATTGCTGTTTTCCAAACGATACTTATTTTGTGGAATCTAACTTATTTCAATTATGCAATAAGTTAGGTTCTACAAAAAAATATCAAATAAAGGCTGAAACACATCAAGAGCAGCGCGAGATCTCCCAAACAATCCAGACTGCCAGCTGCTTGTATCCGTTCACGCCGAGTAGCGCAGCAGTTTTTTTTCTACTTTTAACAAAATTGTTTTTTGTATTCGAGACTTTCAATACTATATTTTATGAAGAACGTTTATTTTTCAAAATATTTTATTTCAAAACAAATAGGTTCCCAAGAAAATAATAGAAACTAAACAACATGTCAGATTTATTGAGGTTATAGTACTTTTCATACCAAGCGCCTCGGCTTTGAGCTTCGAAAATGAAAATTCTTTATTTCAATTTTGAATTATGAAAATTAGTTTCATTTGATTGATAATGTTTAATTTTATAGTAATAAATTCATTTTGTTGAAAAATAATTTATTTTTAAGTGATAATTTAATAAAAAAATAAAATATATTGCAATTAAGTTATCTACGAGGCCAAGGCAATGCGTTCCACACTCGACTGCGACATTTTAAAGTAGTACAAAGCGAATAGCTTTGTCAACATAACCTACAAATCACATTTTTGTCACAACTGTTTTATATTTACCGAAAAATCTAGTTCATATGTAGCTTACAAATTCATAATATCTCGTTTCTTGCTATAATTCACGTGTAAAATGGACCTAAATAAAATATTTGATATCAACCGAATGTTCAAAGCCGACGCCACCGGTATGAAAGGGTCTCAGCTTCGTATGTGTGGTACCTAAAAATTTCGAGGCGAGGCGCCTGGTATGAAAAGTACTTATGTTTAGCAGCAAAGAGCACTTTTTTGCTGCTAGGTGTGGAACCTGTTGACGCGACTGCAGAACCAACTTCATTTATTACAGTTTTTTAATTAGAAATTTTCTATTAAAATTTTAAAATAATTGAATATTTTTTTCAAAAATGCTTATATTTATGCTCAAACTACGATTTGAATTTGTTAAATAGGTAAATTAATTAATATTTAAATCTGCGCGCTTAAGGGTAAAACACACCAAGCGCGACGCGACACGTCCCACATATTCCACTTATGATAGATTTTCTTTTAATGTTCATTTTTCTATTAGAATTATAAAATACTTGAATGTTTTAATGATATTTACATATATTTTTGCTTAAACTATGATTTGCATTCATTAAATCACCAAAATTACAAGCATTTAATTTTGTCGTCCGTCGTGGTCGTCGCCGCTTGGTATGTTTTAGCTTGTGTCGTTTGGAAAACAGCCTATGAAAAGTACTTTAGTTTTACAGTGTACAATTTTATTTATTTTAAACAGCAGAGGCATCTACAAGCAGTACAATAAACTAAAAAATCAGTGTGATTACAGTCGGCCGGGCAATAAATTGACGTTTAAATTTTGGATCGAACCATCCAATAAGAAAAATAAATATTTTCCTCCCAATCATTTCTACATTCGCCTTGTGACCGTATAAGTGGAAACACATATATCGTGAAAAGGAGTCTTTTTTAAGTGATTTAATTAGTGTTCGAGTGGAAAGTGATAAAAACCAGAAAATTCTGGAGAAAAATAATATTAATAATAAAATTCTCAAAATAAAAAGAGATTATAAAATAAAAAAGTGCGTAAACAAACTTAAAAAACTAAAAATTGAAAGCAAAACAGAAAATCAAAATGGCGGCCCAAGCCGACCAAGCAAGTTAAATAAAGAAATAACAACATCCGACCCATGTTTCAGGGGTTATGAGGATAACGAAATAAAACACAAAAGGAAACTAAACAACGATAACAGTGACAGTGAAATAAAAATGAAAATACCTAAAAGTGAAAATAATAAAACATCTAATATGAAAAACAAGGGAAATCGCGATGAAAAAATGGAGATAATAACAACAACTGCTACAGAAACAACTACAAACACACATAGCAACAACACCCAAAATGCATCAGAAAATATATACAAAAAATCTGATAAAGGGCCATATTATGTACTGGTTGAAGCTAAAACTCCAAAAATAATGATGTCGATAATTCTAGCTAAATTTTTTAAAGCAAACAACATCAAAACTAAAAATATAATCGAAGTAAGCAAAAAAATAGCTAGAGTTGAATTCGAATCATTTGACAAGGCCAATAAATGTATCCGGAATGACGACCCTTTACATAAAATCCTATCAGAAAGAGGTTATAGATGCTACATACCAAAAGCCTACACCCACGTAGAAGGTGTAGTGCGAGGATTATTAGGAGAATTTGACATGGAAGAGATAAAAGAAAATATGGCATGTGAGCAGGAGCAACCAATAACTAGCTATGAAATAATAAAATCATGGGATAGAACAAATAGAGTACTCAAAGATACAAACATCTTAAAAATTGAAATTAGAGCGAGTGCCCTACCCAGATATGTACTATTCTACGGCATAAAAGTAACCACTGACATATACATCCCTAAGCTAAAATTCTGTTCGTCATGCCTCAGCTATGGCCACATCAAAAAACATTGCCAATCAAAAATCAAGAGATGTGCAAAATGTGCGAAACCAATGACAATGGATCAAGAACACGAATGCAAAGAAAACCCAGAATGCAGATTTTGCGAAGGCATTGAGCACTACACAAACTCCAGAGCCTGTCCAGAAAAGAAAAAACAAAACAAAATCAAAATCCACATGATCAAAAATAAAACTACATATAAGGAGACAATGTCAGCACTATACCCAAGACAAAATAAGATGAATAATGAAAAAGAACTACAACATTTCCCGCCAATTAATAAAAATGCAGAAGTTAGTACCCCAAATGCCTGGGTAGCACGCGCAAATGTACAGGAACAGATAGTAAAAGAGCAGAGAGGAAAAATAGAATTCTTGGAAACAGCACTCAATAAATTTATAGAACTAAGCGACAAAGCATACAAGACATCGGAATCAGATTTACTAACCATAGATCTAAAAGCGTTAGTAAAAAACCTAAAACTAAAATAATATGAGCAGCCATCTAAAAATAATACAATCCAACATCAGAAGCCTGAGAAGCAACATAGATCTATTACAAACCTTCCTACAATCGCAAGAAATAGATATTGTAATTCTTAATGAAACATGGACTCACCAAGAAAATCAACCAACAATAAAAAATTATAAACTAATCACAAAAAATCGAGACGACGGATACGGAGGAGTAGGAATTCTATTCAAAAATAATATAGGCGTCAAACAGATAGATTTGAACACCAATATAAATCATATCGAAGCTTTACAAGTGCAAATCAAATACGGAAGCGAAAACATATTTATAATAGTTTTTTACAACCCGCCTAACGGAAATATCCCAGAGAAAGCAGAAGAACTTCGTAAACTAATTGGAATCGCTGAGAACAATCACAGAACAATAGTAGCAGGTGACATCAACGCACACAGCAGTCTATGGGAGCAGAATAGCAAGGAAGACAAAATGGGGAAAACAATTGCCGAAATAATCATCAACAGCAACATCCAAATCCTTAACAATAAAAAGCCAACACGACAAAATATAAGCAACCACACAATGTCAGCAATAGATATCACCTTATGCACTCATGACATAGCGCACAGGCTAACATGGGACTGCCTGGATGAAAACATTGGATCAGATCATTTTCCTATACTAATAAAAATGAACATAAACAGATTCACCCTCAAAGAAATCATCATCTGGAAAAATGTAAACCGGGAAATAGCTAACATAAAGGACACAGACCGCAATGCCGAGAACATCGAAACCAGAATAGAAGAAATAATAGCAGCAAATACAAAGGTGATAAGAATCAACAACAAAAACGTACCGAAACCATGGTGGAACGAAAAACTCCAAAGGCTGTGGAACGTTAAAAGTAATAGACAAAAATGTTACAACAGACACAAAAACCTATACACAGCACAAGAACTCATGAGATCAATAGCCATACTAAAAAGAGAAATAAAAAAGGCAAAACGTAACTCCTGGGAAATATTCGTCAGTGGTATAAATCCTACCTTAAACACCAAGCAACTCTGGAATAAAATAAACAGACTAAAAAATAAAAAAGAAACGGGCTTCAACTTGTTGGAAGACTATGAAATGGCAAAAAAATTCATGAATGAGAACTTTCCCGAGTCCATTGAGGACACAACACTCCCACTGGAAATAACGCCAACAAACGAAAATAAATTCAACAATAAAATAATAACAGATATATTAAAACACAAACAAAACAGTGCACCAGGTGAAAATAAAATTTCCTACAAAGCCATAAAATCAATAAGTGAAATAAATCCAAGTATAATCAATAGAATAGTCAACTACCTTAACAACATATACAAAAACCAACAGTTCCCAGATAAATGGAAAATAATAAAAATAATAGCAATCCCGAAACAACAAAAGGATATATACGAAACTGAGAGCTACAGACCGATCTGTCTTTTAAACACATTTGCCAAACTGTACAACAAGGTCATACTGGAGGAATTAAATGAACATTTGGAAGAAAATAAAATCCTGTCAAATAACTCATATGGATTTCGGAAGGAAATCAACATAATGGACTATTTCGTAAATCTATTTGGCGAAATAACAAAAGCGAAGAACAACTGGAAATCCCAAATTTTGATAACGACAGATATATCAAAAGCATTTGACCATGTCAATAAAAATAAGTTAATACAGGAATTGATAAATATCGAAGCACCAAAGCACATAACTAATTGGATACACCAATTCCTTACAAACAGAATAATCATATACAACAATGGAACATCAACAGTGAAACATATAACCAACAAGGGAATTCCTCAAGGAAGCTGTCTAAGCCCGTGCCTATTCAACATATACACACACAAAATACACAACATACAACAAGAAAATACAACAATATACCAATTCGCAGACGACATAGCCATATTAGTAAAAGGAAAGGATGAAGAAGAAACACAAATAAAAGCTGACATAATCCTAAAAAAAATTAAAGAAATTCTAACACAACGAGATCTTAAAATAAACCCCAATAAATGCAACTACATGAGACTTTTTAAAAATAAACCCTCGGATTTTGAGCTGAAAATAGACAACGTCACAATAAAAGAAGAAAAAGCAATAAAGCTTCTAGGAATTACATTCAACAACAAATTATCACTTCTGCCGCACTACAAAAAACTAGATAAAGAAATAGCCGGAGCTACAAACTTACTAAAAATGATCACACACAAAAATGGAGGAGCACACCCAGATACCATATTAAACATTCACAAAGCAATAATACAGACAAGAACAAAATACGCAGACATCATCACGCCGATAAACATCAAAAAAACATTAAGAATAAAACAAACAATCATAAACCGCAATCTGAGAATATGCACCGGAATGCTGAAAACCACCCCAATCCCAACGCTCTTAGCGGAATCTGCCACGCTGCCAGCGGAACTGGACAACAAAATAACCACACTTAAATTCATAGCCAAGCACGTTTACAAAAACAGCGACATCGGAAATAGATTAAAAAACAACGATATAACCGGGAAAATACAAGAGGTATACAATGAATATAATTTCCTTTCCAACATGGCACAACCAAATAATAAAATAATAAAGACGGCACCAAATATAAAAATACATGAAGGAATCAACAGCCACGTGGAGAATACACGTAATCACATTGACGTGATGTCTAATTACATAGAACTACTCAACAAGTACCAAGAGTACCATGAAATATATACAGATGGTTCATTTAACAGAAACCAAGGAGGCATTGGCATATATTTCAAAAACTTGAGAGCAGAATACAAAATTAAATTAAAAAACAAAGCCACGATTAAAACCATAGAAATCATCGCCATCAAGACAGCCATAGAAAAAGCAATAGCAATGGGACTCGAGAAAATAATAATATTCACTGACTCCAGAAGCAGCTGTTTATCGCTCAAAAAAGCCAACAATGAACATAAATTTAAATACCATGAGAAGGAAATAATAGACATAGCTAGAGATAAGAACATTGCAATCATTATTCAGTGGATCCCCGGACATTTAGGTATAACGGGTAACGAGAAAGCCGATGAACTAGCGAGAGGAGCAATAGAAGAGCCAGATACAACAATAGACAACCCGATAACAATAGAGGACACACACCAAATAATTGAGGAAATTATAAGGGAAGAATGGATTTCGAAATACAACACATGGACAACAACAGTGGGGAAATACAACAAACAAATAAATACCTTACCTCCTAGGAAAACATGGTACCATAATATACATTTAACCCCATACAACATTAAACAAATAAATAGATTAAGATCAGGCCACAGTAAAAACAAAAAATTCAAATTCAACGTGGGACTGGAAGACAACAGCTTATGTAACACATGCAACGCAGTTGAAGACAACGAACACATAATCGAGAAATGCATAAAACACAACAACATAAGACAAAAATATAGATTATTGCAAAATACGAAGCTAATAGATATCTTAAAATCAGGAGATATACAAAATTACAAATTAATATGCGAATTCCTAAAAGAAATAGATTATAACTTATAGATTATAACACTTTAAAATAAGATTCACATATTCTGTTATACAAATTCTGTTATAATTAGAACAAATTTTTGACATTTATAAAAACACGAATGTATTTACTCATTCATTATAATATCGATAGGTCGTGTGGATTAATAAATTCTGACCTTAGCAAAAGAAAAAAAAAAAAAAAAAAAAAAAAAAAATCATTTCTAAACCTATAAAAATTTTAAGAAATGTTTCGTAAATTATATTCAATGAATAGTAAACGTAATATTGGTGTAAGTTATAATTTAATTATTAAAAATCTTAATTATCATTTTGAGGTTATATTATTGCACAATATTTTAAATTCTTTAGTTATTGGCAAGAGTATGGTCTGGTACGAATGGATCCCCAGCAGCAAAATACACAGAACAACAATTAAAGCAAACGTTGGAATCACGATTTCCAGAGGTATAATTAAATGATTTAGTTAAGAAATAAAGGTTAAGATTGAAGTTTGTAGGCCAATAAAATTCAGGTCTCAGATGTTTCCGGTGGCTGTGGAGCAATGTATGAAATATTTGTAGAATCAAATGATTTTAAAGGCCTGTCCACCGTTAAACAGCACCGTTTAATTACTGAAACATTGAAAGCAGAAATTAGAGATATGCATGGGCTAAGGATATTCACTGCAATACCAAAACCTGACACAACCGCCAACTAATGGATAGATAAACTTTTAGTTGTAGTGAAAATGAAATAATACACATAACTTAATAAAAATTGAAAACTAATTGGGTATTTTATCAGAAAATATGTTTGTTGGTTTATCGCGGAAATGTAGCTTCCTATGGCCTGTGTAAGTTACTGCAAAAAATGTATAATACAAAATATAACCAAAAATTATTTTAGAAACTTTGCTTATTCAACTTCACAATTCCCTATTCGAGTTTTAATTTGAAATGTAAAACAATAATCACAAAGAAGTATCAGACTATGTAGTTCACGAAATAAAAATGAAGGTCAAACTAATTAGTACGGTACTTACAATTAAAAAATTACTTATTTTCACTATTTGGACAATCACTTGGTTATTTATTTGTAGAACTATAAAGAAAATGATAACAAAAAGATAGACACTGTTCAAGCTTTGTTTTAATTGACGTTTAATAAGTCAAAACAAATTTATTTTATAGATATTTTGTCTCTTTTCGCATTGTATGCAAATTTCAAATTTTATTTTTGTACCCGTGTCGTCATTCAAATATTCCTCATCCTCTGTTCTCGTTTTATTTTTTTTTTAAATTAAAAAACAAAATATAATATTGAAATAATTGTAATGGACATTTGTAATTTAGGAGTACTCGCAAAATTTGGATTATTTTCACATCTTAGTCCAAAGTGGCGGAATATAAATCGAATATCATCTGGATAACGACAATCATTTTCTGTAAAAATAAGGCAGTGTTTATTTTTGGCGGTTAGTAGCTTATCGAACTTGGGCATTTACCTGTACATCTAAGCCGGCTATTATCCATCACGACTGAAAAATACAATCCATCGCAGTTACTAACATCTTGGCACGGTTGAGTTATATTAAAATAAGCACTACCCAGATCTACTACCGTTTTACATTCGAGCGGGGCATAGTCCGGCTGCCTTGATAAGCAAACCGTAAAATCTCCATAACCATACCCATGGACCTCAAATCTTGCTTCTGATACTCCTCGCAAGTAATATGGCGCAACCCTGTAATTCATTTCAATATCGGTACTTACATATTGTTCAAACTCATCTCGACTTGTAATTTCTGTTGATCCATTAACCACCGTCCCATAGGCACAAAATGGTGACATCATGCGACGTGGAATTTTTTTTAAAAGATCAACTAGTTCCCCGCTAAAAGTACTCGGATCAATAGAATTTGCAGTGATAATTGTATACCGGTGTAATTGATTTTTATGTGCATCGTTTAGTTGATTGATTAGTTCTTTAAATGAAGCCGCATTATTCGTTACGAATACGAAATAAACGTCGGGAAACTGCAAAAATGAACTACTTAGCATGCGACGAGCACTTTCATAATCATGCTCGGTGATTCGTGATGATTGGGACATAACAAGAACTACTTTTGAATTTGATCCCATTACGCGATTCTGCATTTCGTGATCTGATTCATTTTGGAGCAGCCTGACAATCGTTGCAAGAGATGCTGAGAGTGATAATGACTGGGGAACTATAAATAGTAAAATTTAGTTTCATTTTTAATAAAATCTTTCGATTCGACTTACATTCTTCGGTATAATTTCGCAGATTTGAAAATACCGTTGAAATACTATTTGTTTTATTGACCATCACGTCCCCTCTTGCTCCGTTTATTATTGAAATTTTTGAGTTGTACAAAGATACACTGCTGATTTCCGCAATGTGATTGATTAACTGTAGATTTTCATATCTTCGTCGAGATCCGTCAATTACGACGGTTAAATCGACTGAAATTTGTTTAGTCTCCTTGAAAATTTGGTTACATGTGGTTAGTGTGTCCAGAAGCATTCCTACATAATATAATCATATTTTATTAATATTTAACAACATAGCCAATAAATATAAATATTTACTAGCATTATCGAAGAAGTTATCAACGGCAAAATCACAATTTCTTCGAAGTACTTCATCAGCTACATGGACACTTGGCGTTGCGAGTTGTAACACTTTGCTGAACTGAAATACTTCATTTTTCAATTGAACAACATCAATGGCATTTAATATATCACCGCGATGACAAGCACGATTAATACCATCATTCCAACTAATTAAATTATCGAATTCTGATAATTCACCAATTGGCATTACTTTCCGGCGACCTGTATAAATTTTGGTGCTGCCTCGATTCATATTTTCGATGTTAATTGTGGGAATGCCTCTAGAACTGTAGTACATATCAATGATTTGTGATAAACGCAAACGTCCTATTCGTTCATTCCATGATTGTATTTGTTGAGACAAGAACAATCCATCAATTCCGGCTAAAATTTCTGAGTCTGGCATCTCCCACTTTTCATTGTGGCCTTGTCGAAAATATCTTAGTCGAGGATAAAGAGTATCATTCCACGAGCCTGACAAACCAACAGACATATTAGTGCCATAAATGGGCCCTTGAAAAACACAAACTTCAGCTAAATCACCCGATAGTCCAGCTGCAAATTGATTATCAATCATATCGGTGGATGATAATAAGCGGGAAAATTCTACGTTCGAATCACTTTCACTATCCATAGTTTCTAAGTTTTTAAAATTTTCCGAGTTGTGAAATTCAAGAAAATTTCCAATGCTCACTTTTTGTGGTTGAAGGCCTGCTGTAATTGATGCGATTACGGTACCTGGTGATATCGTTCCATAATCCAGTGATCGAACAACACCTCGTTCTATGGGACATCGAGATACTGATGGCGATAACTGTTGTCGTGATGAACTATTCATCATTGTAATAGGGCAGGTACGAGATTCATCACCGCGATTATGCCGCTCCACAGTACTACTTATAACTGAATGCAGATTGCATATATCGTCTTGGGATAGAAACGATGTAAAATTTAACGGACCTGATATATCGGAGATCAATTCGAGAAGTATTGAATATTTTGGTGATGTACGTCCGTTTACACCAAACGGAATATCGATTTCATTTTCTTGTCCCGTCACCGACCTTTCTATACCATCAACTCGTAAACGGTGCATAATATTAACACTCAACCGACGAATATCTATTGATGTCGGATTAGCATCCTCGATTTTTTGTATTATTTCGAGAAAAAGTTGAAATGAATTTCCTATCCAAGGTTGTGTGTTATTTCCACGGTAACACGGAATTAAATGCCCATGAATCACATTTCCGAGTATTTGGCCTGATTATTTTCATGTAAACAAATTAATATCTAGTACAGCAGTACAATATTAGACTAAAGATACACTTACCCGATACAAAAGTACTACTGCTGATGAAAAGCGCTAGTAAAAATATTTTCATTTTATGGAACAATATTATTTTTATTATTTATTATTGGAATTTTTGTACAAAACATTTGGCTTATTTTCACAACTTAACGCAAATAAAATCATAACCAAATTAGTATCAACCTGTTCGGCTGTGTTACCGAAGCTGATAAGATAGCGAGCGATAAGATTGTTTACTTTATTGGATAATTTAATTAAGGTATTTACCCTTTAGTTTGGAAAATATTAATACATTAGTTTTGAGTTTTTACACTTCCGTCTTGCATTCCGAAATATACACGTTCCGCCATATTAACAAATAGGCCAGTTTCTACAACTCCCGGAATTAAATGGATTTTTGTATCAACTTCTTGCCAATTAAATGATTTGTCGGTGGGAAATTTCCAATCAAGGATGAAATTACCGTTGTCAGTTATACAGGGACCTGCTTTTACTACGGCCATTCGTAATTCGGCTGATCCACCATATAGTCGTTCAATATTACGCTGGATTGGAATGTACGCCATGGGTATAACTTCAATTGGAATACCTTTCTTATATTGCTCGCCTAAATTCAAAGAATTTTTCGTATAATCCGCAATAATTATAAGTTTGGAAGCGCAAGATGCGACTATTTTCTCCTGAAAAAAAAAAGAAAATTATTAGATAAATAGTGAAATCGAATGGATTGGATAAAAGCAAAGTGTTTCCACTTTGCTCTAAACACCGAATAGCACTTCAATTTTTATAGAAATCACATAAATCCGAAAATTATAATAAAGTAAGCCGGAAAACTATTAGTCGGGAAAAAATTCTACCAACTATTTTCATTCTTTTGTTTTTCTTCAAAAGGATAAGATACAAAACTTATTTTCAATTTTTAATTTTAAATTTGGAACAACCATAAAATATATAAACAAAAAAATAAGCTAGAAAATAATTGTAAAAAATGCGTGAAATTGTGCATATACAAGCCGGACAATGTGGAAATCAAATTGGTGCGAAATTTTGGGAAGTTATTTCGGATGAACATTGTATCGATCCCTGCGGAACATATTACGGGGATAGTGATCTCCAATTAGAGCGAATTAATGTATATTACAATGAAGCAACGGGGGGTAAATATGTGCCAAGAGCAATTTTAGTAGATCTAGAACCGGGAACAATGGATTCCGTAAGAGCTGGTGCTTATGGACAGATATTTAGACCCGATAATTTTGTGTTTGGTCAATCTGGAGCAGGTAATAACTGGGCCAAAGGCCATTATACAGAAGGAGCTGAATTGGTGGACTCCGTATTAGATGTTGTTCGTAAGGAGGCAGAGGGTTGTGATTGCCTCCAAGGCTTTCAATTAACTCATTCTCTTGGAGGTGGAACTGGATCTGGAATGGGAACTCTTCTTATATCGAAAATCCGTGAGGAGTATCCAGATAGAATCATGAATACATTCTCCGTCGTCCCATCGCCTAAAGTATCCGATACCGTAGTTGAACCCTACAATGCTACGTTAAGTGTACATCAGCTAGTTGAAAACACCGATGCCACATATTGTATTGATAATGAAGCTTTGTATGATATTTGCTTCCGTACATTAAAACTCACGACTCCAACTTATGGTGATCTAAATCATTTGGTATCCGCTACAATGTCAGGAGTCACAACTTGTCTTCGATTTCCCGGCCAATTGAACGCGGATTTACGTAAATTGGTAGTAAATATGGTACCATTCCCTCGATTACATTTCTTCATTTCTGGATTTTCGCCATTAACCAGCAGAGGATCACAACAGTATCGCGCCCTAACGGTCCCTGAACTAACTCAACAAATGTTTGATGCTAAAAATATGATGGCTGCTTGTGATCCGCGTCATGGACGATATTTAACTGTAGCCGCAATATTTAGAGGTAGAATGTCCATGAAAGAGGTAGATGAACAAATGCTTAATATTCAAAATAAGAATAGCAGTTATTTTGTGGAATGGATTCCCAACAATTGTAAAACAGCTGTTTGCGATATTCCACCGCGTGGTCTTAAAATGTCTGCCACATTTATTGGTAATTCGACGGCAATTCAGGAAATATTCAAGCGTATTTCTGAACAATTTACGGCAATGTATCGCCGAAAAGCGTTCTTGCATTGGTACACTGGTGAAGGTATGGACGAAATGGAGTTCACCGAAGCCGAAAGTAATATGAATGATTTGGTTTCGGAATACCAGCAGTATCAGGAAGCAGCTGCCGATGACGAAGGGGAATACGATGAAGAGGAAGAAGCCGAAGAATAAAAAATTTTATTTATTTGTAACAATTTTATTTTTTTCTTGATTAAATATGTTTGCTAAATTTTATATTGACTTGAAACTTTTTTTTGTCCGATATTCTACCAAATTTTACTCACCTGCAATAAACAGCCACCACCACCTTTAATAAGTATTTTATTGCCGTCAACTTCATCAGCTCCGTCAATGGCACAATCTAAAGTAGGATTTCGATCTAAATCACTTAAAGTTAAGCCATTTTCGATTATTAATTGGCGGGCTTGGAAACTTGTCGGAACACATGTAATATTTAGATTTTCATTTTTAACACGTTCGGCTAGACGCTGGACCGCATAAACAACAGTTGAACCACTACCAACACCGATCGCCGTATTTGTTTTAACAAAATCATCTACTGCTTGAAAGGCAGCAATTTTCTTAGCATTTTCTACACTCATTTTACTGTTACTGCCACTAACTGAATAAGTTCGCACTAAAGTTTTAATTATTTTATTCATAAATATTCGAGAATTATGACTTTCACTAATCCATATTTACGTACTAATAAATACTACAGTAACAAGTATTTTGAGGTTAACAAGTTTATGACAGTTTGACTTTGGTTTGGTCCAATTATAAAAATTAAGAGATAATTTTAGTGTTTTTCTTTTATAGAGCTTAGCACGTAATAAACACTGTACAAAACCTTATCAATAGACTGTTTGGAAATGTGGTTAAAACGAAATTTTAATTCAAAATTTAAAAATTACACAGATAATTTGAAATAATGTTAGTCAACAGATGTCACGACACACAGAAGTTGAACAATCACTGAGTTCATTCATAATTTTACCTCTCCGTCTCTCAAAACATATGTTTACTTCATCCATTCTTAAAAAAAATTCTCAAATACGTAGAAATCACACTCAAAATATACAAATCATTGAATAAAATTTGTATTTTTTCCTTTGATTTTTTAATTGAAGTTTAGTCGAGGCAAGGTAATTGAATGGTGAACAGTGCACGATAACGATAATAAAAGCGTGTATTCTTTTGTTTATTTATATGTGTTGCAGTTGCCATATTATTTATTTACATTAAAAATGGCGTCCAATTGGAATATTATGATTATGAAAGTTAAATTTTTGATTTTTTATTGCAAATCTTTGTATTAAAAAATGATAATGAAAATAAAAATTAAGTGAATTATAATAATAAAACAAAAAAAAGAAAGAATATATTGAGTTTTTTTTATGTTTGTGCATATTTTTAGTGAAGCCGTTTTTTAGTGAATAACGAAAAAGAAATATAAAAGAAAAAGAAGTGTAATTCTGTGTCTTAAATACTTATTTGTGTGGTTTGGTGAAATACTATAATGGATATAGAATCAGATGAATCAGAACGATGGGAAGATTTTTTTGGTAAATTATTTGTATAATTATTTAATAAATATTTGTAAAAACAAACTTGTTATAAATTTTACTCTTGTGTACATTAAATACCCACTCAAATTTTGACATTGGATTTGTGTAACGACATCTTCTGTCTACAATTTAAATAACTTGCATGTTGCTTGTAGAGTGTCCCATGGAGTGAAATGTAAAACATATGTTCGGAATTTAGTAAAAATTTTAATGAAAATTCTTTTTAATACGAAGAAATTTTTGATTTTCATAAGGTTTTGTTATTTAAGTGTAATATCTCCTAATTGCACAACCGATCTGGGTTCGTTAATCTATATAGAATTGCAATAAAGAACTTGATCCTCACTGCGATGAATTGTTTTTAGAGAACAAAGTACGAATAAATTAAATTGCACGGCTTTGAAATTTGAATATCATGTACATAATGTATTGTATGTACCTATGTACTTAATAAACTATTTCACATTTTTTTTCCTCTGATATTAAATTATCGTGTATTATTCAACATTTTATTTCATTTACTGCTTACATTTTAATTAGTAATAAAGAGTGGATTTTCCTTTCATTACGTACATAGCAAACTAATCATAAATTCCTAAGTATAGTAATAAAAGTTCACTTGCTTTATTAATATTAAGTCACATTTCACAAATAGTTTTAATTACTTTGAATGAAATAAATCAATTTTAATAGAAAAATTTAAAAATCAGTTTGATTTGACGGTTTGAAATGTCGGTTTGCCATTTGTGCATGGATCATTGCATTAATACATTGATTTTCGGTAGGATCTTAAAGCAGGAATTCTTACTTGGTGCATTTGTTAACACAAATCAAAAAACTGAAGTTATGCTTTAAATTTATTTAAACAAACCACAAAAACAAACTTAGTCAAAGAACGAGTGAAAAACTGCGAGTGAACAATAGAACACTTTGCTCAGTTTATGTATACATACATAAAAGTTGTTAGTAAGTGAGCTGATTATTCAGTTTTACAACATCCCCACATAATTAGTGCACGCAAGATTTTAATTTTAAAAAATAAAAATGAAATTACGTTAAAGTTACCCAAGCATCAAATAAAAACAATAATGAAATAAGCTACGTTAAATTTAGATAACAAAAAATAAAATCCTTTGAATGTATAGCATTTATTGGGAGAAGCCCATACTACTTTTAGCACAAAAGGCATTTTTATCGTTGTTTACAGCCTTTGTTAAATTGTCGGCGATCATTTCGTTCGTTCCGACGTATTCAATTTGGATTCCTCCTTCAGTAAATTTTTCGCGATCAAAGTGATGTGATGACGAATATCAATATGTTTCGTCCTTGGGCTGTACATCTGGGGGACTATTTGTAAATTCGATTCGAACGTATTCGCCAGGTTGATCACGCTCTAAATATCAGAAAAAATTGTTATTGGATTGCAAAATTCAATTAGCTCACTCAATAATTGTCGAATCCAAGTGGCTTATTGACAAGCCACTGAAAGCGCCATGTATTCGGCCTCAGTGCTCGGAAGTGCAACGGTCGGTTACCTCTTGCTTGCTCGTGAGATCGCACAATTATCGAATTTAAAGACGTAGCCAGTGCACGAACAGCGTCTTTCGTCGAGATTCGATGCCCAATCCGCATCGCAATATCCATACGTATACGGTTCATTGTTGATACGGTCAATTACCTCTTGAAATAGCACGCTTGTTTCAGCTGTTTCATCTCATCTTTGGTTTTTGGTGGCGCCAGTGAATTGATTGGACTGCATTCTGCCATACGAAATTTTTCGAGAATTTGTTCGACGTATTTCTTTTGGTCCAAACAAATTATTCCCATTTTCTTATCTCGAGTAATTTGCATTCCGATACAGCTACTTGCCTGACCCAAACCCTTCATGCTGAAATGCTTTGTCTAATTCGATTTCAGTTGATTGTTCCACGCATTGTTGTTTGAAAAGATCAACAAATCATCGACGTAAACAGCAAAGAAAATCACGTTGTCTTTTTTGGGACGAAAATAAATACACGCATCTGTTCTGCATTTACCTTCGTGTTCCATTGACGACTGGCTTGTTTCAATCCGTAGATTGCTTTTCGGAGTAGACAAACTTGTCTACTGCCATTGTCAGAGCATTCGGGTTGCTTAATGTAAATCAGTTGTTCAACGTCGCCTTGAAGAAATGCCGTAATTGCGTCGATTTGATCGATGTCCGAGTTGAATTTCGAAGCTAGCACAATCAAAATACGAATCCCACGTTCGTCGTCCATGACTTGCTTCCAATTTTCACGGTTTGGTCCATTCAATACATCTTTCGCCATTTCATGCCAATTATGTGGAAAAATCAGGAAGTTGTTTTGGCAATGGGCTTCGCTTCGATCGTGTCAATTTCGATGATTCCGAATAAATGACATTTCGACTGATTATCAAGCGATTCGAGTCCGCATCATACGTTCGATATTCCTTGACGCATGACGCCATAACTGTAGCCAACGAAAATAAGTTTCTTTGATTTTGCATCGAGTTTTCTTTGTTTCTCTCTCATGAACCATTGCTTGCGATCCAAAAATTCGCAAATGATTTAAGTAAATTTATCGCGGTTTATCATTCAAAACACGAGAAACAGAATGATTTTTCAAATATGTTCTCATCGCTTCAGCCAAACATTTATTCGGAAGTTTTGCATCTTGTAGCATGCATCTCGCACGCTCTGTCAACGTTCGAATTGTTCGCTCTGCAAGTCCATTTTGTTGAGGCGTATATGTCTGCCGATATCGCTCGACTTGAATAATCTTTGGAATTGTTGATTGCAGAATGCGGTTCCATTATCAGATCTGAATGTTTTGATTTTGTTGAATGACAAGCGCGATTGGTTTCCTTTGAGACACACGACACACACGTGATCCCCACTGTTTTCGATAAATGAAAGCCATTGACGCTGCCAGATTTCATTTTCTTCATGTCTTGATAATTTAAATGGCCCAAGCGTCGATGCCATGTTTCAGAATCTTCGGTCGATGCAATCGCAACATTCACCATTATGTTTTACACGATTTAGGCGATAAAGTCCATCGATCATTGTACCTTTGGCCAACAATTTTTGTTTTAGATCACGGACTTGGCATCGATATAAAAATAAATTAACGACATAACCATGTTTTGTCATTTGACTTACGGATAATAAGTTCGCTGTTAAGTCCGGAATGCACAAAACGTCTTCAACTTTGATGCAATTCGCGTTTCCATTTACATCAGTCAACAATTTAACCGTGACACACGATTCAACTTTCATCTTTTCGTTGTTTGCCATCGTTATGTCAGTCACAGCCGGTTTTCTCGCGTCGAAAATTGTGTTTTGGTTCATGATCAGATGTTGCGTTGCGTTGGAATCCAAATACCAATCGCCTCGATTGTAATTTCCGGTCAAAATACTGCGCTGAATAATACACCAGATTTGCCAACGGAACCTCCCATTTTCGTGGTTTTATTGTTCTTTTTCTTTTCAGGGTAATCGGGAGATTTATGGCCTTTTTTGTTGCTTTTGTTCAATGCATTCGATTTGCCAAAAAAACGCGCCTTCACTTGTGTTTCTTTAAGCAATTCCATTTTGACGGCGTCACTGGTTAATTTATGCTCAGCTCAATATTGTCGACGGCCATCACATACGCCGCATATTTTTCCGATAAACCGTTGAGCAAAAAATATGCAATCCATTCGTTGTCTAATTTGAAGCCAATTACATTTAATTTCTGTGCCGTACCGACGATTTTGCCAATATATTCTTGCACGGAATCGCATTCATCCAATTTCGTCCTACTTAACTATTGAATAAGCCAACTCGGCGATATGTACCTTTATCTTTAAAAATCGCCTCCAATTTTTCCCAAATTTCTTTGGCTGTTTTGGCATCTTGAATATGAATGTAATTTGACGGCTCTACAGAAATTAGGAAATATCGTTCGCGCCTATGTTGTGCTTTGTGCATGTAAATGCAAAGTATATTTTTGCTTAAATGACTGACAACCGTTTTGTCGGAATGTTACACTACAGTCGGAATGTTTGTAATCTGCTTGTGTGAAGCAGCTGTATCTGCTTTTACCTAAACATTTTAATAGTAGAGTTCCTGCGATGTTTTAGCGTTACAATTTTCGATCTTCGATAGTTTATGGCCGTAATTAAGCTTTTTTTCTATTTCGATTTCACCTGCCTCGAATAAATCATGTTTCCATTTCGGCTAAACTTTACTTAAGTACTGGGTACGTTGAAAAAATCAGGATTGAGTATCAATAGTGTTTTGGTTAGATATTCATCTTCATTTTGATCATTGTTGTGATCATTTTCAGGAGTTTCGTGAAGAATCTTCTTTTTTGATTTTACATGATTTTAAAAACATATATTTCGCCAAATATCCTTCATAAAAGATTTTACGCTTAGACGAAGATTCATAACTTTGTTTAGCAGCGCGCTAAGTTGCATCAGGATTTTCACATTACCAGCAATCGGAGTTGATTGGTGAAAGATTGCATCAAAAACATTTTTTCGAGAAAAACTAGCCCAATCTTTTAAAGTTTTCTAGCAAATCTCATAATAGTCGCCAATTTGTTTGTCAGAATGTCATAAATTTACAAATTTGGCCCAAAGGCAAATAGCTTTTGGTAAAAAATGTTCTGGTATACCAGTTCGTATAGAGAACGATTTCTGGCAAACCCTTTTCCCTTGCTTCGGAACGATATATTGCTTATGGCAAATCCACTTCTACTTTTGGTGGTTGCATACTTAATAGTTAATAGTTAAAAATATTCACTGCTTATTACTTTATCACACTTATTAGTTTGAGTATCGACAAACAAATGATGGCATTTTTAATGTAAGAATAAAGTAAACCAATAACGGCAAAAAGTTTTGCAATTATTGCGGAGATAACCTGTTTTGATTATAAACAGGATTGAGGAATCGAAGCCCAGTATAAAGTAAAATTGAGTATACAACGTGATTTCGATAAAAAAACTATTTTTTAAAAAGTAAAATTCTCGTAGAAAATGAGATACATTTTCCAGGAAAATGTAGCTTGCACCTCCTAAAAATTTTTGATAAACAATCCTACATCCAAAATTTTGAAAAAATATGCACCTTACCTGATTTTGGTGACGTAGTAAGTAAATTAACGCCTCCATTTCTACTTCTCTGCATCATTCACCCACCGAATTTTTTGTTTGCGAGATTTTATCGATGTATTCGTGTTTCAATTCTGGTATAAGCAACACCTAAAAACAGCATGACTGTACAGTGTAAATAAAATAAAAAAATCATAAAACAAAGGGATACGGATGCTACATCCCAAAATTCTACATCATTCTACATCCACACAGTGGGAGTTATTAAAGGACTTTCTACACAATTTAGCTTGCAAGAAATACCAAAACACATTTCAACAGATAAGGAGATTGTACAAATTGAAAGAATAAAAACATGGGATAGAGACAACAAAATCTTAAAGGACACACATTTAGTAAAAATTGAATTTCGAGCGAGCTCACTACTGGATAAAATGTTATTCTACCATGTGCCATTTAAAATTACATTTTTCTACCCAAAAGCGAAGTTTTGTTCAAATTGCTTAGGCTACGATACGAACACCGCAAAAATTTTTGCACTGCTGAATGGAATTATTGTAGGAAGGAACATTACACCAACGCCAAAACTTAGCGTAGCAGTACGTTCGGAAGTAACAACAGAAATGACTAACCAGGAAAACAAATTACAGAGATATTCTTGGAGAGCGATTTCCAACTACTCAACAAAAGCAACCATATGCGACTTAATCTATTCAAACATACGACATCATCACAAGATATAGCAGTTTGCAGTCCCAACATAATTTTATACCTATAACACTCAAATGTGACACTCAAAACAGCAAAGAATCGTAACAAATTGAAAACTAATGACACTACAAATAATTAATAATAATAATAATGAGGAAAATGTAGAATCAATCATTGTAAAAACAATAAAGGAGAACACCAAAACTATATATTGCAATACTAAACATCAAAGGTTATGGAACATAAAAAGAAATGAATGAATGAGCTTACGAACTAAAAAAGGCAACTAAAGTTCTAAAAAGAGAATTAAAAAAAGTATATGGAGCACATTTTTGAACTCAATTAATCCGAACATAAACACTAAAATGCTATGGAGTAAAATAAATAAACTAAAAAACACCAGAAACAATTCTTTTAACCTTATGGAAGACCCTGACAGTGCAAAGAAATTTCTACACGATAATTTTCCAGAATCCAGGTGAGAACAAAATATCATACAAGGTCCTAAAAATGTTGATTAAAAGTAACGAAAATTTTCTGAACAATATTACAAACTGTTTTGACTACATATTATGGATTAAACAATCTGATCCAAAAAACGGGAAAATCTCCAAATATATAGCCATCAAAAAGCCAAATAAAAACGTGTTGCTGTCTGAAAGTGTTAGGCCTATATGCCTATTAAATGCAATGTCTAAAACATTCAACAAAATTATTGATTTTTTACAAACCTATTCACAGGAATATTTGAAGCAAAATGTACTAATAAATCTCAAATAAGGCCACATTAATAGAAGAATTAAAAAGAAAAACTTTCCACACCAAAAACCAAACCAGCACATTCAAGCAAATAACAAACAAAGGAATTCCTCAAGGCAGCTGTCTAAGCCTCACTCCTTTCAACTTAACAACTGAATTACATACTTACACTACAAACATATAGAATCTCAATTTACCAATTTGCAGACGATATAGCCATCTTAATAAAGGAAAAAAATGATAAGGAAGCAGAGATTGCAACAAACAAAACGTTAAGGATCCTATCACAAGAACCAAACAAACTAAATTTAAAATATAACCCTGTCACTATTTTATATTTTTGAGGCTATTCAAAAATAAAAATTCAACGTTTGAAGCAAAAATACAAAAATAGATAACATCCAACTCCAAGAAAATTTATATACCTTGCTCATTTATATACCTTGTTAAATATCCAAAAGGCCATCCATTATAAATACAAGAACACAATTTATTGATGTCATTACGGACCGGCCACGGATACAAAATGGGATACCATCATATTCCCGAACGGAAATCCCCCCCCCCCCAAATACCGAAAAATACAAAGTAAACTGCCCCATCAAAAGGGAAGACCCTAATACATTTTTGATAACTTAAATATGAAATCAAAAGGAATCTACATAATTTCATGTCATCCTTGCGTGGAAAGGACCAATGCTAAGCGGCTTTGAGGAGTTTTTTATTTTAGTATATGACAAACGTAAATATTTTTACAAATGTTAATGTTCAAACTTTTGAATTATTCTGGTGTATTCCAGATTGATAAATATTTAAGAAGAGGAGAAATTGTTAGTTCTCCTCTTCACAAATGTTAATATTTTTGAAATTTTTCTGACGTTTTCCTGTCATCCTTGTGCAAAGGGTCCAATGCTAAGCGGCTTTGGGGAGTTCTCTATTTTAGTAGGTATGTGAATTATTATTAAAAAATACAAATTTTTCAAAAATGGTTCAATGACTATGAATATTAGAATTTCAAAAAATCGTCAGGGCGGGGATTTGGGGGCGGTAGCCCCATCCTCCAAGGTATAAAACGAATTAAAATAATATTTCAAAAATTTGTTATTTTTAAAAAACTTGTGTTTTTGGGATTTTTGTTTCTTTTGAGATTTTTTTATTTTGGATAACGATACAAACCCGAAAATTGGCAAATCAAATTAGAAACTTTTCAACGAATACCCATTCCTCCAAGTACCTACACGTCTCTTGATATCAGCTTGAAAGTGAAATTTTTAATTTGGCAAACCAACACCTTACAAAAATGATAGTAATCCAGTAGATACCGGGACACTCAGGACTATCAGAGAACGAAAAAAGCTGACATATTAGCAAACAATGCAAATGAAGTAATACAAAATTAATACGAAAAAGGAATCCCCTTTGAAGAAACGGTACAATTCATAAAAGATTATTAAGTAACGGCCGGAAAATAAAATATGAGACATGAAGAAATACAGTTGGGAAAATATAACAAACTGATAAATGAAACACCTCCTAAATCCCCCTGGTTCAAAACTATCAAAATGGAAAGATACAATGCAATCTAAGAAAACTGATCGGACTCGAAACAAGAAATTGCATGAAATTGTGAAAAGGCATGAAATTTGAATTTTATCAGATTTTGCTTCGATTTTAAACTCCTTAATTATTTAAGAGATCGTGCCTATAGGTGGTCATAAATTTGTAAAAAAACTTTTATTTTTGGTTTTTCGCTTTCTTCAACTGCAACATCTCGAGGATACTCCCAAACATGTTTAAATTGATGTGACGAAAATTTACGGTGTTATAAATGTGTGCAGGCATAACATTTTTCGAAGGTTGAATTTCATCTTTTAAGATCATATAAAAGATTAAAAATTAACAGAATAACTTAACTATAATTCAAGATCGTATGCGGTTCCAACCGCTTATAATGAGTATCACTTTTGCAATGTACCACACCTATAAAGTTTTTTAGAGCAATTTAGATAGATCTGGGAAAGGATTTAGATCGAATTATTGTAGATCAGTACACCTTGTGGAAGTGATTAAGTATTCGGAAAAGTAAAATATTTAAATTAAAATTATTTCATTTCACAATTTATGGCTTAAGTAGATATAATCTTAAAGATGAAATTTACATTTTAACTCAAGATAAGGACTAGCTAACACCAATCATGCAGATTTTATTTGTGTACATTTTTTAATCGCACGACAGTGTTTTATTCTCATGTATGTATTACGTTTAACTTAGTACCATTAACTGATAGTACAGTAACTATCTGTCACATTGAATGTACATACACTCATTCGCCTTCAGATTATATTGGGTCAAGGAAAAAGTTTGTGAAAATTAACTTTATTAAATCAAATATATACATATGTGCCGTTTTGATCGATAACCTTTTGCCATTTTTCTGGTATAACCATTATGCCATCACTGTAGAACAGTTTGGATTTCTGGGCGAAATACTGAACCAAGTGATTTTCACGGGCCTCTTTTGAAGTCAGCTTTACATAATTAATAGGGTTTTGCAGCGAGTGAAACAAGTGGTAGTCGGGTGGAGTAAGGTCCGGGCTATAAGGTGGATGCGTAAAAACTTCCCAGCCGCGTGAAGAACCGCGTTTCGCGATATGTTTAAGTTTAAATACCTTTTCAGCTAATTAATAATTTTTGATTGATTGATTGATTTGAGTGTACGATCAAGACTAAACAAGGTTCCCAGTAAGCCGCCGGGTTCACTGTACACCCTTTTACATATAAAGACCCACTGCCAGTAAGTAGTATACATAAAATATAATACAATGAAACAGTCATCACAAGACAACGTCATTCCAAACCAACACTAAAGTCCCCAACAACATGTTAAAAAACAACAATCATCATAAAGTAAAATAAACCCAATGATAGTCACAACATGTCAGCACTGACACGCACAAAACACGGAACATTTGGTTAACCTTGCCTGGGTCAAAACAAAACAACAATATTACGTCCGGTCGCCCAACCCGCCCTGCCTGCAACGCCACACTCTCAACCCAAAATTCAGGTCTACTGTGTTTACACCACCGATAGTACATACAAAAGCCAAACAGGACATCATCCTTCTACTATAGTACCGACATTCGGTGGATATTCCGATATAGTTAAGAGAATTATTCCAGGTGAAAGATGATCGTCCTGGCTTCTTGGGTTCGGCGGTGCACCTCATAACGGTGCTCAGAATATGAGTTGGTGTGCGGCGTTGATCGTGCCCCCAGTAATTTATTCAATGTACCTTAATTCTTTTGGTAATAGTTCTACCAAATAATATTTTCTTGAGGCGTTGGGTGTTTGGCTTATTGGTGCTAATTTCGGCTAACATCTTTCCGGAAAAAATTCGATGGTCACAAGGAATAATCGCTTAAGTCGACTTTAGACAAAAATTGTTTTAAATATTTAAAGTTTTCTGTCCCTGCTCTAACTTCACTAAATTTGACTTATGTGATAATGCCATAAAGGCCAAAACCTGTAGTTGCAAGCCGTAGTAGCTTAACGCGGCATAGGGGAAAAATGAATTTAATATTGAACTTTTTGTACCTCTATAGAAAACTTATCTAATTTGACTTAAGGGGGGAACCTCCTCCAGATATTAATTTTTTTGCATTTTTTTTTTTTTACTTTAAAAATTCATTTAGTATCTGAAGAATATATTTCCAAAGTTTCAAGCCCAAAAGAAAGTCCTAAAGATCCCCAGGAAGTCACCGAAGTGATGCGAAGTAATGCGTTCTCTTCAAGAACGAAAACTTTAATCGAGTTTTTCTTGAAACGTGTTTTTTTGCGCGCCGTGGAATGTAACTCAAAAAGTAATGGACCAATCAACTTGAAATTTTGTACACATATTCTTTACCTTATCGGCCTTTGCACAAACCTAAAATTTCGTATAAATTGTTTAAACAAATATTGGTTTTAACGAATTGTTTATAAAGAAACACGTGTTTTTTTTCTTTTTGTCCTCTAATTTTCAATTTTATTTTTTTTTTTGCAACTTTTAGGTTCATGCAAAGCGGAATGAATTATTTTAATAAAAAAAATTGGTTTCGTTGATTTTAATTAACTACAAGGACCTGGGCGTTCCACGGCGCAAACTTTAGTAGTCTAGTTCGAGCACCTCTAGCCCCGCCATTTTCTTTTTTTTCATGCATAAAAAATTTTTTTTGCATTCATTTAAACGTCAATATTATTATGCAATTTGTTTCATTGCAATAAATGCTCTTAATTTTTTGTAAAAAAATATTGAAAAACCAGTTATCTGGAGGAGGTTCCCCCCTTAAGCGGTTAGTCCTTGTGACCATCGAATTCATACTGCCTCAATCGGCGATAGTTTGCTTGAGTGAAAGTAGTGTTTTTAGGTCATAGGTGATCATGGGGGCAATTGTGGTATTGTACAATGGTAAGGATGGTCTTAAGGGGCATTTTGTGCTTTTTGTAGCTAGTTTGCTGGTTCGGATGGTAAATGGTCGACTGAGACATGAGGTTAAATGGGTGCCCAAATTTGTGCTGCTATTTTCCATACGGGCATGAGCAATGGGTATGGGGTCTCGGGATATGCATTTCTGAGATGAAGGGCACTTTTATAACGGGCCAGCGCTTTTTTTCGGTTATGGATTGATCAGATGCAAGTTTAAGACAATCCACAATCATCTGCCATTGAATGCGAGGCCTGGTTGTGGCTTTAATAAATGTTGCGGAAATTCTCATTTTGTAAAAGAGCCAGATTGAAAGAATTGTATTAAGAATTGTAAAATGAGTCGGCTTTGATGGACTGGAGAAAAAGTTGTTTGATTTCCCTCCTCAAAATGGAAAGATCCCAGAAGCCGTCACGTTGAAGGTCGTTGAGATATCTATGGACAAATTATTTGCGGTTAACGTGTTCATAGTAAGGGGTTTAAGAATGAGGGGGAAGAATTGAGATTAATAATGTGAGTAGCTTACCGTGATACCAGCTGATTTACGGTCAAACTAGAGATTAATTCGAAGCTCGGAAGCTGGATATATACATCTATACGGTTGATTTTCGAAATAAATTCAACAATTTCTGATCGTAGCTCACCGACCGAAGATGAATGGAGTGGATCTCTATCATGTAATTACCATCTTCTGGGATCAACTGCATTTGCATTGCTGAATTGATGAATGGCTGATGAAATTATGAAGTGTGTGCATGCATAGGTATACAGACTAAAGTTATGAGTACATATATGGAAATACGTAACTAATGAATAAATAAACGGTGAAGTAGTAGCACAGCTGCGGCTAGTCTAGTTAGTTATTGTGGTGGTGCTTCTTTATTAATTTTACTTAGTTATTGGTAATTTGAGGTTATGTTTTACGGGATGAGTTATAAATACCAAAAAGAGGTGTATAATTTAGATTGTTTGATGAATGTATTCATTTGTTCATGTTGTGTATTGTTCTTTTCAGCTAATTAATAAATTTTGTTGAATTACTGTCGGTCTTAAGTAGTTTAAGTACCTCCAGCGATGTAATTTTTTTTTATTCTGTCGGAACAAGCCCATAGAATAATATTTAGATCTGCTGGAGTATCATTTAGAAATGTTTACGGGAGCAACCCTCTGGATGGTTAACAACCAGAGGATATCGTTTGTACTTGCCTGGAGTCAAACACCGCCCGAAATATTTTCAACTGGATGTTTGGTTTTTATACTTCGTTCGGAATCACCGTCCATTCCTCATTAGTTATTTAATTAAACCGATAAATCAAGTGATGATACAGGTTTGCAATTAACTGTATTTAAAAAACTGCCTTTTTGGGATTTTTTTGTTTACCAAATCGAGGCTAACCCATCCAATATACTTTCACATATCTGATCCATAGTAAAAAGTTTTTCAATTTTCGAAATTCCTTTTCATTTATATCAACATTCACTTAAATTTGCAATATGCGAGAATTTTTACAATTTGATATTACGATATTTCTCAATATTCAAATATAAAAACTGCAAGGTTCCTTCAGCAAGACCTAATTTACAAAAAAAATGTTTGATCTTATAACTGTTATAACCAAAGCAAAGATTTTGATCGTAAGATGAGAGTTGCGATATTCGGGAGCGATATTGTATTTGCAAAGTCCAAAATAATGTTTATTGAAACATGCCCCATTTAAAATAATGTTTATTGGAACATGCATGGCGCCGCCCTTGTCTCTCTGTTTCAATAAAAATTCTTGAAAAGTAGAATTTTGCTGTTTGGGCGTTTGATTTTGGGGTAACGTAACCCAACCTACGATTTTTATCTTCATAGTAGATATACAATAAATAAAACCAAAAACCAACAAAATTTACTGTTGTACTGTTTGTAGTACTTAGGTACATATGAAAATCAAACAACTCAACAATCAAAATCTATTACTTCTGAAATCCTGACTTCTATATGCGTTATATAAATTATTGTTCAATTTGAGTCGGTTTGTTTAGTTAATAAACTAATTAATATTCGTAGTTTTTATTTGTAATGTAAGTATCCTCATTTTAATATTGTCCTTTCCGGCTAAGATTATTTAGAATTGTATTATCACGAATACTTCATTACTACAGGCTTGAATTCTTGCACGAATATCGATCACAAATATTGTACAACATTAAACCCTTTGTCACATTTATATTCCAATTAGAGTTCTATAAATTTTAATTGCATTAATGAAATTGAAACCACAAACTATACATTCAACAATGATGATAATCTTGAATTCTAGAACAAATACAAATTGTATAAAATAAATTTTGTAATCAAATTTAATAATAAAATTGAATTAATTAAAACTGATAGATTGTATTACTAGTTTTTATGGACTCGTACACACACACACTAAGACTATAAATATTTTTTTTATGTAAATTCTTTGTAAGTTGTATTAAAATTATTTAAAGTTTCTTAAATTAAAATAAGTTTGCAAACAAAACGTGGTTGATGCTCTCCTCAATAATCTTAATTTATAAATCGCGCATTGAGGAATTTTTGATAGCATTTAAGCTTTTGCAACATACCTCAAATGCATGCATACTTTATGATGCACAATGTTAATATCTTATACATGACGTATTATTCGTTTTCTTGCCTTGAAAGCAAACAAAACAAGAAAAAAATGATTCGCTCGGATTTCTTATGTACACTATGCAGGGTATAAGTAAAGACAATCAAAATATACGTATTATACACTATAAAAAATGTTTAAGAAATGAAAAGACAAAACAAGAAAATTTTATTTATTTTAAAACGTATAAAAAAATCTGCATTTTTGTTATTATCGATTCTTTGAATAATTTATGAATCATAATCGAACACACATATGTATTTACTGTAAGATCTTGATGTCTTGATTAAAAGGTGCACTTTCATAAGTTGCTAAAATATCACTAGGATTCAAGTGGGTGTACACCTGCGCCTATATACTTATATATTTTATGTTACAGCACAGCAACTGTATATTAATGTTACCTGCGTTTATAAAACTATAAAAATATCAAACTACCCAAATTTCCGGTAGTTTCGAAAAATAAACATAAAACATTTCGTAAACCGGAAACTCGCACCATACCATTTCTTTATTTCTGAAACGAAATTATTCGATTTGAAAAAACTAAAAATTATACGAAATGCTAAAAACCAAAAAAATATTGCGACAATTCCAACAATTGCTATACAACATTTTTGGTAAATCGGCGAACGTACCATTAAACTTATTATTGTTTGTAGGTTTTATAGTTTAAAAAGTAAAAAGTTTCTTCAAATTATCATGATTGATTTATAAGACTGTGGCAGTAATTTATTAATTTTGATCATTTTAACGAGATATAAAACTTTCAAATTATGAGTGAGGCGACGATTTGAGAGTGTTAATTTTCATTAATTGGTTTTAAACATTAAGAATACTTAAATGATAAATGATTATAGAAAATTTGTAGAATTATAGTTATGAGAGCATGAATTTTTAATGCTACATATTACGTACTTGTTTAACAAATGTGGAATTCGCAGAAAAAGAAATTTACTTACTTATTGTGTTTTTTTCTTATATGCCAAAACAGACATAACATATTTTCCAAGCCATATTTTACTAAGTTTATCCAAAACATACAAAATTTAGTACTTCTTTTATTAGTATAAAATTAGGAAATCTGGCATCGTAAGACGGGGAAATTTTCGTCTATAAATCTCTATTTATTTTCCTATTTAGGTCAACAAATACGCATTTGTATTTATATATTTTTAGATCATAAGTTGATTTTTAAAATTAAATTATAGTTTTCATTAGAGAAAATTCGAAATAAATATAAAAAAGATGTTTATAGTACTCGTATGTATGTACCATACATACGATCCCAAAATGAAAATAATAACATTTTTCTCATTTCTTCTAAATAAATAATAAAAAAAATTAAGAAAGGAAATCAAACAAAGATACATATTTATATTTTGGTTAGATAAACATTTCAAAAATAATCAACGTACGTAAGTTTATCATGCGGGTTAGAGGAGTATTATTTCCCCCTCGACAGATTAATTTTTGTGCTCATTATTGCCAAATCGTGTTCTAATCATTAACAAATTTAACCCGCACCGGATAGAGTAGTGCAACTCAGGCAGTTTTTATGAAATTAAAAGGGTTATTGAACTTGTGCGACATCTTTGCTTGAATGATTCACAAAATAAAAATTTAAATGTCCGAGACTCCTTTATTATTTCTTGCTAATAAATGCATATTCTGGGGTTCATTTCTTATTAATTTATTAACCGCATTAAAAGATCTTCACTTTCTTCTACTTCGAGTATGTAGATGTAAAAACACAAGTCTTTCCGCCGTGAGTTGTCGCATTCAAATTCCACTTTAAGTAAGCTAAATACTGGTTTAATGCATCCCGGTATGATTTTTGAGAGATTAGGAAATGTAGTTTAGAATAATTGCATTTAACACGGCTTTACTGTTTAAAATTAAGATTTATTTTTTTAGATTCTTAAAACCATCCAGTTAAAAAATTACTGTAGTTAAAAATATTTACCTGTCAAAATTTTATGATCAATGTGTTATGGTCAGGGAAACAATACAAACTAACCTGTACATCAGTCTCCGATTATGTACCACTGTTTATATGACAAGTACACAAAACTGACAGTAATACCACTGAATACCCAGAAGCGACATAACGCGGTTTTTATATGGAGAAAATTGGACTCATTTTTTTGACCTTGGTTTATCGAAGGTAAGATTTTCGGTGTTAAATCATCGTTCAGTGGCTGAAAATTCAAAATTTACATGTAAAATATAAGGTAAGAGCAAAAATTTCTTGGTCTACGTAATGTCGGTTCTGGTTGATTATTATTCTGTGGTAATACATCCATACAATCAAATTTATTTATTTGGTTTTTATGGATAAACAGGTTAATAAACTTTGCAACTCAGATCATAAAAGTATAAAACCCTTTAGTAAAAAACCTGGCCAGTAATGTAAGGGGCATAGCTACACTGTTTCACACCTCATCATTTCCAGCAATTTAAAAAATTTCTAATATTTTCTTGCTTTACTATTGAACAACTACTAAAAATCTATTTATTTGAATTTTGAAAAAACTCAACAATATTCTCAATTTTGTATCATAAAATGATAAATATATCAGTTCATTGTCTACTAATGTCAGTACCAAAAATTGCACTGATTTTAATGCATCGGAAATGCATTTCCCACTTTAGAATTCAAGCGCAAGTATAAAAATCAATGAATTATATTTTTTAAGCCATCTAACGGAAAAATAAGAAATATCTTAGCAGTATTCCCACTAGAGATATGTAGTCTGTCAAATTCAGAACTGAAAATTCCACTGGTAGCGTTATCTACTCATTTAACACAAATTGTAATGTAAAAAAAATGATCAAAATTACATTTTTTCAACACTTTGGAGTTACCTAGCGGCTAAACTACCCCTTCACCCAAAAACAATTTAACACTTGTTTGAAAGGTTGAACTATTATCTATCAAATGCTATATTATGTTTTTCGGTTTTTTGGTAGCTGTGACCTCTAGCGGCAAAAATATAAACACAGTTTTATCTGCTCACAACTCCTAACGGTACTTTTCAAAAATAAATTATAGAATTTAGGATAAATTAATACCGTTCCAAAATGGTACCGCTTGTGAAAATACTCCTCTTAGAACCAAAGATACATAACCATTTATGTAGAAGTCAAAAATTAGAATTTGAAAACTGTCAAAATTAAAAAAACAAATAACGGGCCAACCAAAGGTAAAAAAAAAGTAAAAGAAACGATCTTGTTATTTTCGATAAGAAACACGATTACCACAAAAAAATTGAAATCGGGGAGGTCAAGGTTGAAAACTTCAAAAAATTTAGTGAAATACTGGGGAATGAGTCACACTTCAGATATCAGAACTACATACTACCAGCACGAAATTTCAATAAACATTTTTTAAACTCGCATAATATTAAAAGCCACCAGTGGGCGCCGCGGGAGATTTAATTTTGAGAGTTATTTTTTAGTTCTCAACAAAACTTTCGATAATAAAATCACTCTGAGTTGGACCCTATTAAAGTTAGCTGAAAGTAATAAAATGTCGGTAATGTAGATCGTGTCTTTGCTATCTCAGTTGAAAGCGACCTGACATATTTCAGCCGAAACATATTACTTACATATAAAATGCAAAATACCTATAACCTGGTATTTCCATATAGTGATTTTATGGCTGGATACAAGCTCATTTTTACAGTGACAAACCAAACGATTTTTCTATCGTACTTAATTACTGCTTACGAGAGGAATTACACTTTGAGTTTCATCAGTTGACGCAACATAGTGTGAACACGCGACTGTTGCAGTGTTGCAATGTACTGTATACATGGTGTGAACAGGCTGATTTGTAGTTCGAACAAATAATCTCGAGTAATCTACAAAACGCTACTTAGGCAAATTGTCGAAAAATTAATTCAAAGAACTCGAATAATAGCAGCCTGAGCCTATATTTTACGAATCTAAAATGAGGAAAAATCAAACATTTTCTATAAAACATTATTATGAAAAATCACGTTTTTTCCTAATGGGTACTAACTCACACAAACAATAAAACCGAATTAACATAGCGGGAGAAATTGCAAGAACAAAAATTGTACGAAAATCAAGACAATTAAACAAAATTTGTGAAAATGCTGTGGAAAAGTCCTATTTTTCTATATTTTAAATATTATTAAAAGAGACATCTATGGTGTGATATTTTTGGCTATAATAATATAGACCAACGCAGTGTCATTTTTGGCTATAATAATATAGACCAACTTAACTTAAGTTTAACTATGCAACCTGTTGTTAGGCTAAACTTACAACCAAAAACTAGATTTGTGTGTCAATATGTGATGCCAAGTTAAAATTTCATAGGTTGTCTTTAGTTTTAAAACAAGCATTTTCTGTTCAAATTATCAACTGCTGACTTGTCTGTGTTTCTTCAGTTAGATTGCTCTCTACACTTGGATACCACAATGTTGGGAAGCTGGCTTCTATAAGAAATGATTCGTTACAATAATAGGGATGTCGCATCTAACCCTAAAGGGGGCTGTGTTCCTAGAGATTCGCTTTGAAAACTAGAGATAATTTGGTAAATTTGGTACGTTTATCTCGAATTTTCTCTATAACTATGTCGTATGACACAACTTAAGGTTATTTTCTGAAATTGATTTTATCTGCATCATGCAATTATGAGTGTTTTCCGCCCTGATGAGACTTTGTGCTTGTACATATATTCTGTTTAGTATGATTCGAGAAGTATTAAAACCTTCGATTTACGCTCCAGCTTCAAAGTATTTTCAAAGCAAGTAAAACTTTCCATTTCATTTTATCTTAATTTTATTTTTTTTTAATAATGAACGCCTTCTAATTATTATGTACACATAATATGATATTATTTTATATCTTTAATTAAAAGTAAATAAAAATTGGAAAAGTCAAATATTTTTTCAATTAAGTAGAAAAATTATAGTTTTAGGCTTTATAACTTTCTCGTCGCACTGTTCAAATTTCATTAAAAATAAATGGGGGGTCACCGTTACCCAATTAGAATTTTTTATTATGACGATGCAAAATGTACAATCTAAGCGACAAAGCTCTTCTGTTGAAAAATTACCAAAAAAAAACTACTGTCGACAGTTTTGATGTTTGGATGCGCCTTTAATTGCAAATACATATTGTTTATAAACAACACGTGAAGTGAACGTAAAACTATAAAAGACAAACAATTGTTTACAAACATATTTATATAATAATGTTCTTAATCAAAATAATAAAAACATTAAACTTGTTTTTAATGTTTTAATTTTATTGCACACACTTTAGTATGAAAACAAAGCGATGAAATACGCCAACCAGGCAAAATTGTTTGAAAAAATCAAATTTATTAATTTAGGATTCAGTTATGGCCAACCACTATTTCGACCGTTAAATTAGACCATTATAGTGTAATTTAATGGCCGAAAGTTACTCTGAAATTAGCTAAGTTCTATTTACGAATGTGCTTATTGTGCCGAATTTACAATGCAACCAACAACAAAATATGAATTAATTTTTGTTTTGGACCAAAATTTTAAACAGAACGTTATTTGTATTCGGTTACCTCCAAATTTGACAATGCGCCTTTTCTACAATACGTACAATTTTCGCTTGATGGTTGCAATGAATCCCGTCCCTTCCTCCCATGTGTATTTATTACTACTAAAGTTCATTACATCATGATCTTTAAAATCATAGATCATATATGTTCCATCGTGGTCGCCGATAGGAGTTGAGTTTATGTGAATGACCAACATTTTATGGACTACAAATACAGATAAACTTCAAAATATAGAATCAGAAATTCAAAGAAACATCTTTTGCGTCACACTCCTGTCGGGATTAGAACTCGGTATCTTCAGATCCTAGCACTGTTGTAGTGAAAATGTACATTACAATTTTACAATTTAGAAAACTGGAGAGTGAGGCACAGCATGTCTGATTGAACCTATTACCATCTATGAATGACTGGCAAGAAACCACTAACTATTTAGAAAAATCAAAAATTTAGACAAAACAAATCGATCTGAGCCACACAGCGTAATTTTTTCTGCTCTTTACTTCTTATCCTCACAATATTGTTGATCGTGTCGGAAAAGGTTAACACAAACATTTTACTATAAATATGAAATAAATTAAAATATATTAGGACCTTGAATAAGTTCTCGCTGTTTTTTTTGTAGAAATTAACGCTTTATTTAAAGTATATGGTAAAGAATATGTCACTCAAAGTATTGCCCATCACATGCCACTACTTTCTCCCATCTTTCTGGCAGCATATGAATTCCACGTCGGAAAAACGACACGTCTTTAGAGGCTATCCAAGAATCAACCCATTTTTTAGTATCTTCGTAAGAATGGAAGCCCTGCTCAGCCAGGCCATGTGCCATCGAACGGAATAAGTGATAGTCTGAAGGGGCTATATGTCCGGTGAATACGGCGCGGTGAGTGGGGTAGGACTTCCCATTTAAGCGTTTTCAAGTAAGTTTTCACCGGTTTTGCAACATGTGGTCTAGCATTATCATGTAACAACATGACCTTGTCGTGTCTCTGCTCGTATAGCGACCGGTTTTCCTTTAGAGCTCTACTCAAACATCAATTGTCGTCGATAGCGATCTTCCGTGATAGTTTCGTTCAGTTTGAGCAGTTCATAATAAATTACACTCTGCTTATCCCATCAAATGCAGAGGAGTACCTTCAAACCATGGATATCTGGCTTTGCGGACGATGTTGTACGCTTAGGGTTATCGTACCGTATTCATTTTTCATCGCCAGTCACGATACGAAGCAAAATACTTTTCCTTCTCTGCCGTTGAAGCAACAGTTCACACGTGAGGAAACGCCGTTCGACGTCTCCGGGCTTTAATTCATACGGCACCAATGTCCTTCGAAACTGTTGTGTCATCGACTCGTAATGATTTTGCAAGTTCAGCTAGTGTCTAACATGAGTCTTGATTAAGTAATTCCTCCAATTCTTCGTCTTCAAACTTTTTCGGTGCGCCAGAGTGTTCTTTATCTCCAAGATTAAAATCATTATTTTTGAAGCGTCGAAACCAGTCTCTGCATGTCGTTTCCGATAGACCATGTTCACCGTAAGTCTCAACAAGAGTTTTGTGTGCTTGAGCTGCAGATTTCTTTTGAATAAAATAGTGCAATAAAATTCGCAACAAATACTCTTTGCTTGGCACAAAACTCGACATTTTTAGAATTTTTAGCAAAAACGTTGTTTACACTGTAGCGAACTAACATACACTGAAGTTCAAGCTCATCGACACTACTTCCTTGTAGATGCGTTACCACATGAAATAACATGCACGTAGACCTGATAATGCTATCTGTTAGGAAACAGTGAGAATTTATTCAAGGTCCTAATAGAATATGACAAAATAAAACAAATTATCTACCAAAAAAAAGTAACACAATTTTCAATTCGGAAGTCGGAATGAGCCTAATGGCTATACAGGGTGTCCCATTTAAAAAGACTCACTCAAATATATTAATATATTTTGTCAGGAAAGTTGCCAATCAACGGGGTCATTCGATTGGTGATCTTAAATTTGACCTTGAAATCTATTTTCAAGGTTAATTGAAGGTCAACTCCTATTTTATGGAAACACTCATGTTTGACCCGGATTCTGAAAGACCGTAAAATCTTGCATTTAATAAGTAAATAAAACATTTTTTTAATGACTCAGCGGTCATTTCAAGGTTAAATTACGAAATGGTATGAATTAACCAGCAAAAGGGGCGAGAGTGAAATAGCGATAGATTTATTTCTTTTTTAAAGAGCTGTAATAAAAAATAATGTATAAACAATTAAATACGGGAGAAGAAGGGAAAAATAAAAATAAAAATCGAAATTATAAATTGGTCCAGTTGGCCTTCAAATGTCCTTGGTGGTAAAGAACAAGGTTATCACCAGCTCGGTGCCTTATGTCTTAACGCCAACAACTATTAACTGAGTCATTCCCCATTAAAATTCATCTTCTGCTGGTTAATTCATTCTATTTCGTTATTTAACTTTGAAATTATTGCTGAAAGTCATTCTCTATCTCTTATGTACAATTTTACGCTCACTCAGAAAATGAGAGTTTCTATAAAAAAATAAGAATTGGTCTTCCAAAACCTAGAAAACAGATGTCAAGGTCAGACTTAAGGTCACCAATCGATTGCCCCATAAAATCCTATAACTTTTGTCTAAAATATTTTTGTATTTGGAGGCTTTCCTGACGAAATATTTGAGTGGATCTTTTAAAATGGGACACCCTGTAAAACCTATTTAATTTAAATGTGAACTTTCTTGGCTCCTTTGAAACAAAGTCATCAATTATGCTGTCATAATAGATGTTTGCATTCAAAGAGCCAGGCTAGCCAATTTTTCCTGTTATAATTTCGAAAGAGGGTTTGTAATATAAATTGCATCAGTCGTAGATTTAACCTATAAATAAAACTAGATTTTGGATAAAAGTTTAATTGTTAGCAGAATAGAAAAAACTATTTTCTACGTATTATGTTTGCGGCAATTTTAGTGCCCCATCCCCTAAAATCGGATACCTTAGCACTTGCCTTATTTGCCTACAGTATAATCGGCCGAAACTATTATCAGTAAAACGTGTTAAATTTAATTTCTACTAAAATGAAACTGTCGAAAACTATTCTTCGGTTATTTTGAATCGTATTTAATATATAATGCTTTAATTAGGTTCTATTGCTTAAGATCTGTGGGCCGCAGGCATCTACTTATTTTATAAATCATTTACAAGTTGTACTGGAATCTAGATGTGTAATTATTAATTGTGATTAAACTCCCTATTATTATCACACGATATAAATGTTATTTATTAATCTTTATTACTGCAATTATTGAAGATTAATAAAATACTGTTTACGAGGAGACAAGGTTGAAATTCTCAACATGACATTATACTATACACAGTAGAATTTTTCTTATTGTTTTAAACAGTACTCCTCAGGCTATTGGGCTCTTTCTTAACTAGATAGTATTAATCGGTAAGATTATACAATATAATACTATAAAGTCTTCGATGTATAACGTATACAGTAAAGGTTACAAAATCAAAGAGACATATTTTTGGATCATAATCCAATTTTGTTGATCATCTGCCAACATTTATTAATTATTGCCTAACTATTTAGTAATTAAATACGTTTTAATTTTATGTGGGAACTGTGATGACATATAAAGATAAGTGATCACATACTGAGGAGATGAATAAAAAAATTGTACGTCAGTACTTATTTTGCAGTATATAGTCTGTGCCAAATAAATATTAATTGAAAACATCTAGTAAAATAGAAATGTTAATTAGTAAGAATATTAGAGTAACATGACGGTTATATTTCTGATTTCATCACAATCAAACCAATAAACAAATCTTTTTATGGATACTCGTGTAATATCTGTGAGCGATAAATCTAGTCTTAATTTTAATCTTTAACGTGAAAGACGAATTTTAAGAAATTTCACGGAATACAAGATAATATGCTTGGTAAGTCTGATAATAAATTATTTGATCGTTTTTATCATTAATAAAAAAACACCATCAAACCGTTTCAACAGTTATTTTGTTTACATGTATCATACACACAGATACAAATTCAACACATTAAGTATGTAGAATTTACCTTTTAGCTTAACTTTAATTAACACATTTAATATTCAAAACGAAAAATTACATGCACATTTTTAACGAAGGCGTTTGATAAATTACAAATAAACATACAACAAAATTCAAATGCGTATAAGCATAGACTAAAGTAATATTATAGAGACGTCTTAATACGAATAAAAAAAATGTCCCAAAATTGGTATACATACACAAAGGGCTGTAACACAAAACCTACACATTTTTTTCTCATTCAGTTTATTTTATGATTGAACTTTGCTTTTGCTTTTGGTATAGAAAGTACACTCAAGTCCATTTTTGTTTTCCATTTGGCTTTTTTTTGTTAATTCCACTAAAGATTACTACTTATTGGCACCCGCTATGATATGGATTGGCACCCGGTAATTGGATCTTTTTTTTATTCGTATTAAGACGTCTCTATAATATTACTTTAGTCTATGGTATAAGCTATTTTGAAAAAAAAAACAGAATTAAAAAATAAATAAAAATTAATGAATATTAATTTTAATTTCTTCTGTAAGTATACGTATGTGTTATTTTGGTTGAATCGCATATAAGAAGACTACATACAATTTCACATCCAAATTATGTTGTATTGAGCCGCGCGCGCTTTAGTATCGGCGAAAATATGCATATTTCCGATCACGTTTTACCGGAATGTCAACAATAATACGTTTTTTTACAAGTATACAGAGGTGATGAATGATAGTTTTTGATCGTTAACATTCACATATTTTGGTTGAAAATTTCTAAATCATTTCGATTTGGTTTCTCAAAAAAACTTGAATATAAATTAATTGCAATTATTTACTTATGTCAAAATGCTACGATGAATAATAATATTGCTTAACTACTATACACTTTGGGAATTGATTTTAATTCTTTGTATACACCTACCTGTCGAATTGTTATCAAATTATTCGGGCATTTCAAGATAATAAAGTTTGTTATCGGCATCGTGACTTCATTAGAAAATAAATACATATCATATTATCTTATCGTCGCGCAACGCTATTTCATTAACCGAATTGAAACTGCGTTTTTTTTTTTTTGTGAAAAAAGTAAGTTCACCATACAACAGTTTCGTATAAGCAAAGGAATATTATACACACGTTAACTATACATCTTCGATACATACTGTGTTAAGTTATTTTTAGAGACGTCGTCTAGACGTATTTGAAAGTTTTCTTTTTTTTTTTTATATTCCACGCGCAGTTTGCAAAAATTTTCAGTTGGTAGTTTCTGTGTTTTCAGTTTCATGTACAGTGAGATTTTTTCTTTTTTTTTTTTTTGTTGCGAAAATGTCATTTTCCCTTTTTAATTGAAAGGTTAGTGGAATAATAAATATTATTGAAGAAAGGTCAATTTAATAAACTGGATGTTGGATGGTATAACAAATATTAACTTTTTAAGTAAGTAGCTAGTTACGCTTTATGAATTATACTTTTATTTTTATCAATGAACAAAATAACAAACATATTGAATTTAAAATCGAATCGCGATAAGCGATTTTTGTTTAATTAATAAATTTGTTCTATTTATTTTTTTTTGTTTGTATTTATTTACTGTAAACTGAGATTAATAGTAATTTGAAAAGGGCAGGTATCGGCGACAAAATACATTGCATTATTTGCTGAACATACACAACCTTATTAAATCGATCGGGCTTGTTATGCATGTTTTATTTAATAAGTTTTCTAACTTTAAAATGAAAATGTAATATATAGCAGATAAAAGTTCATTAATCTAAACGTAAAATATCAAAATAATAAATGCCTCACGTTATACCATATTTACATAATAAATTACCAATTGTGTACAATTGGAATAATAATAAAAGCGAAAACATCTTAAGAAACGTGATCTATTCTTTTATAATTTAAATTTTTTTTTTGGAAGGTAACTTTCAATCGAAAACTGTAATTTTCAGACAACGACAAAAAAAATATTTAAAATAATAAATAAACATAATGTATCTCTACCATGGTACATATTATCTAAAATGTTGAAGACAGCAATTATGTGTAAAGAAAACTGTTAGTGTATGTACTACATATTTTCTGTATTACTTATTAAAATTAAACTTGTTCGGCACGAGTGGTGGCATTTTCTGAATTTTTTTTTTTATAAAATTTATCTAAATACGCTATATTGAAAACACAAATGATGACATACTAATAAGTTGCCAACTTATTATTAGTTTTTTAAAAAAATCATTTTTAACACGTAAAGTGCAAAATTAAATTTTACAAGATTCTTATAATGTAAATGTGATCATGAAGGTGTTAATAATGAAAGCATGAGTATTGTATTGTGAATATAAGAAATATGACTTTCAATCATTTGGTGTCGTTTTTTTGTTGTGATTTATTTTCACGGAATTTCATGATTTACATTAAATACAACGTACTTACATAGTATTCTAATGTATACATAAATTTCACTTAATAAGCCTTATTTAAATTATATCAATTTATAATCCAAACTTAGACAAAGATGAAAGTTTTCTTTGTGTATTTAAAAATATATTTAAAGAAATATAAAAAAAAATTTGTTTACTTTATGCTTTGATATAAGCTTTTATATTTATCAATATAAAGCAAAACAAAAAATCCAACATTCGCTATATTTACAAATAGAGGTGCGCCGCTCTAGAGTGCAAAGTGTGCATCGTGTAAAGATTATATGCAAATTTTTGAGTGTCTATCTAAATAATAAACTTGACTTTAATCCACAAAAGACACATTTTTTTAACTTTCAATTATTTTACGGTGAAAACTCGCGCGAGTTCAAATACAATTCTATAAATTAGATATAGTGAAGTTCCATCCTACTTGGCCATATTCCAGAACTTCATCCGAAAATTATTTTATAATCCCATTTTCGTCGCGGATGTCACATTTCTTTACAACCGGTTGAGAAATAGCCAGGTTCCACCTTTATTGGCTATATTCCAGAACTTGATCTAACAATCATTTTAGAATCCCATTTCCAACACAAATGTCTAATTTCATAATAATCGGTTGCGATATAGGCAAGTTCCATCACACTTGGCCATATTCCAGAACTTTATCTAAAAATCATTTTAGAATCCCTTTTCTATCGCGGATGTCAAATTTCTCTAAAATCCGTTAAGAAATAAATGTTATTAGCCTCATAGTTAGCTAAAGGTTCAACTTGAAATGTAAAAATTTCAATTTGAAGTGTAAAACTTGTAGTACTATATAATATGTGAGAATGATAGACTGATGTCTGAATTCAATTTCTCTAAATTATATTCAGTGGTGCGATCTTCGAGGGATCAGTGGTGATGACTGGATTTTCTTGAGAACTTGTATGAGTCGATAGTCTTCTTTTCTGATGGTTCTCGCTCTGATAATAATTCTGGTTATGGAGTGTGCTGCCCTACGTTTGATTTATATTTTTCAGGCTGCTTGGGCTGGTACTGCACAGTTTTTCGCGAAACTAATTGCTTTAACGCTCTGCGTAATTGAGGCATTGAATCTCGCTGTTACAAATAAAAATTTTGTTTTCTGTACAGACAGCTTATCTGTGCTGAATTCTTTGGATAATCCCTTGACTGTGTCAAAATTTGTTAAGGACTGTAAATACTTTTTCCATATTCTCTGTTCTAGCAATAGAGTGACAAATTATGTGGGTTCCTGCCCATTGTGGCATTGAGGGCAATGATGTTGCTGATTCTCTAGCGAAAGCTGGGGCTGAGTTTAAATTCATCGGACCTGAAACCAGTTGCTTCCTTACCATTTAGTTATGTTAAGAAGCAGTGCTGTAAGTGAATTAAAACAGCAATGGCTCGTTACTTGTAGCTGCCGCATTGCCAAACTTTTTATTAGTGGACCTAATTTGAGGGCCAGTATAGGTTTGCTTTATCTCTCAGCAAGAAACAGTTGAGAGTCTTGATCGCGAATCTTATTGGGCACGGTCATTTTAAGGTACACCTTCAGCGCATGTTGCTATCTCTTGACGCTGTATGCGAGGATTGCCTTGAAGACGATGATGACTGCATTCACTTCGTATGTGATTGTCCGGCTTTCAACAGAGTTAGGTTGCAATTATTTGACTCTAGATCTATTGCTGATAATCAGCTGTATTCCTTGCCTTGGCCTAAACTACTTCAGTTTATTAAGGCTGTAGCACGTGTTCGCGAGTTAGGATAGAATCACTGGTATGCACCATGGGCCCACCGTGGCATTGAGTGGGGAAGCTCGGATGGTTTCAACCAATTTTAATAATAATAATAATAATATAATATGTATGTACATACAAGCACTCACTTTTATATACAGGGTGTTTGGTGCATCTTTTGCCAAATTGAATTGGCCGAAAGTGGGGTCATTTGCTATCTATTACGATCACTTTTAGGTTTTTTTTATTGCAATGGAAAGTTGAGTTTTAAGTTGTTTTTTACCTTTTTCAAACATTTTACGAGTTAACAAAGAGAAACCCGTAGGGCCAGAAATGAGCTATTGGGGCTTAAGAGATAGCAAATGACGGCCTCTTTAGGTATGTATGTAATTTAAGCCAAAACCAGTTTTTATCGCGAATATCGAATATCAGGCTGATGTGTCCCGATACACAAATTTTGTGATTTAATAAAGTATTTAAAATGGTTTTTATGGAATATTGTCTAGCGTTGGAAAGGGGATAGACTAGAGAACTTAATAAAATAGTGCGAAGATCACGATCACTCTTAGTTTTTTTTTTATTGCAATGTTAAGTTGAGTTTTAAGTTTTTACTATAGATTTCAAACATTATAAGAGTTAATGGAAAGAAATCCGTAGGGCCAAAAATGAGTTATTGGGGCTTAAGAGATTGCAAATGACCCCACATTTAGGCCAATTCAATTTGGCAAACGATGCACCAAACACCCTGTATATCGATTGCTCAACTGCTCACTAAACCCTAATCCAACCCCAACTCAACCCCAGTTCAACCCGCGAACGGCACCCAACTCAACCCTCAATTCAATCGGAAACTTCACGCCAAACTCAATCCTCAAGCCAGTATAAATAAATTGTTCAACTGTTCACAATTTAATAATTCAACCCCAACCCAACTCCAACTCAACTTCAACTCAACCCAGCGTATATAAAAAATTGGTAAATATTTATTAAACCAGGTATTTTGGACCAATTGGACAATACCAAATACCAATTGGTATTTTGGCTCCGCCTTGATCATAGAAACTGATTAGCCGTTCTCGAGATACCATGGGTACAGACATCCAGACAGACGGACGGACATTTTTTTTTTTTTGCTTTTTCAGACTCAGGGACTTTCAAAACGTCGAGAATAGTGGTTTTGGACCAACCAAATTTTTGCTCAGCTTTGCCAGATTTCAATACTTTGGTCTTTTTAGACCGAAGTAATTTCTCATACCTCAACATTTCAATTAAAGTTTTGCTCGGTATTCTAACTTCAGTCCATTTGGAAAACGTTTCTATCACAATTAAAATGTAAACCCCTAACTATGGTCCTGTAAAGTATGTGTCTGTATACGTTGAAATGGGAAAGTTCACAGTGCCTTCTATATTTTTATCTACGCCTACTCAACAAAAGTAGCGTCTGGCCTATGGTTTCATCCGTGTAAAGCCGAAATAAGTTGAATGTAATTCATTTAACACCTTTCCTTGTAGCATATTGGGTATAAATACACCCGAATTCCACGTAAAATGTAATTTTGTTGCAAGGCAAATTCATTTTGGTCAATACCAAAACGATCTTTACTATCGATATTTCGGCCGTTTTTTAACCCACTTGTAGCCAGACCTGAGTATGGAGTCGGTCTGTGAAATGTCTGCCACGAAAAAAAAACCCAAAACAAATAAAAAGGCCTCCAATATTGAATATTTAATATTATTTGACCTAATTGAAGTTTTTACTAATACCACCTCGACACACCCAAAAACCGTCTCACCTGCCGTACTGTCTTTGAAGTGAGGAACTCTAAAATTGCCCGAACCTTATCCGGATTAGGTTTCAATCCTCCCCTTTCAACTAAATATCCCAAGTATTCGATCTCTCGAATGGTGAGGCCAGCTTTCGTTAAAATCACCGAAACATCAGTCAATAAAGACAGATGTTCTTCTAACATGGATGTAGTGATAAGAAGATCATTGAGACGTACGAATACTCGATTTTGTAAATGGTGGGGAATCACTTTTGCATTAATCTGCATAATGTTTATGGAACATTACAAAGTCCAAAAGGCAACACTCGATACTGGTATAATGGGCGGCGTCGGCGTGGTATGGTAAAGCAGTTTTATCTTTTGAAGTAGGGTCTAAAGCAGTGTTTAAATTCGTTTTTCATTCGATTCTTTTTGAATATTTTTTCTGTTACTTTCCCCGGGATCGAAATCCACAAAGGAAACAGCGATCTATTTATTTCTCTTCTAAAGAGCGGAAAGAAAAATTCATTTATAAACAGCTAAATAAAGGAGAAGAAGCGAAAATTAAACAAAAATCGAAATTATAAATTTTAAATTTGTTCACTGGTCTAAAGAAGGGATCTCCAAGCACTGGTACTCTCTTCTATATCGTTGCTGTGAAACGCTGCCGCCTTGTCTTTTGCTGTGGTACTAAGGCGTTCCTGATTTTAGTAGAAATGTGGAAATGGGTTTGCTAAATCGAAGCCGGTTCGGTGTGGTTTAGTATGACTGTTGAATGCTTTTGTGACGACACTCAATTGCCCGCATATGATATCCATAACCAAATATTTTCTGCATTAGAATGTCGCAATCAAAAATGAGTGACCCACTCGTTTACAAACCGAACATTTTTCTTGTGTTGAATGTACTGGATTCACTGGATTTGGATTTTCAGGGTTTCTTGAATGATTCATATTCACAGCGTCGATATTAACGAATTCATCACACCTTATGAATATTATGTTGTTGGTTCATGGTCGCATCTGGTACAAAACCGTCTAGCTTCCAGACATCTTCGGTAGCCACGCATATTCTAATCAAAAACCGCATATCCTACTCTGTGTTAGCAAGCCAATAGTGTTGTTCCGCGGTCCCTTTTAACAAGAAACTTAAGACAATACCAAGTTTCTCAAAGAGTACCCCATGGTTAATAGCCAAATGGTCAACTCTAGACAAGAAGGTTTCCACTGCCATTCCTGACGATGATCCACCAAAAGCTATATCCCAACGATACGCAGGAGTAGTAGATGCAGACACATTCGGTGGATTGACCTGAGGACCATAGGTACGTTTGACGCCCGTTAACACTTGCGGCACCGCCTCTGTATGATTAGCTAGCTGAGGATAATACCGTATTCGATATTGGTTGTTGAATTTGTACATCACTAATGTTTGTAATTGTTTCCTCATCCTCTTGTGGGGTTGCCTTATTTTTGAATTTCTTACAGATGTCTATTAAGTTAGAACAAGATTTACTGAGCCTGGCAGCATACGATCTACCATCCTCTATCGTCATAATCTTTTTTAATTGCCCAAGCAAATGCCATAATCTGGATGTAAGAGTACCGTACTCTTCCGCATGTGGTTGATTTGGAATGAGATCACTATTTGTTGTTTCGACAGCCAATCGTGTATCTAGTTTATCAAATTGTGATCTAAGAGAACCACTATTATAACGAATCTCAAATTCAATACGCGTTGTTTTCCAGGTTGTCGGATTTCATAACCAGCAAAGTCATTGCAAAAAAAATATGGATGATGTGTAATTACTAATTACCAATGAGAGAATATCTGAGTGATCTGAAAACGTTTCAAGATCGATATTTAATTTCAAAAATAATTTATTTGGAAAAACGAACTCCTACCGAACTCCAATGCTATAGCGACCGGAACCCGTGTATAGCTTTGGTAAAAAAAATTAGTTTTAGGTTTGCATTTAAAATTTCCAAATCAACACATAACGATTTAATTTTTGTTTGATAAACTCTAGTAGTAGGAAATATAACTAAGAATCGGATTTGATTTATTCTTTAAGTTATTTTACAGGTCTTAATCTTGAATATGAATGAATATCCGTATCGAAACTCCTGCAGCAAGGTCTTTCAAATAAAGAGCTTTCAATTGCAATTAGTTCAAACTTAAAGAAAAGAGAAAAATTCTAAACATGAACAAAGGAACCGGCTCTGCTATGAAAGGCCCAGTTCTTATTTGGCCAATGATGTTGTTTGTTTGAATGCATGCATGAACACATTGGGCTAGATACTCGATACTCAGATAAGCAGTTATTTTTGCGAATTTGCTAGAAATTTTATACACGATAATTTAGCAATCCAATTTGTTTCTGAATTTCAGAAAAAGGGCTACTTTAATGCACTTTAACGTTTGTGCTGAATACAAAAATATATTTTACTTTGCTAAAATAATCGAGTAGTTTACGCAAGCAAATTTTCGATTAGCAAATCCGCCATATTTGCAGAGTTGCGAATTGCTAGAGTATCGAGTATCTGGCCCATTATCTTATGAATTTAAATGTTGGGATACATTTCTAGCGACCCTTTATCAAGTTGAGAAATGTTAAGGCAATTGATTGATCTACAAAGCGGACTGGTTTGCTACCTTGCGAATTGTTTTACTACATCAATAAAAGTTTTTATTGCAATAAAAGTTAGTATTACAATAAAAGTTTTTATTGTAGCGCAAATTGCTGTTCATGATTTATTCATCAAGCCGATAAAGTTATGAAACACCGATTATAATTGGGAAGGTCTTGTAACGGAATTCCCAGCACGCCATTGTGATGCAACGATTGAGACGCAACGGTACGGTTCCCATCGTAGTCTAGTCAAGTTGCCCATGTCACGTCGCTGAATATCCCGCAACCAGATTATCGCACAGTCACCACCTGCAGCTTTGTCGGCTATCGCTCAGGGTGGGGGTGGTTCATAGTGGTGGTGTCCTGTGAAACTTTAAGATGCTGCCAATCTGGCAAAAATAATCCGCGGATCTACCTACGCCTCATTTGGTCACGTCGCTCATCTCCGGAAAGATATTAAATTAACAACACATAATAATTACGTTCGATTGTATAGCCATTACAAAAATATATATTATTACCAAAAAAAATAAAGAAAAATTGAAAGATAAATTAATTTCAGAACAATTAAAAAAAATGTGTTTGCTTCTACGTTATATAATATCAAAAAAAAACTGAAATAATAATCTGTTAGGTATGTTCGTAGCAATTATTCAATTTGATGCAACTCTCGAATAATATTTAGATTGATGAACCATATCCGCGGCGAAGACATAAAGGAGCTCACAATACGTATCCACCTCGGACCTGTAAATAGAGAAACTCAAGAAAAAGAGAAAAAAAAACAGAGCATTAGGCAACGTAATGGAATAATCACTAAACTACACTCCACCAAGATAAATAAACAAAACGAACCACAAAAACAAAACAAAAATATAAGAAATATAATCAGAAAATTAAATATGAATTAATAAATTATTTGGCTATACGTATACCGACCGATAAATTTTGGGAATTACCCTGTGACCACGAATAAATGCACGGTGATCTCAATAACACGTCCCGTTGACTTTTGTATGAAAACCGTTCGTCTCTCTAAACTGCCATAAGCTGACGTCTGATGTTGTAGATCTTACAATTAAGAATTGCGGTTATTCAAGGCTGCTCACAAATATCCGTATTTATCCACTATACTAGCGGATGACGCTCGTCTGATTTTCCGGATAAAATTTATACTTCAGTAATATGATTGTATGCACCGTCCGCAGATGATGTACACTGGAATATGTGCTGTATCGTGTCTTCGTGTTAAAACGCCCGTCAAATAAATCCACCGATCCGTAACATATACGGTACTACGGTAAATGACACACGATAGGTGATCCTACCGTTAAATCTGGACTATTATTCCTAGCCCGTGTATTTTAAAATTTAACACCGCGGGTTTCAACAATACGAAATACCAATAATTGATATATTTTTAGATTTTTTTAGCACTACACGCCAAATCTTAATATTACTTTTCACCAAACTTACAAACACGTTCACTATATTGTTTAACTCGATATTTCTTCGGTACAAATTTTTTTATAATTTGATTTAATATTTTTTTAATCGGTATCCACCATTTTCATGGCATAATTTTAATTTTTAATAGAACACACAAAAAAAACAGCGTCTTCCCTTCTGTCTTCTTTTAATACTTCTCCCCCGTCGAACGCTGTCATTTAGCTTTTTATACCAATTGTATCATCTGCGCAACGCCACCCGATAATACCGAATAACGTGCAATCCTAACACTAATCGCAAAACAAATTTCGCAAGCCATCTATGAATAAACATATGCGGCCACTAGAATAATTTCCCATGACACAGCGGGGAGAACAAATGACTACCGAATGCAACGAGAAAACTACCTTATTATTTCTTACGTAGCGATACAATCGTTACATCGTGGGGACGTCCCACACCCTGAGAGTCTCAAAAGCCGGCTCAAGTACCTTGAGTAATACCAAATCCGATCAGGTTCGGATGTCCTTAGCATGATATGTGCCCAATGATTTACCTGACGGATCTTGTAACGTATAAGCGACATTTCCTACTCGGGCGGTTATGATCGCTGGCGTGAATTTCGGAGCAAATTTCGAGGCGAATTGTCTAGGTGCAGCGCTTTGCGTGTATGTACGAACGAATACGTGCTGTCCGATGGTTAATTCTCTTGGTTTACTTCTCATGTTGTACTGCCGTTGAGATTTTAAATAGGCCTGTCTTAGATGCTTGAGTACTGTGTGATGAATTAAGTCCAATCGTGCTGCCCTCGAATTTAGGCTTACCTCATGTTCATTCTCACAACCAAGAAGACGTCTTAGTTTGTATTCGGATCCATGTGTTACCATGTGTTGACCGTAAACTAAATAATGTGGGGAATAATTAGTAGAAGAATGCACGACGTTTCTGAGCGTGGAAGCAATTTGATCTAGATACAGGTCCCAATTAATATGGTTGTCTCCTAAGTACGACCGGATTGTCTGTAAAATGGTACGATTAGTTCTTTCAGAGGCGTTACTCTGAGGAGAGTGGAACGGAGTTTTCATATGCTGAATTCCGTAACGATTCATCAGATTAGTGAATAAATTAGACTGAAACTGTCTGCCGTTATCAGAAATAATCATTTCTGGAACAGAAAACAAGAGAAAGATTTCCTTTTCCAGATACTCGCACAGAGACGGAGTTGAAGCATCTCGAAATGCTTTGAGACGTACAAACTTAGAGTAATGATCGAGAACGATCAAAACACACGTATTTCCATTTCTTGAGCGGGGGTACGGACCTAAATAATCAATATAAATCTTTTGAAATGGACGCACGCTTACCTGTGAGTTACCCATTGGCGGACGCGTCGTGTAATTGGTTGCTTTTGACATTTTACACTGTGCACAATTATTAATATATCGTCGAACATCTTCGGCCATGCCAAACCAATAATAATAACGTTGTATTCTCTCCCGAGTCTTATAAATACCCATGTGTCCAGAGGAGGGTGGTATATGTGCAGCATCTAAAATAGAAGCAATTAAACTTTTTGGGATGCAAAGTTTCCAGTTTGGTATATCGGTGTCTTCATAACGGATACCATGTGATAGTGAGATTAGCAATTTACCATCCTCGACTCTGAAATTAGATTCGGTATTAGGAAGATTCTGATATTTATGAATTAAATCTAAATATTCGTCGTCTCTGAAGGCTGGTGACTCCAAATCGACCCAAAACGTTCCATTAAAATTTGGATCATCGTGGTTCAGTAATGTTTCGCAAAATGCGCGAGACAGAGCATCAGGTACAACGTTAAGATGGCCTTTACGATATTCGATGTTAAATTTGTAACTCTGTAATTTAAGGCTCCATCTGGCTAAGCGGCCAGAGAGATCAGGCATATTCATAAGCCAACGGAGACTAGCGTGATCCGTTATGATGGTAAACTCAAATCCTTCCACATAGTGCCGAAAATACTTTACTCCGAGAACAGCAGCATAGCACTCAAGCTCGGTAACGCTATATTTTCTCTGAGTCCCATTGAGCTTTTTGGAGAAAAAGGCGATCGGGTGTTCAGAATCCTCAATCCTTTGGAACAGGACTCCTCCCACTCCTCTTGAGGATGCGTCGACCTGAATATAAAAGGGTAGATCATAATTCGGGTGCACCAACACAGGAGCAGACGTAAGGCGTTGTTTCAACAGGTTAAATGATCGGTGGGCTTCATCGTTCCAGGTTAGCTTGGTTTTGGTTTTCAGAAGATCGGTAAGTGGAGCTGAGATAGAGGAGAAGTTAGAAATAAACCTACGATACCAACCACATAACCCGAGAAAACTGCGTAGCTGTTTCATTGTCGTAGGAACGGGAAAATCCTGAATAGCTGCCACTTTATCCGAATCCACTCGTAAACAACCCTCTCCAATCACATATCCTAAATATTTTAGACGTTTTAACAAAAATTTGCTTTTCTCCACATTAATTGTAAGATTGGCCTTCCGCAACCACTCAGCTAAGAGCTTCAATAACACAAGGTGCTCCTCAAAAGTAGTACCCGTGACAAGAAGGTCGTCAAGATAGACGAAAATCTTGTCATGATACTTATGAGGGATCACCCTGTGCATCAATCGGCACATAGTTTGTGGTGCGTTGCATAGCCCGAAGGGCATTACCGTAAATTGGTAAAGCGGCCTACCCGGTACCGTAAAAGCGGTTTTACATTTGGCATCATCGTCGAGTGGTATTTGCCAGAATGCATCCTTCAAGTCCACACTGGAAATGAAGTTTGTATTCTCCAAACGACTCAGTATTCCGTCTATTATTGGTAAGGGGTAGGCATCTTTCACAGTACGTTCATTGACTCTTCGGGCGTCCAGGCACAATCTTACTTTGCCATTAGATTTTTTTACCAGACTTACAGGCGAACACCACGGACTTTCGCTTTCCTCCAGCACACCTAAACTGATCATTCGGTCCAATTCTTGATTAAGCTGCTCTTGAACCGCCGGTGATACAGAGTAGTACCTTTGCTTGACAGGGGGTGCTTGTCCGGTATCGATTTTATGGCACAAGAGATGTGTACGGCCCAGACCCATGCTAGCGGATGAAGGGAACATCTCGACTATTCTTTGTAACTCATCGCGCTGTTTTGGTGAGAGATCATGTCTAGCGGAATAAAAGGAATCCACAGAGGAATCGTTTACCGGAAAATCATCAGGTGATGAGTGTAATTCATTGATTTGAATTTCCATGTCAAAAAGGTTAAAAAAATCAATTCCCAAATAAAGCTGCTGAGATAAATTAGGAGCCAAAAATAAGCGACAAGATTTCTCTTTGTTATTAAACCGAATTTTAACCACGATATACCCTAAAATACGTTCTTTAGCCCCGTTTGCTGTGGAAATAGTAGATGGACAATGATGAAAGCGAAGTCCCGCTAACGACAATAATTTCTCGCAGTCTTTGCCCAATAGACTAATATTCGCACCTGTATCAAGAAGACCACGTACTGATTGATTGAAGATTTCAACGGTAACGTAGGGACGACCATCGGTTTCAGTGGAAATTAACGAGGCACAAATTAGACGTTGAATCTTACGTTTCTCGCCAAAATACAACCAGGAACGATGAAATTTATGGTTTGCGGTGTTCGGATTTTGTGAAATAACTGGGGAATTTACATTCGAGCTCGATTTCGGAGTTCGGAATCCGTATTGGATGCCGCATCTTCGAACAATACCTTTTGACGCGGGATACTGGAATTCTGAAGGTTGGACTCCCGTGGGATCCAATCCTTCCTTTGCACGTTTCCCGCCCTGGAGAGATTACAATTGGGACAATCTGCATAAACCGTATTGTCTTGGCCACATACTAAACAAAACTTCCTAATGGGAGCTTTGCAACGACGGAAATAATGACCCGCATGTTTACAGTTCCAACATACCGGAAGGTTGAATGAAACTTTGCGCTGGCTCTGATTTTGGTAGACGTTCTGCGCATTACGGCTACGGTTATCGCTGATAGCACATATCTCCTCATCATAATTATAGCCTGCGTTTAGTTGGTCAGCGTTTCCGTGTTGTAAAACAAATTGACTACCAGATGGAGGTGTAGGAATAGATATACCACCTGTGTTCAAAGGGGTAAACTCGTAAGAATGTTGCGTGTTAGTAGTAACGAAATTAGCTGCAGATTTAATGGGGTTAGCCAAAGTGCTTGATTTCGTAGCCTGTGTGGGAGCTGCTATATTTGAGATGATATCTGAATTGTTGGCCTCATGGTAGTCCAACTGGTGAACAAATCGATCTTTGCTAGAAAAATTGGCTTCTGGATTAATACCCAGTTCTTTCCATAACTGTTCAACTCGCCGACATTCAATTGCAAGCTGATTCACTGTTCGAAATTCCCGATCGATAAACTTTTCCCTAAGCCGGGGACGCATGTTGTTAAGTAGAATGGATAAAATTTCCGCTTCCGGAATTGGAGTTTTTGATTGAAGTGCAATTTTCTGAATCCCATCCATGAATTCAATAAAGGATTCCTTTGGATATCGTTGTTTCCTTTCTTCTAGCATTCGTTTTACATGCCTTTCGTTACAAGGTATCTGGAAACGCTCCACTAAATAGAATTTCAGATGTTCCCATCCGAGATACAAATTCACATTTCGTTCGCGAAAGGTCCAGTACCATTCTAATGCACTTTCCGTCAGGAAACAAGGTGCTATTTCCACTAAACGATCAGGTGATATATTCGATGCTTTAGCCATATGCTCCACTCGGAATAAAAAGTTTTCGATTGGCACATCAGAAGCTATTCCTTTAAATTTCAAATTCCACGACGATACAATGCGGGTTAGGGCACGATCATCGATTCTTCCTTGATTGCCAATTGGAGTTGACTGATTACTACCAAGGTGATTATTTGCATTTGGTGGAGTAATCAAATTTAGCTTTTGGTTAAAGTTATTCAACAAAGTGTCAAAATTGAGCATCATCTGCTGCATCACCTGAGTTGGGTTGACTATATTGCTATTAATATTCCCAATCGGTTCTGGGGGAGTATCTTTGGACTGGTCTTGGCTGGATTGGCGTGCGATTACTGGGTCAAACTGGGGAATGGAAAAGGTACAATCCTGAACAAAACTGGTGGATTGGTTTTGGAAACTGCGCGACACTTGGGGTCCATCACACAGATTAGTGGACGAAAATGACTGTATTTGACTATCATGAGGGAACAACCCGCCTCCAAATAGCGCGTCTCTTAAGCTTCCATTTATGTGATTGATCCGTCCTAATAATTCGATAACTTCCGGCACGTCCATATTAGCGTTTCTCAATCGTTTAAGACGATTTTGAATATGTATTATGCGAGATTGATAAATTTCTAGATTGTTGTGAGTGACATTAGCCAACTCCAACGCGGTTTGGATACGATTCAATTTTAATGTGCACAGTTTAACTTCATGGGCACAGTTGCGCATAGCATTTCGGTGCGGCTTATCTGGAGAAATTATTGGAAATCTAGCTTCAGCCTCTATTTTAGAAATCAAAATGTCTAATGAATGTGGGGTAACTGGAATACCTCGAACTTCCAATTCCACCTGAATTTCGTCATTTTCCAATAAATTAATATTCATTATTAATATGATTATGAACACGGTAACACTAAATCACTAATATTAATTAAAAAAATAAAAATAAACTAGATAATAAGAATGACAATCGATACGACTAAATCGTGACGTATAGATACAGGTAACGTTATCAAAATTCAAAATTTAAACTTTACCGTTTGATCCAAGACAAAAAAAAAACAAACAAAAGGAGAAAAAAAAACAGTAAGGTGAAACAAAGGACCCTGAAATGGGCAAAATGATTAGTATAAATATTTAAGAAATAAATTCACAAAACCAAAAACATTCAGGAGATGAACGACCAAGAACACAAAAAAACGCAGGTAGACCGTAGGCTTGTATACTTTAACGTTAAGCTATTGTTTCAAAATGATATGAATTCTATACCTGATAGTTATTGATTAATCCACAAGCAAGTCAACTATTAAATTAGGATGTACCCGTAGACTCAACACTATCTCAAAACAAAAAATATGTATAACAGAAGTTGATCGATTTTCAGATCCCCATATACGATGCCTCAAATTCAAACTATTCATTAAGGGAATAGCGATGTTGAGAACCATATGGTTCAACAGAAAAACCTCAACGATAGTGAACAAAAAAAAACAATGAATAAGATTTAAACCGTAATATAAATTGAATAATTAGACTAACAAATAGGTATACAAATTATGCGGTGTCATCAGAGTCAAGATACTAAAACCGATGCTGATGACAATACATAAATGTTAGACCAAATATAAGAATGAAAAATAGAAAAAAAATAATAAGTAATAATAAACTGACCTTGAATAACCTGATTGCTATTTTACCGTATGACCTTAAGCTCGGTCGCTTTTATGTTTGCCTATACCTTTTGTGTTTGGGCGCCACTGTGACGGAATTCCCAGCACGCCATTGTGATGCAACGATTGAGACGCAACGGTACGGTTCCCATCGTAGTCTAGTCAAGTTGCCCATGTCACGTCGCTGAATATCCCGCAACCAGATTATCGCACAGTCACCACCTGCAGCTTTGTCGGCTATCGCTCAGGGTGGGGGTGGTTCATAGTGGTGGTGTCCTGTGAAACTTTAAGATGCTGCCAATCTGGCAAAAATAATCCGCGGATCTACCTACGCCTCATTTGGTCACGTCGCTCATCTCCGGAAAGATATTAAATTAACAACACATAATAATTACGTTCGATTGTATAGCCATTACAAAAATATATATTATTACCAAAAAAAATAAAGAAAAATTGAAAGATAAATTAATTTCAGAACAATTAAAAAAAATGTGTTTGCTTCTACGTTATATAATATCAAAAAAAAACTGAAATAATAATCTGTTAGGTATGTTCGTAGCAATTATTCAATTTGATGCAACTCTCGAATAATATTTAGATTGATGAACCATATCCGCGGCGAAGACATAAAGGAGCTCACAATACGTATCCACCTCGGACCTGTAAATAGAGAAACTCAAGAAAAAGAGAAAAAAAAACAGAGCATTAGGCAACGTAATGGAATAATCACTAAACTACACTCCACCAAGATAAATAAACAAAACGAACCACAAAAACAAAACAAAAATATAAGAAATATAATCAGAAAATTAAATATGAATTAATAAATTATTTGGCTATACGTATACCGACCGATAAATTTTGGGAATTACCCTGTGACCACGAATAAATGCACGGTGATCTCAATAACACGTCCCGTTGACTTTTGTATGAAAACCGTTCGTCTCTCTAAACTGCCATAAGCTGACGTCTGATGTTGTAGATCTTACAATTAAGAATTGCGGTTATTCAAGGCTGCTCACAAATATCCGTATTTATCCACTATACTAGCGGATGACGCTCGTCTGATTTTCCGGATAAAATTTATACTTCAGTAATATGATTGTATGCACCGTCCGCAGATGATGTACACTGGAATATGTGCTGTATCGTGTCTTCGTGTTAAAACGCCCGTCAAATAAATCCACCGATCCGTAACATATACGGTACTACGGTAAATGACACACGATAGGTGATCCTACCGTTAAATCTGGACTATTATTCCTAGCCCGTGTATTTTAAAATTTAACACCGCGGGTTTCAACAATACGAAATACCAATAATTGATATATTTTTAGATTTTTTTAGCACTACACGCCAAATCTTAATATTACTTTTCACCAAACTTACAAACACGTTCACTATATTGTTTAACTCGATATTTCTTCGGTACAAATTTTTTTATAATTTGATTTAATATTTTTTTAATCGGTATCCACCATTTTCATGGCATAATTTTAATTTTTAATAGAACACACAAAAAAAACAGCGTCTTCCCTTCTGTCTTCTTTTAATACTTCTCCCCCGTCGAACGCTGTCATTTAGCTTTTTATACCAATTGTATCATCTGCGCAACGCCACCCGATAATACCGAATAACGTGCAATCCTAACACTAATCGCAAAACAAATTTCGCAAGCCATCTATGAATAAACATATGCGGCCACTAGAATAATTTCCCATGACACAGCGGGGAGAACAAATGACTACCGAATGCAACGAGAAAACTACCTTATTATTTCTTACGTAGCGATACAATCGTTACAGTCTTTCTAATAAAATAGATGCAACTAAATTGACATCACAATATGGAAAATTCCACTTTTCTTTCATCCAGTGTATTTAGAACCTGAACAAATGAATATTATTATTTTTATTTGTTTTCAGATCAAAGAAGATTCAGAAACGTTTTAATTCTGTTAATGAAAAAAAACATTCAGTGATTTAAGAAAATTAAACTAACCAGGAAAATAATGGTTTACTGATGTTGGTATCCAAGTTGCAAGACAGCATATAGCGATTTACAGAATATAGCATCGGTTGCTTCTACGACAGATGTACGAGAAAATCCTTATTTGATCTTTTGCTTCTTAGTAAAAAAGTGAATATGATCCTTGTTAATTAATGAAGATTATTTCTGGTTTCTCCCATCATCTTTTGTCGGTAAAAGTTTGATGAAACAACAGAAAGAAATACAAAAAGCAAATAACTTGTCTCTTACCTATGTATTCAATTTTTAATGTTTTAAAAAGGAAAATACATAATGTAAATAAAAATTCAATGAGCTAAGAATCTATAAAATGGTAACCTTAAATTCAAAAATAATCTCAGATTAACTAAAATATGTATAGCTCTAAATCCGTAGTTGTCTTTTGCGCTTAAAATTTTACCGTTTACAACAAGTAAACTTATTTCACATTTTTTTTCTTCTAAATTTCGCGTTTGTTTATTTTTTGTTTGCTTTTGCATTTAAAATTGCAAAAGTTGTTAAAATAAAAATACAAAATGCAGACGACAAACAAATCACTTACAGACTTACAGTACACACAGCGAAGAGGTAAAAGAAAAAATGGTTTTAATAATTGAAGAAGAAATTCCGCTTGTCGCCATAGAAAAAAAAAAAATGCAAGATGTAATCGAGGCGCCATCAATGGACTCTAGTTTAATTGCGTTTTGCTGTTGTAATTTGCATTAATTACGTTATTAAAAGATGTACTGAATAATAATGAGGCTAGAGAGTGATGATAGGCAAATTTTTAAAATTGTTTTTAAATATTGAACTTATAAATAGAAATATGTAAAATAATAGTCCTTATGTTTTGTACCCAATACATGATTAATTCACCTCAAATTCACTATAAAATTGAATAACTAATGTAACATTTATTATTTCTGTTTTCTTTCAGGTAAATTACATTCATCATATAACATCCAAAGATTTTACTATGCATGAGTAAATTAGAAACAAGTATCGTATATCAAACTATTTACTGTTTAATCGTAACTTGAATAACGTTTCAGCATTCGTACTTAATGAATCATAAATTGGCAAAAAAAATCGTTACTTCTGTTATGCAGGTAATTAAGTATAAACCGGCAATTACATTGCTCTTATGGATATGTCGATCAATAAATATATAAATTAAGTCATTCAGTTGAAATAAAACTTAGTTATTACACGTAATTAATTGTGGAGACGAGAAGACAGTAAATTGATTTGTTATGTGTGACGGCGACGGTTGGTTGATACATACATCAAGAGAGAAAACTTTTCCCAATTTTTTTTTTTTATGTTTTGTACGTACATAATATTTCTTTATTTCTTAAGCATGGCGGAATTTGAGGAGAAACTTAATTTTTTTGTTTTTCTTTAAACATGATAAATTTACGATTAAAGTTTTTTTTTTTAAAGATCAAGTGCTGAAAATTGAAAGTGTTTACCGAAATTGAGGAAATTATTATTTTAGTGTAAGTACATAGTTGTTAATGTAATTTGGGCGAAGCTTTTTTAATATTTGGGGCGGGATTTCAAAGAGACAAATTTATATTTAGTTCGCGTTTTTTTATTTCGTGTCAGTTTAATTATTGTAATTAATATGTGACTTAAGACTTGAGCGTTAATTAAACTAGGTACATAAAAAAAGTAAAGTAAACGTAAAGTTTTATCACTATGTAGAGAGATAAGTAAATAAAATAATGTAAAATAATGATTGGTTTTACTCAAGACTTCATAATTTCTCAGAAGAAGCCAATAGCTTTCCCCAACTACGAAAACAAAAATTGTCAACAATGCGTGGATTATTCTACAATTAGACAACGATTTTAAATTGATGATCCCAAAGCTGAGTACGAACGAAAAAGTAAAAATGTGGAAAAGATTCAACTGACCGACCAAACGGCAGAATGATTAAAGCTGCGGCGTTTGGATCGGGAGGTATCTATAGGGGCGAGATGCAAAAGGGATTTTTCATCTGATTATGATCGGTGATGGAGATGAACACAACTATGACCCCCTGTTTGAGAGTGCGGAATCCAGGGGCCGACCCACCTTTCGTGCCAGTACTATAATAGGCTGGCGTGAACCAATGCAATGTGCATGTGGTCTACGCAAAACGGGCCTATAGCCGTGTACGTCCTCGATTTGGCTACTTCGAAAGGTAGGACGGAAAAAGCGAACTGCGAAAGAGTTGGGAGAGCCCCAGAAAAGATTGCAAAGATAGAAACAAACAAATAAACAAGATTCAATTGTTCGCCAAATCAGGCGCGTGGGGAATATTCCGCCAAAAATTCTGATATGGCGAAATTTATCATCCAAATCCAAGTAAATAAAACACCAAAAAACGAATCAGTTTTTTTCGTACTCTAGTTTATTTTAAATTCGATTTTTATTTCAGATCTTTTTAAATTTAATAATTGATGGTTTATAAATTTCAAAAATTTCAATAAATTTTTAATAAATATTCTTATATAATTTTAAAATATGATTTAGCGAAAATTAAAAAAAAAAAAGAATAGAAAAATGGTCTATATTATTATATATTAGGGGAAGTTAGAATTAGAAAACTAGAAAAAAGTTCAAACAAAAATAATTTTTATATTATAAAATATGATTTTGTAACGATTGAACATGGGTGTGGTGGTTTTGTGTTGCACAAATCACATAACAATTAATTAGCCTGCCCTGAGATTTACATTAAAATGATTTTGTTGTATTTTTTTTTATTGTTGAACATAATTTGTTGGAGCAAATTGCACATGATGTTGTGACCCTTTCAAAATTGGGCGTCCTGGTTTTGCATTTAATTGTGGCTGATGTAATAGTGCATCTTCTCGATTATTACCACTTGTCACGTTTGTTTCGTAATTACCACGATCGCTGGTAGCGAGAGCGTTAAAATTCATATTGCTCAACAAATTATTTTGTTGTTGCTCCGTTTGTTTATTGCAGGCTGTTGGTTTATCCATATTGGCTGCCATATGACGTCGTACCGATGTTGGAGTAAAAGCAGGCTGGCTTAAATAATTTTGTGGTTGTTGTAATTGCATTTGATTGCGATTCATATAAATTTGATCATGTGATTGGCTAGCATGTGGTTTACGATAGTTTCCGCCATGATATTGTGATTCAACACGATTTTGCTGAACATTTGATGAATACATTAGATTTGATTGCGACAAATTCATTTGACTTTGTTGCTTTTGAATTTGATCTAAAAGGATTAATTTTTTATAAATTTCTTGTTGATGAGCCTGTTGAATAGATGGATGCGAATTGTGTTGCTGCAACTGTTGCTTTAATAATAACGATTGTTGGGTTTGTAAAAACTGTTGCTGCTGTAAATTGAACTGCATTTGTTGTTCACTTAAAATTTTCATCAAATTCAAGCCGTTCAAATGCGGCTGTTGATTCAACAATGCCGCATTGAAATAGTTTGAGTTTTGCTGCACGGGTGGCATAATATTTGGATTAAACACTGTTTGGGCTGTTGCAGCTGCCTGATTTTGCTGAATTTGAGCCAAGAGTTTTTTAAATGCCAAACCTTCATTCGAACTCTGTAAATTTAACCCGCCGGCTGATTTCGGTATAAATTCCTTACTTTGCAATATTTGTGCCTCGACTTCTTCGACACTTTGGATACTACTACTTTTTGAACCTGCCAGTGTATCGTTTTTCTGCAATAAGTTAAGTAGACTTCTAGACAAGTGCTTACTAGATGACTGATCCAACGTGCTAGAATTTGAATGAACAGGTTTGTCGGCACATTCATCTTCAACTTGTTGACTGCTATCCTGTCGAAACCATTTACTGAATCTGGAGCTTTGATTGTCTCTTGATAATTGATCGTTCTGTAAAAAAAAAAAAAAAAACCTTAAATTGTTTAGTAAAATTAAAAAATTGTAAATAGTTCACCGCAACAAATCCATTTAGGGAATCCAATTTTAGAAAATCTTCAAAATTGAAGTCTTGTTTAATTGGAACGTCAGCAGGTACCACGTTTTCACCAAGCTTAGGTTCATTATTATTCGGATCGGTTTTCTTCGTCGGTGTGCTGCTACGATGGCTGCTTTTTTGGCTACTGCTGCTATTACTTTTTGATAATTCAGCCTGCAAATCACTTGTAGAACTTTCATTATTTTCATTGTAACTGATTTTACCACTTTTCAAAGAATGTGTCGATCGATTTTTATCATCATCAAATCCATGAAGTTCAATTATATCGTGTTGTGATTTTGGCCCACCACTAAACCATTCGGGTTCCTCGTCATAACCATGACTGTTGTAACTACTGCTGTACCGATCACCATAACTACTGCTATACTGCCTTGCATATCTCTGATCACAGTTATATGGAAAACTAGCCTCACGATCGCGAGAATAGAATTTCTCATCGCGGTTGAATTCCCGCTTTGACTCTCTAAGTCCCATCAGGCTACTTGGGCGAAAATTAAAACCTGAATTATTAGTTCCACCATCATCTGGCCGATAATCCCATGGAACATCACGACTTAAAATACGACCGCTGCCAGCTCGCCCACGGCCACTAAAATCTCGATTAAAAGCTGATGCCATATTTGGGTGCATCATAGATGGCATATGACATCCCATGTTGAAAGATTTGAAGTGCTGGGATAAAATCAAATGATCACCATTTTCCTTTGAGCGATACATACCGGCGCCGCCCGCATTATTAACATGATATTTTCGTGCTGAAGATTCCATTGAGTTGAGATTCCGATTGAGACTCATGGTCCTCTCACGTATTTCAGATTTATCAAATTTCGATATTTTACATGCCTTGATTATAGTATTATTCAGTTCCTTTTGACACTCCGGTTTCTTTCCAATTTCGATTAACTCTTCAAGGGTGTATCTATATATCGTCTCAGAACGTCCATTACCAATTTGTGATTCCCCATTCACCTCCAACTTTTCAGACAATAATTCAATTTCCATTTTATCAACTACCCCAATTTTATTATCATTCAAATCAGTATTATCTTTGTCACCTGTTTGGATGGAATAAAAAGAAAAAAATCTCGATTAAGTCTCTTACCAAACTCTATTGCAATTGGTGGCCCCACATACTTAATTGTCCCATAATACAATCAATCCAAAAAGAGAGTTTTCAGACTTTAAATTATTTAAAAGCAAAATAATTAAAAAGAAAGAAATCCAGCACGTGTTTTCTTTTTTCCTGTCTACCCCAAGCAATTTCGATGGACTTCCTTACGGAAATAAAAAATGGCCACCATATGATTTTTAAAATAGAATGATAGATATAAATGGTTGAACACTCAAAATTTTTATTTTATTAATGCACAAAAACCATAAAAATGTTAATTTTTATTTTATAAATGTAAAAAAAAAGATAAGAATTTTAAAAAATATATCTTCTATTCAAAAATATTTTGAATTTTAATTTTTTATAAATAAAGCGACTTGAGGTTTTAACAGCTTGTGAATTATTAAAATTTTTAACTTATTTTAGAGCAAAATCCAAAAATATAATAAATTAGAGTATTTGTGATTATTAGTAATTGATAAATTATAATTGAGGGTACACACAATTGAAAATGGATTTTGGAGGAAAAAAGAAAAAGAATAATTACACAAATTTATCGAAAAGCCTTTCGTCTTTTTTTTTTTTTCGTTGTGACGTCTGTCAATTTGAATTGTTTTTCTCCACTTTCATTTTATAAGAATTGAAGTTAACCGCAATTCCAATATGATTCAACCTGTTATATAATTACCTATTTCGCTCTTTTCCAATTTGAATTGTACAAGTGGTTCGTTTTGTATGTAATTTTCCAGTTGCGACAAGAAAAAAAAAGACGCCGAGTAGAGAAACGCGAGTAAAAAATTCAAAGATGGGTAAAACGCTAAAAAATCTGACTTTTTGACAATTTTGTCAAAAATAGGTCAATAACCTTAAATTATGGTCAACAACTGTCGAAAAGTGTCAAAAACTCTCGAAAAGTGTCAAAAACTGCCGGAAAGTGTTAAAAGCTGTGCGTGTGATATTCGGAAAAAGAGTAAACAAAATATTCTTATTGTTTCGTGAGCAAGTTTTTGAAATATGCTGGTAAATTTCGAAAATGTTCAAAATGTTGAAACAATTCTGAACGTAAATAAAGCTAAAATTTTACATTTTTCAATTTTTTTCGCTGTCAAAAAGTCATGTCAAAAAGTGTCGAATACAGTATACACAGGTTTTAAAAGACTGTCAAGAACAAAAGTAAAAAGTCTTTTAATTCTGAATGCTCTGTTAATTTCAAGTTTCAATCAGACAGACATAAACTGGCTAATCACAAATTCATATGAATGACAAAAATTTTAGTGAGATGGGATTTTTTTATTTTGATGTCATTTTCAAAATGAAATTTAAATTGCGATCCGAATTTATCGCGTTAATCTTTCTGTCTGCCAATGGTGTATAACCTGTTTATATAGTCAAAAGCCTGTATTGTGTTAATGGCTTCCTAATCGACCACCGCATGTACTGTTATAAGCACAGATGAATGAAACACGAAACATCTGAGTTTTCGACAATTTTGTCAAGATCAAAAATCTTAAATTATGGTCAAAAACTGCCAAGAAGTGTCAAAAACAGTCGAAAATTGTCAAAACTGGCGAAAAGTGTCAAATACTATCGTATAAAAGCGTAGAAAATTATCGGAGAGCGTTAAAAACTATGGAGGCTTGTGGTGGTATTATATGGAACAAAATATTCTTATTGTTTCATTTTTTTTATTTAACAAATATTATAAATGAATACAAATTCATCTAGTATGTTATGTAGTTAACTATTTGAGGTGTATAACCCATTGGTTAACTCAAAGTTGGTTACTTCATTAATTTAGCTGCCCTACTTAGTTCTAAGGGCTTCGATCTGCGAAGAGCTGGATTTGGGTTGATCAGCATACGACGCAAATTCGCATTTTCATGTTGATTAAGTACTTCCTCGCATATTTCTTAATTTCTTCCCTGACGTATTCCATTTTTAGATATGAAGGTTATAATTCCTTGCGTTGACCATACTCCCATAGGCTCTTTCCACTTGAGTTTAGCATCAAGGGTCATTCCTAAGTATTTTGCCGTGTTTGCATGTGGAATTGGTTGCGAATTCAGCCGAACAGGTAACCAATTAACATTTTTGTTGGTATAAAGCTTATAGATTTAGTTTCGTTGAGTTGAAGGTGCCATTTCTTCATCTAATTACTCAATGAACTATTGGCGTTTTGTAATTTAGTGGTTGACTCTTCTATATTATCTCCAATTACCAAGATTGCTGTAACATCCGCAAATGTTGCAATACTTGTTCCGTTTGTGCTTGGTTTTTTAAATATACCGCTACATTTCGAAAATGTTCTGGGGACTGTCTGTGAATTCGATTCGAACGTGTTCGAATATTCGAAATATAAGATTCGTGTTTGATTTAAAAAAGAAACGAACGAATCTGATACTATTCAAATAAGAATCCAATATTTCGAAAACTCTAATACTTTTGAATCGAATTCACAAAATAGCCCCCAAAATAAAATTAAAATGATACATTTTTCAATCTTTTCGCTGTCAAAGAACATATTAGTGACATTCAAAAAATAGATCCGTAATCAAACGCACAACACATATGTGATTTCCCAGCTGCAACAAATTAGACAGATAAAAAAACCCGGGCGAAAACGGGGCGACATCAGCTGTCATTCGTCGCCCGGTAAAATTTTTCGGGGCGATTAAGGGGCAATTAAATAAAATTAAATAAATTAATAAAAAAAATCTTTCATTGCAAAATTAACGTAGAATTGTTAAAATAATTTGACAATTAATACGTATACACATGCAAAAGACAAAAAATTACGGAAACCACATTTTTTGCTGTTCCAGTTGAAACGTCAAAAAATTAACCCGGTTTTGCCCCGGTTTCGCCCCGTTTTTTTTTTGTGTAACTGGAAAACCACAATAAACTCTGAAAAACATAAAAAAATACATAGGTACACGGACTTCAATTCAAACTTTTAACAAAAATACGCAAAATTAGAAAAGGACAAACACTAAGTATGTAGGTTAGAGGAATTAGAAATATACAAAAACAAGGACAACAATAATTTGCTAAACGATAAAATTAACCCAAAGGCAAATAGAATATACGACCATATCATAAACAATATTAACCCTTCAGTGCGCGATTTCCTAATTTCAAAAAAAAAAAAATTCTTATTATTGGAAAATAAAAAAGAAATACCTCAGAATAAATAAAAATAATTTTCTTTTTGTTTTTCATTCATTTTTATTTAAAAGAAAATTCGATGCATATATGAATCAGTGCGCAAATAGCCAACGAAAAAAATAATTCCTCTAGAATATTTTAAAACAGTTTTTTTCTTCATTGGAACAGACCGACATGCCACATTTCTCACAAACCACATACTTATGTTTAGGATTTCCAACTTGGATTTTTCCAACGCAAACGGTTTTCGTTCCGAACTGAAGTATATGTTGAAGGTTCCTGAATTAGGAATTCCTTGGAGTTAGGTCTAACAATTGTAAACTCTGTAATCCCATTTCATTATAAATAACTGTGTAATAAATCTTCTGTACCAACAATGGATTCATCTTTAGCACTGCTATCGTCGCTGGCATTAGGAATATTTTCTATTAAGACAAATAAATCCTCGCTATTCAAACTTTGCAAATCTATTAATTCGCCTCCATTTTTGTAATTTAAAGGCACCTTAAACTTATAAAAATAGAACCCTCTTAGAAAAAATACAAGAAAAACATTGACACACAACACAGAAAGTACGCGGTGATTCATATATGAATCGTAATTTGTGTACCCAAAATGAGCGGTGATTCAGATATGAACCGAACGTTTTTTACGGTATTACAAAGATACTTTACATAAAATTCAGAAACAAACTATAGAAATAGGTACTCAACAACATAAACAATTGTATTTAATTTTTTTACACACACCTTGGCACCGGAAAATTAATTATTACAAAATAAAACCGCACGAAATTACTTATAATGTTTCCATCAAGACTAGCCACAAAGCAATGCTATTATACTACTAAAAACGAATTCGGTAGGAAGGAAAAAACAAAAGTGGTAAAGGGGAATACCCTTTAAATATGAATCAAGACTCAATTATGTATAAAAAGGTAGTTTTAAAATGTTAAACGATGAAAACAGCAACGATTCAAATATGAATCACTGCGCACTGTAGGGTTAACAAAAATAGGAGGAGCTTAACATAGCATATTATTATTATTAATTGTAGGGCCATGTGGGCGTTAAGCCACCTCGCACTGCGACTAAAAGATCTTTTGTGCATGTAACATAGCATATGAAACATAAAAGAATTTTAAAGAATTTTAATAATTGTTAAAAATTAAAATACAACCGCAGAAGGAGCAATTCCGAAAGGAAGTTTTTATCAATTAAAAATAAAAAGTGAAAAATAACAAAGTTGCTTTTTATTATAAAATTGATAAGTGACAAAATATGCACAAAAAAACAAAATGGATACACACCATTATAACTTATAATTTGAAGTTAATTTATAGAATTATCGATAATTGAATTTATGCTAAATTTGTAATTCATATTTTAAATCTATTTTAATCTCTCCTTTTAATCAATTTCCGATTACTATTCTAACGACAATTTGAGCGCCGAAGCGTGAAAATTGTTTCAACAGAAATTCAAATACCTTAACACATACATATGTTCAAGATTCAGAATTTCGTTTCAAAAATAGTCCTATTTAAACTGTGGATCGTAATACTATCGAAACACTGCGGTTTGTCAACGCGAGTTTAAGGTCGATCCGCACGATGTGTTATTAGTTATGTTTTAACAAACTAAACTATGTCAAAAAATACAAGTGTATTTTAAAACATTTGAAAAGTTGAAAATCGCATCCACACGCTCATTAAAAACATTTGTTTTTTGTAATATTAATACGGATGACGATAGATAAATCTATGGCGAGGCGACTTTGATTTTTTTAGATTCATTAATACCTAAAATTAAAAACAAAAAAAAAAAAAAAATTACGGTCGAAACCATGTTTGATTACATTTGTAAAATTTTTTGAGGTTATATCCTATGTAAAAACATACCAAAATGGATAAAAGTCATTTGCGAAAATTACATATGTGCGGACACATATGTAATCACAAAAGCAAAAATACAACATGTGGTCATAAAAAATTGTCACAAATGTTAACACATTTGTGAAAGTACATGTAAAAACACGTCGTGCGGATCTACCTTTAGCTAAAAGTTAGTAGTGTTGTGTGTTTAGCTTGTAACTAACAATATATATTACTGTTGTTTTAGTTTTAACAAAACAAATTTTCCACTACAGCTTTCCATATAATTCGGGCTCAAATTCATCAGAACCAATAAGACACGATGACAACTCTCATCAGGTATTGTCACTGGCCAGTTGATATTTGAATATTAATCGATAAAGTGTTGGTTTAAATGAAATTCGGTCTTATTTACTCTGATTAAGGTGAATCACGTGACATTTTTAATCTACTTTGATCAAATTTTACTTGTTTACACACATCTTTTAAACAAAAAATAGGCACCATCGCTGAAATGACCTGTAAAGCTGATGTTAACTGAGCCGCGGAATCAATTCTTAGACTTTTAAGGTGGATTCACGAGGTCGGTTTTTTACCCTAGGGTATTTTTGTCCGAGCTCCTCTACCAATCAAACAGATTCACGAGGCTGGTTTTTTACGTTTGGTAGTTATTTATTTCCGTTCTGCTCCATATAGTGATTGAAATAACCAAAAAAAAATGTGTTTTGATTGATTTAGGAGCTCGGACAAAAATACCCTAGGGTAAAAAATCGACCTCGTGAATCCACCTTTAGGAATGTTGAAATTATCCAAGTTCCTTGAAAATTGGTCTATATTTTTCAATGATGGGCAAATATTCGATAATCTAGCAAATCACAAGACGAGAAATATGACTTACTAGATTAATTTTACCAAGCAAATTTTTTATTTTAATTTAACTTTTCGCCAAATTTTTGTTTGGTTCGCAAATATTTTATTTTGCTTGCTTGCCACATGAAAATTGCTTGCTTGCCATATGATTGAGAATTTGCCCCGATGTCAATCAAAAACTACATACTATATTAATAATACGTTAAAAATTATGGGGTATGAAAAAGGTATTTAACAAAATGGTAAAAATTTAGTCGACTCCTTTTGCTAAATCGCAGCCAATTTCAGTATTCCTTTCAATGTTCCAGAGCGCTCAGAAATTTCGAGCCGGAACTGGGAATTGGCAATCCCGGTGATAATTTCTTTGGAAATATGTTTATTAATTTTGCTGACCCTCATTTGTTATAAGACATTACAATTATAGCTGACATTATTTTGTCGATGATTATGTAGTTTATAAGTTTTATACTCAAGAGTTGCGGGCAACTACTTTTATAAAGACAGTTACATGTTTGAGATTTACCTAGAAAATAAGCCATGCATAAAGCCGAATCAAATTTTATATTAGAGAGAAATTAATTTCAAGTCATTTTCAATTATTATTTCAAAGTATACATTTGAGATGTAAGTAATTAAATTAAAAACAGAAAATCTTACACCTCAAATGAGTATGTAGCTTAATTGTCGAATCTCATCTATTAAGTTTTCTTTTTATTATTATTATTTATACTTGCGTTTATGAAACAAGAAAGTAACACATTTTATAATAAATGTTTACGCGTTTTATTTTTTAACCCAGTTGTGTCATAAGCTCAATGCACTAACATAATCATTATACCTTCGTGGTGATCGTAACGAAAGGGTTAAACAACTTGAAAATAATATTATAGAAAATACAAGAATATTTTGTAACCGCGTCTAACCTAAATTTATTTATTTTTATTTTATTTTTATATGTAGCTAGCTATTGATGTTACAAAGAAATCTTGTATAGAGTCTTGATAAAATATGATAGAGAAACATATTTTAATTAATTTCGTGGGCGAGAATACGAAAGCTAATTATAATAATATAGACAGTTAGTTGATATTCACGCATTTAAATTAACTTCACTGAAGGTTTATACATTTAAAGTGTTTAAACTGTATAATCAATTTTATGATAATCTATAGAAAATATGTAAGAACGAATATCGTAGACGTCGATATTCATTCATGCATGCGGTCATTGATAGTTTTTTCTTTTTTTTTATGAATTTATAATTTTGTTGTTATTGGCGCCTCATTATTTTCAATTTTTAAAGAAAAATGTGAAAAAGCTATCATACTATTTTATGATTATAATTTAATTATAAAACTATAACTATTTAAATTGTGATCGATTTAGGCCATTACCATTACATAAATGTTTCAAATAAAATTGGTTGTAAGTAAATTTGTAGCAACAACAATTATTTGTGTATCAAGAGCGCAAATTGCCACTTTGTCGCCATAGAAGCAGAATTGTTGGCCGAACAAAAGTTCAAAACTGTTTTAATTAGCAAATTAGTAAAGGTTGAATGAGTACCCTTTGTAAATTTCAGAAACAGTGATTGCAGTGGCATGGTTTGGAACTAAACGCTCAACTATTCGAACAAAATTATTTTAACTTCATAAAGCTATGGTTTAAGAATATGAAGATTTATTGGTGAAACCTAAAGAAATATCAGGGCAAGATAATTTTGTAGATGATTTGAACGAAAGATAATTTCTGTGTACATCGATGGCTTAGTGAATATCGCCCCTAACCCAATTTTTTTTCAAAAATGACATTTTGATACCAAAATGTAGAATGCAACACGTCGCGTCTTTTTGTGCGACTGGTTTAACCTAAAAACAATAAAACACGTTCCACATTCAATTTTATTCGGTCCTAAAGCGTATGGTATTATCTGTCAAAAATCTCGTTTTTTGCATTTCTTGAAAAATGTTAGAAATGTGGGTTAGGGCCGATATTCACTAAGCCATCGATATGTAATCGCATATTTAGTACTTTCCACTAAAGAAACGACCTAGGTACTGGTTGTCCTTTAAATACATGATCTCTGTGCAAAGCTCATACAAATATGTCTTACTCGAAAGTCGATCGTCCATTAGGGGCAATTGCATAGTAAATTTATGTTAGAAGTAGGCGAAAAGGATACAAATCACGATTGCCAGCGGCTATAATCATAAGTCCTTCTATATTATAGAGGCGGAGTCATACGGCATACTTTTTTAGAAGCTAACATTTCACTGTTTTCAATGATAAAAGCATAAATCTTATAAAACGTTTTATAAAAGTTTTCTGCACGCCTTTTAAACAACAACAAAAATAAGTTTGGTATTTTTTTTTTGGTTAACGACTGGCTGGTCAAAGCAACAACAAAAATTAAATAAATTTTGGTCCAATTCATGGATTTTCTTGTCAATTTGACTCTTGTGGCAGGTATTAAAACTAAAAATTTGATTGTTGTTGACGGTTATTGTTGTAATTTTTTTTTGGTGAGAACAATATATAACTTGACCTTGAAATGATCTTGAAATTTGACCTAAAGTTCAAATTATGGAGCATCATTTGATGTCCCCCTAAAAATTGTGCAACTTTTGTTATTACACATTTTTTGATTTAGGCCTTCCCCATGGAGTTATTTGAGTGGACTGTTTAAAGTGGGTTACCCTGTATACATATATATAATTAATACTACGTACAGGGCAAAAATACTATAGCTCGACTCTCCTGACATTTATCGTCTCGACAGCCTCTTAATGTAAACAATATAATTATTGTTTATATTACTAAAAGGTAAACTGACTTCATAATTAACTCATTAACATCCTTGTTATTACATTTTTAATTTTTTTCTTAATTATCATATTTAATTATTTGGGTGTAAATGATTCATAATTTTAAAATATTACTCAAGCATCGTCCAGGTACTCTACCTCTTCAAATCCTTCCTCTAACTCATTATCTGAGCTATCCAATAATTCAAGAATTCAACCCCCTCATACTCATCTTCCGATATCTCGATTCTTTGAGTTTCTAATTGCGTTCTACCATCCCTATTCCAATATTCTGTTCTTTCCATAATCTGAAATATCTATTGGATCAAGAATTATATCTGATCTAACCTTCGCTTCCTCATTTCCTATTTCTTCCACCATATATCTGTCATTATCTAATACTTTCTTAATTACATAAGGTACCTTGAATTTTCTTTTTAATTTATTTCTCTCTCTCCTCTTATTGCATTATTCTTGATAACTATCAACTTCTTTTTCTACACCTTTCGTCATATTTCCTCTTATTATATTGCTGTAGCTTCACAATATTTCGACTTGTATTCTCTCTAAACTCAATTAAATTTCGATCTCCATTTCTGTTTAATCCCTCTAAACATTTTATTGCTCCTTCATTTATTTTTCCTTTTTTGGATCACTCCAAACAGAAGTTTCGATGGCATTTCTTCAATGGATTTATTCCAAGTATTATTTAGCAAAAACTGTAGCATTTAAAACTTGTTTTATTCCGTAATCGTCTAGAAACTTCTTGAATTGATGAGATGTAAAAGCGGATCCTCTATCAGATACTAATGGGGTGGAATAAGTAAGAAGTCAGGTAACTCTTCAAATGTTTTAGAACTTCCCTAGTATTCGTGGTTTTGGCGCATGCAGTTTTAAATATATTGTAAAGCGGCTATTACTGCAAATACGAAAACGTTTTTCCCTTTGGATATCTTAAATGGTCCTAAATAGTCTAAATGTACCATCTTAAACGGACTGTTACCCTTATTTATATTATGTAGTTTTTGCCTATCTTGTAGTAATTGTAGATTATATACTGTCGTGAAATTCCACTTTGGATAACTGACTGATTCTTCAAATAAAAAAACTATTTTAAACTCGCTACGAACTTTTTACTCAAAATCACGTCCAGTTGTACTTTGATTGAGCAGCCGAAGATTTTTGTGTGAAAAGGCATACAAAAAACATGAAACAGACTTATAAAAGTACATAACATTTTGTTCGGCTTTTATATGTGTGTGTGCGAAATTATAATGCCTGGCAACGAACACAATGGAATTCAGGCAAGTTTACTATGGAAAAGTGTCATTATGTCCTTTATAGGGTATTATAATTTATTTGTTTGCAATTATGTCAGCACCATCTACCAACCAATATCTAAAATATACTATTTTACCAATACATACTACTTTACGCTGTTTTTTAAATTAATCGGACTACCTTGGTATATTTTTACACGAAATATGATGTAAACTGATGCTCAAAATGAGGTATTATCGAGCGCTCAATTTGATCGCTAAATTATCGCTTTTCGAGCACTCAATCGAACAACTGGGGATGCCTATTGTGTTTCCTCTTGTTTTACATTGTTCTCTTTTTAAGAAATCATAAAAGACTCCCGTTATATAAAAAAAAGAAAGAGATACTCGTATAAGAAAAGAATTACAATAAAGTATAATGAGTGCGTCTTCTAAACACAAAATAATTCATCATTGCTGAAGCTGACATCTACGCGACACTAGCGAAATTAAAATTTAAAAATAAGCGTTTTCCATTGGCGAAAGCAAACTACTCGCAAGTACTTGTATCTACTCGCAAAACCCATGCTCATACGATGGTGTAGAAAACAGAAGTAGTTACGCATAAAATTTGCGCTAGGTGGATTTTAGTTGCGAAAATTTCAATAGATGGCTTTTAGACCTTTTTCGATATTTTTCGAGAGCTTCTTATCACGTTCGAGTTTTTTTATTCAATGTTTAATATTTAAAAATTCAATGAAGGGAAAACTATGGTTTGGTTAAAGCAAAAATGTGAATTACTTACAAAGGTGCTAAAAGCGCAGAAAATTTATGTTGGGCTTGGTGTCATTTCCGCAACCTATTTTAAAAGTGAAAAAATAACCGACAATGGTATAGATACGGGGGAACATCTCCGATATGCACACCGGTTTCAGAATATCTTTCTGAGGAACTGAGCACAATTTTGGAAAAATTTAAATATTCAACCAGTAGTATCTGGATTGTCGAGGCCTGTATTAGACTATAAAAGATCTTTGACTAATATATTTTATTAAACATTTTCATGCATTTTATTTTATAAAAGAACTTTTAAGAAATATTTTGCTATATTACACTACGTCAAAGATTTTATCATTTTTTTCATGATATTTGACGGGAAAAATGTGAAAATTCCTCTATTTTTATACTCTAGGCTTTTTGTATTATTATAAAAATGTATTTGCTACATATTCACTTATTAAACAATAGGTTATTGAATCACTTCAATTAAATTTATTTTCCGCCATTTTTACTATAAAATACGATTTTTAAAAACAATATTAATTATGCAACGTCATAATCTTTTATCATATTTAGCCGCAAGAAGCTAAATATAATAAAAGAAATTTGATAAAACAAAAAATTTTATAAAATATGCATATTACACTATCAAAAGTCTTTGACAAATATATTTTATAAAATATCTTTGTCAAAGATCTTTTATAGTCTAATACAGGCCTTATTATAAAATGCGATAGCGCATTTTTGCGAAATTGAAATTGACAAATGCGACTAGTAGCAACCATTACACGGTCAATAATAATGTCATTACTTTCTGATAATGACATTAATATTGATCGTGTAACTTGAAGTAATGACGAATGATGGCCGGTAATGATGAAAATCCGGATTTTTTGATTTCAAGACATCATTATTGATGTGTGGTGGGGATACTGTCATTATTAATGATAGTGTAGGGTTCGCGTCATTACTGTGTGTCATTACTATTGAATATTACATAAATTTGAGGTTATCTACGTAATTATATTTTTTTAAATAAATATATAAAAAAAGTAATAATTATTAAATTGTAAATAAATAGTAAAAATTCATCAACATGGATGATATGTTTTATGTATTAGAGGATACAGATACAACACACGCTTTTTCTTTAGGATCCATGTAAAATTTAAGAAAAAAATGCTTCTACTAGCAGTAATGAAAGCTTAGTAATGATGGAATTACTGTCATTAATAATGATTGTGTAAGATTAAAAAATATTGAAGTAGTATTGATGCAGGTATTGACATTACTGGTAATGACATTAATATTGATCGTCTAATGGTTGCTAGTCTATAGCAGTCGGATATCGCATTTGCGAAATGATTGTGTTAATAAATAATTTTTTTCTGTTTATGTTTAATATAATTAAAATGCCTTTTTTTAAGAAATATTTAATTTATTTTGTTAAAAATAATAAAACATAATTTTTATTTGTCAAAATATTTTTTTTTTATTTTCCAAAATAAAATTTCTTATAAGAAATGCGATATGCGATGTCGCTTTTCATAATGAATCGCATCCGCAAAATCGCAAAAAATGCGAAATGCGATCCATTTCATAATTGACGATTGATAAAGTAAAGAAAGCGCCTCTCGAGGACAAAGTTAAAATGATGCACCTGATAAAATGACATTTGTCACAAATGCGACGAAAGAAAATTTAGCAATCCGATAAGTAAAAATTGTGTTTACAGTTCAAAATTTGAATTGTTTACGTTTATTTCGAACGTCAAATTATCAGGTAGCTCAGTTTAAAAATTTTCCACTAGGTGGAATCCGTGATGCTTCAATCGTCAATAGGGCCCCAGAAATCGTTGCAAGGCGATAATGGGGAAACGAGACCAAAGATGACTAAAAACGAGAATAAATCCCCGGAAGAAGAACACAAAAATGACATTAAGCCAACGATAGAAGCTAACGGAGCGGAAAAACAATCTGTGAAAACAAAGGCTCTCGCAAAAGCTGCGTCTGGAACAAAATCCATTCATCGTTTTTCAAAAAAGCCTAATATATTATATTCTTCAAATTCTCAATTATCTTTTTTTAAATTTACTATTTGGCTAGCTTCTTGGGTTGGAATTGCTACAGATGTTGGTTGTTCATTTAATCGTAACGAGGCAATGATTGCGTTATATGTTTGTTCATGACAATACCTTCGTAAACATTCCCGTGCACATTCATTTTCTTTTGTTAGGGTGTTGCGCTCATCGGTCAATCGTCGATTATTATACTGCACCTTAGATACTTTGTACATGAAATTTTGTAATAATTTCATATTTTCGATGGTTTCATCGGCATTTTCCATTTCATTGTCGATCGATTCGGAGAATGGAACAACTTTTTCTTTTTCGGTTTCATATTTTCGAGTTACGGCTGCCACTCCAATGATGCGTTGTCCAAATTTTTCCAATTTGGCTAAATGCTTAATATATAAAAATATATATTCATATTAAAAATGTTTACATTGATTGTGGATTATTTCACTATGTACGTATTTATATTCTATTGATTAAAATTGGTAAGTTGTGTTTTGTTTAATTTTATTTTTTAGATTCTAAAATCTTGGTCGCGAGATATAATAAAACAAATGTCACAATGAGGAATCTAAAAAATAAAATTAAATGGAATACAGTTGGAAAACCTAGATTGTTTTAATTAATAGAATATACAAATATATTTAAATTATTTGGAGGTTAAATGTATCATTATGGATTATGTACTGTACCTTAACAGGTTCATAAGCAGAGGAAGCCAAAATTCTCAATTGTGACTGATCACTGAACATATCCTGATCGTATTTAGTTTTTAAAATTTCAAAATTTGCTTTAAAAACACGCTTCTCGTGTTTCAAATCCGATATATTCTTTGAAAATTTTAACTCCATTGCAGAAAGATCTATTTTTAAAGCAGTAATAACTTTTTCAATTTTTCTTTTCTCAATGGTCATTTTTTTAAATTGATCTTCTGCTTGACACTTTTTCATTAAAAGTGTATCATAAACTTTTAATCGATTAGGTGAAACTTTTGGCTCCGTCAATTCTCTCATTATAGTGATCATTTGATTGTGCAATACAATCATTTGTTGCTGAAGTGAGTCCACCACCATAAATTTATGTTCAATATTTTCCTGTTTTTTGAACAAAAATTCTCGTTTATGGTTTTCAAGATAATTGATCGATAATATATTGGACCCAAATAATAAATTATCATAGTATGTTTTACTCCGATTGAAAACCCTTTCTTTGTTACGAATTTCAATGTGAAAATCTTTAATCAATTCGTAAGCAATACTATCGTAATTTTCCTTTAATACTTTTATGAATAGTTGAAAAAGTTTGATTAAATACTCAATAATATCAGAGTGCTTCTGAAAATTACGGCGATATTGTTCATCGGCTGATTTTCGATCTTCCTTCAATCGATTAATTGTGTGCTCTTTAACATCCAACATACGATTCAGATTTTGAATAGCCGTTTTTAATTCCAGCTTAGCTTTCGGATATTCAACGTCCAAGCAACATTGTTCCCAATCTTGGTTACCACGCGCATACGACTTTTTTGTAAAATTTAATTCACGTGTGAGATTATCATAGAAAACTTTCTTTTTGTCATTTTCAATTTTGAGCAACCGGAGGCGTTTCTTTTCCATTTTTAATGCTTTTTTTTCTGCTTTAGTTAATTTTTTTTTTTTGTGTTTTTTGCCTTTAATAGGGGTATCTGCTTCTTCGGCTGAAACGGTAGGCGCAGGTGGCTCCGCATTTGCAATTTGCAATGGAATTTGAGCTGTTGGCCCATCATTTTGCTTTCGGTCCATTCTCTCGTCCTGTCTGCTTGATGATTATTTTATTTTGTGAATTTTTTCCGACTAAACCTAGAAAAGTTTTGAAATGATTTTCCAACAGACTATTTGTTTTTATCTTTTCTTCGCCTGCTTAAATTAAAATTAAGGCCGGTTATAAATTTCAGCTAAGCAAAGCTATGCGATGTGAGCTTTGTGCATAGCTCTCGGTTTTAAATAAAGAGTTTTAATGGAACGTCGTCTATCTTAGCTCGAGTTGTTTTTAGAAATTGTGTTGTCAACAATCCCATCCTATCCTTCAGTTTTGTTATATGTAAACGGGTGTACAGTTGGCCCGGCGTTCCGGGATCAGTTGCTTTCCAATCGACCAACTAGCGTCTTTATACTATATTATAATCAAACTGTTCTAAATGCTTTCACCTCCTCGTAAAAGGGACAATGACAGTTTTGTTTGGATTGACACTGAGTCTTTCCTGGTCACACCTGCCATATTAAATTGAGTGCATTTTGCATGAGATCAAAGATGATCCCATCAAACTTGCCTCTAATCATAATAGCCACATCATCCACATAGCCCTGGACATCAAACCCATGGCTACTCAGGAGGACCAGTAGTCTGTCAATAACCAATGACCATAAAAGAGGAGACAGTACGCCTCCTTGGGGGCAGCCCGTTACGGCCCTGATGGTTACTGCCTCGCCACCTAATCTAGCTATAATATCGCGATATTTCAGCATGGAGCGGATCCACCTAGTTGTAGAAAGCGGAACCCCCTTCTTCATAGCTGCCCTCTCTATTAAACCATAGGAGGTATTATCAAAAGCCCCCTCAATGTCCACAAAGGCACACAGGGCAATTTCCTTAAAAGGCACCGCCCTTTCAATCCTCGTGAATGTGACTAGACCACTAAGAGCCATCACAGTGGATTTGCCAGCTTGATAAGCAAACTGGTTCCGATGCAGCGGATTATTTACAAAGATTTTATTTCTTATTTGATTATCCAGGATTTTTTCTATCGTCTGCAATAGAAACGATGTGAGGCTAATTGACCGATAAGCCTTGGGCTGGGTATCCAGACGACCCCCCCCCCCCCTTTGATATAAAGACCACATTTACTTTCCTCCATAGTTTCGGAATATAGTTAAAAGCATAACTTGCCCGAAACAACTGGACCAAGCTGGGGAGTATTTCCTCAATACCTTTTTGAAGTAAAGCTGGAAAGATACCATCCCCTCCAGCAGATTTGAACGGTTTGAAAGAGCCAATAGCCCATCTCACCTTGATGGGTGTGAAAATTTTTCCAGAGAGGCTCCAGATCCTACTGTGGGGTAAATAGGCTACCTCACTTGAAAGGTCATGCGGGTCCTCCTGGGTTCCTTATTGAGTCCGGAAAGCGGGTACCTAATAGTAGCTCCAAGGTTTCCTTCCGGTTTTCATTGAACCTCCCGTTTTGCTTCTGAAGAAGCCCTAAACCATTTGAGTGATCCCTAGAAAGGACTTTCTGGAGACGAGCCGCAGAGGGTAATTCATTGATTCCCTCACAGAAGTTTCTCCAGATAGCCCTTTTGGATCTTTCCGTTAAGGCCATCCTATACTCGCCCCATTCCCCGGTGCGTTTAGCCTTATTGAATAACCTTCTCCATTTTTTCCTCAGCTTACTCAGCGCCCTGTTCCACCAAGGGACCAACTTAATGAACTCTCTTCCCTTAACCGGGCAGCTGTTTTCGTAAGCCAAGTGAATAGAATTATGCAGCTGGTTTGAACAGAATTCCAAGCCCTCTGGAGACTCTATGTTCCCCATAACCGAGGGCATTTCTGATTCGAGTGAAACTCTATAAGAGTCCCAATCGGTCGGTTTTGGAATTCTAATCTCTTGCCGCTGCATGGTCAGATAAGCCAGCCCATTGCGCTGACAATAAGCTATGAGCCGCCTAACTTCGAGAGGAGGTGCCATCTCTGAGTGTCCAGGAAAGTAGGCGGAGGCCATTATAGCCTCCTGTTTTCCTCTTTCTCCCAGAACCTCCACCATTACCGCAACTAAGTCCCTGGAGATGAACTCTGAAAGGGAATAAAATTAATTTGCGAGCTGGCCAAAATGGCAGCTCTTGGACTCTCAGTTCCATTACAATAAACCAACTTACCCACTTGCTTTGGCATACCTTTACTTTGGTTACCTATTACCCATGGCTCCTGTACTAGAGCCATGACAATTTTCTGGCAGATAAACCTATGACAAAGGACGTCCGAAGACGCCTTTGCATGATGCAGGTTTATCTGTAGGCAGTGATGTCTGCCGAAGGCCTGGATCAGCCTTCTTACTCGCACCGCCATTGCTAGATGGCGAATCGATCTTCTCCATCTTGCTACTGCTGTCCTTCTCTAACTGAGAGCCACCAGGCCTCACCAGTGGCTTGCGCAGGGGATCCCTCGCGGGGCCATTCCCCGTCTAACCGCTGACGTCTTCCTCTCTCTTTACATCCTTTTCCTCGCCTGTCTCCTAGAGAGGGCCGCCACACCAGTGGTTTTAGCCACAAGTGCAGCCCCGATAGCCTCCACAGGCTTGACCACTTGGGGCCCGCCCACAGAACCTGGCTTTCCACCACTCTGGCCCCCCTTGGGGTGCACCCAAACTTAAAATTGACTTTAAAGTCAATTCGTTGCTTCTCGACCGAAGAGTGGTCCATGGAGAAGGTGCAAAATGCTGAAGCGCCTTTCGCCTCTCTCCTGACCACTCTCCAGTTGATCGCCTGCATGCCCTCATTTTGCCTTCGATAAATCCCAGAAGCTTATCCGTGGCCAGTTCGGCACTGTTTGGGAAGGTACCAAACACGATCCTAGCTCGAGGCAGGTTTACCGCCTCAGCCACAATCAGCTCTGCATCCCGCCATGGCTTGATAGTCCCTATGATCTCCCTGAGCCACTGTACAGTGGCCCGGTCGGCGCAGGTCACTACCATCCAACCAAGCCGGAGCTGACGGCCAAGGATTTTAGGTTTAAGCTCCCTGGCCTCCTGCTCCAGCACCTGATCCAAGATTCCTTCCTGGACATCTTTAAGCTGCTCTCCAGTGAGGGCAACCTCAGGAAAGCAAGATCCCAATGATCTCTAACTCCGCAGCCTGCATGAAGGTAACTCCAGACTGGACCGCAGAACCCGAGACCACCAGGACATGTTCTTCCCCCTGGCCTTTTTTTGTGCCGGTGAAGTATCGTCATCCGAGCGATCTCTCTTTGACGGTTGGGCCGTTGTCTCGCTTCCGGGCGATTTGCCTTCAGCTAGGAGCTTCTTATACCGCTTTTTCGCGGCCCATACATTTTCACGTAAGGAGCCGCGACAGATTTGTTAATGATGTTAACCTGACACTTCCGGAACTCCCCAACGTCGGCACTTTCTCCTGTTTTCACAGAGGAGATCCCCCCACCTGCGGGGGCCAAATCCTCATCTCCTGAGGTCTCCATATTGGAATTGGGAACTAGGTTCTCAAGCTCCGCACTGAGCTCCCCATCCGATGGCCCACCCATCGAAGATTCCACAGCTGAGAGAGGACCGAGTCATTCGGCTTTATGTGTCACGCATAATATTATCGCAATGACGGCATCAAAGGAACCCTGGACGCGAACCTCTGATTTCGACCGAGTTAGAAGTTTGAAAAAAATCAGTGGTGGTTAATTTATTTTAAATTAAATTAATTAATCACCAAATAAGTTTTTATTAAAAATTCAAACTACAAAATAGCGAGCCTCATCAGATCGGAGTAATTCGGGTATTAATTTGTGCTTAATAATACTGTGACAGATAATTTATTTTAAATTAAAATAATTAATCTCTAAATAAATTTTAATTAAAATTACAAAGTACAAAATAACGATATACAATCAACCAAGAGAATCCATTATTTGACCGGAGCAATTCTGATGTAAATTTGTGCGTAAAGTAACTGTGGAAGATAACTTATTGTTAATTAAAATAATTAATCTCCACATAAATTTTAATTAAAATTAAAATCTACAAAATGGTTATTTACAAACCTTGATAACACGGAGCCATTCTAGTGTCAATTTGTGCGTAAATAACTTAACACTGTAACGAGAGAACCCCTCATCTGATCGGAGCAATTCTGATGTTAATTTGTGCATAAAGAAACTGTGGCACATAATTTATTGTAAATTAAAATAATCAATCTCCACAAATTTTAATTAAAATTACAAACTACAAAATACCGATTGACAATGCTCGAAAGCACTGTAGCGAGAGAACGCCTCATCTGATCGGAACAATTCTGTTGTCAATTTATGCGTAAATTAAAATAATTAACTTTTGCATAAGTTTTAATTAAAATTAAGCAGACTATTGTTGGATGCTAAAACGAGAAACTACAACAGAAGATGAAAATTACTGTCGAAACCAACTTCACAGGTCATTTGAGGAAAAGACGGCTCGGTGATAACCGTAGAAAATAGAAAAGGATCCTGTACCAAAGACATAAGTGATTTATGATGTCGAATCGTTCTAAAATCAATTAAATTATGTTATAAAAGCACAATATATCTGTGGATCGATGACTAACATACAGATTCGGCTTATAGCTTGTAGTTTTATTCTCCCCAGAGGCAAAATCATCAACTAAAGATTACCTACGGTCACATATTGACACCGATAATACAGTATATCTTCCAAGCATTTTAAATTTATTTATGTGTTTTAATATAGAAGCATTTTTGTCTAGGAATGATTCTGTTGCCTGATTTCATCGCATGGAAAGGAAAAATTGTCGCATATCCTAATACTGGTACAACGTTACAAGGGTCAAAATATAACCATATGGTGAAGGGGATGGGGAGATATAGCAAAATTAAAACTATTAAATTATATTGAAAAATGTAGAATGAGATGTTTATTTTGAATTTTTGTATGATGTGGAAATTTGACCATTTGGGAGAGTGCTAGGGTGTGCTGGGGCGAAATCTAAGGGTGATGGGTCAGTTCTGACCTAAGATTCGTTTTTAGCACACCGAAAGACGTACCAGAAGGTATTTCATCTTTCTGTATCAGGAATTTTTTTTTGTGTGTTTCTGTGTTATTGATAAATCGTTAAAATTTTGAAATATTTAACAAAACTAAGTAGGTAGTGCTCTAAAAATCAGTGCCTAACTTAAATATAACCATTCAAGTTATAAAATTGCTAAAACCGTTTATTATAATGAACAAAAAAAAAAATTAGTAATCATTAAACAAATCCAGAACTCTTGAAAATATAAAAATAAATAAATACAAGTCTGGTTTCATTCAGAGTCCAGTATATGTAAACCTAAAAATTAAAATTAACAATTCAAAAAACACTTAATTTTTTTTTGTTTGTTATTATCATAAATAAGAAACCAGAAATTGGTTAGCTATTTTTACAAAAAATAAATCAAGTGCACTTTTCATTTTGATGTGGCAGTTAACATAATTTGCTACTTGTTTCATCGTTTCGTATATAATACATTTTTTATTTATTTCCTTAATTACAACACTAAAATAAGAAATATGTAAGTAGCGAACAAGTTTTATTTTTATTTGTACATACATACGTACTTCTATTTCTTCAAAATGGCAAGAAAATGGGTTGATTACGTAATGGAAAAGCATTAAAAATAATGTTATATGTATTTGATGAACTTGATCAGAATATGAGTATGTATATAATAATGTATTCCAATTATAGAATTCAGGAAGCATTGTATCGTAATAGTTTTATTTCATTATTAATTAAAAATGATTACTATTAATTTATATTGGTCAATTAGCAGTAGTTTGACATTTGTGGTTCTCATACATACGTTACAATATACAATATTATTATTATTTATCTAACTTTAAAAACCCAAATTTACAATAAAAATGTGTCTCCAATGCAACCCTTACTATTTATTAGTTTGTTCAATAAAGTTGCCATAACGATCATAAAATATTTCCAATGCCATATAAGAAATGAGTCAATTATGACTAATTATTATAAACCGTCTATTTTGTTATGTAGTTTGCTATTTTGCAGATACTTTTCAATATTTTCAAAATTAATTAAAATTCTTGTACAGACTAGAAAACTAGCAAGGCCTTTGTTTTAGTGGCAATAATTAATGAAACACCAAAAAAAAAAATTTGTAAACAATATTCAATGTACTTAAATTATTATTATTCATCTTGAATTAATTAAATTGCTTTTGTATATATTCATATCTTTGTGCTGTTATCTCTTATCGCTTTAGAATAATTTCCTCGTTACAAAATAATATAAGAAGTGTTTGTTTAATACGTAATCTGATACCCGCATCAGCAGAAATACTGCGTGGATATTTATATGGAGGCTTTGATTGTTATAATATATAAATAAGACAGAGTCGAATGGAATGCGGTGTATGTTTTTTATACAAAAAAAAAAAAAAAGATGATCTCGTGTCATGTACCTAACATACATTAAAATTATGCTGAGACACCATTTTCATGACGGAGCATTGAATTTCACAATCAATCAACAATTTTATTGCACACTGAAATATTATAAAGGTTAACCGTGTCATATTGTATGTAGATGTAGACTGTATACAAAAATACAAAATAAATTAGTAATTAATTGTTTAGTTAAACTTACGAGTTACGAGTTTACGACTATAAAGAAATAAAAACAAAATTCTTTATCTAATACTTTGATATTTTAATCATTTCTAACACCTTAAATGGGGCGCATTTATTGTAAACAATGCAATTATTTAATTACAACATGATCATTTCCTGAACATTGTTAACCAAAAGGCCTTAGAATTTTTAATTGCAATATTTAACTGAGCACCTTTTACGTGCAGGAATGGAACTCTTAAATAAATTATATTAAAAAATGCTCCATGCAGTTGTGCATCATTTGTCAAGTTCATTAGTCTTAAAAATTTGGTACAAAAATTAAAAAATTAAAAAAAGACACGAAACATAATAAAATTATTGAAATTAATTAATAGCTGCAATCAAATTTTAATGACACGTTTAATGGCTTGTGTTGTTAATTTATATTTCTGGTAAAACATAACCAACGAGAAAATTTCACATTGTTATTTCCATAAATAGATGAAAATTTGAAAATTAAAATAAACTAATTTTAGTCATTTGTGGAGTTGGTTTGAGTTTGTGACCAAAATAAATCACAAAATACCGTATACAAAATATTTTGTGTAGAATTCCGAACATTCCAAAAGTTCATCATCTGAGATCATCAGAATTATTTCTTAATATGTAATGGCATTGAATTGTATGTGTTTACAAAGAATTGTGACTTTTGTATTAAACTTATTTAAGTATTTCACGTATACATTGTTACCGCATACATTTGAAATACAACCCGCGCCAAATCAACCAAAAAAACCATATACCTATACATTGGTTTGTTTGTACTACAAAATTATATCATATTACCAAGTCATTATACCACTCATTACAATCAACCTATAAAATAAAATAATAAGTCAATCATATGGTTTATTATGGTAAACCCAATAATTATGTATGACCACCCTAGCATGGAATCTTTTTATTTATTTTTTTTATCGCATAAGATGACGACCCAGCACGCGTTTATTATTGATTCTTTAGAGATTTCATATTATACATGAAAACCATAATTAAATGGTCGTACTTTGAAAATGAGCATCAGTATGAATTCCATATACGAGATAGTACGAAGTACTTACAAACAAATCAGATATACAGTTGTTGTTATTGTTTTATCATGGTTTGGAAGATGGAAATAAAAATAGAAACATATTTTTATGATTAACCTTCAATCAAGATATAATCATTATGTATGTACGTATATTTTTTACTTGAAGATTTTTAATGATGATTACTTCATCATAAATAGTCTAATAATATTTTTAAATCAAAATTAAAATGTAATCATAGAATGATGATGATATTCGGAATATTTGAACCTGCGGTGATATGATTCCGGGATGATTTTAGAAATTTATGGGTATGGATATGTGAAAAACCTAATTTGTAGTAATTTAAAGCTCGAGTTAAGCTCAAAAATATCTAGTATTGCGTCATCTTCTCCTTTATGCTGTTTGTTTTTTGCCATTTTGGTATAGTTATTAGAAAAAAAGTTCTGTTATTATTCGCGAATAATATGACCTTGAAACAATTATGACTCGCTAAAATAAAATATTATTGAACACACATAATAGTTTGTTGACGCTTGACTAACATCGAACCAAATTTTTTGTGTATTATCAATATTTTAATAAAATGTTAAACTCGATTCTTTATGTGATGGCAAAATGTATCTGATTCTGGAAGGACCTGAGAGGAGTAGATTTACTAAATTGTATAATTCATAGCCAACTATTATAAACTATTCGACGCATCGAACGATACTTTACCCAATGTATACTGTAGGGATCCCGGTTGATATGACATATTTCATTACGGAATATGACAAAACGGCGTATTTCAAAACGGCATATGGTACACTACGGCATATGGTACGCTATGGCATATTTTAAAACGGCATACGGAAATATACGGCATGAGTGAGGTACACTACGGTATATATCAAAACGGCATATTTTAAAATTTGCCATTTTTTAACCGATTAAGATGAAATTCTATTGTTTTTCGTTTACTAACTTATTTCTGGAGTTGGAATCCAAATTATCTCGTTTTCCGTGGAAATGTTCATTTACCTTAGGATCGTGTATTAATTGCTTCGTCAACCTTGATCAAAGGTTTTTTGTGTACTGATATAATAATACTATGTTTACTTTTTCTATTTTGAAAATGTTTTCTATTGCTTACAGCGGTTATGAAAATGATAATTGTAAGTAAGTAAAGTTACAAATTATAAAGATAAATTAATAATAATAATAGTAATAATAATAATAAGGAATACATATGTACATAAATAATTAAACTTAAAATTAGAAGCACCAAGTGTGAGAGGTCTTATGTTTCTTGCCTATCCTCTATGCACACCGTCCCTGATTTTCCGGAAGCTGTCTAAAGACAATGCAGTTAAGGCCTGCGTTCTTAGGTAATGCTCCGGAGTCGATTGCCCTCCTATAGTTTCATTATTAGAGTGTTTGTATGATTTTTGAATCTTACCAAGAATTTATGTAGAACCTCTTGGAGATACTTATTGATCTCTATAATCCCTGCGATATCGTAAATCTCCCTATTACAGATCCACTTATACCCATCAGATTTTCCCGTAGAAGTTATATCTACTCCTAGGTATTTTACTTTGTTAGTTACTTTAATTTTTTGCTTATTGATTAATAGCTCAAGGTTTCTACTATTTTGGACACCTGATTTACAGCATTTGCCGTAAGAGGGTCTAAAAACTATAACTTTTGATTTAGCCTGATTAATCTTCCCCCATTCCTCATGATACTTTCCTGTCATTGAGGAAATTATTGATTAATCTAATCAATAATTTCCTGAATGATAGGATGATTGATCTCCCGCAATTTAAAAATGAGGCCATTCAGCCAAACTGGGTCGAAAGCCTTCTCTACTATATCCAATAAACAGGCGACTACGATCCTCCTCTTATTCAATGACTCAGCTACTCTATCTCTAAAGTAGACTAGCGCATCCGCTGTCGAGTGGCCAGCTCTGAAACCAAACTGATTTTCTGGTATATGCTGATTTGCTCCGTAAATATGGTCGTTCAGGTTATTCAATATAATTTGTTCTAGTATTTTTCCCATTTTAGGAGGAAATAAGAATTATTTATGCAGTTGTTGATTATCACTGTTAAATGTTTGACAAAAATAAAGATAGCTTCTTGATTACGTAATTACTTATACCGTCGGGTCCTGCAGATTTTTTATTATTAACCTGCTTGATAGTATCCTTAATACCTAATAAATCGATCAGAAAGAGGTTATAATCTGACGGAGAACTAGCTGGATTTACCTTGGAGAAAGATGACAAAGGAGCAATGTGGCTATTATTTAGTTTATTTATATATTTGGTTACTTTTTGCTTAATTGAGGACTCCCGTTAGGTTTTATTTCTCCATACAGCGTACTGTAAAAATTTACGAATTCTAACGCTATTTCTTCTGGATTAAGGGGACATAGCACCTACATACACATTTTTTAAAAATCGAATTTTTTTTTTTGATAGAATTTGTTAGAATAAACCTTTAAGAACATGGTTTTAATAATATAAAAGTGAAATTCATTAAAAAAAAAGATAGTGATCATATATAGCAAGGCGCGTCAAGGTCGTTTTTTAAATGAATTTCGTTCAGTTTGCTACTACATTTCCATGATAGAGTTAACCCGAATTAAGAGTTTCGTTGAGTTAATAACATGGCGGCGCTAATCCATATCGTTTCCATGAAATTATAATTAC